>JBBDGP010002372.1:0-712500 GCA_037952835.1 Lithobates septentrionalis
GAATTTAGGAGAAGACATAGAGATAAGACAGGATAATCCATTTTGTACAGTAATAAACATTTTCCCAGTAATGTAAGATTCTTAATAATACTGAGGTCCTCAAACTACTATGGTTGTCATAAACCAGCCCCCTGCAATGAGAAGGCCCCAGCATGCGTGGCTTTTTCATTGCAAGCCAGATGAAGCCACTTAGCAGAAAGTGGCAGCAGGTGCCCGGCATTGGAAAGGGGAACATTTTAGCAGCCATCCACTTTTCTTGCCCGCCGGGTGGAGCGATCTCCTGCCTGGTGGTGCTTTTATAGTCCCTTGTGACGTCATCCCACATCTGTACAGAGATAAGAGCCACAGAATACCAGTTTTTGGGGGGCTTTTTTTGTTACCAACTGAGAAAACATGACCTGGATAAATGAGAATCTTCACTGGCATAAGTGGACATTTTTACTCCTGCTGTCCACCTTTTTTTTTTTTTTAAGCCTTTTTTTATTTTACTCTCGCCAAAGGGGGAAATTTCCTACTCCAACCGATACAGGAGCATGTTTTACTTCACTAAAACAGGCATTTTTTTAATGCCACTGACCACCGTCTCCGAGGATTTTTTTTGTACTCCCACCAACCACCGATACAGGGGCAATTTTTACTTCCACGGACCACTATAATGCACAGGAATTGTTTTGCTCCCAACAACCACCAATGCAAAAAAATGTTTTCCATCAACCACTGGTGCCAGGGCTTTTTTCCACAAAGATTTGATTGGGTTTTTAGGTTTTCCAGAACAGTACAAGAAAATATAGTAAGGCACAAGGGACGTCAGGGAGTACAGAGGTGCGATCTGTAAAAGGATTCCACCATGATCCTGGAGTACAGTACACATGCATGAACCCAATGCCATGAACTATAAGGTGGCAAAAACTCCATGGCTTGTTCAAAAGAAATAGGAAACGTTCTGATGAGAGAGCTCTGTGTTAGCTATCGTGCGCACCTCTACAGTGTTGGAGGGGGAATCGAACACTTCCTGAAAAAGTACAAGGATGAGATAGAGGACATGAAGAGTCCGGAGGTGTAGAAGCAGAAGAGCAGAAAACATCTGAAGAGGAGCAAAAAAGAGTGGGGACGTTTGCCTGGGATGGGCAAAGAAAGGTGGGAGGAGTGAGGGATGTTGTAAGGATGGAGCCCACATGGGCCGGCGGCTGGGGTGTGTAGGGGCAATGACAAAATTTGTCAGACAGAGCAAAGTGTTAGGTCTATATTCAGGTGAGATTATAGGATATCCAGGAGTCCCAAACCTTTAGGAATTTGACATGGGAGTCTTTGAGGATGAAAGTAAGCTTCTCATGGACCTTGGTCCCCTTTAGACTTTTCTTAACTTCTAGCCTAGCCAGCACTTCCCCAGCTGCCAGAAACACAAATCCCACAGCTTCCTCTGAATAGCGGTGAGAGTTGGAATTGGTTCATGCAACAGGGCCTACAAAAGGTTGCAAGCTAATGAGATGTTCAAAACTGACCAAATCATGGAGTATACCCCAGTCCAGAATCAATTTGCTTTGAGGCATGACCACCAGATATGGATGAGAGTGTTATGTTCTCTACAGCCCCAAAAGCACATTGGGGAGACAGTGGGGGCAAATTTCTAAAGGCCAGAGGTCATGTACCACTATGACAGTAATTTGTAGGCATTCTCTTGAGCAATGATATTACGTGACTATTTGGAGATGGAGATCCAGATCTTATTCCATACTCCTTGGCCTGGAGGAGTGACAAGGTCCTTTTCCCAGTTTTCAACATAGAGGAGTTTGTGGGAGCTGAGTCAAGGAGGGCGGAATAAAGGTTGAAAGCCAGACCCTTCAAGTGTGGGTCCTTTCATCATCGATTTTCAAATGCTGTTAGGCATTTGGGTGGCCGTTTGGCAACAAAGGAGGCTGTGAACTCAGTGGATTATTTGGGCGTATCGGAAAGCCTCATTAGCTGGTAGTTGTTGAAGGAACTGGTAGGATTTGATGTCATCAAGAGCCAAAAAATCATAAATGTATTTTATTCCCCTCTCATGCCACCAACAGAAAGTCCCAGGGTTATCATAGGCTAGA
Organism: Lithobates septentrionalis; assembly: GCA_037952835.1. Classification (NCBI taxonomy): domain Eukaryota; kingdom Metazoa; phylum Chordata; class Amphibia; order Anura; family Ranidae; genus Lithobates; species Lithobates septentrionalis. The sequence goes on from JBBDGP010002372.1 coordinate 2,082, forward strand.
GGAAAGTGGGAGGTCTCGAAGATGCCCGAAGGGTAGCTGGGGGACGATTAGGTTATCACTATATTTAACAGAGTCCCATTGCTTTAGGGAGTGTAGCAAAAAGGGGTCCAAAAATTTGGGCTGGTGTTGGGGGGGTCCATAGCAGGTTAAAGACAGGAAGAGGGGAGCATTTCATTATGACCGAATTAGTCCAAATGGGCATTTCAGCACCAGCATGGAGGGAAACAAGGGGAGCGATTTGGACGGCAATGGTGTAGTTAAGCACCACTTTTCCAGGATCCGGGGCAAGTTGTTCTGGGGGTTAGGAAGGATCAAGAGCTTTAGTTTTAGACTCATTGACGCGTAGGTTTGAGTCCCAAAGACAGAGAGGACTGTCAATAAGTTGGGCAAGATAATGTGAGAAGAAGAGAGAAACAGGAGAATGTTACCAGCAAAGAGCATTATTTTGTGGTGTTCTCCAGATAGGTCAAGACCCTTGACATGGGGATGCACTCGGAAAGCCGCAGCCAAAGACTCCAAGGCCAAAACAACAGAATAGGGATAGGTGACACCCTTGCTGTTTACTTTGTCGGACCAGAAGTGAAGCCTGCATATTTCAGAGTTGCAAGTAAAGGGCAAAGACCCAAGACAGAAATGCCTCTCTGAAGCCCCACTCTGGGAGGGCAAAAAATATGTAGTCCCACGGGACAGTTTCAATGGCCTTGTGGACAGTAGCATGGCTGGAATGGAGGTGGAGAGGAGTTATATGGCTCGACGAATGTTGTCTCCCATGTCCCGGGAAGAAACAAACCCAACTTATTCTTAGTCAAAAGTTTCCCCAAAACAGAGTTAAGCCTGGTTGCCAGTATTTTAGCAAGGATTTTCACATCTATATTCTGGAGAGATATTGGATTATAGTTTGTTTGACCAGGTATGTGGGTCAATATTGAGTTTCGATATCATGATCATGTTTGTCCGCAGGGAATCGAGAGGAAGGGGCTGTCCAGTTTTCAAGAAATTAAAGACCTCCTGTAAATGGGGGATGAGGAGGTCAGAATATTTATTGTAAAAAGAATGGTATATCTGTCCAATCCAGGCCGCTTGCTTACCTTGAGGCCCCAATAGCTGTTGAGATTTCACGGTCCGCGACGTCTTCCACCAAAAGGATACGACAATGAAATAGAATGAGGGTAATCAGAGGTCATCAAAGAAAGCCTGAGCTCGGGTGGCGAAAAAGGGTTTGGGTTTGAAGTATTGGTGGGACAGATGGTGGCGAAATGCCGTCAAGATTTCCATCATGTTACTTGTTAGGGGGTGACACTAATGGAGGGCTATAGGTTTGTGCTGAGATGTAAGATGACATATGTGCTTCGCTAGCTTTGGTCCGGGTTTATTGCTCTGGGTATAGAATTTCTGATTGATCCAGCGGAGTTGTTTCTCCAAAATATCGGTAAGGCATAAGTTCAACTCTCTTCTTTATTTGTCCAGATGGAGTTTGGTTGCAGGGGTAGGATTCAGTTTGTGGGCTCAGGAGGCTTGTTCCAGTTCTGACTCCAGTTGAGTCCTGCGCTATTCCCTTCTATGATGCCTCTGAGAGGTGATCTGGATAAGAAGGCCCCTCGTGACTGCTTTGTAGGCTTCCCAGACTGTTGTTGGTGACAGGGCCGTCTTTAATATTGATTGGACCCTGGGCAAAACTTTTCTTGGGGCCCCCCCCCTATGCAGTTTCGCTCTCCACCTACTCTGAGACATACAATAAATAGCAGCTAGACTCAGTTTACTGAATCAGAACAGGCAGCGATTGCGATTGGTTGCCAGAGGTTACAGTGTATCATTACCGCTCACTGACTGGTTGCTAGAGGTTACAGCACACATTACGGCTCACTGATTAGTTGCTAGAGGTTACAGCACATGATTTCTGCTTGTGATTGGTTGCTAGGAAATTACTGTGGATATGACCTCAGGGGGGCATGATATACATATGAATGCCATCGCTATTTACAAATAAATGCCGGCAATTTACATGTAAACACAGGGTCTGCAGGTGAGTCATCTGTACACAACAATAGGGCAGAGCTGGTCAGCATTAGTTGCAGCACTTCACTTCACACTGAGATATTGGGGACACAGCACAGAACTAAAACCTCAAGGGATGAGGAAATTTAAACCAGGATAGTTGGCAAGTATGAGGTAGCTGCTTTGGGCCCCTCAACAATGACAGGGCCCAGGGCAGCTGCCCCTTTTGGCCTGCCTTAAAAATGGCCCCTGGTTGGTGATTAGACTGAGGTGTTTTGCTGAAAATAGTAAACAGTGACTGAGCTGTGAGCGCAGCTTCTCTATAACTTCCAGGTTTGAGAGAAGAAAATCACTGAGTACCCAGGAAAAAGGCTTAGATTTCTGAAGGAGAGAATGACAAAGAATCCTTTTTGACCACTCCCACTTCCCATAAGCCCCACCCCTTATTGAATCCACCCACTTCGTCCCCTGTATTCCACTTGCTTCCACCCATAGTATCAGGAGTATACCGATAAAATAGGAAATTGGTGGGGGAGGGAAGGGCATATTGGCATTTTCACCTCGGGTGCTAGATGATCTCATGGGACCACTAGATAGCTCTCCAAAAAAACAGACGCTAAACTTGGTCAAATATTATTCTCATGTTTTCACTGTCAGCTCAGTTTTCATTGTAACGTTCGGCATTATTTTTCCTTCTCCCTTCCATCAGTACCATGTACACACTGGCCCCGGGAATTCAGGGTGACCACCAAAGTACATAGCACAAAACGGAAAGGTGCAATTACAAAACAAAGAGAAACTTCAGAAAAACAACTAGAACAAAGTGCAGCAAAAGAAACTGACCTTTTGCTCAAACGAGATTTGAAAAACGTGAAGTCTTGACAGGAGTAGAGGCGATTTATTCCTTCCAAATTAGACATCTACAGCAGTGTAGTTTATAAAAGAGGAAAAAAAAAGGTTAGACACAGTCAAGAATTCTTTTGAAAGTGATCAGAATAATTGGATGCCAGAATCAGCTTTTGTTGATCATCCGTCAGCGGTGTCAGAGGACGCTCCGAGTTACAACCGATGCTCATCCATTTTTTTTATTTTTTTTTTGGGGCAGAACAGTAAAAACAAAACTTCACAGTAAATAGGACAAACACAAAAATAGATTTTTTTTCCCCTTCCTGTAGTTCCTAAATCCAAATTCTACTTTGCCATGATAAAAAAATCCTTTCTAGGGCAGGTTCAATTATTGAAGGGATTTTGGCAAAACCAGATACTTACCAGATACTTACAAGATACTTACCAGATACTTACAAGATACTTACCAGATACTTACAAGATACTTACCAGATACTTACAAGATACTTACCAGATACTTGCTCTGTAGATACAGAAACGGGCCATTTCAGCAAGTTTCTCAAACTGAGTGCCGAGTCGGAGGGGTCCAGCTGCTGAAATCAAATTGGAACCTCTCGCGTGTTGTAATTAGACAGAGATAGGGCTCATTTACGACTGTAATGCTTTGTGATGAGAGATTCACGGTGGAATGTTTTTCACAAAATGGTGCAGGTGCAGTAATACTGATCCCACCTGAATTGTGGGAGGAGTGCAGTGAGAAGATCGCCCTTTAACTTGGTGGTTAGTGGGAAAAATCTCCCTTATATTGGTGGTCATTGAGAAGAATATTCCTTACATTGGTGATCAGTGAGAAGAATGTTCCTTACATTGGTGATCAGTGAGAAGAATGTTCCTTACATTGGTGATCAGTGAGAAGAATGTTCCTTACATTGGTGATCAGTGGGAAGAATGTTCCTTACATTGGTGGTCAGTGAGAAGAATGTTCCTTACATTGGTGATCAGTGAGAAGAATGTTCCTTACATTGGTGATCAGTGAGAAGAATGTTCCTTACATTGGTGATCAGTGGGAAGAATGTTCCTTACATTGGTGGTCAGTGAGAAGAATGTTCCTTACATTGGTGATCAGTGGGAAGAATGTTCCTTACATTGGTGATCAGTGGGAAGAATGTTCCTTACATTGGTGATCAGTAGGAAGAATGTTCCTTACATTGGTGATCAGTGGGAAGAATGTTCCTTACATTGGTGGTCAGTGGGAAGAATGTTCCTTACATTGGTGCTCAGTAGGAAGAATGTTCCTTACATTGGTGATCAGTGGGAAGAATGTTCCTTACATTGGTGGTCAGTGGGAAGAATGTTCCTTACATTGGTGATCAGTAGGAAGAATGTTCCTTACATTGGTGATCAGTGGGAAGAATGTTCCTTACATTGGTGATCAGTGGGAAGAATGTTCCTTACATTGGTGGTCAGTGGGAAGAATGTTCCTTACATTGGTGCTCAGTAGGAAGAATGTTCCTTACATTGGTGATCAGTGGGAAGAATGTTCCTTACATTGGTGGTCAGTGGGAAGAATGTTCCTTACATTGGTGATCAGTGAGAAGAATGTTCCTTACATTGGTGATCAGTGGGAAGAATGCTCCTTACATTGGTGATCAGTGAGAAGAATGTTCCTTACATTGGTGATCAGTGGGAAGAATGTTCCTTACATTGGTGATCAGTGGGAAGAATGTTCCTTACATTGGTGATCAGTGAGGAGAATGTTCCTTACATTGGTGATCAGTGGGAAGAATGTCCCTTACATTGGTGATCAGTGAGAAGAATGTTCCTTACATTGGTGATCAGTGGGAAGAATGTTCCTTACATTGGTGATCAGTGAGAAGAATGCTCCTTACATTGGTGATCAGTGAGAAGAATGCTCCTTACATTGGTGGTCAGTGGGAAGAATGTTCCTTACATTGGTAGTGAGAAGAATGCTCTTTACATTGGTGGTTGGTGAGAAGAATGTTCCTTATATTAGTGGTCAGTGAGAAGAATGCTGCTTACATTGGTAGTCAGTGGGAAGAATGTTCCTTACATTGGTAGTGAGAAGAATGCTCCTTACATTGGTAGTCAGTGGGAAGAATGCCCCTTATATTGGTGGTCAGTAGGAAGAATGCCCCTTAGGGCTCATGCACACTGCAGCTCAAAGTAGCTCAAAAAAGTGGCCCCTACAGGCTTTTGAGCTCTTATTTAAACTCCCCTCCATGTTAGCTAATGTGTCCATGCACACTAGGGCTTTTTCAGGCGTTTTCAGGTATATGCTTCTACAGGCAGAAAACCCACCACTCGCATTTTTGAGAGGAGCTAGTGCCTCAAAAAGAGCCCAAAAGAGCTAAAAAACGCATAAAAATTTGTGGAAAATGCGTGAACTTTGTTGCAGCTTTTTGGTTTGTTTATGCAGTAATTAAGAAAACACTATCTAGTAAGGTTAAACGCTTATGCTCAAAAAAGCTTGAAAGAGCTCAATAAAGATTGCGAGAGAGAGCACAAAAAAGAACAAGCTTCTTCAAGCTTTTATAGGCCGAAATAAAAGCTCAAACGCCTGTAAAAAGCAGCTTTTTTTTGAGCTGCAGTGTGCATGAGCCCTTACATTGTGGTCAGTTGGAAAAATGGTCCTTACATTGGTGGTCAGTGGGAGGAATAACCTTTACATTGGTGATCAATTGGAAGAATTTCCTTTACATTGGTGGCCAGTAGGAAGAATGACCCTTACATTGGTTATCTTTGGGAAGAATGCTCCTTACATTGGTGTGTCTGAGGAAATTTAGTTGCTGGAGTCTACAGCTAGCAAGCTCCCTGATGGAGGTGTGCTGACAGCTCTGCAATTGTGTCAATACACCTCTGTTTAGGCAGCTTGCAGCACAGGGTCACCAGCTCCATAAATGTATTAGCTGGCAGATACACTGTACCTGTATGCCACATCTCACAGAGATGGGTTCTACTGCTGTTCCAGACTGACCAATGGTACTAATTACTGCAGTAGTGGTGGCTTTGTTGGCATCCTTTGTGAGAAGCGGGTTTAACAGCATTGGATTCACAGGAAGGCTGTTGGTGTCAGGATTCTGAGGAGCATAAAATGCCTCCGCTGGAAGCTAATAGCAACATTGGTGAGATCCCCTGGTAACAACCCCCCCCTACCAACCCCCTTTCAATACAGCCCACCCCATCTCCTAGTCATCGGTTACTGGTTACCACCCCACCTTCTCTCCTTCAGTCACAACACCACTCACCATTGCCTCCTTGGGTCAATGTGCCTCTCTGCCAATGACCTTACTGTACCTCCCAAATCACAGCACCTCCAAAGTCAAGCCCCTTCTCTTCCTCATACCACCTTTATTCTGCTTATCTTTTACCCCCTCCAGCCCTTCTCCCCACACCCAATTTCAATAAACTGCCTCAGTGCCATGCACCTCTCAACCCCCAGGTCTCAGCACCACCTCAAACACAACTTGGTTTTGGAATCCCCCCCCCCCCCCCAACCCTGCAGTTTGGGCACTGGATGACCTGGTCTTGGCACGGTCTTTTTTTTGCTTTGTGAAGTGTTGGCATTATATAAATCTTGTATAATAGAAATATCATAATGTAATCTATCCAATAAGGACGTTTGGCTTTTTCTTTCCTTTAGATATTTTATAATACAAAGGGAGGAAAATCCCAGACCAGAATCTCTTGTGCCCTCTGAAGCTGAAATGTACAACAAAACCTCGCTGGATTCTGTACTCACTGATCAAAGGTTAACGGTTAGAAATGGGAATCTTTGGGAATGGGAGCGCAGGCTTCCAAACAACCAGCAAACACCTTGACTGGTAAAAGGGTCCACAGGAACCCCTTGGCACCTTCCAAAATATGTCAACCGAAATTCAACAACAGGACTTGGTGGATGGTCAGTACACATTCCTGATTTGCTTGAACTGATCCACATCTTGACTGGTGAAGGGGTCCACATGAACCCTTTTCCCCTTCTGAAATGTGATAACCCAAACTTAACAACTGGACCTAGTGGTTGATCAGTACACACTGCTGATTGGTTTGAACTGACCCACACCCTTTGGCACCTTTCGAAATGTGTCAACTCCAAATCCAACATTACGACCTGGTAGATGGTCAATACATGTTGCTGATTGGTGTAAATTGATTCACACATTGACTAGTGATGGGCAGGGCCATCTTTCATTTTGATTGTGCCCTGGGCAAACATTTTCTTGGGCCCCCCCTCCATTCTGAGACATACAAAAAAATAGCAGATAGACTAAAATCAGTTTACTGCAGCAGATCATGCAGCGATTGCAATTGTTTGCCAGAGGTTACAGCCTATCCTTACCGCTCACTGGCTGGTTGCTAGAGGTTACAACACATCATTTCTGCTTGCCGATTGGTTTCTAGAGGTTATTGCACATTATTAGCGCTCACTGATTGGTTGCTATAGGTTAATGCACATCATTAGCACTCATTGAGCAGTGGAGCAATCCCAAATAATTGAGCAAGTAAAGCAGCACATTAATACACATACTACAGACAAGAGGGTCAGAGAGTGCGGACATACTGCACAAGATTACGAGAGACTGCAGACATACTGCACGAGATTACCAGACTGCGGACATACTGCACAAGATTACGAGACTGCGGACATACTGCACAAGATTACGAGACTGCGGACATACCGCATGAGATTACCAGACTGCGGACATACTGCACAAGATTACGAGACTGCGGACATACTGCATGAGATTACCAGACTGTGGACATACTGCACAAGATTACGAGACTGCGGACATACTGAACGAGATTACCAGACTACGGACATACTGCACAAGATTACGAGACTGTGGACATACTGCACGAGATTACCAGACTACGGACATACTGCACAAGATTATGAGACTGCGGACATACTGCACGAGATTACCAGACTGCGGACATACTGCACAAGATTACGAGACTGCGGACATACTGCACGAGATTACCAGACTGCGGACATACTGCACGAGATTACCAGACTGCGGACATACTGCATGAGATTACCAGAATGCGGACATACTGCACGAGATTACCAGACTGCGGACATACTGCACGAGATTACCAGACTGCGGACATACTGCACGAGATTACCAGACTGCGGACATACTGCATGAGATTACCAGACTGCGGACATACTGCACAAGATTACGAGACTGCGGACATACCGCATGAGATTACCAGACTGCGGACATACTGCACAAGATTACGAGACTGCGGACATACTGCACGAGATTACGAGACCGCGGACATACTGCATGAGATTACCAGACTGCGGACATACTGCACAAGATTACGAGACTGCGGACATACTGCACGAGATTACCAGACTGCGGACATCCTGCACAAGATTACGAGACTGCGGACATACTGCACGAGATTACCAGACTGCGGACATACTGCACGAGATTACCAGACTACGGACATACTGCATGAGATTACCAGAGACTGCGGACATACTGCATGAGATTACCAGACTGCGGACATACTGCACGAGATTACCAGACTACGGACATACTGCACAAGATTACGAGACTGCGGACATACTGCACGAGATTACCAGACTGCGGACATACTGCACGAGATTACCAGACTGCGGACATACTGCACGAGATTACCAGACCGCGGACATACTGCATGAGATTACCAGACTGATTACCAGACTACGGACATACTGCACAAGATTACGAGACTGCGGACATACTGCACGAGATTACCAGACTGCGGACATACTGCACAAGATTACCAGACTGCGGACATACTGCATGAGATTACCAGACCGCGGACATACTGCACGAGATTACCAGACTGCGGACATACTGTATGAGATTACCAGACTGCGGACATACTGCATGAGATTACCAGACTGCGGACATACTGCATGAGATTACCAGACTGCGGACATACTGCATGAGATTACCCGTGAATTGGGGCCCCGATGACAGCTTTGCAGAGTGCACAGAGGACACAGGGGGCTGTATTCGCGGTGAGCCGGGAGCTCCACTGACGCGCCCACTCCGATCACTGCTCTGACTACAGCCGCTCTGTTCCGACAGGCTTCAAGGGGCAGGGTCAGCGCATCAGTGGAGCTCCCGGCCCCGCCCCCTCTCTGCTGGCTAGATCAGGAATACAGTCTCCCGTGTCCTCTGTGCACTCTGCAAAGCCGTCATCGGGGCCCCAATTCACGGGTAGCGTGGGCCCCCCTACAAAGATTGGGCCCAGGGCAGGTGCCCCGTTTGCCCTGCGCTAAAGACACCCCTGGTGATGGGGGTTCACAGAAATCCTTTGGAACTTTCAAAATATGTCAACCCAAACTAATAACTGAATAACTGTACCCAGCGGATGGTCAATACAGGTTGATGATTGGCTTGAACTGATCCACACCTTGGCTGGTGAAGCGGTCCACAGTAGGCCTTTGGAACCTTCTGAAATGTGTCAACCCAAATTCAACAACTGGACCTGGCAGATGATCAGTAAATGTTACTGAATGGTTTTAACTGATTATCAAGTACCTGGTAGAAGAGCCTGAATGGACGAGCAAGGCCTCCCTTACCACTCTGACTTAGGGCCCCTGATAGGACAAACAGGAGGCACCAAAGTACAGAGTCGCACGAGTGCCAGAAAGTCTTTGGTGGTAGCAGGGTAGCAGGTCCGGTCGTACTGAAGAGACACAGAGAAGCTTCCGCAGGAGACTAGCAGATGGTGGCAGGTGCAGATGACAACGACAAGCAGCAGGGTCAGACAGGCAGGGTCATACACGGCAGATCAAATCGGGTACTAGGAGCAGGCAGGATCGTAGTCAGGAACAAGCCGGGTCAAACCAGATCAGCAGTGCAGTAGCCAGGGAGAAAGCAGAAGATTAGTCACAGGACAAGCCGGGGTCGGTTCAGGCAGAGTTCAAGGGGAGGTAACAAGACGGGCCAGGAGTCAGGATACAGGTTCACAGGATACTGGACACTCAGAAGCTGAAGACAAGGCAGCACCAGGCCAAGCACCAGCTGGACTTAAATAGGTCGTTTGGCGCCAACGTGAACGAGCGCTAGTGCGCGCGTTAGATACGTACGGAAGTGTGCAGGTGCCGATCGTATCTCAGGAATGCGTGACGGCCACTGTTTGCGCTCTTGTTCGCGCATGTGCACGTCTAAATGCCAAAGCCCGGTTTCTGTGTGCAACAGGAATATGTCTTCCTCTGTGCCTTAGGTATCTTCGAGGCTGTCTACTGATGGGTGTATCCTGACATTGCCCCCCTCCAATGGGCAGCCTCCGGATGCCCAACTGAGCTAGTCTTTCCGGATGGTTTTGACAGAATGCTTGGATAAGTCTGTTGGCATGGATATTGCCCTCTGGCTCCCATGAATTTTCCTCAGGTCCGTACCCTTTCCATTTGACCAGGTACTGGACCTGATTCTGTCTCTTCCTGCAATCCATGATCGCCTCGACCTCGTACTCCTCTTCCCCATCTACCATTACAGGTGCGGGAGGATTACTACTTCGTTCGGGAAATGGATCTGGGCTAGCAGGCTTCAGAAGAGATATATGGAAGACTGGGTGGATTCTGAAGGAATCCGGGAGTGCCAACTCATAAGCCACGTTATTGATCCTTTTCTTCACCCTGAAGGGTCCCACAAACCTAGGGCCCAGTTTTCTGGATGGGCAGGCTAATTTCAGATTAGTCGTAGCTAACCAGACCGGATCACCAGGTTCCAAAATCAACTCTCCTCGCTTCTTCTTGTCAAAGGATTTTTTATAGTCCTCCTGGGCCTTGGTCATCGTCTTCTGTAATAACTGATTGTTGGTCCTGAAAAAGTTTATTGTGTCCTGAACTGCCGGAGCAGGGCATTCTGGAGCGGAGGCAGTCAAAAATGAGGGATGGAACCCATAGTTGGCGAAGAATGGGGCTTGTTTGATGGCAGAATGCTCTGAATTATTATACGCAAACTCCGCCAGAGGTAATAGTGCCACCCAGTCATCCTGTGAGAAGGAAGAGAAACAACGTAAGTATTGCTCTAACGTCTGGTTGATCCTTTCCGTTTGACCATTGGTCTGGGGATGGTAAGCTGAGGAAAAGGATAGTTCGATTTTCAAGGATTTACACAAGGCTCTCCAAAATCTGGATGTGAATTGTACCCCGCGGTCCGACACGATATTGGCAGGAAGTCCATGTAGTCTCACAATTTCTTTAATAAAGACCTGCGCTGTCTCAGAAGCAGACGGGGTACCCTTCATGGGTAGGAAATGTGCCATCTTCGACAACCGATCTATGACTACAAAGATGGTAGAGTAACCTTCGGAAGGAGGGAGCTCAGTGATAAAATCCATAGAGATCATCTGCCAGGGTCTATCTGGAACTGGTAAGGGTCTCAACAATCCCCAGGATTTTGTTTGGCTATATTTATTTCTGGCGCAGGTAGGGCAGGTTTCAATGTACTTCTTGCAGTCTTCTTTTAAACAAGGCCACCAAAAGGTACGCTGTAAGAGTTCAGTTGTCTTGTGGACTCCAAAGTGTCCTGCAAGGGCATGATCATGGCAGAGACCCAAGGTGGGGACTCATAGGCCTTCAGGCACAAAGATCTTGTTGTTGTGCCATAAAAGGCCATCTTTAGCTTGTAGCGTCATCTCAGGAGATGGTGAGACGTCAATAGTGGCTTGTCTAATCTGTGACAACAAATCTTCCTGTAATAAAAGGAAATTTCCGGGAGGAAGAATGGTATCCGGAGAAACTGGTTCTTCTGTCGTGCCAAACATTCGGGATAGAGCATCCGACTTAATGTTCTTAGAACCTGGCCTGTAGGTAATATGAAAGGTGAATCTTGTAAAAAAGAGTGCCCACCTGGCCTGCCGGGGTTTTAAGCGCTTTGCGACTCGCAGATACTCTAAGTTTCGATGGTCGGTGTAGATCAGGATCGGATGAGCTGCACCTTCCAGTAGGTATCTCCACTCTTCGAGAGCAGCTTTAATTGCCAGAAGCTCACGGTCTCCTACGTCGTAGTTTTTCTCTGCCGGGGACAACTTGCGGGAAAAAAATGCCACAGGATGTAGTAGGGACTTGGCCCCTTGGCGTTGAGACAGAACTGCCCCTACTGCCGTCTCTGATGCGTCTACCTCTAGGACGAACGGCAGAGCAGGATCTGGATGACGTAATATAGGTGCAGCTGTGAAAAGACCTTTCAGAGTTTCAAATGCGGTTTGCGCCTCGGAAGACCACTGGAACCGTTGAGATTGTCTTGTCAGTTGAGTTATGGGAGAAATTATTGCGGAAAACCCCTTGATAAATTTTCTATAGAAGTTTGCAAATCCTACGAACCGTTGCACCCCTTTCTTGTCCGTAGGAGCCGGCCAATCCAGGATGGCCGAGACCTTCTGGGGATCCATCTTAATGCCACCTGTGGAAAGAACAAGGCCCAGGAACTGGATGCTTTGGCATTCAAATTCGCATTTTTCTACTTTTGCAAACAAGCCGTGCTGTCTGAGTCGAACCAAAACTTTTCTGACATGTTCTCGATGGGCTTCTAAAGAAGGGGAGAAAATCAAGATATCGTCAAGATATACAATAACAAATAAGTCTAAATAGTCCCGGAAAACATCATTAATAAAGTGCTGGAACGTTGCTGGGGCATTACATAGCCCAAAGGGCATCACCAAGTATTCGAAATGTCCAAACCTGGTACGAAAGGCCGTCTTCCATTCGTCACCTTCACGAATACGTACCAGGTTATATGCCCCTCGCAAGTCTAACTTTGTGAAGATGACAGCAGAACGGAGTCTCTGAAACAACTCTGGTACTAGAGGCAAGGGGTGTCGGTTTTTGATCGTGATTTTATTTAAGTCCCGGTAATCCACGCATGGGCGAAGGGAAAGATCCTTTTTCTCAACAAAGAAAATCCCAGCTCCGGCTGGGGATGTAGAGGGACGGATAAATCCCTTTCTCAGGCTGTCATCAATATAGATTTTCAAGGCGGCAAGTTCAGGTTCAGTCAAGGGAAAGATTCGCCCAAATGGTATCTCGGCCCCAGGGAGGAGCTCGATGGGGCAGTCGTATGGTCTATGTGGAGGTAGAATCTCAGCTCCCTTCTTACTGAAAACATCGGCAAAGTCTTGGTAGGGGGCTGGAATGGAAGAACGATTTTCATCATCTGAGTCCATGCACAGCAAGGGGGATGGATGACAGAATGGTCTGGAGAAGCAATGTTGCTGGCAGTAGAGAGAGGGAAACTCGACTTTTCCGACATCCCAATGGATACAGGGATTATGTGCCTGGAGCCATGGCATACCCAGAATGATAGGGAACAGTGGTGAAGCTATGGCATCCAGACGTAACAGTTCTCTGTGGTCACCAGCAATAGTAGCTAATAACGGAACAGTCTCCTGGGTAACAGGACCGGATTTAATATGTGACCCGTCTGCCAGGTGGATAGATAGTCCATGAGTTTTGGGTTGCAGAGGAATCTTATGTTGAAGAGCAAAAGTCAAATCAATGAAGCAACTGCAAGCCCCTGAATCTACAATAGCAGATACTTGGATCACTCTTCCTGAAAGTTGTAGTGAGATCTGTACGGCCAGGTGAGAAGACTTGGGAGGCCGGGAGGACTGGCTGGCAGGGAGAAAGGTCAGACATTTCCGAATCTTGGCAGGACAGGAACTCACATAATGGCCATCCCTTCCACAATACAGACACAAGTGGTTCTGACGACGGTACAGACGTTCCTCTGGAGAGAGGGAGGGATGAAACCTGCTGGGTTGAACTGGACTAGATGGGCCAGGCTCTTGTGGTAGCAGCCCTAGAGGCTGGAATCGTTCAGTTGATCTCTCTGCACTGCGTTCTCTCAGACGTCTGTCAATTTGAATTGTCAGGTCGATGAGTGCTTCTAAGGATTCGGGTACTCCAACACGAGCTAGTTCATCTTTTAGGGGTTCGGATAGTCCTAGTCGAAATTGGTAACAGAGAGCAGCACTGTTCCATTCGACGTCTGCGCTCCAGCATCTAAAGTCCGTTACATAGTCCTCAGCGGCTCGATGGCCTTGCTGGAGCGCATGCAGAGCAGACTCAGCCGTGGCAGTTCGCAGAGGGTCCTCGTAGATTCGAGCCATGGATGCAAAGAAAGTGGTCAGGCTTGACAGACAGGGATTGTCCTGTTCCATTAAACGGTGAGCCCAGGACTGAGGTTCACCCTGCAGGAGGGAGATTACAAACCCTACTTTGGTGATCTCCTGAGAGAAGGTCTGGGGCTGTAATGAAAAATACAGGATACAGGCATTCTGAAAAGTCCTGAACTTGCCACGGTTGCCAGAAAACTTCTCTGGAATAGGAACCCGGGGTTCCGGTGACTGCATTACTAAAGCAGGTGTGGGAGAGAGTTCATGAATCCGTTCTTCCAGCTGGCTGTAACTTGCTTGCAGACTCTTGACTGTTTGGGTAAATGCAGTTAGGTGATTACACAGCTGCTCTACGGGGGAGGTTGCTCGTTCAGGCTCAGTCATGGCTGCCTTGTACTATCACGTACCTGGTAGAAGAGCCTGAATGGACGAGCAAGGCCTCCCTTACCACTCTGACTTAGGGCCCCTGATAGGACAAACAGGAGGCACCAAAGTACAGAGTCACACGAGTGCCAGAAAGTCTTTGGTGGTAGCAGGGTAGCAGGTCCGGTCGTACTGAAGAGACACAGAGAAGCTTCCGCAGGAGACTAGCAGATGGTGGCAGGTGCAGATGACAACGACAAGCAGCAGGGTCAGACAGGCAGGGTCATACACGGCAGATCAAATCGGGTACTAGGAGCAGGCAGGATCGTAGTCAGGAACAAGCCGGGTCAAACCAGATCAGCAGTGCAGTAGCCAGGGAGAAAGCAGAAGATTAGTCACAGGACAAGCCGGGGTCGGTTCAGGCAGAGTTCAAGGGGAGGTAACAAGACGGGCCAGGAGTCAGGATACAGGTTCACAGGATACTGGACACTCAGAAGCTGAAGACAAGGCAGCACCAGGCCAAGCACCAGCTGGACTTAAATAGGTCGTTTGGCGCCAACGTGAACGAGCGTTAGCGCGCGCGTTAGATACGTACGGAAGTGTGCAGGTGCCGATCGTATCTCAGGAATGCGTGACGGCCACTGTTTGCGCTCTTGTTCGCGCATGCGCACGTCTAAATGCCAAAGCCCGGTTTCTGTGTGCAACAGGAATATGTCTTCCTCTGTGCCTTAGGTATCTTCGAGGCTGTCTACTGATGGGTGTATCCTGACACTGATCCACATCCTTTGGCACCTTCCAAAATGCGTCAACCCAAATTCAACAACTGGACATAGAGGATGGTCAGTACACATTGCTGATGAATTTGGACTGATCCATACCTTTTGGCACCTTCCAAAATGTGTCAACCCAAATGAAACAACTGGACCTGGCAGATGGTCAAAACATGTTGCCGATTGGTTTGTACTGATTCACTCCTTGACTGGTGAAGAGGTTCACAGGAATCCTTTGGCACCCTCCGAAATGTGTCAACTCGAAATCAACAACTGGACCAAGTATGGCCAGTTCACATTGTTTTGAACTGATTCACTCCTTGACTGGTGAAGGGGTCCTTATGAATCCTTATCGCTTTCTGAAGTGTGTAAACACAAAATCAACAACTGTACCTAGCAGTTGATCAATTCACATTTCTAATTGGTTTGATCTGATTCCCAACTTGACTGGTGAAGGGGTTCACAGGAATCCTTTGGCACCCTCCGATATATGTGTCAACTCAAAATCAACAACTGGACCTAGTATGGTCAGTACACATTGCTGATTGGTTTGAATTGATCCATACCCTTTGGCACCTTCCGAAATGTGTTGACCCAAATTCAACAACTGGACCTAGAAGATGGTCAGTACACATTACTGATGCACTGATGCAGACCTTGACTGGTGAAGAAGTACAAAGGTACCCTTTGCCAGTCCGAAGTGGATTAGTTCAAACCAATCAGCAACAACTGTTGACCATCTGCTAGGTCTAGTTGTTAAGTTTTTTGGTGACACATTTCTGAAGGCGCCAAAGGGTTCCTCTGGACTCCTTCACCAGTCAAGGTGTGGACCAGTTCAAACCAATCAGCAATGAGTATTGACCATCCACTAGGTCCACTTTGATAAATTTGGGGTGACACATTTTTGAAGATGCTCTCTGACACACATCCAAAAAAAAAAAAAAAAGACAGTATTGAGCAATGGCGGCTCCTATACCTGAGCTGATTGAGCTGAGCATCTCAATCTTGCCGATCGGAAGCAGATGTCAAATGGAGAGGTCTTCCACCTTCTCTTTGAAACTGGAAATACCTCTTTAGCCTGATCTTATTCACATGCAGTAAAATGAATTCCTTTTCAATGGTATAAAAGCTTCATCTCTAATCGTCTCACAGAGAGAAGCCGCACATCTTATGGATCTTGCTGAGCAACGTTCACATAATAATGTTTTTTAGATCTTGTATATTTTGTATGACAATAGCCAAGTTTCTATTCTGTCTGAGTTACCCCCCACACGCACGCCGGGCTATATGTTGTCAAAATTAATGGTGCATCAGATTCCATTAGATAGAGTGAAATATCAGCAACAGACTCAGCCGACGCCATCGGAAAGTAAGTCATCCATTGCCAATATTGTGGAACTGGTGGGTCGATGCTCCTGTAGGTCAGCGTTCACGTCCACTCCCCCAAAAAACAACCCCACCGCCTTGTGACAAAAGAGGAAATCAAACCCTGGCTTTCTTGTGTTAAGCTGGATTGTTAGATTTTCGAATGGCCAGATCGTTCAAAAGAGCATGTTTTAATCCTCATATCCATGCCGTGATGCATGCATTACACAAGGGTACAGGGCAATACTTGAAGTGGGGAGGAGACCTGTATGGGTTGCTGAACTGCAGAGAAAAAGGAAGTCTCATGGGCTAGGCTGAATAGCAGACCTGTGGAAATCTCAGGACTGGATGGACAGAAATACACATCTTTTGGCAGGTATAGTAGTAGTATGTTTGCCTGTAAGCAAAATGTAGGTGGGGTTCAGGTGAGGGGTAAAACCCAAAACTAAACTGCTATGAGTGCTGGCTAGGATGGGAGCTCGTCCTGGCTCCAAGCTTCAAAATAGCAGAAAGGAAGTCCATAAGTCGCACATCAAAAAGCAGACCCGTATGAAGGAATGAATGGCAGCCTGGGCTCCATCCAGGCCATGCCCACAACGCGTTTCGCTCCACCCCTCGGAGCCTAAAGTGGAGTTCCACCCAAAAGTGAAACCTCCACTTATCTGCTTCCTCCCCCCTCCGGTGCCACATTTGGCACCTTTCAGGAGGGAGGGGGAACGGGTTCCTGTTTTTGACAGGTACCCTTCCCCACTTCCAGGAAACTGCGCCGTGGCGCCATCCCTCAGAATTTCGGCCCCCCCTCCTCCTCCCTCTGCCGCCGGGCCAGTTAAAAAGTACAGCTTCACTTCCGGTTTCCCTTACCATCAGCAGCACCCAGGAGCTGATCCAAAAAACTGGATGCGGTGCCGACATCGGGGGGAACCCTGGACAGGTAAGTGTCCTAATATTAAAAGTCAGCAGCTACAGACTTTTTCTGACACTTTTTGGTTACACGTTTTAATCAGTATTTTTTTGCTAGAAAATTACTTATAACCCCCAAAATATTATACATTTTTTTTTTTTTAGCAGACACCCTAGGGAAATAAAATGGCGATCGTTGCAATTTTTTATGTCACACGATATTTGCGTAGCGGTTTTGCAAACACAATTTTTTTGGAAAAAATAAAACAAAACTTGTTTTTTTTTAAAGTAAATAGATACCTAACATGTCACGCTTTAAAGTTGAGCACGTTCGTGGAATGGCGTCAAACAACGGTACTTAAAAATCTCCATTGGCAACGATTTAAACGCCTTTACAGGTTACCTGTTTAGAGTTACAGAGGAGGACTAGCTCTAGAATTATTACTCTCGCTCTAATGTTCACGGTGATACCTCACATGTGTGGGTTGAATAACATTTACATATGCGTCTGCGACTTACGTATGCGTTTGCTTCTGCGCGAGCAAGCACGGAGGGATGGGGGTGCATTTAAAAAAAAATTATTATGTATTTTACTTTTTATTTTTGTTTATTTGACACTGTCCCTTTGTTTATTTCTTTTTGTGATCACTTTTATTCCTATTACAAGGAATGTAAACATCCCTTGTAATAGAAATAAGGATGACAGGTCCTCTTTATGGAGAGATCTGGGGTCAAAAAGAACCCAAATCTCTTCTTTACCTTTAAAAACAAAAGATCAAAAACATTTGTTTTGAGCTTTTGCTTTAAAAGAAAGAACAAACTTCCAGCCTGGACCTAAAATTACGCCATGACGTCGCTCCAGTCCTCCAAGGCCAGTATCTACTCTTTGATCGCCTATATGAGCAGCCGGCCGCACCGCCAGATTGTTTCTTAGGAAATATTAAGTGGGTTTTGAAAAAGCACAATGTATGTGTGAAACGTCGCCCCCCCCCCCCCGGTCCGTTGTCATAGTCCTGGTGGAAGTCTTTCAATAAACCTGTTGGACGGGGTGTTGGTGTGCAGCTAATGTTTCTCACTTGGTCTACATGTTCGCGGTTGCCAGCCGGAGATAGCACCCAGCCCTTTCTTTTTTGGTGGATTATATTACATACCTGGAGCAGCGATCTGTCTCATTTCTCCAAGCCCAAGAAACACCGATGCGTAGCAGGAGGGGTCGCCAACGAGCCGCTTGGACCAGTTTCATGAGAAAGCCTGTGGGAGAAAACGGTACAGGGGTTATGGCTGGCTGATAGCTTCATCCATTACTCCAGTAAACCACTTGCAAACTGCAACGTATATATCCATATTGCAGTCGGCAAGTGGTTAAGCTTCAAGGGGTGGGGCGAAACGCGGTGGTCGGAGCCCAGGCTGACTCATTCCTTCACGGGTCTGCTTTTTGATGTGCGTCTTACGGACTTCCTATCTGCTATGTTTGCCTGGGGTTTAGATTTAATTTTAGCAATATCATGACCATCCATATAAAGGGTTGCTAGTAATGTACTGTTGCTTTTATTACTACTTTGGAAGCAGACAGAAATACAGTGTTCGGATCCCTTTTCGTATGTAAATGGCTTACTCTGATTTCACCGCACACTGTGAGCTTCTCACAATGTGCATTAGAAGCTGCAGCAAGTCAGATAGCGCCCCGCCTCATTTCCTGGCTGGAGGACATCCACCATCATCTAGCTCTTTCTTCCCCAGACCGTTCCTGACCTGCCCCTTTCATTCATTGGATCTCAGTTTTTTTTAAATCATTGAGGCTTGGCACTACCTAGGATGGTCTGCATGCAAATGTATCCTGCGTGATAACGCCCACTTTTCCAGACTGACATCTGTCCATCAATGCACTGTGACATTTGCATAACTCCTCCCAAGAGCCCGCCCACTGGACTGAGAGCTCTTAAGAGGAGTACTGAGGCAGGGGGCTGTGATCTTTTCAGGCTATGTGCAGCATCCTGCTGGCCACTCCTACCAGCCATGATCTTCCTGCATTGTATAGAGAATCACAAAGACCCGGTGGTGGCACCCCTGGGATGGAAATACAGTAATGTAAACAGATTTTTTTTTCTCTTTTATTTCATTAGCATGTTGATGAAGGGAGAGGGGAGTGTCCAGGTAAGGTAATATTGCAATACAGTGATTTTGAGGAACTTTTTTTATTTTTACTTTTTTATTACTACAATTGTTTCTGATAGTTACAGTAATAAACCGATGAACACTGCCACCTTCGGGCTGCAGTGGGATCTGCAGTGGCATTTGCAAGCTGGAGGCTTTTATTTGATGCACTGTTTTAATAAAAAACCTGCTCTGTTCTCTATTTTTATTGTAGGCTGAGAAATGTGCAAACATGTCAACAATAAAATATATAATGTTTTCCTTTTTTTTATTACTGTAATAGTAGCTGATAGTTACAGTACTAAACAGATGAATGCTGCCACCTTCAGACTGCAGTGGAATTTGCAAGCTATTTTGTTTCCTATACCTCCAGCCAGCATGTGATCACACTGCCATTAATGACATCACGTGATTGGGATCCAATCCGTTCCTGAATGCCAGTAGGTACATTGTTAGTTGTAATTGAGAGCCACCAACTGTGTAATTGAGAGTCACCAACATACCGTTTTAACCACTTCCATACCGGCCTATTCTGGCACTCTTCTCCTACATGTAAAAATCATCTTTTTTTTGCTAGTAAATTACTCAGAACCCCCAAACATTATATATATATATATATATATATATATATATATATATATATATATATATATATTTTTTTTTAGCAGACGTCCTAGGGAATAAAATGGCGGTTGTTGCAACTTTTTATCTTGCACGGTATTTGCGCAACAGTTTTTCAAACGCTTTTTTTTTGGAAAAAGAACAATTTCATGATTTAAAAAATAACAAAACAGTAAAGTTAGCGCAATTTTTTTGTATAATGTGAAAGATGATGTTACGCCGAGTAAATAGGTAACCAACATGTCACACTTTAAAATTGTGCGCACTCGTGGAGTGGCGCCAAACTTTGGTACTTAAAAATCTCCATAGGCTATGCTTTAACATTTTTTTTACAGGTTACATGTTTAGAGTTACAGAGGAGGTCTAGTGCTAGAATTGTTGTGCGCCCTCTAAAGCACGCAGCGATACCTCACATGTGTGGTTTGAACAGCTTTTACATATGTGGGCGGGACGTACGTGTGCGTTCGCTTCTGAGCACGAGCTACCGGGGACAGGGGCGTTTACATTTTTTTTTTATTTTACTTTATTTTACTTTATTATTTTGATCACTTTTATTCCTATTACAAGGAATGTAAACATCCCTTGTAATAGGAATCGTTCGTGACAGGTCCTCTTTATGGAGAGATACGGGGTCAATAAGACCACATCTCTCCTCCAGGCTGGAAAGCATTAAATCGGAAAAAAAAATCCACGATCTCATGCTTACCAGCCGCCATCGTGGCTTTGTTTACATCCGCTGCCCGGGCGTGACGTCATAACGTCGCGCCTGGGCCTCCGACGGTCATAGAGATGACTGGTGACCACCTGATCACTGGAAATCTCTATGATCGGTGTCTGGCGGCGGTCAATCCTTTATCCGGGTCCCCGATGGCACGTGAGAGCCTGGAGAAGCACCAGATGGCAGCGGGAGGGGGGGGAACGTCCCCTCCCGTCGCCTGTAAAAATGATCAAGCGGCGGAACTACCGCTATTATCCTACTTATGGTGTAGGGAATCGCCGGCTGAAAACAAGGATATCTGAACGATGCCTGTAGCTGCACCCATCTTTCAGATATTCCCACTGAAAGTCCAGGACGTCATATGACGTCCTTGGGCTGGCAGTGGTTAAAGTGATTGTAAACGATCACCTTGCGAAACAACTCTTTCAGTTTAAAATAGAAATGAAAGGCAAAACATTTTTGTATAGATATAAAAAAAAAAAAAACATTATAAATACCTTTTTTATAAGTGATCACATTCCCTTTGTTCTCAGCTGCATAAAAGCTGGGGAGGAGAAAAGACGGCACACCGAGCTTCCCAGTAAATAGCTGTGTAGCGGGAGCGTGTCAGGACAAGTCTGGTCATTGGAGGAGAGCAGGCTGAGTTCCCAGCATGAGCTAGGGAACTGACCACGATGTGCTCTCCTGCTTAGTGTGGTCAGTTTTTATTAGGAAAGCAGAGGGACTGGCAGGATCACCAGGGATTTAACACTAAAGGAAACAATACAGAGAGAACAGGAGACTTTCTCATACAAGTACATGGTACAGCAGCCACATATCAGGAAGTGTTGGAGTAACAAACGCTTTAATGGAGTGACCTGTCACAGTAAACTCCTGTATAAAAGGCATGCAAAAATCGGCACTAAAGTATGATAACATTTCTGCAATTTGTATATTTGGTCCTAGAGAGGATTGTTTTCTTCCTTCAACAAAAATGAAGTTTTCGAAGCTCTGCGGTGCCCAAACTTTGCTATTTTCATAAAAAAAAAAAAAAATCACACGTGCCTTATAGTGACAGGCCACAAGGTGTCAGTGTTGATTTATAAACCGAACCGCTCTCTCCCTCTAAAATACCTCTAATAACTCCGCAATTAGAATTTTGTAAAAAGAAAAAGAAAAGGAATTTCAGAGCATTTTATGTTTATTTTTTTTTTCACTTTCTGAAAAGTGTATTTTTAACAGCATTTTACAGCCCGTGAAGGTGTAAGGTTGAACACTAAAATATAATTCTCTCAAAAAAAAAAAGAAGAAAAAAGTGCATTTTATATCAACTGAATGCCACTGCAGTATAGAGCAGAGGTGATCTTGGAGTAGATTGCACTAGGATCATTTATTATGCCTTAAAGCTGAAGTTTAATCTGCTTACACTTTACCTTCCCTGGTCCCCCCCCCCCATCAGCATGCTAATTAAAATAAGTAATTAAATAAAACCTTTTCTATTTTCATTACATACATGTTAGACTCATCACTGGGTCTCTGAACTTCTCTATGCAATTTTGTCAAATTGTGGCTGGTGGGTGGAGCCAGCCGGGTCCCAGCACCCTGCCTCAGTACTAGGGTTGCCACCTTTTCTTCAAGCCCAACCCAAACACTTTAGCTGCTCACTTGCAATTTATTTTATTTTTATTTTTTTAACCACTTCAGCCCCCAGGAGGTTTTACCCTCTTCCCGACCAGGCCATTTTTGGCTTTAATTGCGCAGTCGTTTGATGCTGTACACAAATAAAATTGATGTCCTTTTTTTCCCTACAAATATAACTTTCTTTTGGTGGTATTTGATCATCTCTGCGGTTTTTTTTTTTGCGCTATAAACAAAAAAAGAGCGACAATTTTGAAAAAAAAATAATAAAAAAATATATCTATAATATAATATATATATATAATATATATATATATATATATATATTATATATATATTAATATATATATATATATATATATATATATATATATATATATATATATATATATATTTTTTTTTTTTTCCTTTCTGCTAAAAAACATATCCAATACAAAAAAAAATTAAAAATCTAATTTCTTCATCAATTTAGGTCAATATGGATTCTGCTGCATGTTTTTGGTAAAAAAAAATCCTAATAAGTGTATATTAACCGCTTCAGCCTGGGAAGATTTGGCTGCTGAATGACCCGGCTATTTTTTGCGATACGGCACCGCGTCGTTTTACCTGACAATTGCGCAGTCGTGCGACGTTGCACCCAAACAAAATTGATGTCCTTTTTTTCCCCACAAATAGAGCTTTCTTTTGTTGGTATTTCATCACCTCTGCGTTTTGTTTTTTTGCGCTATAAACAAAAAAAGACTGACAATTTTAAAAAAATATATATTTTTTTACTTTTTGCTATAATAAATATCATCCCTTGTAATAGGAATCGTAGGAATCAACATTTTTTTTTAAAGAAAGCTAATTTTTTCTCAGTTTAGGCCAATATGTATTCTTCTACATATTTTTGGTAATAAAAATCGCAATAAGCGTATATTGATTGGTTTGCGCAAAAATTATATTGTCTACAAAATAGGGGATAGATTTATAGCATTTTTATCATTTTTTTTTTACTAGTAATGGCGGCGATCTGCAATTTTTATTGGGACTGCGACATTATGGCGGACAGATCGGACACTTTTGACACATTTTTTGGGACCATTGGCATTTATACAGCGATCGGTGCTATAAAAATGCACTGATTACTGTATAACTGTCGCTGGCAGGGAAGGAGTTAACACTAGGGGGGCGATCAAGGGGTTAACTGTGTTCCCTGACTGTGTGTTCTAACTGTAGGGGGAGGGGACTGACTAGAGGAGATGACAGATCGTGGTTCCTAGCTAAGAGTAACTCACGATCTGTTTCTCCTCACAGAACAGAACAGGGATTTGTATGCTTACAGACACATGTCCCAGTTCTGCTTCTCGTGCCCGCGATCGCTGGCGGCCGGCGGTCATCGCGGCCACCGGTCACGGCCATCGGCTGCTATCCCGCTTAAAGGGACCGACGTATAGCTACGACGGCTCGCAGGATCATGCTGACCCGCCGCAGTATAATGACGACGGTTGGTCGGCAAACGCTTAATTGGTTTGCACAAAAGTTATAGCGTCTACAAACTATGGGATATTTTTATGGCACTTTTTTTTTATTGTTTTTACTAGTAATCAGCAATTTTTAGCGGGACTGCGACATTGCGGAAGACAAATCGGACACTAACTGACACTTTTGACACTTTTTTGGGACCAGTGACATTATTACAGTGATCAGTGCAAAAAATATACACTGTTACATCAGGGGCGATCAAGGGGTTAACTGTGTTCCCTGGGCGTGCTTTCTAACTGTGTGGGGGATGCTCTGGCTGGGTGAAGACAGAGATCGGTGTTTCCTGCTAAGCAGGAACACAAGATCTTCATCTTCTCCCCTGTCAGAATGGCGATCTGCCTTGTTGTCAGAACGGCGATCTGCCTTGTTTACATAGGCAGATCGCCATTCTGCCCCTCCCGGGAATGATCGCAGGTGGCATTGGGCCCGCTGATTGGCAGTCCTGTGTCCAATCAGTCCGCGATCACGCCTCCCAGTGGCTATTGCACGAAATGACATACATATGGGAATGGGTCCCACACTCTGCAGTTTTGGTACTCGGTTACTTGGGGAGGCAGAGTCCATTAGGAATATTGTGTCCAGGTTTCAGGCGGTCTGAAACCCATACACACGATTCAAAACCCGGACGGGTGGCAACCCTATTCAGTACTCCTCTTGCGCTGGCTCTTGGAAGGAGTTACAGTGAGGGGAAAAAAGTATTTGATCCCCTGCTGATTGTGTACGTTTGCCCCACTGACAAAGAAATGATCAGTCTTTCACTGTTTATTTTAACAGTGAGAGACAGAACAACAACAAAAAATATCCAGAAGAATAAATTT
Organism: Lithobates septentrionalis; assembly: GCA_037952835.1. Taxonomy (NCBI): domain Eukaryota; kingdom Metazoa; phylum Chordata; class Amphibia; order Anura; family Ranidae; genus Lithobates; species Lithobates septentrionalis. The sequence goes on from JBBDGP010002372.1 coordinate 26,918, forward strand.
CAAAAAAGTTATAAAATCATTTGCATTTTAATGAGTAAAATAAGTATTTGACCCCTTTGTAAAACATGACTTAGTACTTGGTGGCAAAACCCTTGTTGGCAAGCGCAGAGGTCAGACGTTTCTTGTAATTGGCCACCAGGTTTGCACACATCTCAGGAGGGATTTTGTCCCACTCTCCTCTTTGCAGAGCTTCTCCAAGTCATTAAGGTTTTGAGTCAGACGTTTGGTAACTCGAACCTTCAGCTCCCTCCACATATTTTCTATGGGATTGAGGTCTGGAGAATGGCTAGGCCACTCCAGGACCTTGATGTGCTTCTTCTTGAGACACTCATTTGCTGCCTTGGCTGTGTGTTTTGGGTCATTGTGATGCTGGAATACCCATCCACGACCCATTTTCAATGCCCTGGCTGAGGGAAGGAGGTCCTCAACCAAGATTTGAAGGTACATGGCCCCGTCCATCGTCCCTTTTGATGCAGTGAAGTGGTCCTGTCCCCTTAGCAGAAAAACACCCCCAAAGCATAATGTTTCCACCTCCATGTATGACGGTGGGGATGGTGTTCTTGGGGTCATAGGCAGCATTCCTCCTCCTCCAAACACAGCGAGTTGAGTTGATGCCAAAGAGCTCGATTTTGGTCTCATCTGACCACAACACTTTCACCCAGTTCTCCTCGGAATCATTCAGATGTTCATTAGAAAACTTCAGATGGGCCTGTACATGTGCTTTCTTCAGCAGGGCGCTGCAGGATTTCAGTCCTTCGTGGCGTAGTGTGTTACCAATTGTTTTCTTGGTGACTATGGTCCCAGCTGCCTTGAGATCATTGACAAGATTCTCCTGTGTAATTCTGGGCTGATTCCTCACCGTTCTCATGATCATTGAAACTCCACGAGGTGAGATCTTCCATGGAGCCCCAGACCGCGGGAGATCGACAGTTATTTTGTGTTTCTTCCATTTGCGAATAATCGCACCAAATTTTGTCACCCTCTCACCAAGCTGATTGGCGATGGTCTTGTAGTCCATTCCAGCCTTGTGTAGGTCTACAATCTTGTCCCTGACATCCTTGGACAGCTCTTTGGTCTTGGCCATGGTGGAGAGATTGGAATCTGATTGATTGCTTCTGTGCACACATGTCTTTTATACAGGTAACAAGCTGTATAAAAGACACCTGACATTACCAACAAAGGATTTTGTACCAAGTATTAAATGCATTTCAGTTAGCGTGTTCAATACTTTTTCCATGTGTCATTATGTTTTATTACCTATAACTTGATTTCTGAACTTATTTGTTTTGGCGTCTTTGTATGTATGGATTGCATGGGTTGTTACCGACATGTGGGGACAATTTCATGTCAATAGAACCTCTCGAAATATATTTACCCATACCTCACGATTTTTTGAGATGGGAATGAGGGACACCTATCAGCAAAAGTATGCAGGAAAAGGACACACCCCCTGCCACACCCCCTTAAAGGAGAATTGTATAAAAAAACAAGATTGGTTAAACCCACAAGAGCTTTTTTACCACTACTATTCCTTTATATTGGCTTTTGGAATTTACAAATGCAGCAATTTAGAATTCAGTTGAAAGGTTTAGCGCTGGAAAACACTTTTTGATAGATAAAAAGTGCATTTTATATACAACTATATAGATCAGACCGAATTGAGGGACAAATGAGGAGGAATGAGGGACAAGGGGACATTGCTCCAAATCAGGGACAGTGAGGAGCTATGTATTTACCTAGAAAAATGGTGACGTGTTCAATACTTATTTTACCTGCTGTATATATACTGTATATAGTTAGTCAGGTTGAAAAAAGTCCATCTAGCTTTTTATTTTTTATAAGTGATCACATGATCTCTGTTCTCAGCTGCAAAAAATGCTTGGGGAGGAGAGAAAGGAGTACACTGATCTTCCCAGTGAATGGCCGGTAAAAACGCCACATCTGGCGTTTTTACCGGCCCACAGCTAGAGTCATCAGACTCGCTTCAGGGACAGTCTCTCTACCAGAGCTTTGTCGGGTTGCGAAACTTGTGACGTATACTCACCCCCACCCCGGCAGTATCCCTTAACCACTCCTGGCATCTGGGCTCAACCAATTATATACTTCAGTGCACACAGTGTCCTTTAGTGCTGTACTTTTGAATACAGGGTGCCTGGGTAACAGCAGGGCGGGACCCGAGACGGAGAGGTGCAGAAGATGCACTGAAGGCACACCGTGCTGAAGTAGAGAGACTGATGGGGAGGAAACAAATGTGCAGCATGGGAATGGATTGGCTCTGTTTGATGGCACTGAAGGGGACACAGATGTGGAGTTGTGGGGGGGGGAGGGGTATACAGCACGGAAGGGGATACAGTTGTGGGGGGAGGGTTTATGGCACGGAAGGGGACACCGTTGCGGGGGGGAGGGGTTTACGGCACTGAAGGGGACACAGCTGTTGGGGGAGGGGCTTAAGGCACTGAAGGGGACACCGTTGTGGGGGGAGGGGTTTACGGCACTGAAGGGGACACAGTTGTGGGGGGAGGAGTTTGATGGCACCGAAGAAGATACAGATGTAGGGGGGGGGGTCATGCCACTGAAGGGGACACAGTTATGGGAGGAGGGGTTTACAGCTGTGGGGGGATGTGACGGCTCTGAGGGTGATACAAATGGGCAGGGCGACACTGATGGGCACACAAATGTGCAGGGGGGGCTCTGATGGGCACACAAATGTGCAGAGGGGAGGGTTCTCAGCTCGACACACAAATGTGCAGAGGGGGCTCTGATGGGCACACAAATGTCCAAAGGGACTCTGATGGAGACACCAATTTGTGGGGATCCCCTGATGGGTGATGGGGACACAAATGTGTGTGTGTGTGTGGGGGGGGGGCTATGATGGGGTTACCAATTTGCAGGTAAGCACTAATAAGTGATGGGGACACAAATGTGCGGGGAGGTTACAGCATTTCGCTGCAGGAGGAGGATACAGGTGCACCACCCAGCCCCGCTTCCAGCAGCCTGGCAAATTTTATTCTATTCTGTCGCTGCGGTTTTATTGATAAATTATTTTTTTCGGCCCTTGAGTATGTGTAAAATATACAATGTTTCCCTTGTGATGAAAAGTTTGAAGACCCCTGCATTAGAGCAAAGTGAACCTTGGGGTCACCAGCTGAGGTCGGCATGGGGCTAAGTTCAAACTTCTGTAAGGGTGTTCCTGATCAAACATCTGTCCCTTAGACTCTACGTCCTGGAGGATCCCATGTCACCTGCTCACACATGGATCCGCTACACTCATCCCTGAGACATTTCATGGGTGGTAGGAGGTCTCCACTAGGTCTTTAAATCCTCGGGTCTGTTCCCGACACTCTTCTGAAGAATCCACTTGGATGAGTTGTAAAACACCTTCAATATTACAGAACAAGTCCCTTTGATTGTGAGTCACTACTACTAGCTCTTCTACTCTACTAAAGATTACATATGACTGGAAATAACAAGCACTGATGACCACATATCTGGGGATTACTAGTAGTGATGAGTCAATCACTTTGAAAACCAGCTGAGATTGCAGTTTTTTTTTTTTATTCTATTCAGTAAACTGAGAATAACACAATTCATAAAGCGCAATTACCTGGAATCTTGGACTGTGAGATTCTTTGCATGTCAGGCAGATATTTTGGAAAATCAAAAAGTGATGACTCAGCGATTCTCCTGACTTGAATAATATGTATTGCTTAAGTGCATACAATTGGGCATTACTAATTATATGGTACATATTACTAGATGTTACTATACCTGCTGTATATATTACAAGGAAACATTAAAGCAATACTGCTATATACTGTATATTACAAAGGAATTATTAAAGTAGACCAGCCAATCTCAACCAGGGTTCCTTCAGAGGTTGCTAGGGGTTCCTAGAGCTGTGACCAAGTAACCCTCCAATCGCCAACACCATTTGGCAGAACCACTGGCATGGCACCAATGATTTTTTTAGCTGACAGTAAAAGTGGCATTCGGACCACCAGGGCCTGGACAAGGGGTGGGCAGGAGGGCCAGTTGCCCTGGGCACAGTGAAGCAAGGGGTCAAAGAATGGACACAGGGCAGTAAACCCATTCTGCAGCATGCATTAACAGTGGGGGATCAGTTTCGCATTCTTGACCTGGATGCTAGATGAACCCATCCCGGTACTACTGATCACCAATGTAAGGGTGGCATTCTTCCCACTGGCTACTAATGTGCATGGCATTTTCTTCACTGACCACCAATTAATTTGTTTTAGTGGACTTCCCTGAAACGTAAAAATTATTTTTAAGGGGTCACGCGCGGAGCGGCCAGCTCAGGCTCTCAGCCGCTCACTGAGAGTCTGAGCCGGGTGACGGTCCAGGCATGTGGGCGGATCCCGACTCCATTGACGCAATCTTTACCAAGCCTGGACCGGCTCTGTGACGTCAGCCGACAGCGGGCTTCAGCCTGCTGTCTGCTGAAAATGGGTCACAGGAGTGCAGAATATACTGCGCTCCTGTGATCCACAGGAGAAGTACAACCAAACGAGCTTTGGCTGTACTTCTCTATTAATTGTATGTGATAATTACAGTATAAAACCAATGAACACTTCCACCTTCAGGCTGCATTGGGATCCACAGTGGCATTTGCAAGCTGAAGGCTTTTATTTGATACACTGTTTTAATAAAAATAACTGCTCTGTTCTCTATTTTTATTATAGGCTGAAAAATGTGCAAACGTGAACAAAATATATAATGTTTTGCCTTTTTTTTTTATTACTGTAATTGTGTAATTGTAGCTGATAATTACAGTACTAAACAGATGAATGCTGCCACCTTCAGACTGCAGTGGAATTTGCAAGTTGAAGTGGAATTTGCAAGCTATTTTGTTTCCTATACCTCCAGCCTGCATGTGATCACACTGCCATTAATGACATAACATGATTGGGAACCAATCTGTTCCTGAATGCCAGTAGGTACATTGACAGTTGTAATTGAGAGCCACCAACTGTGATCAAACACCACCATTCGCTTGGTTCTCACAGCTCCCTAAGCAGAGAGCTGCTGATTGTCAGTCACCGGCTCTCTGCTCCGCCCCTCTAGCGCTCACACGGGAGTGGCCAGCTAAGGCTCTCAGCGGCTCACTGGACCGGCTCTGTGACGTCAGCCGACAGCGGGCTTCAGCCTGCTGGCTGCTGAAAATGGGTCACAGGAGTGCAGAATATACTGCGCTCCTGTGATCCACAGGAGAAGTACAACCAAACGAGCTTTGGCTGTACTTCTCTATTAATTATATGTGATAATTACAGTATTAAACCAATGAACACTGCCACCTTCAGGCTGCATTGGGATCCACAGTGACATTTGCAAGCTGAAGGCTTTTGTTTGATGCACTGTTTTAATAAAAATAACTGCTCTGTTCTCTATTTTTATTATAGCCTGAAAAATGTGCAAACATGTGGATAAAATATATAATGTTTTCCTTTTTTTATTACTTTAATTGTGTAATTGTAGCTGATAATTACAGTACTAAACAAATGAATGCTGCCACCTTCAGACTGCAGTGGAATTTGCAAGTTTTATTGGAATTTGCAAGCTATTTTGTTTCCTATACCTCTAGCCAGCATGTGATCACACTGCCATTAACGACATCACGTGATTGGGAACCAATCCGCTAATGAATGCCAGTAGGTACATTGTTTGTTGTAATTGAGAGCCACCAACTGTGCAAAGTGTCAGCTGGTAGCTCTCAAAAGATAGACATCACCTGACCACCAGCAGGAGTTATTGTGCAGGAGATTACCATTATTGTACAGATTAGGATGGGAAGAGGTTAATACGGGCACTGTACAGGACACAGGTCATTATTCTAGGTGATTGAGCTTCATGAATTGTTTGATTCTCTGCTTGCTGAATAAATCAAAATCCATTTACAGTATTTAGGTGACTACAAAAATTACCAAATTCGTCTGCTTTTCAAAGTGATTTGACCATGGCTGTAGTAATCCCTTGTAATGTGCACATCAGTGATAGTTATTTCTATTGCTGCACATATTGCTGGCCATTGTTTGTGCTCTGCATGCTATTTGGCTTTTCTGATATTGCTGCAGATATTACTAATCCCCAAATGCATATTGCTAAGCATTGCCATTAACCACTTCATCTCCGGAAGATTTTACCTCCTCCCTCATGACCAAGCCATTTTTTTTTATACCCAGCACTGCGGTATTTTAATTGGCAATTGTGCGGTCATGCAACGCTGAACCCAAACAAAATTTATATTATATTTTTTTTCACACAAGTAGAGCTTTGGTGGTGTTTGATCACCACTGCGGTTTTTTATTTTTATTATATAAATGAAAAAAAGACCATAAATTAAAAAAATATAAATAACTATATTTATTTTTTACTTTCTGATATAAAACATATCCAACAAATCAATTAAAAAAATAAGATTTTATTATAAATTTAGGCCAATATGTATTCTGCGACATGTCTTTGGTTACAAAAATCCCAATAAGTGTACAATGATTGGTTTACGTGAAAGTTAGAGTTTACAAACTTTAGAATATATATATAGACAGACAGACAGACAGACAGACAGACAGACAGACAGACAGACAGACAGACAGACAGACAGACAGATAGATATACTAGAATTTTTATTTATGTATTTTTTTATATACTAGTAATGGTGGTGATCAGCGACTTATAATGGGACTGCGTGCAATAGTGTGGCGGACAATCTAACACTAATGCCGCGTACACACGGTCGGATTTTCCGACGGGAAATGTTCGATGGGAGCTTGTTGCCGGAAATTTCCGACCGCGTGTAGGCTCCATCGGACATTTTTCGTCGGAGTTTCCGACAAACAAAATTTGAGATCTGGATCTCAAATTTTCCGACAACGAAATCCGTTGTCGGAAATTCCGATCGTGCGTACACGATTCCAGCGCACAAAATTCCACGCATGCTCGAAATCAAGCAGAAGAGCCGCACTGGCTATTGAACTTAATTTTTCTCGGCTCGTCGTACGTGTTGTACGTCACCGCGTTCTTGGCGATCGGAATTTCCGACAAGATTTGTGTGACCGTGTGTAACTGCCACTGACATCACCAGTGACACTAATACAGTGATCAGTGCTAATACTATACACTGTGACTGTACTAATGGCACTGGCAGGGAAGGGGTTTAGAGGCAATCAAGAGGTTAACTGTGCACCTAGCAATGTTTAGTGTGTGTTCTGTTTTACTAAGCAATGTGAAGATTTTTACTCCCTGCTTAGCAGGGAGAAAAACATGGCACAACGCTGTTGTCTGTAAAGAGCCCTGTGTTGTCTGCCAACACAGGGCTCTCTGCTGTCATTCGCTCAGCCGATCAGCAGGTTCCAACTATAAAACACTGGCCAGGACCCGCTGATCGGCTTGTGCTATAGCAAATGAAAGCACAGCTGGGGCGGGCACGCGCGCCCTCTACCCAGGCATGCAAATCACGTATATTTACGTGATTTTGCGCAGTTGAGCTGCACTGTAGCAATAAAGCTACAGGAGGCGGTCGGCAAGTGGTGGGAACTGAACAGCAAGTAGCTGGGGAATACCAATTGATGTGTTTATATGATGGACACTGTTGTGTTCAATGCGATGAAAAAATCTTTGAGCATTGGAAAATTGTTCATTGTTTTTACATTTTCTTCTCTTTTTTTAAGAGACGAAATAAAATATATTTTTATTATATACGAATGTTTGAATTGCCTTAAAAATCCCCCAAAAATGAGGATATACAGTGCCTTGAATTCATACCCCTTGACATTTTCCACATTTTGTCATGTTACAACCAAATGTAAATGTATTTTATTGGGATTTTATGTGATAGACCAACACAAAGCGGGACATAATTGTGAAGTGGAAGGAAAATGATAAATGGTTTTCAAATTTCTTTACAAATAAATATCTGAAAAGTGTGGCGGGGCGTTTCTTTTCAGCCCCCTTTATTCTGATACCCCTAACTAAAATCTAGTGGAACCAATTGTCTTCAGAAGTCACCTAATTAGTAAAAAGAGTCCATCTGTGTGTAATTTAATCTCAGTATAAATACAGCTGTTCTGTGAAGCCCTCAGAGGTTTGTTTGAGAACCTTAGTAAAAAAAATAGCAGCATGAAGTCCAAGGAACACACCAGACAGGTTAGGGATAAAGTTGTGGAGAAGTTTAAAGCAGGGCTGGGTTATAAAAAAATATCCTAAGCTTTGAACATCTCACAGAGCTCTGTTTAATCCATCATCTGAAAATGGAAAGAGTATGGCACAACTGCAAACCTACCAAGACATGGCCGTCCACATAAACTGACCGGCCGGACAAGGAGAACATTCATCAGAGAAGCAGCCAAGAGGTCCCCATGGTAACTCTGGAGGAGCTGCAGAGATCCACAGCTCAGGTGGGAGAATCTGTCCACAGGACAACTATTAGTCGTGCTCTCCACAAATCTGACCTTTAGGGTTCTTTCATACTGGGGCGGTTTGCAGGCGCTATTGCGCTAATAATAGCGCCTGCAAACCGACCCGAAAGTGCCGCTGCTTCCATTCCAGTGTGAAAGCCCTGAGGGCTTTCACACTGGAGCGATGCGCTGGCAGGACGGTAAAAAAAGTCCTGCTAGCAGCATCTTCGGAGCGGTGAAGGAGCAGAGTGTATACCGCTCCTTTACCGCTCCTGCCCATTGAAATCAATGGGACGGCGCGGCTATACCGCCGGCAAAGCGCCTCTGCAGAGGCGCTTTGCGGTGGTTGTAACCCGTTCTCGGCCGCTAACAGGGGGGTAAAACTGCCCCGCTAGCGGCCGCATACCGACGGTAAAGCGCCGCTTATAATAGCAGCGCTTTACCGCCGACAACGCCCCCCGCCTCAGTGTGAAAGGACCCTTATGGAAGAGTGGCAAGAAGAAAGTCATTGATGAAAGAAAGCCATAAGAAGTCCCATTTGCAGTTTGCAAGAAGCCATGTGGGGGACACAGCAAAGATGTGAAAGAAGTTGCTCTGGTCAGATGAGACCAAAATTGAACTTTTTGGCTATGTGTGGCGGAAAATTAACACTGCACATCACCCTGAACACACCATCCCCACTGTGAAACATGGTGGTGGCAGCATGATGTTGTGGGGATGCTTTTCTTCAGCAGGGACAGGGAAGCTGGTCAGAGTTGATGGGAAGATGGATGGAGCCAAATACAGGGCAATCTTAGAAGAAAACCTGTTTAGAGTCTGCAAAAGACTTGAGACTGGGGCGGAGGTTCACCTTCCAGCAGGACAACGACTCTAAACATACATCCAGAGCTACAATGGAATTGTAGCCCTGAGGTGATTCACTTTGCATAGGTAGCGCTATACAAGTCATTCATTCATTCATTCATGTGTTAGAATGGCCCAGTCAAAGTCCAGACCTAAATCCAATTGAGAATCTGTGGCAAGACTTGAAAATTGCTGTTCACAGACGCTTTCCATCCAATCTGACAGAGCTTGAGATATTTTGCAAAGAAGAATGGGCAGAAATGTCCCTCTCTAGATGTGCAAAGCTGGTAGAGACATCCCCAAAAAGATTTGCAGCTGTAATTGCAGTGAAAGGGGGTTCTACAAAGTATTGACTCAGGGGGGCTGAATACAAATGTACCCCCCACACTTTTCACATATTTATTTGTAAAAAATTTTGAAAACCATTTATCATTTTTCTTCCACTTCACAATTATGAGCCACTTTGTGTTGGTCTATCACATAAAATCCCAATAAAACACATTTACGTTTTTGGTTGTAACATGACAAAATGTGGAAAATTCCAAGGGGTATGAATACTTTTTCAAGGCACTGTATACCATGATGGCATTTACACCCACAGCCACATGAGTTTTTCTATTTTCATCAAACAATGCCCAAGCCATAGAAGGAAGCAGATGCAGGACAGGAAGGACCTTCGAACCATTCTTTGGTTTCCTTTTCCCCTGAGGCCTTTTGGTATTGCAATTACTGAAAATTTGGATCCCTGAAATTTAGACAAACATGACGCCCTGCCTACTGATGCGTTTCACCCGAGGACTGGACTTAATTGTAGACGCACTCTATAAGTAGGCATGGGTCAATTAAGCTGCTTCACATTGAATCTCCGCACAGTGTTGCCAACAAGTTTTTTTTTTACACAAGGGCAAAGAAGAAGCTCTTGTACAGTGTTAGTTCACCTTTAATTTTTCTGAAAAGGTTGAACACTTTAAGGACCAGTAAACTGAAAATATATTAATTTTTTTTTATTTTTGAGTTTAGAATTCTATAAATGGAACCTATAATAAACATACAGGGATGCTACCTTTGCTGTCCTTTGCTTCTGAAAATGCCAATTGAATGGCTGTCATAATGACCCTCCTAATTTAATAGTTTGAGTCATACATTTAACATTAAGGAAATTTGACATTTCTCCAGCTATTCTGATCTGCATATTTGTTCCAGTTTAGTAACTTAGAATGTACAGAAGCAAGGGTCATCATAACAGCCAGGTAACAGACATTTTTAGGTGGTCAGTTTTTTTATACAGTATGATCCCCGTGTTAACATGGCCTTGCCACTTATACATAGTTACATAGTAGGTGAGGTGGAAAAAAGACACAAGTCCACCAAGTCCAACCTATGTGTGTGATTATATGTCAGTATTACATTGTATATCCCTGTATGTTGAGGTCGTTCGGGTGCTTATCTAATAGTTTCTTGAAACTATTGATGCCCCCCACTGAGACCACCGCCTGTGGAAGGGAATTCCACATCCTGGCCTCTCTTACAGTAAAGAACCCTCTACGTAGTTTTTGGTTAAACCTCTTTTCTTCTAATTTTAATGAGTGGCCACGAGTCTTGTTAAACTCCCTTTCGCGAAAATGTTTTATCCCTATTGTAGGGTCACCAGTACAGTATTTGTATATTGAAATCATATCCCCTCTCAAGCGTCTCTTCTCCAGAGAGAATATGTTCAGTGCTCGCAACCTTTCCTCATAACTAATATCCTCCAGACCCTTTTATTAGCTTTGTTGCTCTTCTTTGTACTCGCTCCATTTCCAATATATCCTTCCTGAGGACTGGTGCCCAGAACTGGACAGCATACTCCAGGTGCATCCGGAGCAGAGTCTTGTAGAGCGGGAGAATTATCGTTTTATCTCTGGAGTTAAAGAGGAGGTCCACCTAAAATAAAAAATATTAAAAGCCAGCAGCTACAAATACAAAGAGTTGATCCCCTTTTTAATGCCAATATTCTGTTTGCATTGTTAGCAGCAGCTGAGCCTATCATCTACTAGGACTCCCAGGTCCTTTTCCATCCTAGATTCCCCTAGAGGTTCTCCCCCCCAGTGTATAGATTGCATTCATATTTTTGCCACCCAAATGCATTATTTTACATTTTTCTACATTGAACCTCATTTGCCATGTAGTTGCCCACCCCATTAATTTGTTCAGATCTTCTTGCAAGGTTTCCACATCTTGCGGAGAAGTTATTGCCCTGCTTAGCTTAGTATCGTCTGCAAATACAGAGATTGAACTGTTTATCCCATCCTCCAGGTCGTTTATGAACAAATTAAACAGGATTGGTCCCAGCACAGAACCCTGGGGAACCCCACTACCCACCCCTGACCATTCTGAATATTCCCCATTTATCACCACCCTCTGAACTCGCCCTTTTAGCCAGTTTTCAATCCATGTACTCACCCTATGGTCCATGCCAACGGACCTTATTTTGTACAGTAAACGTTTATGAGGAACTGTGTCAAATGCTTTTGCAAAATCCAGATACACCACGTCTACGGGCCTTCCTTTATCTAGATGGCAACTCACCTCCTCATAGAAGGTTAATAGATTGGTTTGGCAAGAACGATTCTTCATGAATCCATGCTGATTACTGCTAATGATACCGTTCTCATTACTAAAATCTTGTATATAGTCCCTTATCATCCCCTCCAAGAGTTTACATACTATTGATGTTAGGCTAACTAGTTTGTAATTCCCAGGGATGTATTTTGGGCCCTTTTTAAATATTGGTGCTACATTGGCTTTTCTCCAACCAGCTGGTACCATTCAAGTCAGTAGACTGTCTGTAAAAATTAGGAACGGTCTGACAATTACTTGACTGAGTTCCCTAAGTACCCTCAGGTGCAACCAACTGGTCCCGGTGATTTATGTTAAGTTTCCCAAGTTTAATTCTAATTCTGTCCTCTGTTAACCATGGAGGTGCTTCCTGTGATGTGTCATGAGGATAAACACTGCAGTTTTGGTTACCGAAGCCCTCCGATTCCCTCGTGAAGACTGAGATGAAGAATAGATTCAATACCTTCGCCATCTCCCCATCCTTTGTAACCAGATGACCTTCCTCATTCTTTATGGGGCCAATATGGTCTATCCTCCCTTTTTTACTGTTTACATACTTAAAGATTTTCTTGGGATTTGTTTTGCTCTCCTCCACTATGTGTCTTTCGTGTTCTGTCTTAGCCGTCCTCATTGCACCCTTACAATCTGTTGCCTTCATGAAAGACCACTGCCTGCATTTTTTTTAAATGTATTTCTTAGTCAGCTGTGCTTTGTTATTTTAAAGTTTTGCAGTACAAAGTTACTTTGTATACTTTGCAGAACTCAGTGCGACTTTTAGGTCACGATACTTCCAACCCATGCAAATTAAACAAGTTAAATTAATTGCCTTAATAAACCAAAAAATAGAGCAAAACATTTCTTCAACTCACAGTTTTTACAACTTTACAATAAACAGAACTTCATGTAATCCGTTAAGGACGTCTGTTATTACAGCCGCTAATAATGTGAAACATTAATAAATAACTGCCACCGAAAGAAAAGCATTAATTTCATTATATTTTCATTATAACGTACAATTAAATAATTGCGGGGAGTGACGATTTATTTTATTTTTACACTTGAAAAGTTTGCTCATTATTTTATTTACCACATACAGATGTTATTAATTTACAGAGCCACTTATTTATTAATTTTATGTATGTTTTTCTGAGTATTCATTAAGTGCATACAATTTAGCAATCTAGCATTGTCGAGGAAACCTGCTGTTTTTTCGAACATGATCTGTTTACTACTAAAGCTGGAGCAGTACAAAGAAGGGGAGCTGAAAAATGCTTTACATAGAAATATTGTATATGCTTCACAAAAATAGCTTAGCGGGGGAGAGCAGACGCCAGGATTTTAAGCAAAACTTTAGGGGAACATCATAAAAAAAAAAGAAAGAAAAATAGGAAACAAGTAGTTTTGATTGGTTATTATTTTTTAAATATTAATTAATTGTATTTATTTATTTTTTCTTCTTTGGATAAAGTGGGGAAGGCTTAAAAGTTTTTTTTTTGTTTTTTTTTAAATATTTTTCTTAAATATTTCTGTTCCCATGCACCCAGACAATGTGCTGCTTAAAGGGGTTGTAGACCCTCTTTTTTTTTTTAAATAACAAACATGTCATACTTACCTCCACTGTGCAATTCGTTTTGCATAGAGTGGCCCCGATCCTCGACTTCTGGGGTCCCCCGGCGGTGCTTGTAGCTCCACCCCACATCGAGTGTCCACGTTGGAGAAGGCTTTCCTAAGGTGGACACCCGTGCGGGCGCGTTCCCGAGTCCTGCTTCTGTGTACATTCACACAGAATGCAGGACTCGGCCCCGCCCCCGCCCCCCCCGGCGCCCGCGTCATTGGATTTGATTGACAGCAGCGGGAGCCAATGGCTGCTCTGCTATCAATCTATCCAATCAAGAGCCAAGACAATGGGCAGAGAGGAAGAGGGAACGAACGGGCTCAGGTGAGTAAAACAGGGGGGCTAGGGGGCCAGTCAGTGGCAGAAGTTTTTTTCACCTTAATGCATAGAAACTTTTCATTGGAAAATGTTCAGTGAAGTCTAGTTTTGACTTCCATCAACGAGCAGGAATTGGATAACCAAGCTTCAGCTACAGTTTGTTTTAGTGGCCATCAAGAGTTTTGCTGTTAACCTTTCATTGTTGAATATCTAGAGAAGTCTAGTTTTGACGTCAGTCAACATAAAGGAATGGGATAACCAAGCTTTAGCTACAGTTTGTTTTAGTGGCCATCAAGAGTTCCGTTAACAACTTTCCATTGGAGAATGTGCAGTGATGTTTAGTTTTGACTTCATTCATTGTAAGGGAATCGAATAACCAAGCTTTGGCTATATTTTGTGTTAGTGGCCAGCAAAACATGTGTCATATGTTTGAGTTGGTACTTCAAGAGGCCTACAGACCTAAGCTTAAAGGGGTTGTAAACCCTTGTGTTTTTTCACCTTAATGCATCCTATGCATTAAGGTAAAAAAAACTTCTGACACTGACCGGCTACCTAGCCCCCCCCCACCCCCCCCCCCCCCGTTTTACTCACCTGAGCATATTCGTTCCTTCGGAGACGCACTCATCCTCTCTGCCCGTTGTCTCGGTTCTTGATTGGATATACTGATAGCAGTGCAGCCATTGGCTCCCACTCCTGTCAATCAAATCCAATGACACGTGCCCCGGGGGGTGGGGCCAAGTCCTGCATTCTGTGTGAATGTACACAGAAGCAGGACTCAATAGCGCTCCCCACACGGGTGTCTACCAAAAGAGAGCCTTCTCCAATGTGGACACTCGATGTGGGGAGGAGCTACCAGAGCCGCCGGGGGACCCCAGAAGTTACATAGTTACATAGTTAGTCAGGTTGAAAAAAGACACAAGTCCATCCAGTTCAACCATAAAAAAAAAAAATATATCGTACAATCCAATATACCCCATACCATACCCACAGTTGATCCAGAGGAAGGCAAAAAACCCCAGCAGAGCATGCTCCAATTTGCTACAGCAGGGGAAAAAATTCCTTCCTGATCCCCCAAGAGGCAATCGGATTTTCCCTGGATCAACTTTACCTATAAATGTCAGTACCCAGTTATATTATGTACATTTAGGAAAGTATCCAGGCCTTTCTTAAAGCAATCTACTGAGCTGGCCAGAACCACCTCTGGAGGGAGTCTATTCCACAGTTTCACAGCTCTTACTGTGAAGAAACCTTTTCGTATTTGGAGATGAAATCTCTTTTCCTCTAGTCGTAGAAAGTTAAGTGAAAATTAGACTTCACTAGACATTCTTCAGTGAAAAGGTAATAGTGAAACTCTTGATGGCCCCTAAAACAAACTGTAGCTTTGTTTTAGAGGCCATCAAGAGTTTCACTATTTGTTTTAGTCTGTAGCTGAAGTTTGGTTTTCCAATTCCTGCTCGTTGAATGAAGTCAAAACTAGACTTCACTGGACATTCTACAAAGGAAAGTTAATGGCAAAACTCTTGATGGCCACCACAACAAACTGTAGCTAAATTTTGGCTATCCAATTCCCCCTCATTGAGTGAAGTCAAAACTAAACTTCCCTGGACATGCTTAAATGGAATGTTATTAGCAAAACTTTTAATGGCCACTAAATCAAACTGTAGCTAAAGCTTGGTGATCCAATTCCCTAACGTTGACTGAAGTCAAAATTAAAATTTAATAGACATTCTCCGAAGAAAAGGTAATAGCAAAACTCTTGATGGCCACTAAAACAAACTATGGCTAAAGCTTGGTTAGCTGATTCCTTACAATGAATGGAGTCAAAACTAGACTTCACTAGACATTATCCAATGAAGAGTTAGTAGCAAACTCTTGATGGCCACTAAAACAAACTATATCTTGGTTCTTAGCCTTGGTTATCCAAATCCCTCTCATTGGGTAAAGTCAAAATTAGACTTCACTGGACATTCTTCAATGAAAAGGTAATAGCAAAACTCACGGATGCTATGTTTAAGATCAAAAAGACCCATGGGTCACCCACTTTCTTCCAGCGGATACTGACCATTGCCTAATAGACCTGGGATTCTTACACATATCCCATATCCATGGCCCATGTTTTCTTAACAAGGCTCCTAAGCACTTACCCCCTCCATGTCTTTTCCCACTAGGTATGCACTTTCTATTTCAACTACTCTGAATCTAAACCACTCACGTTCCTCCTACATCTTTCTACAATCAAGATCAAATGTTGCTTACTGAAGTGCCTATTGTAATGCTCTGTAATGCTAAAGCCTTGACCACGCTATATAGTGTACAACATTATATCCTTGTGCAATATGGATCCAGGGAGGAAAAAGTGGAGGAGAATGAGGAGGCAGAGGGGGAGGGTGAAGGGGATGAGGAGGAGCTTGGATTACCAAGGTAGGTTTCCTTTACACCTGATCTCCAGGTAAATAGACAGATAAAATACATATATGGGAGCTGCTTTACCTGTCAAAGGATTTGCTGTCCATCCAGTCCCGAGATTTTTCTCTGTTGCAGTTTTTTATAAATTGTATTTTTATTGAAAAGATTCAGAGAAAAACATGACGAACAATATATGTATGCTGAATAGGAGAAATCATACATTTAGTGGTAAAAGAAAAAGGAAAATAAAAGTAAATAAATCATGTAAACAAATATAGTAGAAATTGGAACAAAGACAAAAAAGAATAACACATGTTGATTATCAGGCAGAGGAGATCACTTATAAAGAAAAAACCATGACTAATAACAATTGGGTGTAAGCTGGATAAACACCCGGTTGGGGGATTTAGGGGCATGTACTTGCAGTGGGTTACAGTAAGTAATGAGGACCGCAAAGGAAGCTAGGAGTTGGTCGTTGACAAGATGACAAGGGGTTACATGTAGGTTACTTGTGGGGTTTTCTAAAGAGGTAAGCCATACACCGAATTATCCCATAAAGCCCATATCTTGTCAAACCCGTCAACAGTATCCTCTACTTCTCTGTTGCAGTTAAGTGACACCTACAGGTCTTAACCCCCCCCCCCCCCCCCCCAACCCATGACTGAACAGAGAAAGGAGAAGAAGCAGACTAATGAGTTTCTCTCTCTGTCACTCTGATCTCTCCTCCTTTTCATCTTGTTCTTTCTTTGCACATGAGCACTGCAGCACAACTGACTGCCTCCTTGTGCTGCTTCTCCCTCTTCCGGTGGAAACTCTGCTGTACATGAGACTGCAAGAGCAAAAATACAAAACCAACTCTATCTATGACATCCATGACCCATTCCCTTTAACAAGATTTTAGCATCACCTGTGCTATTTCAAGAGATGTGTTAGCAAATATACATTATATAAAATATATACTGTGTTTGGTGCAATTTGGCCTCCATCCAGTAGGAGTGCCCCTATACAAATGGAGTTGAATTTATAGAGGAAAATTGTTGTTTAAGAGATTCCATAGTTGTCAAAAAGGTTGCAGCTATCTTGGGCGCTGCAACTTTCGATGACCTCTGGCAGTGACCTTGGTGTGAGGCACTATAAATTAGGGTGCCTTCTGCCTGAAGCAAGTGGATAGGTGAGGGACAGAGATCATATTTGTCAGGGAGAGTTTTCAGTACAGGGAGAGGTTCCTGATTGAGTAGCGTCAGTGCAGGGATGCAACTTGTTCTCCGCAGGAATTCTGGCACCTGGATCAGATATTGGGGATCTCTTTAGTAGCATAGAGTGTCTCCCCTTTTTACAGCAGATCGCCACTCCTTCAGCATGAGCCATCCTCTGATAAACAGGTTAAGCCTGGAACACTGCAAGTCTGCAATACTGTCCAATACTGAGTGATATACCGCTGAAATACTGTGCCATTGCTGAGTAGAATGCTGCAGTAATACTGTGTCATTGCTGAGTAGAATGCTGCAGCAATACTGTGCCATTGCTGAGTAGAATGATGCAGCAATACTGTGCCATTGCTGAGTAGAATGCTGCAGCAATACTGTTTCAATTGCTGAGTAATATGTTGCTACAATACTGTGCCATTGCCAAGTAATATGTTGTTGCAATGCTGTGCCATTGGTGAGCAGAATGCTGCAGCAATACTGTGCCATTGCTGAGTAAAATGCTGCAGCAATACTGTGCCATTGCTGAGTAATATGCTGCTGCGATACTGTGCCATTGCAAAGTAATATGTTGCTGCAATACTGGGCCATTACCAAGTAATATGTTACTGCAATACTGTGCCATTGCTGAGTAGAATGCTGCAGCAATACTGCGACATTGCTGAGTATAATTCTACAGCAATGCCGTGCCATTGCTGAGTACAATGCTACAGCAATACTGTATCATTGCTGAGTAGAATGATGCAGCAATACCATGCCATTGCAGAGTAATAAGTTGGTGCAATACTGTGCCATTGCTGCGTATAATACTGCAGCAATACTGTGCCATTGCCAAGTAATATGTTACTGCAATACTGTGCCATTGCCAAAGAATATGTTGCTACAATACTGTTGGATTGCCAAGTAATATGCTGCAGTACTGTGCCATTGCTGAGTATAATGCTGCAGCAATACTGTGCCATTGTTGAGCAATATGCTGAAACAATACTGTGCCATTGCTGAATAATATATTGCTGCAATACTGTGCATTACTAAGTATTGCACCTGTGTGAACATCCTACAGGTTACAACCTGTATAACAGAGCTTTAGATACTACTGTATGTGCATATGCCTCTGTTAACCTTTTAAAATATACAATATATTATTCAACTTCCAAGACTTTGTGTGTGTGTGTGATATGTCCCAGATTGGGTACCCCAGCCCCAGGCCCTGCCTATATACACTATATTACCAAAAGCATTGGGATGCCTGCCTTTACACTCACATGGATGTAGCCGACAGTGGACTACAGTAACCTTGCTTCACAGACCACCCCCCTGTTATTCTCCATATATTCTAATGTCCCTCTAGTGCTGGGCTTCAGTAACTGACATCATCTCTGTGAGCCAAGCTGGGAGAATTGTGGGATTAGTAGTATTTTGATCAACCATTCTGATGTTGTGATATTACCCCTGGACTACACATCCCAGAAGTCCCTTGGCAAAACAAAAAGACCTCTGTGAGGAACTACAAAGGGCCAGCAGATAAGCCCTGCGCTCTCTTCTTCCTGGGCCTCACTGAGTGAGCACCTCTCTGCTGTTAAGCGTGAGGGCTGTGGCCTACCATGTGGTGACTGAGTGACTCCAGCCTGGCACTGGAGGGCCCAACTCTGCTTGCTGTTTGTGAGACATCTCCGGTGTACCACTTCATCAGTATTGCAAGGAAAAAAGGCCCCCCTCAAGGGGGTAGGGAGAGTGTTGCATTTGGATACACAAGAAAGAGTGCTGCAGCCTGGAGAAAGGGCCTGCATGAAAGCTACAGTTAAACTAACTTGGGATCAACCGGGTCCCTATGTGATGGTAGAAGCTGATCCGTTGGAGGAAGATAATGGAATAGAGCTAGTTCCGGAAATCATGCCCACTAGGGCCTTATTGAGGAGTGGGGGAAGAATTCCTGTCAGTGTGAGAAATGTCACCAGCTACCCAATCAGCCTGAAACCTCATATGGTGATTGGGAAAGTGAATGCAGCCACCCCTGTAACCGGGGACAACTTAGTCCAGAGGGAGAACGGGAGAGAGACCACTGTCCAGTGCCCCAATTTGTCTCCTAGATGGGAAGAGAGGCTCAGAGCTCAGTTAGCCCGATGGGAGAAGATGTGTTCCAAGAATTACTTTGATGTGGGTTGCGCCAAAAGCACTCAACGCCGAATTCGGCTGAGTGAAGACGAGCCTTTCCGAGAGAGGGCTAGACGGATCCCTTTGGGAGACTTGGAAGATCCTCGGGAACAGCTGGACGAATTGAAGAAGTCAGGAGTTATTAGAGAGTCCAGGAGCCCTTATGCATCTCCTACTGTGGTAGTGCGCAAGAAAAATGGATCCCTCCAGATGTGTATTGACTACAGAGCTTTGAATCAGAGAACTATCCCAGATCAGAACACTACCCCTTGTATAGAAGAAACCCTGCAATGCCTGTCAGGGGCTAAGTGGTTCATTGTCTTGGATCTGAACAGTGGATACTACCAGATACCCATGCATCCAGATGACCGAGAGAAGACAGCCTTTATCCAGCCCACTAAGATTCTTTAAATGTCACAGGGGTTGACAGGGGCCCCAGCCACCTTTCAGAGACTGATGGAGAAAATGGTAGGTCATATGAATTTGATAGAGGTGCTTGTATACTTGGATGACATCATGGCAAGACGATGGAAGAGCATGAAGCTCGACTTGAGAAGATCTTCCAGAGATTACACACTGAAGGACTAAAGTTGTCATTAGAGAAGTGTCATTTCTACCAGACTTTGTTTTCTTATCTTGGGCACGTGGTCTCAGCTGAGGAAGTAGCCACATACCCTCAAAAGTTGGAAGCTGTTACCTCCTGGCCTCGACCAAGCACTGTCAGTGAATTGAGGTCATTTCTGGGATTCTGCTCCTACTATAGGACATTTGTGAAGAATTTTGCACAGATTGCAATACCTCTAAACAAGTTAATGCAAAATCAGACAGATAAAGACTTGCAGAAGACCCATGCTAGGGGTCCAAGAAAGCCTTGTGAGTCTATTTGAGAACAATGGAGGATGTAGTGTGAAAAGGCTTTTGAACATTTGAAGGGGAGCCTTATTGAAGCGCCAGTGCTGGCCTATGCTGATCCCTCAAAACCTTACAAATTGCATGTGTATGCTAGTCAAGATGGGCTAGGGGAGTCTTGTATCAGGAATCGGAAGGAAAGCTTCATCCGGTGGTGGCCTATGTGAGTCGCAGCTTCACTCCTCCTGAGAAGAATTATCCTGTGCACAAGTTAGAGTTCCTGGCTCTCAAGTGGGCTGCAGACAAGCTGCGAGATTGGGGCCACGCTCGTGGTGAAAACAGATAACAATCCTTTGACTTACTTGCTGTCAACTGCTAAACTGGATGCCAATGGACATCAGTGGTTGGCCGCCTTGTCTGAATTTCAATTCAGCTTGAAGTACCGGCCAGGTGTAGGAAATAAGCACGCCGATGCCCAAGGTCTGTATTTTTGAGAGCAAGTTAAACAGAAGATTGTGTGAACATTTGAATATCCAAAAATCAAGAACCACTGCTTACCATCCCCAAGGAGACCCACAACCCGAGCGTTTCAACTGTACCCTGTTGAACATGCTAGGGACCCTTCTTTTTGGACAAGAAGCAACATTGGGGTGACTACATCGCTGCAGTAGTTCATGCTTACAATAGCACAGTGAATGACTCTACTGGGTACTCCCCTTAAAGGTTGATGTTTGGAAGGGAAGCTCATTTGCTGGTGGATCTAGCTTTTGTAACGTCCTTAGATCACACATCTCAAGTCTCTTACCGAGGATATGTTGATAAACTTCGGAAAAACTTGAAGACTGCTTATTTGAAAGCTAAGGAAGCATCTACAACCGCGGAACAGAGGAACTAAAAGAACTTTGATGTTACAGTAATGGTGCAGGACCTGCAGCCTGAAGATCGGGTGCTGTTTCGCAACTTGGGGGTGCCAGGAAAGCATAAGCTGGTTGATCAATGCCGTTCACAGCCCTACATTATCTGCAAACGCTTACCTGGGCTCCCTGTGTATCAGATCCAACCGGAAGGGAAGACTGGCCCACTCAAGGCTTGGCATCGAAACCACTTACTGCCTATCAGAGTGTCCCCACCTTCCTGCCCAGAGACATTTCAGCCTCCTACTCTAAGGTCCAAAACCTGTCGGGGTCATGAACCCATACCTCAAGAGGAGGAGAGTTATGAGGAGGAAATAACCCTTGATTGGCTATGGGTTCCTTGACCTGAGGACAACCCTACATTTACTCAAGTTCCTAGGGAGAACCGGAATGAAACGTCCCCATGTAGAAGGACAGAACTTCCACTGTTTGAGGCTGAAGGGCCTGTGCTCACCCCTGTGAGAGGGAGTGAGGAAGTTAAGATTGAGTCAATCGGTCATCTAGAGGTGGCAGATCCTGTGGAAACTCTCCCTCCTCCTAGTCATGAAGTGGGAAGTGAGATTGTTTTTGAGAACTTGGAGGATGCAGAACCTGAGCCAGAACCTGGATGTAGTTTCTGGGGAACAGATCGTGAGCCGCAACCGTTGGAAAGTATCTATTCTAGACTGAGACAGATTTGCCCTCCTAAGAGACGGACGTATGCCTTTTGAGAAAGCTCTGATGAACTTATTACTACCACTCAACGGTCTAGTCAAGCACTTGCCTCCTTTTTTGAGCCTTTGATAGGGGATGACCTTGATCCACCTCCTGACACTACTGGGTAGGCCACTAATCTATTACTGACCTGTCATCAAAATTATATGACTCTCTAAGTCAATTGTTGGCTGTTGCAGCTTCTAGTTTGTAAAATAACTAACTGTTTACTTTTCAATGTGGTACTTTAAAGTGATTTCACAGGTTGTGTCCTGTCTTCGGGGACCAAAGACTTTCAAGTGGGGGGAGGATGTAGCAGACAGTGGACTACAGTAACCTTGCTTCTCAGACCACCCCCTGCTATTCTCCATCTATTCCAATGTCCCTCTAGTGCTGGGCTTCAGTAACTGACATCATCTCTGTGAGCCAAGCTGGGAGGAGTGTGGGATTAGTAGTCTTTTGATCAGCCATTCTGATGTTGTGATATTACCCCTGGACTACACATCCCAGAGGTCCCTGGGCAACACAAACAGACCTCTGGGAGGAACTACAAAAGGGCCAGCAGATCAGCCCCATGCATTCTTCTTCCTGGGCCTCACCGAGTGAGCACCTCTCTGCTGTTAAGCGAGAGGGCTGTGGCCTACCATGCGGTGACCAAGTGACTCCAGCCTGGCTCCGGAGGGCCCAACTCTGCTTGCTGTTCGCGAGACATCTCTGGGGCACCACTTCATCAGACGGATGCGACGACCACCCGTGTCTAGCAGCTGGTGGGTCATCGCTGTTCGTCTCTCCGAAGGACACCTCATCCAGGGTCGCTGTTTAGGAGGAGGCGGGCGCCTATCATTCACAATCCTTACCTGGTTATTTTGCTTGAACACTATGTACAGACACATTGCCCATGGAAACACTTTACTGCATTGCATAAGACACTGTACATAGACATCCATATCCTGAATTACTATAAGGAATATCACTAGTCTGTTTAAGCTGTCCTGCTTGCCATCACCTCACTGTGCCATATTTTGGATATAATTCAATGAGCTCCATCTGCCGGTGAAGACAATTGCAGGCCTGCGTTCTGGACATTGCTGTTGCTATCGATTAAAGGGCCCTATCCTACTCCTATTCCATCTGGTCTCTCATTAGGATATAAAGGTTGAATTAGGGGATTTTTCACCTGAGTCTTGGCTGTTATCCAGAACTCAGTTGATCAATAACCCTTTTTTGAACATATACCTTTATTCCAGTAAAACCTAAGATAATATCTATTTGACTTGTGTTGGAGTGTCATTTAAAGGTGCCTGCAAGAAGATGTCTGAACCCAGAGAGTCAGGTGGGTTGGACTGTTCACAGGGTCAGGAAGGTAAATTGGAGCAGCCCTCAATGGGGCAGTGCTACATGACCTCACAAATGCTCTTCTGGAAGAATGCTCAAACATTCCCAAAGACACACTACTAAACCTTGTGGACAGCCTTCCCAGAAGAGTTGAAGCTTTTATAGCTGCAAAGGGCGGAGCCAACTCAATATTGAACCCTACGGACTAAGACTGGGATTCCATTAAAGTTCATGTAGCACTACCTCCTTGAGTTCATGTAGCACTGCCCCATTGAGGGCTGCTTCGATTTACCTTCCTGACCCTGTGAACACTCCAACCCACCTGACTCTCTGGGTTCAGACATCTTCTTGCAGGCACCTTTAAATGACACTCCAACACAAGTCAAATAGATATTATCTTAGGTTTTACTGGAATAAAGGTATATGTTCAAAAAAGGGTTATTGATCAACTGAATTCTGGATAACAGCCAAGGTGAGAAATCCCCTAATTCAACCTTTATATCCTATTGAGAGACCAGATGGAATAGGAGTAGGATAGGGCCCTTTAATCGATTCCATTAAAGTTCATGTAAAGGCAGGTGTCCCAATACTTTTGGTAATATAGAACATACACTCTTGAAATTTTCCACATTTTGTCATGTTACAACCAAGAACATACATGTATTTTATTGGGATTTTATGTGATAGACCAACACAAAGTGGCACATAATTGTGAAGTGGAAGGAAAATGATAAATGGTCTTTCAAATTTTTTACAAATAAATCTGTGAAAAGTGCGGCATGCATTTGTATTCAGCCCCCTTTACTCTGATACCCCTAACTAAAATCTAGTGGAACCAATTGCCTTCAGAAGTCTCCTAATTAGTAAATAGAGTCCGCCTGTGTGTAATTTAATCTCAGTATAAAAACAGCTGCTCTGTGAAGCCCTCAGAGGTTTGTTAGAGAACCTTAGTGAACAAACAGCATCATGAAGGCCAAGGAACACACCAGACAGGCCAGGGATAAAGTTGTGGAGAAGTTTAAAGCAGGGTTAAGTTATTAAAAAAAAAATATCCCAAGCTTTGAACATCTCACGGAGCTCTGTTCAATCCATCATCTGCAAACCTACCAAGATTGTCTGTCTGTCTGTCTGTCTGTCTGTCTATTCTATTATGCACATGGTCACATCAGGTATTTACACTGCTTGCTGTTAAAAAATATGTTGTATTAATAAATATAGAGCTGTCTTCATTTGTTTCTTTTACATCTGTAAAGAAAACCCCCTTTGAAAAGAAAAAGACAACCCAATGCTTCTTGTTTCTTAGAAAAATCCGAATATATAAAATCTTTTTTTTTTTTCCCCCCATCTTTCTTTCTCTCTCCCTCCTTGCAGCTCAGGTCTCCATTATAACTAGATGCTTTATAAAAGTAATTTACAAATCATTTAATTCTTTCAGTGTCATGGACACCGGCATTCCCGTGACAAGGTAAATGACTGCCAGATACAGCTCCGCCGTCACATTACTATGGCAACTCATTTTTTTTTCCCCGGCGCCAGAAAATTGACAAGCTTTATGAAACATTTTTACCTGCGCGCACAAACGCTGCAAAACACAGTGATGTCTTTGCAGAGTAATACATAAAAAAAAAAAAAGTATAAAAAAAATAAAACAAGAAATTCTTATCAGTCGGAGAGGCAGGGTGCTTATTGCAGAAGACTGATGTGGAAAATAAAACCCAGAGCTAATATCGTTTAAAAGAATATAGAAAACGTTTTTTTTACGAGCGAGAGAGAGACTTAAAAATGACCGAGTTTATTAAGAGGCCGCTTATGAGACATCGGCATGTAAAGGTAACACATACTGCATAATATTCAAATCACCGTATAAAAATGTAATGAGATAGCAATTTAATGCATCATAGAATAGTTATACAACGCACCATCTGTGTGTTGTAAGATGCCGAATCCATCTTACACTTCGCAAGATATACATCAGCGTAATAATTACATACCAAAGCTACAAAGGCACTTAGGAAATAATCCCTGAGTAATCAGATTTAGAGCGTGGCTACGGGTGAGGTTTTTATTTTATTTTGATCGAGCCGGCAGGCCGCTGTAGAAGTGCCTAAAAGGGATCGCGTGACAATGGCCCCTATTTGATCCGTTACATACTTGCTGATATGTTTAATAACCGCACATGATAGCAGCGTTGGGCGATTGTTTATGATTAAAGTAGATGCAGGGCTTTTCTTTTTTTCTTGCGGGAACACGGAGCAACGCAGTTGCGGCACCTCCAGCACTGAATGTACGTAATGGCAAAGGGGGTGCTAGGGTGTGTGGGAGGGTCTAATAAAGCTAGCTGTTGGGGGATCTCTTGTTACTAGGGGTATCTATTGTCTATTGTTGCTGGTGGGCTATTTATTGTTTTTTGGGGGGGGGGGGGTGATCTACTGTTGAGGGAGGGGTCTACTGTTGCTGGCTGCTGGAGGTTCCAATCATGCTGGATTCTGGGAAATCTGTTGTTGCTGGTAGGGGTCTAATGTTGCTGGGTTGGATCTATTGTTCCTGGGGAGGTATATTGTTGTGGGCAGGTCTCTTGTTACTGGGGAGGGAAGGTCTATTGCTGGGGGGGTGGGGGTCTTATGTGGCCCGGAGGTCAATTGTTGCTGGTAGGGGTCTAATGTTGCGGGGTTGGATCTATTGATCCTGGGGAGGTATATTGTTGTGGGCAGGTCTCTTGTTACTGGGGAGGGAAGGTCTATTGTTGCTGGGGGGGGGTGGGGGTCTTATGTGGCCGGGAGGTCAAATGTTGCTGGGAGGGGTCTACTTGTTGCTGGCTGCAGGAGGTTCTTTTCATGGTAGATGCTGGAAAATCTGTTGTTGCTGGCAGGGATTTAATGTTACAGTGATGGATCTATTGTTGGGGGGGTATATTGTTGCAGGGGGGGTCTATTGTTGCTGGGGAGGGGAGGTCTCACTGGGTTGGGACTGCTCTCTCTTTAAACATTTGGCATAACTGTTTGAGCCCCCGCAACTGGAGCACACATGGCGGAAACGACAGGCCACACCAAGAAGGCATGACCCCTCGCTAAACTGGCAACAAACTCCTTTTTTAAGGTTGCCCGACTGTACAGCAGCACCTGCACCGCTGGCCCCCCGAGAAAGGGCTGCCCTGGAGCCCTCACCTGACCTATCAGCTTCATCCAAAGCCCAATGTCCTTATGATCCCAGCACAAGCCAGGCCGCAAGGCCTCCTGCTGGCGGAACTGCTCATCATAATGCAGCCAAGCAGTGCCCCCGTAAACTCTGTACGCTTCCCTAATGGCGTCAAGATAGCAAAAAAGTGGAAATTTTTTGGTGCCTTTTCGCCAAAGACGCTGGCCAAGATGGCAAAAGCCTGAAGCCAATTAGAAAAGTGCGGGGGATAAGCTACCAACAGCGCTTCGCCTCCTCCTCTTTCTTGCTATCGTCCGCCTTACCCTTCTCTATATTAAAGTGGAGTTCCACCCACTTTTACAACTCTTCAGCATCCCTCACTAAACTGTGCACTGTAAACGAATTGGATATTTTTTAATTTTTTTTCTCAGCACCTACTGTATATCTGCTGTATTTATTTTTTCACTTCCTCCTCCCTGGCCGTGGCCCTTTGCATCATTTCCTGTTTGCAATGCCTTCTGGGAAGGGGCGGCAACTTCCTCTGACACTGCCGTTGCTATGGAAACCTGACCTGAAACCTATTACCCTGCTTGTGCTGCACTGAGCATGTGCGAGATCTGCAAGGATGAGATCCAGGAAGAAATACAGTCTGGCTTCAGATGCCCACACTTAAGATGGCCACGGCCTGCTGTAAGTTTATAAAATAACAAACTACTGCTATAAACCAACAAACCAGACCTTAGTTTACAGGCTAACTTTACTAGAATACATTAAGCTTGTGTATTATAGGGGTATTTTTATTTAAAAAGTATAATTTCGGCCGGAACACCACTTTAAATTTCTCCGAAGGCAAGAGGGAGAATATTTCAACATACTTCCCCTCTGACATCCTGCTTAAGATGGACTCCCGGCGGGCCCTCAAAGCCCCCCTTCAATTCCTATGTGAACAGGCTATAGGAGAGCAGAGGAATGGCTCTTATGAATGTCAGTCAGACCCCTCTCTATTGCTCCTACGCACATAAATGCAGAACAGTAAATAAGTTATAACTTTTAGTAATGAGGAAACTGTACGGAAATTCAACCTGCTTTTTCAGAGAGTTCTTGGTGAATTATATGAGCTTAGTAAAACTAATCCCTGAAGTGGGGAAGGAGGTGAAAAGTAGTCTTGTATTGCTGTGCGGCAGTCCAGTTGAGGTTCAGCTAGCCATCGATATTTGATTGCATGCAAGGAATTTTTTGAATGGCAAAGCAAAGCAGACTGAATCAATAAGTTGAGAATAAACAGCGAACAAACTTCCTGTGTGAAGCAAACTGAAGCTGGATTCACAGTGATCACTGACTTAAAGATGTTGCACTCTGTGGAACTACAAGTAGCAGTTCCGGCCGAAATATGACTTTTAAGATAAAAATACCCCTAGAATACTCATGCCTCGTGCAATGTAACAAAGGTATGCTGTAAACTATGCCCATTTTTCTATTTGTGCAGCATTGTTTTCTTGCTTTGTGACGTTTCTGCACAGCGCGGCCATCTCCAGTGTGGGCATCTGAAGCCACAGTGTCCTTCTTCCTGGATTTCGTGCATGCTGGCTACCCAGCATGCACCCGCCGATCTCGCGCATGTGCCGGGGCAGTGCAATTTTGGTCAGCTTGGTATGGCACAGCCAATGCAAGCTGACCAAGATTTTCCATAGACGCCAATGTTAAATGTTACTTCGACCGTTGGGTCAGCTCAGAAGTGGATATCTATATACCCCCCAATGGTCGAAGAATGGAGAACACAAATAAAATAAACCATAATAAAGGAGGAACTTATTTATACACATAGAGGGAGCCAAGATAAATTTGATGCCATCTGGAAAAGCTGGGTAGAGGCCTGGGACAATGAAAATAAAAGATGAATCAATATGCGAGAGGGACAATATTGGGAGAGGATGGGAGGAGGGGGGGGGCTTTTGGAATTGAGGGGGGGGAGGTACAGTAGGGGGAGGAAATCTATTTTTTCTGTTGTTGGGTTTTGCCCCTTTTTTCTTTTTTTTTGCTTTTTTTTGCTTTTAGTTTTTGTTTTGTGTGTTTTTTTGGTTTTTTTTGGGGGGCGGGTGAATGTTAGAAGCAAGATTATGTATCTGGAATAAAATGTATGGATAAATGTATAACTTGTACTGCTATGAAAAGAATAAAAAAGTATTGAATCCAAAAAAAAGTTAAATGTTACTGGAGCCGTGCAATGCCATGCTGGCCAAGAATTTCCATAGACGCCATGCCAAGCTGACCAAGATCTCCCATGGGCCAATGCAAAACCGGAAATGATGTCTGCGGCCGCGGCCCCCAAGAGGAGGAAGTGAAATTAGACAAAGGCATAAATCAAGTAAGTGAACAGAAAAATAAAAAATAAATTGCTAATTCATTTTAAGGATGCACATTAGTGCTGCATAGTGAGGAGTAAAAAATGTGGGTGAAACTCTGCTTTAAGTTGTGCAGGAGACAATGGTGTCTATATACAGTGTCTATAAGGTTGGGCTATCGCCCACTCACCACACTTGCACAAAGGATGTTGATGATGATGATGATGATGGCTGTCTCTCTGGAATGTGGTGTCTGGCCTCTGCCCCGGCTCACCCAAATCTGATATCACTGCAGGATGAATGGATAGGAGTAACCTCCAGGTTGCCGCCAAACAGCTAAGGGGAGCTGCCTGCAGATGTCCCTCTGGATATCCACTAGATAGTTCTACTGGTGCAGGCCGCGACTCAGCTACAGCTCACACTATCACAGAATCCCTGCACTCAGATCCACGTCGGGTCCCAAGAGAGCGTGCTAGGCCTTAATCCATCCCTCTTATAGTCTCTCCCAGATGTCTGTTCTTCCCTATCAGCCAGCTGGTAGTTGTAGTTCCTTATGATTCAGCCAGAGGGCAAATCCCATCCATACAGACTACATATCCCAAGATGCCTTGCTCTGCCTTGTCTCTGAATAAGAAGGTAACAGGTCAGCATCATGCTCAGCACTAGAGTGAAACGGCTCCCCCGGCAGCAACGCTACACAGGGTCTCCTGATTGCAAGAATATGTATATATCCAGCTCCTGGCTACAAGTACAAACATATTGCTTGTTTTGTCAAGGGCAGATAGCATAGGGGTCAGAAGTGTATAACAGAGACTGCAGGAACAAATGTGCATACCACACAAAGTGCAGGGATCAGAAGTGCATGGCAGAGTTCAGGGGTCAGAGGTGGGTACTGCACAGTGTTAATTTAGTCGACTAAAACATTTTAATCGACTAAAATGACTAAAACATTTTAGTCAAATAAATGAATACTATTTAAGTCGACTAAAATACAACTAAAACAATTGAGATGACTAAAATGAGACTAAAACTAAAATGCCATTTTAGTCAAAAGACTATGACTAAAACTAAATTGCAATTACTGAAATGTACTGGAGATTTTAGTTAGCTAAAACGTAGGACATTTTAGTTGAAAAAAATGGACTGGAGATTTAGTCGACTAAATACGACTAAAATTAAAACAATTGCATAAGACTAAAATGGGACTAAAACTAAAATGCCATTTTAGTCCTAAGACTAAAATTAACACTGGTACTGCAGATAGTTGAGAGGTCAGGAGTGCATATGTAGTACCCTTAGTTTTTAAGTGTAGGTACATTTAGTTGGGCTCCTCTATATGCAGGGGAACAGGGTTAACTTGGTTTTGACTGTGCAGTGCTTCAAGGCTGTAGCGCTGTTACCTCCCTTTAGCTTCTAGAACTCACTGGATAGTTTTAGAACTTAGAGGGTGGAGGAAAAGAGGATGCTGCCTGAATGTTTATGGAGTTCCCACCAATCCCTGAGGAGGCAAGGCTTAGTAGGTGGGAGAACAACCCATAAATAGTCAGAAGCCTGGCAGTCAGGGTGTCACGTACCTGACTGTGGAGCCTGAGGTGATGAGGGTGGCCTCTTGTGCAATTCTCGTCCAAGCACCCCTGGTGGTGGAGACAGGGACTGCTGAGGTAGTGGAAGGGTGTAGATGCCAGGAAGATATAGTAGTGAGCTGGAGCTTGGAGACACAGGAGTCCTTCCAGTGGTGGTATGGAAATCGGTCACAAGTCTTGTTCAGCAGCAGCCAGGTGCAGGGTCAGGATCAGGTTCTTTTTTTTTTTTTTTTTTTTTTCTTTTTTTTTTTTCACTTCAGCGAAATTTCAAACTTTATCTCTTCAGGATCAGGTTCAAGGTCAGAAACAGGCAGAAGTCAGTAACCTGCTGGCAGCGGGGTACCAAATCAGGAAGTGGAAACGTAGTCAGAAATCCAAACTGAGGTCAGTAACGCAAGTGAGCAGTAGACATAACAGGTAGGGGTGATCCAAGAGAGGTGTCAGAGGTAGCCGAGTTGGACCAGAGCTGAAGACAATCCAACACTGAAACTAGTCAGACTCAGTTTAAATAGGCTGCTGGGGACCACAGTTTGTGTATGGGTGCGCATGTCTATGCTCTTCCGCATGTGCATTCTAGTCCTTGTTCATCTTGTTAGGCTTCCATGCTCATAATTCTGTACATGTGGCACATGTGGATAAGAATGATCACCTGTTGCACGAGATCCCTGACATAGGGAGCAGAGTCGAGGGTCCAGTTGCCTGGAGAGGACCCCTGTGCTAAGGGGCTCTGTCCCTGGGCAGGAGGAAGGGCAGGAAAAGGAGAGAGTGAGAGGAAGAGGGAAGAAGCACCTGGAAGCTTCACAAACATTGCCAGCCTCAGCTAGGCTTAGCTAAAGTCATCCTGAAAACAAGACCCGGCCTGTATAGCAGTGTGCCCATACAGCAGCCGATTCTAAGAACCACTTAGTAACTGAGTGAGTAACTTCCATTTCAATCTACCCCAAGCCTGTACAGAGAAGATAGTAAGGCTGCAATACTTTACATGTCTAGGACCAGGGGACAGCTTAGAGCCTGGGCAAAGCAACCAGAAGCAACCCCATACCTCTAGCGAGGGACAGCAGAAGCCAGGTGCTTTGAAAGTTCTGCAAGGAACAGCACCTGCATCTCCAGTTTGGAACCTTTTTTGTTGCTATCTTAGCTGCACCCCCATGGGTGGGCAGCATTGCTGAAGCCAGTTCTTAGTAGCCAGAGACATAAGCAAGTCCTCAAGAGTTGATTCAAGTTCTTCACTTATGGGCACCCCATGCATCCCTATTCCCTATCCAAGTTATCCCCTAAATAAACCAAAACAAAAACAAAACTCCTAGACTGTCGAGCCTGTGGGGTAAGTGTGCACATTCCTGTTTCCTGGCTGTGTGGGGGAAAGACCCAACAAGTCATGCGGCTCCTACGGGACTAAGCGCTACACATCATCCAAGTTTAGGGCTCAGAAGTGCATATCATGCAGAATTTAGAGCTAAAGAGTGCATAATACATAGGAGTCATGAGTCCAAATTCCTGTCCAAAATGCATTTCAGCCTGGGTTCACACAGGAGCGGTGGGGAAACAGCATGCAATTCGGTATTCACGAGTACTTGACGGAAAGTATCGGTACTCGGTATCGGCAAGTACTTGACCGAAAGTATTGATACTCGAGCTCGCCGATAGAAATCCAGTATCAGTGCAACCCTAGTTTTTAGTCAGTGGACTCTCTGATAGACCATGGATTTACAAGGGGCGGACAGTTTTTGGGGATTTTTATTTATTTAATAAAGGACTTGTTCTGTATCTTTATTTCTAGGTTACATTTTTTTGTAAATGAGCATACCCCTCTGAGAGTCCCATCCGCAGACCCCCAGAACAACAGGGCCAGGGTTATGGGTAAGAGGCCCTTGTCCTCATTAACATGGGGGAAAGTGCTGAGGGTATGTGGCCTAATATAGTTCAGGAAGGAGGGGGCGTACACTTGTCCTTTACTTTTCTGGCCAGCCAGACTGCATGCGCAGATTAAGACTCTGGTATGGATTGTTAGGGGGGACCTCACGCGTTTTTTCTTTTTTTTTTGCATGGGGCACAACATAGGAAGGGACTCACATAATCCAATGGCTCCTCTGGGGGAAACGCTACCAAGCTTAGATTGACACAATAGATCACAAAAACTGCAATTGGAGCGAGCATGCACCAGTGCCCCCATAAAGCTATTTTTTTTAAAATAACAAACATGTTATACTTACCTCCACTGGCAGCTCGTTTTGCACAGAGTGGCCCTGAACCTGGTCTTCTGGGGTCCCTCGGCGGCTGTCTCGGCTCCCCCCCCGCAAGGACTGAACAACTTCATGCAAGCTCCCTTGCATGGAGTTGAGTGCTTGCGGGCGCGCTCCCGTGATACAGCCGGCGGCCATAGCCGCTCACTGTATCACTCGGCCCCGCCCCCCAGTGCGCCACGTCATTGGATGTGATTGACAGCAGCACGAGCCAATGGCTGCGCTGCTTTCAATCCATCCACTCTAGCCAATCAACGGCCAGGCTGAGCGGCGAAGAGGATGTCGGGAGCGATTGCGGGACTTTCGAGGGGTCAGGTAAGTAAAACGGGGGGCTGGAGGGGGGCGGTATTGCCGGATGTTTTCTCACCTTAACGCATAGAATGCATTAAGGTGAAAAAGCTTTTACCTTTACAACCCCTTTAATAGAAAATCAATACTGGAGGTAAACTCTTTATTCAATCCTTCTATGTTGTGGAGCAATATAAGTGTATGTGCACCAAAGGAACTGAAGGATCCAAGCCCATGAACTTTCCCTTAGAGATTGTCTCATTAAGAGATGGTTGGAGAAGTTGCCCACCGATTGTCAAACTGACCTCCTCTAGTTGGAGTAGACGATGGTAAGCAATGGTAACCTTTTATTTATAAACCTTGGCTGTTGCCGCATATATTGTGTGATGGATGTCCTCTTAAATACAGAAGAGCCAGTAAAGAAAATGCTGCCATAGGAAGACTAATCTTGCATATTAAGTTCACTTCCATCACCCCCCCCGCAGCTTAATGATTATATGTAATGTAATGTAGGCCACTATCACTGAATATAATGTCATTGGGGGTTTATAAATACAGCTGAACTATGCCAAAATAATATTGCAACAAATATGCCACATGGGTTCATTTTAAGCCTCCTGATAGAGTACTAGTGAATAATAACACACTCACGCACAATTAAAGAGAAACGAAAAACAACATTTTTACTTAATATGATTACAGATAATGGTCTACAGAAATAGCACTCTCAGCATCATTCCAGTCCAATTCTCAGCAGGATCTCGTGGCCTACAGACATCTCGCACTGCAAGATGCTGAGTTTTGATGGTCAAAATAATGGCATGAGCTCTCATGATCTATCTGCACATCCCCCCCAAAACCCAGACAGTTGAGCTGGTTTTATTCTGCTGCTGAAAGCAACACCTCAGCAACTTGTTAGTGCACCGTACCCTCCAAACTTGGGAGGAACTCCAGAAACTTTGAAAACAATTAAGCGAAGTGGTGAGCTAATCAGAAACGGATTCTCTGCTGATATCTTCTCTGAGAACTTTATGGCTTCTTTCAGGCAATGCTTACCAAAAAAAAAAGATCCACATCCAAACTTTTGCTTTTTTAGCTGCCTCCTAGGTAGGCTTCTAGGATGATAGGGAAATATAGTTCTTCTCCTGGTTCCTCTGTAATCATTGGAGCAGCTATTGATTTCTTTGGTCTGTTCTGGAATCCACATGCTGCAGGCTTGATTGTTTCCCCCCTGCATTCTGGAGGTTTCCAGAGTATAAAGGGCTGGGAAAGTCAAATGGGCAGCCTGAATATTTATGGTACTTCAGCGAATCACTAGGAAGGTGTGCTCAGTAGGTGGCATAAATAGAATGAGGCGCCCTTCTATGTAGGCTGCTAAGATGATAAGGAATTATAGTTTTTTTAGCTCCTCTGTAATCATTGGAGCAGCTATTGATTTCTTTGGTCTGTTCTGGAATTCACTGGAAGCTGGGTCTTTCCCCTCCTTCGGTATCACCGAGATATGAGCTAGCAAGGTATCTTGTGTTAGTGTTGCTGACGAACCAAGAGCGTTAAATAATTTAATCATATATTGGGCTAGAGAGGGGAGCAGAATCTTATAATATTGTGCCGTCAAGCCGTCGGGGCCTGGTGCTTTACCTGTTTTAGTGGTCTTTACAGCTTCTTGAAGTTCTTCCATAGTTATGGGACTTTCAAGGTTATTTCTATCCTCATCCGACAGTTGGGACATTAATGACCGCGAGAGATACCGATCTATCTGGGCTTGAGTGGGGGGTTGCGTCTGCAAATTATATAAGGAACTATAAAATTTTTGAAATTCTTGCGCTATATCATATGGTTTCGTAACCTTAAGCTTATTAGATGTAACCAAGTGTGGGATATAGTACCTTAATTTCTGCTCACGTAAAGACCTAGCTAAAAATTTTCCACACTTGTCCCCAGACTCGTATGAGACCTTCCTACAAATTTGTAGTGCTGCCTTCGCTTTATATTGAAGAAGGTCCGAAATTTGTGCCCGTTTAGCCAGAAGATCTGTCTCTAATGACGCGGATTGAGCTTGTTTATGCCGCTGCTCTAAAGAAGTCAACTCCTCCAATAGTAATTTAAGCTGTTCTGCCCGTTTCCGTTTAATCCTAGCTCCATGTTTAATCAGCACCCCTCTAATAACCGCCTTATGTGCTGCCCAGACAATTCCGGGATCACAATCTGGGGTATCATTGGCGCTAAAGTAAAATTCTAACTCTTTGATTACGTCTTCCCGGACATCTTTGTCCTGAAGGAGACTCTCATTCAATCTCCATTGAGTCAATCTATTCGTCCGGGATTTGTCTAGGTCATATGTCAAAAATATAGGTGCATGGTCTGACCAAGTAATAGAGCCGATTGTAGCGGTTCGTACTGAATGAAGTTGGGCATGTGGAACGAAGAAGATATCTATGCGGGAGTAGGATTTATGCGGAAGGGAGTAAAAAGTATAATCTTTTTCTGTAGGATGGAGTATACGCCATATATCAATCAATTGGTTCCTGTACAGAATTTGAGCAATACCATTCCGTGTACTAAAAGAGGTAGATGACAGTCCGGTGGAAGTATCTTCCATTGGGTTTAATGTCATGTTCCAGTCTCCTCCTAAGATCAACTGACCTTCTGAGAATTCAGTTAACCGTTTAAGCGTTTTATCCAAAAAAGTCCCTTGATGTACATTGGGAGCATACACTGTCGCCGATGTAACCCCCACATCGCCCCCCCCTGCCCTTAACAAACAGGAAGCGACCTCCAGGATCTCTAACTGCGTCTACAAAAAACCATGGTACTCTACTCGAAAGGATAATAGACACTGCCCTTGACTTCGCCATTTGATTTGTAGAATGATAAACTATTGGATATGGCCGGCTTTTTAAAATAGGTACTTTATCATCTCTAAAATGTGTCTCCTGTATAAATGTAACCTCTATCTTGAGACGCTGCAAGTCATGCAGGAGCATCCTCCTTTTTTCTGGTGTATTTAGGCCCTTAACATTGAGCGAGAGCACATTGAGGGTTTCCATTGTGAGGAGGGAGGAAAAAAGGAGAGAGAGAAAGAAAAAAAAAAAAGGGGGGGGGGAGGAGGGGAGGGAAAAAGTAATAAGGGATAAACACTTAAATACCTAACAAGGAAAAAAAAAAAAAAAAGGCAGTATACTGCTAAAACGCTCACCGGTCCAACCCGGTATTGAGCGTTAACCTATATGGGGTTGTGGACAAAAATGGACGAAGGTGGGGCTCAGGGTCCCCCCACCCCCCCGACCATCTAAAAAAAAATATGTATATAAAAAAAAAGGGAGCCGACCTTCTAGGCCATATCAAACAACATATAACAATCTTTATATTATTACACGGTATCAACTTACACGAGGGTATTATCTTATAATTCGCCATTTATAATCAAAAGCATATAATAATGTCCCTTCAAAGTCTGAAGGTTTCCCCTTTATAAGGTCCCCTCTCTTCTTAATAAACCTTATAAATCAAAAATATAAATTCTATGTATACTTCCATAGGGCCCACTTCTATAATTCCAAGTAAGTGAGATACTAATCTTCTCTACCAAACCCCCTCCCCATCTCCTTCTACAGACAGGGACCTCCTACTTACATTAGGTGCGACCTAGGCATATAACCTATTCTAAGAGGCGCAAAGCAGGGTACAAAGTATCCATACCCACCTATTTATCTATATATGACTGATCGCACCTACACATACTTACACAAATATGTATCCAAAAAAAGACCCGATATTCATTTAAGTCATTAAGCCCAGTTTAACCATCTTTATATTTGGGCAGTAAAAAAAAAAAAAAATCAGGGGTTTTTTAACCTCTTTGCGCAGGCCACACACAAACATGCAGCCTCTCAGCGGGTGGGATTTAGCGCCGAGTGGCTGCATATTTTCTTGCATTTGTGCAGATACAGCTGTAGCGGGAGTGTGCTCTTGGCACAGTTACCGGTGGCTAACAGAAAGCTCCTGATCGCTGCTTGCGATCAGGTTTTGGGTTTGGCCCCTTAGTTCCAGTGAAGGAAACTCTTAAGGTGTCAGCATACAAAGACATTTTGGACAATTTCATGCTCCCAACTTTGTGGCAACAGTTTGGGGATGGCCCCTTCCTGTTCCGACATGACTGCGCACCAGTGCACAAAGCAAGGTCCATAAAGACATGGATGAGCGAGTTTGGGGTGGAGCAAGTTGACTGGCCTGCACAGAGTCCTGACTGCAAACCGATAGAACACCCTTGGGGTCAATTAGAGCGGATACTGCGAGCCAGGCCTTCTCGTCAAACACCAGTGCCTGACCTCTCAAATGCGCTTCTGGAAGAATGGTCAAACGTTCCCATAGACACACTCCTAAACCTTGTGGACAGCCTTCCCAGAACAGTTGAAAGGTGTTATAGCTGCAAAGGGTGGGACAACTTAATATTGAACCCTACGGACTAAGACTGGGATTCCATTAAAGTTCAAGTGCGTGTAAAGGCAGGCGTCCCAATACTTTTGACACTATAGTGTAGAAAACATTCCACCACTGGCTAGACATTCAGCTGCACATATTCTCCTAGCAGCTAAGTTGAGTATTACGAAACTCTGGAAAAACCTACACCCACCAAGGTATCAGACACTCTTGACCTGGTTCACAAACACTGTACTTATGAACTTATGCTTGCCTTGAGTAGGGGTTCCTACGCACAATTACTTTACCTTTGGCAACCTTGGATCCAGTGGCACCAGTCTTACCACCATTTGTACCCACCTTCATTCCAACATGAGTGTAGAGAACCGACAACTCTTTTCTTGCCCTTCCTTGACGCACTGCTAGTACCTACCAAGGAATATTATCCCCGCGCCCACAAACTTCTTCAATAAAGAGCACATCACTGCTGCCTACTTTGGTTTCTGGTTAAGGCTATCATTTTCTTTGGTCACTGGTCATTAATCTGATGCAATCATTTTTTATTAAGACCTAAAGTCATGTTCTGCATATGTATGATCTGATTATATTTGTTTTGATGTCACTCATTGTTATGTTATCATCTGAATCTAGAATTCTGTACTGATTTGTTCTAAAAATCCTAAATAAACAAATGAAACAGAAAAAAAACAACCCTTATTAACAGAATCCCTAAAAAAAAAAGAGGCTCTCTCGCTCTCCCTAACCCAACATAATTGAAAACCGACAATTGCCAAGTAAACTCCCTGGAGACATATATTCGTCTATATAACGGACAAATTAGTGAAATCTAAAAGTTACATCAGGTAACTATTAATATACATAATATAATTCCAAGTATGTCCAAATCTGTAGCACACAATGAATAATATATGTAGCAATGACCCCTG
The DNA here is from genome assembly GCA_037952835.1 of Lithobates septentrionalis. Taxonomy (NCBI): domain Eukaryota; kingdom Metazoa; phylum Chordata; class Amphibia; order Anura; family Ranidae; genus Lithobates; species Lithobates septentrionalis. The sequence goes on from JBBDGP010002372.1 coordinate 65,216, forward strand.
AGGCAGCTGCTGGAGTTTAACCGGCTCTCCTGCTTTTCCTACTGGTGACCTGCCCTGTAGCTGGATCCAGGCACTCACCGAGCCTCCAGTAGTGACAATCAGATGGACTTCAAGGTCTCCAATCTTCTTTTTCAAAATGTATTAACTAAAATGTGTAGGTAGAGAGGAGAAGGGGAACAGGGTACCCAAAAAACAGCAAAAAAAATTCAAGCTTTTTAATGTCAGCGCTACAAAGCTTGATGGTCCTAATTTCCTAGTAGCAGGCTCCCGGTATTTTCATCGTTGATGATGTTTCAGGGGCAGCCTCCCAGTTGCAAATGGATACTTTAAGAGCAGCTAATTGGTGGCCCTAGATTCTTCAGTAGCAGACTCCTAATGACAATGGATCCTTTATTTACCTCCATTGGTAGCCCTCGCCTAGGTACTGCAGTAGCACCCTTCCAATAGAACCCGGCCTCTTACAAGCAGTCTGTCATGCCCATCACTAGCGTAGGTGGTCAGGCACTATAGCTGGCTCTGTGTTCTTCACCTATATCAGCCCCCTTTCCCATAAGACAAGCAGGCCTACCGGTACTTGGTTGCCCTCAGGTCTTATATACAATGATATAGTGCCTGACCACCATGCCGGTGCAGGCACGAGCTTAGCAGAGCAAACAGGTACTTGCGTTTGGCAGATAGGCAGAGTGGTCTTAAGGCAGTCCGAGTTCAAGGCAGGCAACATTCAGAGAGTGGTCAGGGTCAAATCCATGGTCAAAAGGCGGGCAGAGTTCATAGAGTAGCCCAAAGTCCAATCCAAGGTCAAAAGCAAGGAGATCCAATCTAGCTGGCAGGGGGGATTGGGCGAAGGTAAAGGTCAAGGCATGGTAACAAGGCAGATATACAGGAAGCTTAAAGCACGTGTTGCAAACACTATCACAAGCATGACATTAAGGTTTTGGCTGGCTTAAAACAGGTTTAGACTCCACCCAGAGGCTGTGTCTACACAAATCGTCCTGCAGGTGGGCAGTCAGACTGGAAGAGTGCAGATCAGCCAAAACCAGGATGCTGGAATGAGATAAACAGCTATCATGGAACAGGAGCATTGCACGCTCCTAACACAGTCATAGATACCTGAGTAATGAGGTCTCCATACCATGTCTATGCTTCAGCAGTTTACCCTTAGCTCTCCTTCACATTATTCACATAGCAGACATGGACTGGGCCATGTATTGTAAAATCTTGGATGAGAGCCTTCTTCTCTCAGCCAGAACACTGAAGATAAGTCATGAATGGGTCTTCCAGTATGAAAATGACCCAAAACATACTGCCAAAGCAACAAAGGAGTGGCTCAGGAAGATGCACATTAAGGTCATGGAGTGGCCTAGCCAGTCTCAAGACCTTAATTCTATAGAAAATTTGAGGAGGGAGCTGAAACTTTGAGTTGCCAAGCGACAGCCAAGAAACCTTAAGGATTTAGAGAAGATCTTAAAGAAGAGTGGACCAAAATCCCTCCTGAGATGTCTGCAAACCTGGTCACCAACTACAAGAAACGTCTGACCTCTGTGCCTGCAAGGGTTTCTCTACCACAGGCTTTCCCAACCTTTTAACCCTAGAGGAGCCCCAAAAATAATTTTCATGTCTCAAGGAACCCTTACTAAAACCAATTCATCAGGGCTCAATAGGAACAATGCTTCTTAGATTAGTTGTCAATAGGAAGACTGCCCCCCTTAAAGTGGTGTTTAGAATGCCACCCTTAAAGACAGCTAAAAAGATATTTGGTGTCATGCTGCTGGCTTTGCTAAGTGGTGCTGAACCTTGAACTCTGTAGGCATCATCAAATAGGTGGTTCATCAGCCACAGCTCAAGGAATCCCCGGCAACCTAAAATACCCTAAAAACCTTAAAATACATCTATGATAAAAATTATAGACCCTTCATTTCTTTGTAAGTGGGCAAACTTACAAAATCTGCAGGGGATCAAATAATTATTTTCCCCATTGTATATGGTGATACACAAACATAATATGCATGAAAGAAAGAAAATTTATTAGACACAAGTTCAATAATTTATAAAAACATTAAATAAAATATTTCGACATGTATAGATTAATTCAAGACCAAGATCCCAGAACAAAGCAAAGATCTTATAGCAAGAAATGTCAGAGAGATAGAGATAGGTGGAAGAATCACAGACTGTGGGTTAATGTATATAATAACTAGTATTACTAACTAACGTAAAAACAAATCTACATCATATCTGTAATTGATTCCAGCCGGTGTTCTCATTTTTAAATTGAATATCCACCAAACTTCTCGTTCCAAAAGATTACGATGGGTATTGCCCCCCCCCCCCCCCCCGGGGGATTTCTCACTTTTTCCGAATCATAGAAAGTAAAAGAGAACATGTCTCTAAGAAGTGCATATTTAAAGTGTTTAGACACATTTGACAGTCCTTGACTTTGATACGAAGGTCAATGGAAGTGCTCGCCTACTCGTGTCCTAAGAGGTCTAATTGTACATCCCACATACTGTAGATTGCACAAAGTACACTCCATAGCATACACTACATTGGAAAAGTCACAGTTAAAATAATCCTGTAGAAAAAAAACTCCTTCCCTGTGAGCAAGATAGCACTGTCTTAGATTTTTGAACATGTTTTTTTACAAAAGCGACACTAACACTACAGGTTAACACTACAGGCATACAATCCATTGGTGTTTAACCATGTCCTCTCCAAACCTTTGGATAGAAACAGACTGGGCGATAATATCCCTCCCAGGATTTTCTCCCAAAGGCTGGAAAATCTACACCCATTTTAGACAAATGGAGAGAGATCCCCATCCGTGGAGAGAATAGGTAGATGTTTCGAAATTATATCTTTAATTAAACGAAACTCCCTAGTTACAAAAGTGAGGGTACCGCCAGCATTAGATTTCCATTTATTCCCAGATTTATGTTTTAAAGCGGAGTTCCACCTATGTAAATTTTTCTTTTTGTACAAATATATTATTTAAAATGCTATTATTTATATGACTCACTGTTTAGCGATTGACGTCCGCTCGATTGCCGACTTAGATCAAACAATGTCTGATTTTTTTATCCCTGGCATGTTCCATTTTGCTTGGGGGCGTGTGAAGCCCACAATCACTATATTCCTGGTTACGGTGCTGCTGCTGGACCAGCATGCACCGCCCCGTTCTCACGCATGCGCAGTAATGCGCCGCAGCGGCTCTCTAAAGTATACAGGTGGCCATAACAACGGGCGTCGTTGTCGGAAGTGCCCTCCCCGTTGTTATGGCAACCTAGCCTTCGGCGCAACCCACTGACTCCTGGGAAATGATGACACACATCTCCCAGGAGCAGTAGGGAGCAGAGGGGCCGAGGGAAGTGACGTCAGGAACCAAGGTGATGATGGAGGCAGATTTCGAGGGACCACATAGCAACAGGCATAAAAAGGTAAGTAAAAAAAAAAAAATTTCTCCAAATGTTTTTTTTTTATTTATTTCATGCACATGACTTTTTTTTTTTTTTTGGGTGGAACTCCACTTTAATAGCGCAGATCTATCTCTATCTGCAGCTGTTGCTCTATTAACATCTTTAGAAATTTTATTTACATGCTACTAATCTCGAACCTACTATATCGCACTCTTGAGCAAAGCTTACCTCAGTAGAGCAATTCCTCCTAGCTCTTATACATTTCCCAAGTGGGACTGATCTAATTGTGTCTGCTGGGTGACAACTAGTCGCCAGCAGTACCGGATTTCTGCCACATTTCTTCCGATAAGTAGGGGTGGATATAGTCCCACTTGTGGGATTGCCCTCCAAATTGATATCCAAAAAGTTGATGTCACGTATGTTGAAGTCACAGCTAAGTTCAGATTATTTTTGTTAAGATACAAATTAAAAAGAGAGATGTCTTCCGGGATACCCTCCCATATAAACAGAAGGTCGTCTATAAAATGACCATGCCACTTAATATACAGCATCTCACAAAAGTGAGTACACCCCTCACATTTTTGTAAATTTTTTATTCTATCTTTTCATGTGACAACACTGAAGAAATTACACTTTGCTACAATGTAAAATAGTGAGTGTACAGCTTGTATAACAGTGTAAATTTGCTGTCCCCTCAAAATAACTCAACACACAGCCATTAATAGCTAAACCTCTGGCAACAAAAGTGAGTACACCCCTAAGTGAAAATGTCCAAATTGGGCCCAATTAGCCATTTTCCCTCCCCGGTGTCATGTGACTTGTTAGTGTTACAAGGTCTCAGGTGTGAATGGGGAGCAGGTGTGTTAAATTTGGTGTTATCGCTCTCACTCTCTCATACTGGTCACTGGAAGTTCAACATAGCTCCTTATGGCAAAGAACTCTCTGAGGATCTGAAAAAAATAATTGTTGCTCTACATTAGAATGGCCTAGGCTATAAGAAGATTGTCAAGACCCTGAAACTGAGCTCCAGCACGGTGGCCAAGACCATACAGCGGTTTAACAGGACAGGTTCCACTCAGAACAGGCCTCAAGAAGTTGAGGTCACGTGTTCAGCGTCATATCCAGAGGTTGTATTTGGGAAATAGACGTATGAGTGCTGCCAGCATTGCTGCAGAGGTTGAAGGGGTGAGGGGGTCAGCCTGTCAGCCTGTCAGTGCTCAGACAATACACCGCACACTGCATCAAATTGGTCTGCATGGCTGTCATCCCAGAAGGAAGCCTCTTCTAAAGATGATGCACAAGAAAGCCCGCAAACAGTTTGCTGAAGACAAGCAGACTAAGGACATGATTACTGGAACCATGTCCTGTGGTCTGATGAGACCAAGATAAACTTATTTGGTTCAGATGGTGTGAAGCGTGTGTGGAGGCAACCAGGTGAGGAGGACAAAGACAAGTGTGTCTTGCCTACAGTCAAGCATGGTGGTGGGAGTGTCATGGTCTGGGGGTGCATGAGTGCTGCCGGCACTGGGGAGCTACAGATCATTGAGGGAACCATGAATGCCAACATGTACTGTGACATACTGAAGCAGAGCATGATCCCCTCCCTTCAGAGACTGGGCCTCAGGGCAGTATTCCAACATGATAACAACCCCAAAAACACCTCCAAGATGACCACTGCCTTGCTAAAGAAGCTGAGGGTAAAGGTGATGGACTGGCCAAGCATGTCTCCAGACCTAAACCCTATTGATCATCTGTGGGACATCCTCAAACAGAAGGTGGAGGAGCGCAAGGTCTCTAACATCCACCAGCTCTGTGATGTCGTCATGGAGGAGGGGAAGAGGACTCCAGTGGCAACCTGTGAAGCTCTGGTGAACTCCATGCCCAAGAGGGTTAAGGCAGTGCTGGAAAATAATGGTGGCCACACAACATATTGACACTTTGGGCCCAGTTTGGGCATTTTCACTTAGGGGTGTACTCACTTTTGTTGCCAGCGGTTTAGACATTAATGGCTGTGTGTTGAGTTATTTTGAGGGGACAGCAAATTTACACTGTTATACAAGCTGTACACTCACTACTTTACATTGTAGCAAAGTGTCATTTCTTCAGTGTTGTCACATGAAGAGATAGAATAAAATATTTACAATAATGTGAGGGGTGTACTCACTTTTGTGACATACTGTAAATATATACACTACCGTTCAAAAGTTTGGGGTCACATTGAAATGTCCTTATTTTTGAAGGAAAAGCACTGTACTTTTAAATAAAGCTAACTTTAAACTAGTCCTAACTTTAAACAAATATACTCTATACATTGCTAATGTGGTAAATGACTATTCTAACTGCAAATGTCTAGTTTTTGGTGCAATATCCACATAGGTGTATAGAGGCCCATTTCCAGCAACTATCACTCCAGTGTTCTAATGGTACAATGTGTTTGCTCATTGGCTCAGAAGGCTAATTGATGATTAGCAAACCCTTGTGCAATCATGTTCACACATCTAAAAACAGTCTAGCTCCTTCCAGAAGCTACAAAACTGACCTTCCTGTGAGCAGATTGAGTTTCTGGAGCATCACATTTGTGGGGTCAATTAAACGCTCAAAATGGCCAGAAAAAGAGAACTTTCATCTGAAACTCCACAGTCTATTCTTGTTCTTAGAAATGAAGGCTATTCCATGCAAGAAATTGCAAAGAAATTGAAGGGAGTAGTACACACCGTTGTAGGAAATCTTCAGAGGACAGCACAAACAGGCTCTAACCAGAGTAGAAAAAGAAGTGGGAGGCCGCGTTGCACAACTAAACAAGAAGATAAGCACATTAGAGTCTCTAGTTTGAGAAACAGACGCCTCACAGGTCCCCAACTGGCATCTTCATTAAATAGTACCCGCAAAACACCAGTGTCAACATCTACAGTGAAGAGGCGGCTGCGGGATTTTGGGCTTCAGGGCAGAGTGGCAAAGAAAAAGCCATATCTGAGACTGGCCAATAAAAGAAAAAGATTAAGATGGGCAAAAGAACACAGACATTGGACAGAGTAAGACTGGAAAAAAGTGTTGTGGACGGATGAATCCAAGTTTGAGGTGTTTGGATCACAAAGAAGAACGTTTGTGAGACGCAGAACAAATGAAAAGATGCTGGAAGAATGCCTGACGCCATCTGTTAAGCATGGTGGAGGTAATGTGATGGTCTGGGGTTGCTTTGGTGCTGGTAAGGTGGGAGCTTTGTACAGGGTAAAAGGGATTCTGAATAAGGAAGGCTATCACTCCATTTTGCAACGCCATGCCATACCCAGTGGACAGCGCTTGATTGGAGCCAATTTCATCCTACAACAGGACAATGACCCTAAACACACCTCCAAATTGTGCAAGAACTATTTACAGCAGAAGCAGGCAGCTGGTATTCTATCGGTAATGGAGTGGCCAGCACAGTCACCAGATCTGAACCCCATTGAGCTGTTGTGGGAGCAGCTTGACCGTATGGTACGCCAGAAGTGCCCATCCAACCAATCCAACTTGTGGGAGCTGCTTCTAGAAGCGTGGGGTGCAATTTCTCCAGCTTACCTCAATAAATTAACAGCTAGAATGCCAAAGGTGTGCAATGCTGTAATTGCTGCAAAAGGAGGATTCTTTGATGAAAGCAAAGTTTGATGTAAAAACAATGTTATTTCAAATACAAATCATTATTTCTAACCTTGTCAATGTCTTGACTCTATTTTCTATTCATTTCACAACGTATGGTGGTGAATAAGTGTGACTTTTCATGGAAAACACAAAATTGTTTGGGTGACCCCAAACTTTTGAACGGTAGTGTATATATATATATATATATATATATATATATATATATATATATATATATATATATATACTACATGGTATATATATATAAATATATATATATACATATATATATATATATATATATATATATATATATATATATATATATATATTAATACACTGCCTGGACTGTATATTCTACACTGACTACACTGTATATATATATATATATATATATATATATATATAAAAAGATATATATATATACTAAACTGCCCGCACGCCACTAACTAACCTGCCTCTAGCTAACGTTCTCATAACACTATATACGTCCGCCGTGTAAGCAGCATTATATAGTGTGGGGCGTGGACTTGTGGGGTGTGGCCCCCTGAGCAATGATTAGCTAAAGGCACCCTGCCTTTGGCCAATCATGGCTCTCACAGCAGAGCACCCTGTGATTGACCAAAGCATGCAGGTCAGGTGCATGCTTTGGCCAATCATCAGACATCAATGCACCGCGATCTCGCAGTGCACTATGGGGTGCTTCGCCGCGCTCGAATTTGCCACTAATGCCCCATAATGCTCGCTGTTCAGCGAACGGGCGAGCGTCCGATATTCGAGTCGAACTCACGTTTGACTCAAACATTGGGCCCATCCCTATATGTAACTATGTAACCACACCGCCCCCCCCCCCCTTTCGCACAGCTGCATGGTTATGTGGTGGGATAGCTGGATGCCTGGACATGCAGAGGAACGATGAAATGACCATCTTAAAGCCTTAAGAAAGGACATGGATAATGAGCTATGTAGGGTTGCCACCTGTCCAGGATTCACCCGGACAGTCCAGGTTTTGAATCATCTGTCCAAGTTTTGGTCCACCTGAAACCCGGACACATTATTCAGACCGGAATCTGGCTTGGAACAGAGTCTGACAGGAGGGCGAGGGGGCACTATGTGCGCCGCATTACTCTTCTCTTTGGAGTGCCCAAAGGTGTCCCAGGCCTGTTACAATCCTATAGTGAATGTATTAAAAAAATACAATAAATGTACTGTGTGGCGCTTAAGTGTTCGGGTCTGGCTTGAAGAAAAAGTGGCAACCCTAGAGTTATGGAACACTTGGACGTGGCAGATAAGTGCCAAACTTGTTTGAATATGCAGGCATTATACCGATAGAAAGACTCGTGAGGTGCATTCTCTTAAGAAAAGTAATGTGGATTATAAACTCATCTGGCTTGTTGTAGTTTTAAATCCATGCTTACATCTGAGGATTTACCTTCTTATGGATATACAGTATATACAAACACATGCACAGGCTCTCTTTATGCCAAGAGTCCTCCGTTATAAGCATACCATATCAATTTCAGTCTTATGCATGGCTTTATTTGAGAACCAATCTGATTCAGAGTATATAAATATGGATTACCAGTATCCTTATATGAGAAGATCAGTCCATGCTATATGGCTACCTACTTCAGAAACATTGCATATGCTTCAACCTGGCTTATAGGCTGAGCTTTGATTCGTCTTGTCTTGGGGACATCGAATATGCTTATAGAGCCTCCAAAAACAGCTTTATACCCTTATCTGGATGCTGGGAATCGAGCTGTATATATGGTGGCCCTTAGTCTTCCCAACCTTTATGTCTAGAGGGATGCTGGGAATCAAACTGTATATATGGTGGCCCTTAGTCTTCCCAACCTTTAAGTCTAGAGGGATGCTGGGAATCAAGCTGTATATATGGTGGCCTTTAGTCTTCCCAACCTTTATGTCTAGAGGGATGCTGGGAATCAAGCTGTATATATGGTGGCCTTTAGTCTTCCCAACCTTTATGTCTAGAGGGATGCTGGGAATCAAGCTGTATATATGGTGGCCCTTAGTCTTCCCAACCTTTATGTCTAGAGGGATGATGGGAATCAAGCTGTATATTTGGTGGCCCTTAGTCTTCCCAACCTTTAAGTCTAGAGGGATGCTGGGAATCAAGCTGTATATATGGTGGCCTTTAGTCTTCCCAACCTTCATGTCTAGAGGGATGCTGGGAATCAAGCTGTATATATGGTGGTCCTTAGTCTTCCCAACCTTTAAGTCTAGAGGGATGCTGGGAATCAAGCTGTATATATGGTGGCCCTTAGTCTTCCCAACCTTTATGTGTAGAGGGATGCTGGGAATCAAGCTGTATATATGGTGGCCCTTAGTCTTCCCAACCTTTATGTGTAGAGGGATGCTGGGAATCGAGCTGTATATATGGTGGCCCTTAGTCTTCCCAACCTTTATGTCTAGAGGGATGCTGGGAATCAAGCTGTATATATGGTGGCCCTTAGTCTTCCCAACCTTTATGTCTAGAGGTATGCTGGGAATCAAGCTGTATATATGGTGGCCCTTAGTCTTCCCAACCTTTAAGTCTAGAGGGATGCTGGGAATCAAGCTGTATATATCGTGGCCCTTAGTCTTCCCAACCTTCATGTCTAGAGGGATGCTGGGAATCAAGCTGTATATATGGTGGCCTTTAGTCTTCCCAACCTTTATGTCTAGAAGGATGCTGGGAATCAAGCTGTATATATGGTGGCCCTTAGTCTTCCCAACCTTCATGTCTAGAGGGATGCTGGGAATCAAGCTGTATATATGGTGGCCCTTAGTCTTCCCAACCTTTATGTCTAGAGGGATGCTGGGAATCAAGCTGTATATATGGTGGCCCTTAGTCTTCCCAACCTATATGTCTAGAGGGATGTAGATGGGTTTGCATAAACTTTAAAGTTTGTTATTATTATTATAATTATAACATTATGACCACCGACAGGTAAAGTGAATATAATTGTATATCTTGATACAATGGCATCTGAAAGTGGGTGGGATATATTGGGCAGCAAGTGAACATGTTGTCCCTGACGTTGATGTGTTGAAAGCAGAAAGAACGGGCAAGAGTAAGGATTGGAATGACCTTGGCGAGGGCCAGATTGTAACAGCTGGACAAATGGGTCAGAGCAACTCCAAAATTGCAGCCGTTGTGGGATGTTCCTGGTCTGCAGTGGTTAGGAGGACTGACCGAAAATAGTCCAAGGAAGGAAAACTGGCAAACCGGTGTCAGGGTCATGGGCTGCCAAGGCTCATTGTTGCGTGTCGCCCGTGTGGTCTAGTCCAATAGAAAAGCTCAGATTGCTGAAAGAGTTAATGCTGGTTCCAATAGAAAGGTGTCAGAACACACAGAGCATCACAGTTTGTTGTGTATGGGGCTTCAAACGATGGTATACAGTATCTCACAAAAGTGAGTACACCCCTCACATTTTTGTAAATATTTTATTCTATTTTTTCATGTGACAACACTGAAGAAATGACACTTTGCTACAATGTAAAGTAGTGAGTGTACAGCTTGTATAACAGTGTAAATTTGCTGTCCCCTCAAAATAACTCAACACACAGCCATTAATGTCTAAACCGCTGGCAACAAAAGTGAGTACACCCCTAAGAGAAAATGTCCAAATTGGGCCCAATTAGCCATTTTCCCTCCACCGGTGTCATGTGACTCGTTAGTGTTACAAGGAGCGGGTGTGTTAAATTTGGTGTTATCGCTCTCACTCTCTCATACTGGTCACTGGAAGTTCAACATGGCACCTCATGGCAAAGAACTCTCTGAGGCTCTGAAAAAAAGAATTGTTGCTCTACATAAAGATGGCCTAGGCTATAAGATGATTGCCAAGACCCTGAAATTGAGCTGCAGCACGGTGGCCAAGACCATACAGCCGTTTAACAGGACAGGCTCCACTCAGAACTGGCCTCGCCATGGTCGACCAAAGAAGTTGACTGAACGTGCTCAGCGTCATATCCAGCAGTTGTCTTTGGGAAATAGATGTATAAGTGCTGCCAGCATTGCTGCAGAGGTTGAAGGGGGGGGGGGGTGTCAGCCTGTCAGTGCTCAGACCATACGCCGCACACTGCATCAAATTGGTCTGCATGGCTGTCATCCCAGAAGGAAGCCTCTTTCTTCAGTCAAGCATGGTGGTGGGAGTGTCATGGTCTGGAGCTGCATGAACGCTGCCGGCACTGGGGAGCTACAGATCATTGAGGGAACCATGAATGCCAACATGTACTGTGACATACTGAAGCAGAGCATGATCCCCTCCCTTTGGAGACTGGGCCGCAGGGTAATATTCCAACATAACAAACCCAAACACACCTCCAAGAGGACCACTGCCTTGATAAAGAAGGTGAGGGTAAAGGTGATGGACTGGCCAAGCATGTCTCCAGACCTAAACCCTATTGAGCATCTGTGGGGCATCCTCAAACGGAAGGTGGAGGAGCGCAAGGTCTCTAACATCCACCAGCTCCGTGATGTCATCATGGAGGAGGGGAAGAGGACTCCAGTGGCAACCTGTGAAGCTCTGGTGAACTCCATGCCCAAGAGGGTTAAGTCAGTGCTGGAAAATAATGGCGGCCACACAAAATGATGACACTTTGGGCCCAATTTGGAGATTTTCACTTAGGGGTGTACTCACTTTTGTTGCCAGCGGTTTAGACATTAATGGCTGTGTGTTGAGTTATTTTGAGGGGACAGCAAATTTACACTGTTATACAAGCTGTACACTCACTACTTTACATTGTAGACAAGTGTCATTTCTTCAGTGTTGTCACATGAAAAGATAGAATAAAATATTTACAAAATGTGAGGGGTGTACTCACTTTTGTGAGATATTGTATATACTGGAATTTGTATTTATTTATATTTATACTAGTAACAGCAGCAATCAGCGACTCATAGCGGAACTGCGGCAGACAATCTGACACTTTTGACACTTTGTGGGAACCAGTGACACTAATACAGTGATCAGTGCTAAAAATATACACTGTCACTGTACTAATGACACTGTCTGGGAAGGGGTTAAACATCTACGGTGATCAAAGGGTTAACTGTGTGCCTAGCCTGTGTTTTTGTGTGTACTACAGTATGTGGTGCTTTTACTAAGGCATGCGCTTGATTTTTTCCCCTGCCTTGCAGGAAAACAAAATCCAGCACATCCCTGCTAACAGGACAGAGCTCTGCCTTGTTTACATAGGAAGAGCTCTGTTCTGTGTTTCTCCTCGCCGATCAGCGGGTGCCGGTGGACATCCACTGGTGGGCACTCGCTGATCAGCTTGTGCTATGTCTACACACAACAAAAAATAAAAATACCCATGGGACTTTTAACCACTTCAGCCCCGGAAGATTTTACCCCCTTCCTGACCAGAGCACTTTTTGCGATTCGGTGCTGCGTCGCTTTAACTGACAATTGCGCGGCCGTGGGACATTACACTGAAACAAACTTGACGTCCTTTTTTCCCCACAAATAGAGCTTTCTTTTGGTGGTATTTGATTGCCTCTGTGGTTTTCATTTTTTGTGCTATAAACAAAAAAAGAGCGACAATTTTGAAAAAAAAGCAATATTTTTTACTTTTTGCTATAATAAATATCCCCAAAAAATATATATAAAAAAAAAATTTTTCCTCAGTTTAGGCCGATATGTATTCTTATACATATTTTTGGTAACAAAAAAAAAAAAACGTAATAAGCGCATATTGATTGGTTTGCGCAAAATTTATAGTGTCTACAAAATAGGGGATAGATTTATGCCACTATTATTATTTTTTTTTTTTTATTAGTAGTGGCGGCGATCTGCGATTTTTATCGAGACTGTGACATTATGGCAGACACATCGGACAATTTTGACACTATTTTGGGACCATTGTCATTTATACAGCGATCAGTGTATAAAAATGTACTGATTACTGTGTAAATGACACTGGCAGGGAAGGGGTTAACCACTAGGGGGCAGTGAAGGGGTTAAGTGTGTCCTGGGGAGTGATTCTAACTGTGGGGGGGAGGGGCTACACCTCACATGACAGTGATCACTGCTCTCGATGATCATGACACAATGCAGAACGGGGAAATGCTTTGTTTTACAAAAGCATGTCCCCATTCTACCTCTCTGTGACACAAATCGCGGGCACCCGGCAGACATCGAGTCCGTGGGACCCGCGGTCACGGAGACCGTGGCGGGCGGGCGTGCGCCTGCAGCACCACTTCTTAAAGGGAATGTACCTGTACGCCCTTTTTTCCCGCCGTTCTGCCAACATATAACGGCGTGCGCTGGTCGGCAAGCGGTTAAAGAGCACACTTCAAAACATACCAAGTAAAATTTATAAATGATTTATTCAACGCACATTTAAAAACAACATGTGATACAGCAAGGAAAAAATATATAATAAATGTCATTATATTGGTAAATTTTGCATTCATGTAATCAACCTTTCCATGAGACCTGGATGTGTCACAAAGATGACTCTCAGAAGTCTGGAATAGCCATGCTAGGTCTCGACACGTTTCGCGAGAAGAGTCTCGCTTCTTCGGGAGAAGCACAGATAGAAGCAGTTGATGAAACACTCCCGGCCTACTGATGTAGTATGGATGACTTTTTAAAGTAGTCAGAAAACTCCTGTATATGGGCAGGTATATCAATCTAAATTATAAAAGCCACTTCAAACCACAATGTCAATAGAGGAAACATGATTATCGCATGAAAAGCCAACCATGCCAACAAACTTCCCCTCTGGGAGCTGTGTGAGGGTGGGGAGATGGAAATCAGTAGCAGCCTCAAGACACCAGAGCCTGGGTGGAAGATGTATATCTCACCAAGAAGGTACCCACACCCTCAGAGGGAAACGGATTGCACAGCTGATGGCTGGTCAATATAGCAGCCTGCCATATTACCAGCCATCAGTTATTACCAATTATGGGGCACTATTCTTCCCACTGATACCAATGATGGGGCACTATTCCTCCCATTGATACCAATGAGGGGCACTATTCTCCTCACTGATACCAATGCTGGGACACTATTCCTCCCACTGAAACCAATGCTGGGACACTATTCCTCCCACTGACACCAATGATGGGGCACTATTCCTCCCACTGATACCAATGCTGGGACACTATTCCTCACACTGAAACCAATGCTGGGACACTATTCCTCCCACTGACACCAGTGATGGGACACTATTCCTCCCACTGATACCAATGCTGGGACACTATTCCTCCCACTATTTTCAATGATAGGGCACTATTGTCCCCACTATTACCAATGATGGAGAACTATTGTTCCCACTATTACCAATGATGGGGCACTATTGTTCCCACTATTACCAGTGATGGGGCACTATTCCTCCCACTGATACCAATGATGGGGCACTATTACTCCCACTGACACCATTGATGGGGCACGATTCTTCCCACTGATACCAAAGATGGCGCAATATTCCTCCCACTATTACCAATGATGGGGCGCTTCTCCTCCCATTGACACCAATGAGGGGTACTATTCTCCCCACTGATATGGCACTATTCCTCCCACTGATATCAATTATGGGGCACTATTCCTCCCACTGATACCAATAATAGGGCATTTTCTACTCCTACTCAAAAGGCTGAAGAGCAGTAAATGGGCCCTTTATTTAGAAAGTCTGGAGACCCCTGCTATAGTCCAATGTTACTAGTCCATCTCGGGAGTGACTTACATACAGTAGAACCATGGAGAATGAACATAGCCACCCTCTAACAGGAAGTCAGATCACGGCAGCCAAAATTCTGGAGATTTGGAGTTAATAATACATACTTGAATATTTTTTAGTGTGATTTTTTTGAGTTTAGTGTCACTTCAATAGGGTTTACAGGCACGTTAAAGGATGCCCATTAACTAATAGCTAGCACTGATATTCTAAATCCTTAGCAGTAATGAAGGCGTATGTTACAGCGGGAGGAACACAACACTTTAATTGTTAATCAGCATTAAATTGGGGAATACAGAAGTTCACTCGGAGTGAAGGAAAACACAGTTGGCGCCCATTAGCTTGGGATAAACCAAACCGTTCAACGTAAAAACAGCCAAGCTTCGCTGTAGCCATAGGATTCAAGTTACGCCGAGATTTTAATGGCAATTATTCTCCACATGGTCTTTTGTCCAACCTAGGCTTAATGCACTGTTTAAATCCCCCCACCAGTCGGAGAAGGGTTTAATTAGGTGTAGCATGCTTTGTACATAATTACCCAGTGTTTTGGGAGGCATTACCTGGCTGTCTTTGTGGACGGAAGGTGTACAAGATTACTTGGAAAGGAATTTCTTGTTTACGGCAACATATCTCCTCTTAATTAAGAGCCAGTCAATTTTGTTCTAGACTTTTTTTTTTTTGCTTCTCCATTTGCTATATTTCTTAAGATATGGAGAATCGTTTGAGATTTAAGGAGTGCTGTCATAGCAGCGGGCAAACAATCTCTTAAGTTGTTGGGAAACGCTCATAAAGAAATACGTGTTCAAATGATTAAGGTGCTAAATAAAGAGGGCTACTTTGTCTCAAGTGATTGTAACGGAGTGACAGGTCCCCTTTGATACGCCGAGAGTAATGAACAGGTGTGGAGATCTTTTGGGAGCTAATAAGTCATGTAGCCGGAGTTGTGCCGGGTGAAGGCCAATAAGGAGCACATGGGCAAGTCAACCCATGTTAGAGTTGCCACCTCATCCCTTTAAACCCGAACACCTTTGAATTACACAGGTTCTGAGGCTAATTAAATGCAGATAAGGCACCAAGTGAGTTTAATTACCACTTTAATCAGCCACAGAACCCGTGTAATTAATATGTGTTTGGGTTTAAAGGGATGAGGTGGCAACCATAACCCATGTGTGCAGCTTGGTCCTGTTATTTAAAGCAGAGTTCCACCCAAAATGGGAAGCTCCGCTTGTCTGGATCCTCCCCCCCTCCGCTGCCACATTTGCCACCTTTGGGGGGGGTACCTGGTTTTGACAGGTACCAGCACACACTTCAGGCTCTACAAACTGAGCCAGAAGTTGCCCCCCACAGCCTTCTGGGACACTTTACAGGTCCCAGAAGACTACGCCCCATTCACAAAGTGCAATGCGCTTCGAACATGCGCAGTAGGAAACCAGCTGTGAAGCAAGGCTTCATTGTCTGTTTCCCTTGGTCAAGATGGCTGCGCCAGCACCCGATATACGATTGAAGAATCGGCTTTGGTGATGACACTTCTGGATGCCTGGATGGGTAAGTGCCCTAACATTAAAAGTCAGCAATTACAGTATTTGTAGCTGCTGACTTTTAATATTTTTTGGGGGGGAGCCTGGAGCTTCTCTTTAAGCCTCATGCACACTAGGCATTTAGCCCCGATGCATGAGACACCAGCGTTTAGGTACCGGTGGAAGGTACAGGTGCATAATCCAGTCCTGCTGCCATCTCTATGAGTGCCTTACAGCTACTGTGGCTAGAAGGAACTGGATGGTGAACCAAGCAGTAATAACGGTTAGGGAAGTAGGGGTGAATACTGGGAATGCAGACTGCTTGCACTCCAGTTATTAGATTATTAAATATTTCTAGGGCAGCACAGTGGTGTAGAGGATAGCACTTTCACCTAGCAGCAATAGGATCGCTGGTTCAAATCCTGACCACAACACCATCTGCCTGGAGTTTGCTTGTTCTACCTGTGCCTGCGTGTGTTTCCTCCGGGTGCTCCGGTTTCCTCCCACACTCCAAAGACATGCTGGTAGGCTAATTAGATACTGTCAAAAAAATTGGACAAATATGTATATGTGTTTGTAAGAGTGTCGGACCCCATGGGGCAAAGGACCGTGCTATACCGCAGATGGACATCGGTGGCAAAAGCTCCCTGAGGCGATTCAGTTCGCATAGGTAGTGCTATACAAGTCATTCATTCATTCATACTGCTTGGTGCATCATGCAGCCATTGTAGCTCTCAACCTCTCATTGAATTTTACAGGCTGTTGGCAGCAGGCTCAGACAGTGCATCTGAGCCTTCCACTAACACCTAAATGTTAAAGCCTCACGGACTGGGGCTAAAGCTCAACTGAACTTTCATTTTTCATAGCTAAATAGATTTCAGGAGCATTAAGTCTTGCAGTTTTTTTTCTTAAAAGAAAAAAAAACATGCATAGCCTTAGTAGAAAAGCCTTCCCCCTGCCAGCATACTGCAGAATGCAGCGTTTGCTCTCTATGTGGATACAGTGGTCTCTGCCAAGGTCTGACACACATCTGAAGAGTCACACCTAACGCTCTCCAATCAGTAAAGCTTCTGATTGGAGAACCCTACCTTTGACTCAGTGAGGGGGTCACTTTAAAAGTTTTAGTCTGAAATGCTTCCAGGTTTTCTTCTTGGGATCTCCTGCTCCTCAGCTCCCCCTACTGGGTTCTTCCACACAGCGGATTCCCTTCTTGAGTTAAACCGTGCACTCTAGTGCACTGAGTTTGCTCTAAATATGAACTCTGCGGAATAAAAACTTTACTCTTGCAGTGAGCCCCTCTCCACACTGTTGGCTCAGTAACACTGCAGTAACAGGCTCAGTAATACTTGCAAAAACAGGCTCAAGAAACAGTTGCAGTGACAGGCTCAGTAACACTTGTAGTAACAGGCTCAGTAACACTTGTAGTAACAGGCTCAGTAACACTTGTAGTAACAGGCTCAGTAACACTTGTAGTAACAGGCTCAGTAACACTTGCAGTAACAGGCTAAGTAACATTTGTAACAGGCTCAGTAACACTTCCAGTAATAGGCTCAGTAACACTTCCAGTAACAGGTTCAGTAACACTGGCAGTAACCGGTATGATTGCCACTCCAGTCAGGCACAGCACAGTTCTCAAACAGGTAGTAAGAGGCTCAGTAACACTGGCAATAACAGACTCAATAAGAGTTGCAGTAACAGATTCAGTAACACTTGAAGTTACAGGCTCAGTAACACTTTCCATAACAGGCTCAGTAACACTAGCCGTAACAGGCTCAGTAACATTTGCTGTAACAGGCTCAGTAAGACTTGCAGTAACGGGGTCAGTAACACTGGCAGTGATAGGTTCAGTAACACTTGTAGTAACAGGTTCAGTGGCACTGGCAGTAACAGGCTCAGTAACACTTGTAGTAAAAGGCTCAGTAGCACTGACAGTAACAGGTTCAGTGACAGGCTCAGTAACACTTGCCATAACAGACTCAGTAAAACTTGCAGTAACAGGCTCAGTAACACTTGCAGTAACAGGCTCAGTAACACTTCCAGTAACAGGTTCAGTAGCACTTGTAGTAACAGGTTCAGTGGCACTGGCAGTAACAGGCTCAGTAACACTTGTAGTAAAAGGCTCAGTAGCACTGACAGTAACAGGTTCAGTGACAGGCTCAGTAACACTTGCCATAACAGACTCAGTAACACTTGCAGTAACAGGCTCAGTAACACTTCCAGTAACAGGTTCAGTAACACTTCCAGTAACAGGCTCAGTAACACTTCCAGTAACAGGTTCAGTAACACTGGCAGTAACCGGTATGATTGCCACTCCAGTCAGGCACGGCACAGTTCTCAGAAGGGTAGTAAGAGGCTCAGTAACACTGGCAATAACAGACTCAATAAGAGTTGCAGTGACAGTCAGATTCAGTAACACTTGAAGTAACAGGCTCAGTAACACTTTCCATAACAGGCTCAGTAATACTTTCCATAACAGGCTCAGTACCACTAGCCATAACAGGCTCAGTAACACTAGCCATAACAGGCTCAGTAACACTAGCCATAACAGGCTCAGTAAGACTTGCAGTAACAGGTTCAGTAACACTTGCCGTAACAGGCTCAGTGGCACTGGCAGTAACAGGCTCAGTAACACTTGCAGTAACAGGCTCAGTAGCACTGACAGTAACAGGCTCAATAACACTTGCCATAACATGCTCAGTGACACTTGTAACAGGCTCAGTGACACTTGCAGTAACAGGCTCAGTAACACTTGTAACAGGCTCAGTAACACTTAAAATAACAGGCTCAATAACACTTGTAACAGGCTTAGTGACACTGGCAGTAACTGGAATGATTGCCATTACTCTCAGCCACAGCATAGTTCTCAGCAGGGTACTACTACAGTTATTAATGGTCCAGCAATAATAAGGCAATCCAGCTAGGCCAGCCAGTACCAGGAGATTACATCCCTTCATCACCGGTATATCCTCAGACACAGTAAGTCACAGTACAAGCACATCTACATTGCCAGGAGGGGTGGCTGACACAGGTAGCAGCTCTGTAACTTGTAACAGGCAGCGTCTCTGGATACCGCTGGCTATGTGAGACCTGCAGTGGTATTCCCCACTCTCTCCAGGACTGGATTATGAGCATCATGGGTCTGATGCTGAGGATTCTGATGGGCCTTTTTGTGAAAATAAATACAATGGAAGCATAAAGAGTTTTGTTAAAACAAATTTAATATTTTAAACAAACCACTCATTCACAGTGTATACGCAAGAGAACCCATGTGAATGAGCCCTTGATTTCTTTTATTATTTATTACATTTTGTTATTATTTATTTACATTTAGCAGGGAGAATCTAATAGAGAGTCAGTGGTGATTGGTGCAGAAGGGGGTGTGGTGGGCAGTTACAAGCACTGATCTCCCTCTCTGGCTCTCCATGATGCAGCTGAAAGCCGCAGGAGGGAGAGGAGGAGAAGCGGCTTTCAGCTGCTTCATGGAGAGCCATAGAGGGAAATCAGTGCTTGTAATTTCCCCCCTCCCACCACACCGATCACCCCTGGCTTTCACATTCACCCTGATACAGGAGGTACCAGGAGCTTCTCATGCAGTGCAGTGCCCAAATGGTCGATCCGTTCCTGCTGGGCCTATATTTAGGTAGGGGCCTGGAGCTACAGCTCCAATAGCCCCTATGTTAATCCGGCTCTGACTCTCTCCCTCCTCGCACTGGAAACTCTCCCTAACACTAATCATCTGTCCCTGTCAAACAAGGTTCCTCTCCCTAGTGGTCCAACACACACAAATGTGCACCAGACTCAACAGGGCGCTGCTATTTATTGGTACTGCCACATCCATGATGGCTGCAGAAAGTCGCTGGGGGTTGCAGCATCAAACCAGACAGCGGCTCCCCATGTGTCACCTATGGAGGCTGCAGGGGAATGTCATTCCCCTAAGTCTCCATCCCATCCCTAGAGCAGGGAGATGCCACCTGCTGGGTGGAGTAGGAACTACACCTGCCAACAAGCGGTTTGGGAGGACCAGTCATAGGGAGAGGAAGAAGTCTGCGGAAACGGGAAATAAGTATTTCACATTTCATCATCCTCTAGACAAAAGCAGCTAACTGCATGGAGGAGGGGGACCCGCTGTAAGGGTAGTATTTAGTTTTCCTTGGAGTTCAGCTTTAAGAGACACAAGGACATTAGTAGCTCATTCTCTGCCAATATGTATTTATGACGTTAATATTTCCAACAAACAAATGAAAAAATATTAAAGTAAGTTAAGTTGAACACTTAATCACTCAAATTCTTTTGAAAACTCTAATGTCCCGGTGTCACAGTTTTTCGGTAATTAAGTCTTCCCGCTTTGATTCCTAAATAAAGAGCTTGATTTTCGGAATAATTATAATTGTAATGATGGAGAGCAGACGAACTCCTGGGCCTGGCAATGCAGATCCTTGAGTTATGCCCCCAGAAAATGATTAGATAAGTCCTACGTCCCCCATGCTGAGCCTTTCAATGTAAACAGACAGACTAGCAGAATGGTTATATAATTGAGATCCTGCTTGCTTTTTGCGGTGGGGAAGGGATTTGAGCCTCAGTAGTCCAAAGCTACTATTAATTACTGAATTTTGTTGCACAAACTTCTACAAAAAAAAAAAGAACAAAGTTTGAGACTAAAGCTAATTACGCTAAATTGCCCGTACACCTTAAAGAGAAACTCCGGGCATAAAAAAAACAAAACATCTATTAGCTCGCTTATCTAGTCTTTGAGAAGACATTGGAACTTTTACCAGAATGTATTTATGTACGCAAGTTTAGCGTTTGAGCACATTGTATGATCACAATGGTTACTATGCGCCCATGATACGCTGCTCCAGTGCACATATGGTAAATTTATCAGTAAGGACATGTTCATACCAGGTGCGTTGCAATGCATTAATTAATGCAGGGTCCATGCAGGGACACAGATAACAATTGTTTTCTATGTGACCTGTTCACAACATACAGGTGTGTTGTGTGCCCTGTGAGAAAATGTAGTATGTCTGCCCTTTTTTGTGACGCAATCCATAACAACGCGTTACAACGCACCAAAACACGTTATAACAGGCTACTGTGCATAGCGTTGAGTGAAGTGTCATTTTGTAAAACTTTATTAAAGAAGTGCCACAGCCAGTCAGAAGACAGATCTCCTAATTGGCGCTAGTTTCAAATGGCAAAGCGAACCAGGGCTCGGCATTCAATCAACAACTTGTTACACCTAAGTCAAGTCCCCCTGTGCACTCCAGAGACCCCAGTGTCTCCAGTGACCCCAGCACTCTTGTGCACGCCAGTGACCACAGTGTCTCCTTTGACCCCAGCACTTCTGTGCACTCTAGTGACCTCAGTGTCTCCAGTGACCCCAGCACTCCTGTGCACTCCAGAGACCCCAGTGTCTCTAGTGACCCCAGCACACCTGTGCACTCTAGTGACCCCAGTGTCTCCAGTGACACCAGCACTCCTGTGCACTCCAGAGACCCCAGTGTCTCCAGTGACACCGGCACTACTGTGCACTACAGTGACCCCAATGTATTCAGTTACCCCAGCACTCCTGTGCACCCCAGTGTCTCCAGTGATCCCAGCACTCCTGTGCACTCCAGTGACCCCGGTGTTTTCATTGACCCCAGAACCTCTGTCTACTCCAGTGACCCCAGGGTATTCAGTTACCCCAACACTCCTGTGCACTCCAGAGATCCCAGTGTCTCCAGTGACCCCATCACTCTTGTGCATGCCAGTGACCCCAGTGTCTCTAGTGACCCCAGCACTCCTGTGCACTCCTGTGCACCCCAGTGTCTCCAGTGACCCCAGCACTCCTGTGCACTCCAGTGACCCCGGTGTCTTCTTCAGTGACCCCAGAACCTCTGTCTACTCCAGTGACCCCAGTTTATTCAGTTACCCCAACACTCCTGTGCACTCCAGAGATCCCAGTGTCTCCAGTGACCCCAGCACTCTTGTGAATGCCAGTGACCCCAGTGTCTCTAGTGACCCCAGTGTCTCTAGTGACCCCAGGACTCCTGTGCACTCCAGTGACCCCAGTGTCTCCTGTGACACCGGCACTACTGTGCACTGCAGTGACCCCAATGTATTCAGTTACCCCAGCACTCCTGTGCACCCCAGTGTCTCCAGTGACCCCAGCACTCCTGTGCACTCCAGTGACCGCTGTGTCTTCAGTGACCCCAGAACCTCTGTCTACTCCAGCGACCCCAGTGTATTCAGTTACTCCAACACTCCTGTGCACTCCAGAGACCCCAGTGTCTCCAGTGACCCCAGCAGTCTTGTGCATGCCAGTGACCCCAGTGTCTCCAGTGACCCCAGCACTCTTGTGCACTCCAGTGACCCCAGTGTCTCCAGTGACCCCAGCACTCTTGTGGACTCCAGTGACCCCAGTGTCTCCAGGGATCCCAGCACTCCTGTGCACTCCAGTAACCCTGGTTTCTTCAGGGACCCCAGAACATCTGTCTACTCCAGTGACCCCAGTGTATTCAGTTACCCCAACACTCCTGTGCACTCCAGAGATCCCAGTGTCTCCAGTGACCCCAGCACTCTTGTGCATGCCAGTGACCCCAGTGTCTCTAGTGACCCCAGCACTCCTGTGCACTCCTGTGCACCCCAGTGTCTCCAGTGACCCCAGCACTCCTGTGCACTCCAGTGACCCCGGTGTCTTCTTCAGTGACCCCAGAACCTCTGTCTACTCCAGTGACCCCAGTTTATTCAGTTACCCCAACACTCCTGTGCACTCCAGAGATCCCAGTGTCTCCAGTGACCCCAGCACTCTTGTGCATGCCAGTGACCCCAGTGTCTCTAGTGACCCCAGGACTCCTGTGCACTCCAGTGACCCCAGTGTCTCCTGTGACACCGGCACTACTGTGCACTGCAGTGACCCCAATGTATTCAGTTACCCCAGCACTCCTGTGCACCCCAGTGTCTCCAGTGACCCCAGCACTCCTGTGCACTCCAGTGACCGATGTGTCTTCAGTGACCCCAGAACCTCTGTCTACTCCAGCGACCCCAGTGTATTCAGTTACTCCAACACTCCTGTGCACTCCAGAGACCCCAGTGTCTCCAGTGACCCCAGCACTCTTGTGCACTCCAGTGACCCCAGTGTCTCCAGTGACCCCAGCACTCTTGTGGACTCCAGTGACCCCAGTGTCTCCAGGGATCCCAGCACTCCTGTGCACTCCAGTAACCCTGGTTTCTTCAGGGACCCCAGAACATCTGTCTACTCCAGTGACCCCAGTGTATTCAGTTACCCCAACACGCCTGTGCACTCCAGTGATCTCAGTGTCTCCAGTGACCCCAGCAGTCCTGTGCACTCCAATAATCCCAGTGACCCCAGTGCTCCTGTGCACTACAGTGACCCCATTGTCTCCACTGATCCCAGAACCTCTGTGCACTCCAGTGACCCCAGTGTCTCCAGTGATCATACAATCTCTGTGCTCTCCAGTGACCCCAGTTCTCGTGTGCACTCCAGTGACCCCAGTGACCCTATAATCTCTGTGCACTC
Source organism: Lithobates septentrionalis (assembly GCA_037952835.1). Lineage (NCBI taxonomy): Eukaryota > Metazoa > Chordata > Amphibia > Anura > Ranidae > Lithobates > Lithobates septentrionalis. The sequence goes on from JBBDGP010002372.1 coordinate 88,975, forward strand.
CAGTGACCCCAGCACTCCTGTGTGCTCCAGTGACCCCGGTGTCTTCAGTGACCCCAGAACCTCTGTGCACTCCAGTGACCCCAGGGTATTCAGTTACCCCAGCACTCCTGAGCATTCCAGTGACCCCAGCACTTTAATGCTCTCCAGTGACCCCGGTGTCTCCAGTCACCCGAGTGCTCTTGTGTACTTCAGTGATTTTGGGTCCCCTATGCACTTCAGTGACCCCTGTGACTCCTGTGTCTCCAGTGACCCCTGTAATTTATGTGTCTCCAGTGACCCCTGAGACTTCTGAGTGCTCCTGTGCCTCCATGACCCCTGTGTCACTCAGTGAGGCCAGAGCATCCTGTGCCACCCACTGATCTCACAGCATCATGTGTCATTCTGTGACCCCCAAGGATCTGGTGCCCCCAGAAAAAACTGTGTCATCCTGTGCCCCCAGAGCATCCTATGTCTTCCAAGGACCTTAGAGCATCCTGGACTGTCTTATGACTCAAGTGCACCCTGAGCAACTTTGTGACACCTATGTCTCCATCCCGTCTTAGCTATGCTCCTCTAACCTTATGTTTTGCCTCCCTCTCCATGCATTTAGACCCCTGTTCATGATATGATCTCTGTGAGAGGTAATAACTACCTAAAATTGTTATGCTACGTGCTGCACTTAGCATTTCAAAAAATATATCTGATGCTAAGTCAAATGTAGTGATTTGTAGGAGTATTGGATGAAGCTACAAGGAGAGGAGACTCCATAAATGTTCCACCATGTCAATCATAAGCTTCACCCTGTGGTGTCCTCATGCTCCCGCCATGTTGGTCACCTGTGCTATAAAAACGGATGCGGAGGCTTTCTTCCAGCCCGTTCTGTTATATACTCCCACAGCGGCTAAAAGTTTTTTTTTTTTTCTCCAGCTCACGTTGTCTTGTTGTGAGATGTGCAGAATCCTTCACACATCATTATGTTGGATGCTGGAAAGGAACACGTGTTACATTAGGGAGACTTGCTGTCAGAAGATTAGATTGCCTCTGTTGTGCTGTCAGACTCGGAGGTGGAAGAAGGGAGATTTCATTTTATTTTTATCTCCTTTTCATACAGTGTTTGTGTTTAAGAACCCGCCACTTTACAAGTGAGAGCGAACAAAGGGGAAATCCATCACCCATCTGGAGGCAATGAGTATTAGGATACACGGCGTATTGACGGCAAATAAACAAAATACATCAGTCGTGTTTATGAGTCAGCTAAAACTGTGTTTGTTGATTTTTTTTTTTTAGGGCTCGTTCACGCCGCAACACACAGAAAATGCCTACACGTTGAACCATCCGTATATAAACATCAGCAGTGGTTATTACAAGATCCAGGCTATAATGGCAGCCATGATCTTGGTACAAGTTTTTATTCTTACTGTTGGCAATCAGACAGTAAAAGTGATCTGGGTAGCTCTAAAGCCTACTAATCACTTTTGCGATATTGAGAAGGGCTGGGCCACCTCCCCTCCCCCAATGCGGTGGTTCCTAGAGTCTCACATTCCTCTGATTGTGATAAATGGCTGGGTTTCCTACCAGGGCAGGTGCTAGACTATTATGCACCCTAGGCAAGACCAGCTACTTGCACCCCCCTCCCCCGTCAGCAATGTTATACCTGTGAAGAAATATAGGAGATGAATTAAACTCCCCCGAATGAACACAAGGCTGTGACGCGCTTACCAGTCCAACTGCACTATCCAGGGAAAGAAACAAAGGGTCGTACCACCAGTGCCACCACAAGGCCAAATTACCTACCAAACCACCCTATATATATATTTGGAAACTGGGTGGCAAGAAATCAGATTTGGTACCACATCCCATTCAATGTAAATAGAAAGAGGAAGGGCAGGCAGGACTTTAAAAGGTACCAAGAATAAACAATCAATTTGAAAAAAAAATTATTTAAACAATTCCTTAAAATTGCAATGAACATTTACAAAAGTCACATATTCAGTTTCATTTAACACAACCACTTCTTACTCTACATGTTTCGCTCAGGGGAGCTTCTTCAGGAGTTTTTTGGAAGTGTCACAAGAAGTATTAAATCCGGATGCTTTTGTTCATAAAACAATATTCAATAGACGAATAGGCCGAAGCCGAAATTTATAAGAATTGGAAGGACCTCAGTATATAGACAAAAGTAGAACCAATAGGGTCTACCGTCCCAGCAGGGAAGGTTGATCTCCCTCCACGGACGAAAATAAGCAAGGGGACTGAGAATAGGGAATGCCACCCCCTGTATAACCCCACTGCACCCACAGGCACACCAAAGAGTTAGCCTGAGGTGGGTGACACTGTTTAAAAGGAAACAGCGTGCAGTCGTCTCAGAGAAGGGTCACAAAGCGGCTGGACTGAGGAGGACAGAGGAGAGATGAGATGCCAATCTCCCTCTTGCAGCTCTCGTTGCCCTCAAACCACCATATATACTCCCCACAGGAGAGAATGCACCGCCCACACCAGTATCCCATCTGGTGTGCAGTGCTCGCCCAGTTCAAGACCCACAGCAGAACAAATGACTGCTGTTGCCATCTTGAAAGAGGGCAGGGTGGCAGCATACCGAGCTCCAGACATTGGGGCCAACAGGGAGTGTGGAACAACCTGTCTGCATGACCCAAAGACCCAGGCATCCAAAAAAAAAAAAAATACAATGACAGGGACTACTGCAGGTCAAGGTCGAACAGCACAAACCAGCAGCTGTGGCTGCGCCCTAGACAGCAGTGCACCCTAGTCGGCTGCCTAGTTCACCTAGTGATAGCACCGGCTCTGATCCCTTCACACAGAGGAGCTGGAGGAACATTCCTTCCCCCATCTCTTCTGTGACGAACGAACCTAGAAGCGATGATGATTTAGTCACTTCCTGTGTCGGAGCTGTCATTCTCTGATTGTTACAGCAACTGATCAAGCATGATCTGTGCTTAGTTAGTTGCTTTGGAGAGCAGGGGAGATATTGAGAGTCTAATATACCTCTGATGTCTCCATAAGGCCCGATTCACACTGATGCCACAAGTGCTTCGACTTTGAGAGCACAAGTCGCATTACATGTAAAAAAATCTGTTTCCCTATGAGTGCCGTCTTAACTGGTCTGACATGTATCAGTCCGACTTTTGAAAAGGTTCCTACACTACTTTGGTCCGACTTGGGTTTGATTTCAGCCTATTGATTTTAAATTAAAGTCGCATCTAAGTTTTCTCAGAAGCAATGTTAGCAATGCAAAATTCATTGGAAAAGAAAATCGGCATGAGGTCCCTCCCAAAATGCAAACCAGGCCCTTCGGGTCTGGTTTGGATTTTGTAGGGGAAGCCCCACGCCAAAATGTAAATGTAAAAAAAAGGGCGTGGGGTCCCCTCCAAAATCCATACCAAACCCTTATCCGAGCATGCAGCCTGGCAGGCCAGGAAAGGGGGGGGGGGATGAGTGAGCCCCTCCTATTGAACTATACTAGGCCACATGCCCTCAACATGGGGGGGGGGTGCTCCTTGTCCCTATGTTGATGCGGACAAGGGCCTCGCCCCCTTAATGGAGCATTATCGACTTGCTGACAAGGGCCACGGCCTCTTAATGGAGAATTATCCACGTGCTGACCAGGCCTTTTCTGACACTTTTTGATTACAATTGAAAATATTTTTTGCTAAAAAAATTACTTAGAACCCCCAAACATTACATTTTTTTTTTCAAAGACCCTAGAGAATATGCTCTCAACCCCTCTCTTGAGGGTCTAGCATAGATTTTGGGGGGACCCGGCACTTTTTTCTTTTTTTTTTTTGCATGGTGCCCCTGCTTAAAATCCATATCCCTGAGCAGTATTTTTTAGCAGTGAATGGGTTAAACAGCAAAAGGGATCATGGGTAGGTCGTATGATTTTACAGAGGATCATGCTGACAGCAAGATCCTATGTAAAATCCTGTCTTCATACTATATGCATGTAATGTTTGTGCCAAAATTTACATGCATACAGTGCAAATGAGGACACCCTCCGGCTCTTAGCATCCTAAGTCATTAGAACGCAGGCCGCTCTTGCCGCCTAGTGCCCTCAGTTTCTAGGATGCAAGTGGCCCCTGCTGCTTAGCACCCTCTGTTACTAGGACATAGGTGGCTATTGTCCTTGGTTGCTAGGCTGTAGATGGCCCCTGCTGCTTAGCAACCTAGCTTGCTAGGACGTCGGGAGCTACAGCCACCTAGTGTGCTTGGTTGCTAGGACATAGGCAGCTACTGCCATCTAGTGTGTTTGTTTGTTAAGACTCAGGTGGCCTTGGCTGCTTAGTGCCCTAGGTTGTTAGGATGTGGGTGGTGTGGCAGTGTGAGGCGTTGCCACGGTGTAAATGTAGGAGAAAGTGGCAAAGAGTCTCCAACTCGGGGTCCAGGTTTTGCTAGTAACCAGATCTGAGTTTGCAGGTGTTCACAGTCCTTATAATCTTGGACCTGACCATAGTTATGGGCTCCACCCTCCTGAAGAGTCCATATGTGGTTGCAAGGGAGCAACCAGAGAGGTGTGTATGTCTGCACAGTGCTGTCTGGGACAGGACAGACAGAGGCTTAACGTTACTGAATTTTGTGTTGATGGTGGATACCCCTTGAAGGGAAGCAGATTGCTGTGAACATTTTCTTTATATTTTAAATAAAAGTGGGCCTACAAGCTCTGAAAATGCATACCTGGCATGGACTGAATTCACTGGTGAGTGCTACTTTTGAGTTAAACAACCCACAAGATGTCACAGCCTCTACTGCCACTTAGTGTCTTTGGTGGCCTGGGTGCAGTTGGTCCCTGTAACTTAGCACTCTAAATTACTAGGACATAGGTAGCTACTTCACATTAATAAATCACCGGGACTGGATGGCTTGCACTGGAGGGTACTTAGGGAACTCAGTCAAGTAATTGCCAGACCATTGTTCCTTCTACTGACAGTCTACTGACTGGAATGGTACCAGCGGATTGGAGAAAAGCCAATGTAGCACCAATATTTAAAAGGGCCCAAAATACATCCCCGGGAATTACAGACCAGTTAGCCTAACATCAATAGTATGCAAGCTCTTGGAGGGGATTATAAGGTACTATATACAAGATTTTAATAATGAAAACGGTATCTCTAGCAGTAATCAGCATGGATTCATGAAGAGTCGTTCTTGCCAAACCAATCTACTAACCTTCTATGAGTTTATCTAGAGTTGCCATCTAGATAAAGGAAGGCCCGTAGACGTGGTGTATCTGGATTTTGCAAAAGCATTTGGCACAGTTCCCCATTAACGTTTACTGTACAATATAAGGTCCGTTGGCATGGACCATAGGGTGAGTACATGGATTGAAAACTGGCTACAAGGGCAAGTTCAGAGGGTGGTGATAAATGGGGAGTACTCGGAATGGTCAGGGGTGGGTAGTGGGGTCCCCCAGGGTTCTGTGCTGGGACCAATCCTATTTACTTTGTTCATAAATGACCTGGAGAATGGGGTAAACAGTTCAATCTCTGTATTTGCAGACGATACTAAGCTAAGCAGGGCAATAACTTCTCCGCAGGATGTGGAAACCTTGCAAGGAGATCTGAACAAATTAATGGGGTGGGCAACTACAACTGCTAATGAAGTTTAATGTAGAAAAATGTAAAATAATGCATTTGGGTGGCAAAAATATAAATGCAATCTATACACTGGGGGGAGAACCTCTGGGGGAATCTAGGATGGAAAAGGACCCAGGGGCCTAGGCATCCGCAGGTAGGGGCAAGGGGGGGCAAGCACCACCCCCCCTGGAATCAGGGATCAGCAAGGTGTCTGCCATAGGCATGCGCATGGGTTGTGCCCAGGCACGCACAACTCTAATCACCCGAGCGCAGCGCGCAGTGTGTCAGCGGGTGCTCCGGGCACTGGAGCACTCTCCATGTACCAGCACCCGGCACAGGAAGGAAAATTGCACTGTTGGCGGCAGCCGGCAGGGATTTTCATCGTCTGGTGTTAAGACAGCACTGGTCTCTAGCATTGGGAGTCAGCACGCAAAACCCTTCCTGCTCTCCCAACTTGGCATATACAACAGAGGGCGGGCGGGTTATCCACAGCCGCTCATACCTGCAGCGTGTATCAACAAGAGCCTGTGCCAGGAGCCTGTTAGACGATTCTCTTCTGTGGGGGGAAGAGAGCTCTGTGGGGGGATTGGGTATGAATACTGTCATAGCACACGCCTGGAATCTGCACTCTGTATATAGCACAATCCTGGAATCCGCATCCTGTACATAGCACATGCCTGGAATCTGCACCCTGTACATAGCACATGCCTGGATTCTGCACCCAGCACACGCCTGGAATCTGCACCCTGTACATAGCACATGCCTAGAATAAAGTCTGCCTTTTCCCCTTTAAAAATAAATACTTGCGAGTCGCGGCTAAGCCCCTCCCCTTCATAACATTGTTGAAAGGGGGCAGAGCAGGGGAGACCTTTAAATGATGCCCCCCCCTGAAAAAAGTTCTGTGGGCTCAGCAATGGCATTTAATGCCAAGCTGCTGCTAACAAAGTAAACAGAATATTGGCATGCATTAAAAAAGAGAATAAAGCTGAGGTTCACACAAAAATGGAACCTCCGCTTTTAGGAACCCTTCCCCCCTTCTGGTGTCACATTTGGCACCTTGCAGGGGGGAGGGGGTGCAGATACCTGTATAATACAGATATTTGCACCCACGCGAGTCACGCCCACTCCCGCCCCCCCCCCCCCCGCTGTCTCCTGGGAAACACACAGGTCCCAGGAGATAGCGGGGACCAGTTAGGGCGCGCAGCGCGACTTGCGCATGCACACTAGGGAACCGGGAAGTGAAGCCGCAACGCTTCACTTCCTGATTCCCTCACCGAGGATGGCGGCGGCAGCAGCTGAGAACTGAGCAATTGACCGGCTTCGGCTGCTGACATCGTGGGCACCCTGGACAGGTAAGTGTCCATGTATTAAAAGTCAGCAGCTGCAGTATTTGTAGCTGCTGGCTTTTAATATTTTTTATTTTAGGTGGACCTCCTCTTTAACTCCAGAGATAAAGTGATAATTCTCCCGCTCTACAAGACTCTGGTCCGGCCGCACCTGGAGTATGCTGTCCAGTTCTGGGCACCAGTCCTCAGGAATGATGTACTGGAAATGGAGCGAGTACAAAGAAGGGCAACAAAGCTAATAAAGGATCTGGAGGATATTAGTTATGAAGAAAGGTTGCGAGCACTGAACTTATTCTCTCTGGAGAGGAGACAGTTGAGAGGGGATATGATTTCAATATACAAATACTGTACTGGTGACCCCACAATAGGGATAAAACTTTTTTGCGGAAGGGAGTTTAACAAGACTCGTGGCCACTCATTAAATTAGAAGAAAAGAGGTTTAACCAAAAACTACGTAGAGGGTTCTTTACTGTAAGAGCGGCAAGGATGTAGAATTCCCTTCCACAGGCGGTGGTCTCAGCGGGGGGCATTGATAGTTTCAAAAAACTATTATACAAGCACCCGAACGACCGCAGCATACAGGGATATACAATGTAACACTGACATATAATCACACACATAGGTTGGACTTGATGGACTTGTGTCTTTTTTCAACCTCACCTACTATGTAACTATGTACTGCCACCTAGTATCCTTGGCTGCTAAGATGCAGCCAGCTACTACCACTTATGCCTCGTTTCCACTGAGCGGATCGGTTTGGGTCAGTACAGTTTGAATGGCCTAGAATGGTCCGGTCTATTCTGGTGAGCGTTTCCACTGCAAGTGGGACCACAAGGGGCCATACAGGGTTTAGAAAAAATGCCTCAGCATAGCACAGCAGAGGGTTTTCTGTCAGCCAATCAGTGGAAAGTATCGTAGCTCCGCCCTAACCGAACCATTCCATTTTCTATGGCCCCACATCTGAAGCAGGACCCTGAATGGAGCGGTACGGTTTGGTTGTATGGGTCGCTTTCATAATGGAAACACCCAAAATAGCGTACCGTACCGAACCGATCCGCTCAGTGGAAACGAGGCATAAGTGTCTTTGGTGGCTAAGACACAAATGGCCCCTGCTGCTTAATGACCTAGGATGTAGGCGGATACCGCCAGCTAGTGTCTTTTAGGCGGCTAATGCCACCTAGTATCCCTTGTTGCTATGACACAAGCAGCTACTGCCACCTAGTGTCCTTTGCTGCTAGGACGCAGGCAGCTACTACCACCTAGTGTCTTTGGTTGCTAAGACACAAGCGGCTCCTGCCGCTTAATGCCCTAGGTTGCTAGGATGTAGGCGGCTACTGCCAGCTATTGTCTTTTAGGCAGCTACTGATCCTAGTATCCTTTGTTGCTAAGACACAAACAGCTATTGCCACCTAGTGACCTTGGTTGCCAGGACGCAGAATGCCCCTGCTGCTTAGCACCCTAGGTTGCTAGGATGTAGGCGTCTACTGCCACCTAGTGTCCTTGGCTGCTAGAAGATAGGTGGCTACTGCCACCAAACCTAGTGTCCTTGGTTGCTAAGATGTAGACAGCCCCTGAAGCCTAGCATCCTAGGTTGCTAGGGCGCAGGCAGCTCCTGACACTTAGCGCAATTATTTACATGTGTACCGTGGTAAATACAGTCGATGCGCAGGACCATGGATGCAGATTTTACTTTTTGTGCACAGCTGTGTGCATGGGCCCATAGCATAACATACAGCTGAGTTCAGATCCATAAAAAATGTACACTTTAAGGATCTGAATGCAGCCTGTTTAACGTCCATATGCATGGATCCTAACGGGGGGCCATTTTTGCTGTAAGATGAAAATATGGAGGGGGGGGGGGGTGCTCTGTAGCAAAGGATCGGTTTTAAATGTTTCATTTTTTTTTTATAAATTGACACACTGTATCTAATTAAAAAGAATCGAGTGTTAGGCCGTATCTCCAAGTGACCCAACAACGAATGGTGTGAAGAAGTGATTGTCCACCAATTGTGGGCACTTTTATGTGTTCGCTCTTCTTGTACAATCTACGGAATACTCAGAAATGTTTACAGTCGGCTGCAAATAATAGATAAGAAATAACCCCCCCCCCCCTTCCCCCCACGTAACACTGCGATGAAAGAAACGTGTGAAGAGGAATCTAAGACGCTTCGGCATTGTCATTCTCCGCAGAGGGGACTTCAGCCTGGCACAAGTGACTGAATCTTCACCGTGACCATCCTGGAGAGCCATTGTGTTAGTTTCCATGGCAATAGGAGGTAAGTCTTCATCCAGAATAAACAATAAACCGGGGAGGGGGGGGGGGGGGGGGGAGTAAGAGCTTTGCTCGTCGTGGAACGTGACCATCACCCGGCAATTTAAGGTAATGCGGTGTACCGGGGCTGACCCTGGTGTAGAGAGGAAGACGAGGACATTGAGTATTATGAGACACAATGGCCACCAAACCGCTCTTCAATCCACAGATCCCTATAGGTGGCCTCCAGCCTTCCCTTCAGTCTTGCACAGTTTTTCAGGCTCCTCATCTAGAAATAGCTTACTCTGATTTCACTGCACACTGTGAGCTTCTCACAATGTGCATTAGAAGCTGCGGCAAGTCAGATAGAGCCCCACCTCATTTCCTCCCCCAACCCAACCGTCCTTGGCCTGCCCCTTTTTCGTTTATCGGATTTCAGACCTTTCAATCATGGAGGCCCCTCCCCACATATGAGTGTTACCTAGGTGGGCATGCAAATGCAGCCTGCCTAGCAACACCCACTCCTCCAGCCTTTTGCAAAACTCCTCCCAAGAGGCAGCCGGCTACTTGCACGAGGGCTCTTGAGAGGAGTACTGAGGCAGGGTGCTGTGATGTGTTTAGGAAGTTAAAAGCACCCTGCTGGTCCTCCCACCAGCCATGATCTGTCTGCAGTACATAGAGAAGAACAGAGACTCAGTGTTCATGTATGTAAAAAAAACAGAAACATTTTATTTATGAATTTTGCTAGTGAGAGTAACTCCCACCTCTGACTTTTAACTATAGTAAGACTATAATAAGTTTAAAGTGGTGTTCCGGCCGAAATTATACTTTTTAAATAAAAATATCCCTATAATACACAAGCTTAATGTATTCTAGTAAAGTTAGTCTGTAAACTAAGGTCTGTTTTGTTAGTTTATAGCAGTAGTTTGTTATTTTAAAAACTTACAGCAGGCCGTGGCCATCTTAAGTGTGGGCATTTGAAGTCAGACTGTATTTCTTCCTGGATCTCATCCTTGCAGATCTCGCACATGCTCAGTGCAGCACAAGCAGTGTAATAGGTTTCAGGTCAGGTTTCCATAGCAACGGAAGTTTCAAAGGAAGTTGCCGCCCCTTCCCAGAAGGCATTGCAAACAGGAAATGATGCGATGGGCCGCGGCCAGGGAGGAGGAAGTAAAAAATGAATACAGCAGATATACAGTAGGTGCTGAGAAAAAAATAAAAAAATATCAAATTTGTTTACAGTGCACAGTTTAGTGAGGGATGCGGAAGAGTTGTAAAAGTGGGTGGAACTTCACTTTAAATTTGTACATGAAAATTTACATATAGGTAGGATTGCACCAATACCACTTTTTAAAGACCGATACCGATTACTGATACTTTTTTATGTTGTGTGACAGACAGTGGCACTAATATGCAGCACTGATGGACACTGATAGGTGGCACTGATGGGCACTGATGAGGCGTGGGCTGTGTCAGTAGTTTTTATTTTTTTATTTAATTTTTTTTTACAATTTTATTTTTTACTATTTATTTTTTTAATTATTTTTGACAATTTATATATATATTTGTTTGTTATTATATTTTTTACTAGGCTTTCTTTTCTTTGGGGGGGGGGGGGGTGGATGGTGTCAGTGTTTTTTTTTGTTTTAACTATTTATTTATTATATTTATTATTATTATTATTTATGATTATTACAAATTTTTTTATCAGCCCTGTTGGGGGGGGGCTTTGGTGAGATATCAGGGGTCTAAACAGACCCCTGATATCTCCCCCTTGAGACAGGGAAACAGGGAAAAGGACTGAGGATAGAGATTTCCTAGTCCCTTTCTCAGCAGCCTCAGCTGCACTGAAGATGAATGGAGAGGAGACAGAGGCTCCTCTCCATTCATAATATGAAGCATCGTAAACACAGTTTACGATGCTCAGTCATGAATGGACAGTCAGTGATAACTGACTCTGGTCATTCATGAAAGGAAGCAGCCGGTAAATTACATATTTACCGGCTCCTTCCTCCGCTCTCCATCTTGACAGGTCTGGGACGAGGGGAGAGGGACTGGAGGAGGACACAGGGGAGCCAGGGACCCGGAGAGAAGGAGGAGGAGGACACAGCTGAGAGGAAGGAGGACACCAGAGAGAGAGAGGAGGACCCGGGGACCTGGAGAGAGGGATGAGGACACCAGAGAGAGGGATGAGGACCCGGAGAAGGACACAGTGGACAGTCGGGGTGATCGGTGCGGTGGTGGTGGGCAGTTAAAAGCACCGATTTTCCTGTATAGATTTTAATAAAGCACCTGACAGCCGCAGGAGGGAGAGGTGGAGAGGCGGCTGTCAGAAAAGCTATACTGGGAGATCGGTGTTTGTAGCTGCCCCCACCAACCACCCGATCACCTGTGAGGCTGCCCGGTCCCCCTGATGAGCTTGAAGATGCCCAATCCGATAAAACAGGTATTGGATCAAGCATCGGAGCATTTGCATGAGTACCGATACTCGTGGAAAGTGGTGAAGGGCCGCAGGCCACATCTTTCTTACCCACTTCCTAAAGGGAAAGTGTCACCTTCTCTTAGGTGATTATTTTCTGTACCATGGGATCCATTTAAACCTGAGCGCCCCAACACAGGAACATTTGGCTCCAACAGTTACTGTAATAGTACACTTGTCAGTGGGAGGGGTTTTGAGAGACTGAAGAACCCTTTAGATTCCAGTTCTATCTCTTTAGTTAAGACCTCCCTAGATTCAGGGGTTGAGGTACAAAGACACTTTAAGAGGTCCTCTCATTGTTTGCGGTGTTTTACAAAATTGTTATATACCGAAGCCGGGGGCCCAAGCATCAGCGGCATCTTTGGGGGTAAGCATTTCAGACCTTTTACTAGTGCCTGTGTTGTGGGTGATCAGTTAACAATGGCAGAGTGAGCTGGAACACTACACAAAATCCTTTTCTTGTGGAACGTCCACAAATTGGGCTTCAGCCTGGGTTGGAGCTACAGCTAGTACAAACTGAAGAAAAAATGGGCATTTAATACACAACTGGACCACTGATCAAAATGGGGCCACGTTCTCCATGCATTTAGTCCCCTGGGAGATTTAGTAAGATTTGTCGATGCGGTGATACATTTTCTTTAAGCTTTTATTACATGTGTGTCCATTGAACTCTATGAACTGTATGTTTGTGGAAACTGCCTTAGAGATGCAGTAAAAATTTAGGTTTAAAAAATGCCCACCTGATATCCAAGCTTCTGACTGCTTCCTGTAGGTACCGATGACGTCACTGATGTCTCACCCTGGGATCCTAGCAAAGCCGAGGATCTCAAATCTCATGAGAAGATGCTTCAGAACTCTGCAGGAATAAATTCTTGAGGAATTTGGGATCCTCAGCTTTCTTAGGATCCCTCAACACCCAGTGTGAGTGATACCATCTTCAGCTCAGCCAGTGCTTTTAAAGGTAAGTATTTTTGAAAAATTTCTCCAAATGCATTTTAATGGCATATTTGGGCCCACGATTAGGGGGCCTTAGATTTTCCTATAAGGTCAACTTTTAGAGTTTGTTTTTTGAGTTGGGTTGGGGTTTAGGTTTAGACTAAGGCCCCGTACACACGATCGGACTTTCCGCCAACAAAACCGTGGATCTTTGTTCGAAGGATTTTGGCTCAAACTTGTCTTGCATACACACGGTCACACAAATGTTGGCCAATTAAGAATGTGGGAACGTGGTGAAGTACAAGACGTACGGCGAGCCGAGAAAAAGGAAGTTCAATAGCCAGTGCGGCTCATTCTGCTTGATTCCGAGCACGCGTGAACTTTTGTGCATCGGACTTGTGTACACACGATTGGAAATTCCAACAACAAAGTTTTGTTGGCGGAAAATTTAAGAACCTGCTAGCCAAAATTTGTTGGCGGAAAGTCCAACAACAAATGTTCCATGGAGCGTACACACGGTCAGACTTTCAGCCAACAAGCTCACATCCAACATTTGTTGTCGGAAAATACGATCGTGTGTACAGGGCATAAATGTAAACTACTGTTGAACATCAGGTAATGTATTCACGAGAGGTGAATTCATGTTACAGGTATAATAAATGAGGGAAATAAAAGTTATTGATGTAACATCTTCTGGTGCCAGTTTCCAAAAGCTGCAATAAGGCGTGAAGGCACATCACAAGTTCAAGCGCACAATGACATCATCACGAAAGGCACAATGTCATCCTTCCGTGACTTGTGAAATCATATCTTCATATAAGGCAGCATGGAGCAACAGACATAAAGAACCTCTTGTGATCATGCTGACCTTTAAATTAAGTCACACAATTGCCTTCGAATGGAAAATGAACAAGGGAACATGAAACAAATTTCCTTCCAGCAGCTGTGTCTTTGAAATGGGTGGCAAAATCCCTACCTAGCCTTAAGTAATTCAACAAAGTTCTGGAGCTGCCAACCCAGCAGTTATTTCTCACACACTCCCAACAGCAGGCGATAATCAAAAGCACAGAACTCTAGTTAATATTTAAGCGGTGAACTCATGTTAATGTTGAGATCTTAAGGTAGTAAATAGGCTTTGGAGGAACTTTTGAAATATAGTCCCAACCAGGGCCTTTTTTCTCAGAGAATAGGTGCAGGAACTCAACCATGCCCGCCACACACACATACCTGCCAAATGGCATCAATCAGTAGCTCTTCCCTCTGTATACATTCCCCTCCCTCCACTGCCCTCATCTCCCCCCCCTCCTTAAAAGCTCCACCATCTGTCATACCTTTGTTGCAATATTAAGCTGAAATACCTATCCGGCTGTAGTACCTCCCAGCATACTATACTATAGTCACTTGCAAGGGAGATCATGCAGTAGGAGCATCAACATCTGGTCACCAAGGAAAAAATGAAGACCACAGAGGGTGCAGCCTACCACGCACCCTCTCCTGCCCATGACTGCACTGAACCCTGGGCACCTGTTCTGTATCTCCCTTGTCCCTGTCCAGAACTACTGGGAGATAAACTATCACTTCTAAATGCAGAAGCTGGACTTCAGTGTTACCAAGTGATAGTGGTGAGCAGGGAGCAGAAGACCTGAGCCAGAGGTGGTGGAACTGAGTTCCCCCTAGTTCCTGCTGAAAAAAGGCCCTGGTCCCAACGTTGTCACAATTATTGCAGTTTTCTTATGGAAGCCAAGATGAAGCTGGTGTCTGAAAGAAACTTTAGGGTAGCCTCCTGTACACCAACAAAGAACAGGAGGCTAGCCTAGAGCCTAGAAGGGGTAAGGTATACTTTCCTTAGGTGACAACTCTTATGTGTGTTCAGCTGTAGAGGAAAAATAATCTTAACTGTTTTTGAGATAGAACTGGGTATCTCAGCCTTTGGAACCTGACATGCATGCCACTGCTCCTATTACCATCCTTATGTAATTTGTCGTCTCCTACCTCCCATTCATGATCAGAGAACCTTCATCCACAAAGCTAGTTCTCATATATTTCCTACCAGAAAAAGAATGTTGTGTCCATGTGTATGTCCATATCATCCATACTTGCCAAGTGTCCTATATTATTATTATTATTTTTACTATACCGGATTTATATAGCGCCAACAGTTTGCGCAGTGCTTTACAGCATATGGGAAGACAGTACAATTACAATACAATTCAATACAGGAGAACTCAGAGGGCCCTGCTCGTTAGAGCTTACAATCTAGAAATCCAATTGACCCCTGGAAAATTTACCCCCACTTATGACCAAGCCATTTTTTGCTATACGGCACTGCGTTACTTTAACTGACAATTGCGCAGTCATACAATGCTGTATATAAAAAAAAATTTCTCAAACAGAAAGGGTTTTATTCAAAAGAAATTATAACAAACAGTTCCAGAGCATAAACAGTACACATAAAGTACAGAGTATAGCACACATAAAAGAAACAATTAATGCATCGCATTTCTCACTCTTAGCAGATTCAAATTACATTGCAAGACTTCATTAACCGCAATTACCCTCCTCCAGTTCCACTATTCATCCACAACATTCAGGTATCTATCATGTATATCCATTTAAAGCAATTTAACCTCCATGAGCTTTAAAATAAGCAGTCGTACACCAAATCTACTGGCGCTAGACCAGGGACATCCAACCAATGGGCCCAGAGTTTCTCATACTTTTTGGTGATCCCCCTTTGCTGATATATAATTTTTTTCCATACGGAGAGTGACTCCCATTTGTGTAATCCATTCCTGCACTGTGGGTGGGTCCTTGGATTTCCAGTGCCTTATGCCTCGTACACACGACCGGACTTTACGGCATACTTGTTCAGGCGGACCAGAGTCCGTCGGACAATTCGATCGTGTGTGGGCTCCAGCAGACTTTTTTCCCCAAAAGTTCGACGGACCTAGAAAAGAAACATGTTTCAAATCGTCCTGACGGACTCGAGTCCGGTCGAAAAGTCCGCTCGTCTGTATGCTAGTCCGACGGACTAAACCAACGCTAGGGCAGCTATTGGCTACTGGCTATGAACTTCCTTGTTTTAGTCCAGTCGTACGTCATCACGTACGAATCCGTCGGACTTTGGTTGATCATGTGTAGGCAAGTCCGTTCATTCGGAAAGTCCGTTGGACAAAGTCTGCCGTAAAGTCCGCTCGTGTGTACGCGGCATTAGAATTAACTTATGAGCCTGGAAAAAAGCTCGTCCAATAGCTTGCTTAAGGATATCCCCCATCAAGAGGCCATCTATTATCCCCAGCAAGCAGAGTTTAGGAAGCCGGAGGAAGACCCCCCCCTGAGCTGTTTAATAAATTATTTTAAAAACCTGTGTAGTGTGTTTTATTATTGACACTTTTTCCCTAGGTGAATGGGTAGGGGTACCATGTACCCCATACTCATTCACATAGGGTGGGGGGGCCGGGATCTGGGGGCCCTCTTATTATAGGGGGCTCCCGGATTCCCATAAGCCCCCCACCCGCAGACCCCGACAACCAACGGCCAGGGTTGTCGGGAAGAGGCCCTTGTCCTCATCAACATGGGGACAAGGTGCTTTGGGGTGGGGGGGCCCTGCACCCACTCCCCATGTTGAGGGCATGCGGCTTGGTATGGTTCAGGAGGGGGGGCACTCGCTCGTCCCCACCCCCTTTCCTGACCGGCCGGGCTGGTATGGATCTTAGGGGGGACCCCACGCCGTTTTTTCGGCGTAGGGGCTTCCCTTTATAATCCATACCAGACCTAAGGGCCTGGTATGCCCCGCGACGGGGCTCAAAAGGTGTCAATCTCGCCGATAAAAGCGGCAAGATTGACTTCCTTTTCTAGTCCCGACGCACCTGAGTCACGTTCAAAATGAACGGACTTGTCCATGTGTGGGCAAGACCGTTCATTCTGAAAGTCCGCCGTAACTCCGGCGAAAGTCCGTCGGAAAGACGGGCGGACTTAGCCCGCCGGAAAGTCCGGTCGTGTGTGGGCGAGTCCGTCCGTTTTAAAGTCCGGCGCACCTGGCGGACAAAGTCCGTCGGAAAGTGTGCCGGACCAAGTATGCCAGAAAGTCCGATCGTGTGTACGCGGCATAAGTAGTACACCCAGGGATTAGGTAGCGCCAAACCACCACCGTCTTTGGAGCGCTGTAGCTGCTCAAGTTTAATTCTAGGAGGTTTTGAGAGCCATATGAATGATCGGAAAATCGAGTTAATGATTCTGAACTTTTTCAAAGTAATAACTTTTGGGGAGTTGTGAAGCACGTAAAGTAATTGTGGCATAAGGATCATCTTATATAAATTTAATTTGTGTAACTTTTTCCTTACAAATAAAGATTTCTTTTGGTAGTATTTGATCACCACTGTTTTGTTTTTTGTGCTATAAACAAAAAAAACACTGGCAATTTAAAAAAATATATATATATTTTACTTTCTGCTATAAAGCATATCCAATAAAAAAAAATAAAAAAATTGAATTTCTTCATAAATTTAGGCCAATATGTAAAATCCCGATAAGCATATATTGATTGGTTTGCACAGTTATACACAAAAGTTATAGCGCCTACAAACTATGGTTTAAATACTAGTAATGGCGGAGATCAGTGACTTATAGCAGAACTGCGATATTGCAGCGCACAATCTGACAGGTTTGACACTTTGCAGGAATCAGTGACACAAATGCAGTGATCATTGCTAAAAATATGCGCTGTCACTGTACTAATTACACTGGCTTAAACATCTAGGGCGATCAAAGGGTTAAATGTGTGTCTAGCCAGTTTTTTTTATGCGCTTTGCATGGAAACAAATTCCAGCACATTACCGTTGACAGCTTTGTCCGGTGTGTCTCCTCGGTGATCAGCGGGTGTCGGCGAACATCCATCCGCTGATTGGCTTTTGCTGTAACTAATCACACCAGAAGCGGTGCGCCCCCAACCCGGAAGTGCAGAATCACTTATATATATATATACATATGTGATTCTGCACAGAATGGCCGCCCTGAAGCAGTAAATCTGCTATAGGGCGGTCAGCAAGTGGCTATCCTCCAGTACAGTCCAATGATGGTGGACACTGTGCCATGTTCTTGTCCTGCTGGCCACTGCTGGACCAGGACCAGGCAGTGTGATAAGAAAACGTTTTAGCTGGAGCTGGCTTTAAAACAATAGACTATATGACCAAAAGTATGTAAATACCCCACAAAATTATTGGGTTCAGATGTTTTAGCCACAACCAGCACAGTAGCTAAGTGGTTAGCACTTCTGCCTCACAGCACTAGAGTTGTCGGTTTGAATCTGACAGTGCCTACTGTAATATTTGTTGGAGGAGAACTGTCTGGTACTGTTTTTCAGGGTTAGGTGTAGGGTTGCCATCTCATCCCTTTAAACCCAAACACATATTAATTACACAGGTTCTGTGGCTGATTAAGATGGTAATTAAACTCACTTGGGGATTTATCTGCATTTAATTAGCCTCAGAACCTGTGTAATTCAAAGGTGTTCGGGTTTAAAGGGATTAGGTGGCAACTCTAGTTAGGTGCTTTGGCTCCATTGAAGGTTACTGTTAATGCCAAAGGATACAAAGACATTGCAACTAAGGGGAGACATACATAGGAGAGAACAAAAGAGCTGTGCACCCCGAAATAGATTTGTCTAAAGAATTTAGGATTCCCCAGTGGGGCTTTAAAGCAGCAAAGTACACCATTACAAAAATCATTATTGTGGGTATTATGAAGATAGTTTATTGACAAAGTGTCCAGTAAAGTCATATATTCATGTGGAATCTGGTCCAATGATAAATTCATATTCCATAAAACGGCAAAAATACATTTATAATCCATAAAGCGGTAAAAATGCATATCACATCATTACATTACATAGTGTAGTAAAGTGCCGAAGCCCCGACGCGTTTCGACCTATATGCAGTCTCTTCAGGGGGCACATCTGAATCTTGTAAATACAATATATTATACTATATTATATATATTAAATACAAATATTCAGAATTGTGGATATTTTCTAAAAAAGAATCACATTAGATAAATCATGATGATGGGTTTTACCGTTAAAATGACGTAGATGTCTCTGATAGGGGCATTAGGAGCCATTGAAGGGTCCGAGTGGTACGCAGGCCATCCTCACCCCCCCCCCCCAGACGGGGAAAGGGCCAGCCCCAAGGGGCTTACAAGGAGCCACACTAGTGCACGCCCCCCCCGGGGGAGCGAAAGAGTGAACACCTGCAACAGACATCCATAGATAGCCATTAATGAAGTAATATATTAGTATTTAAGTCATCATTGTAAGTGTTAATTTTGATAGTATATAGAGACTGAAAATGTATACATATTTAGGAATATTAATTATGTCACATGAATTAGGCGAATAATCCAAATGAATTAGTGTTGCTAACAAACCCAATGCAGTGTGCAGGTGGTGCCTGGTGTATGTGTGAAAGTGTGTGCTGTGAGTGGAATTAGGGAGTCCTTAGGAAAGTGCATGATACGGTGAAGTCATAGTGTAATGGTGTGATAGACCAAGTGTTGGCAAAAAAGTGAAGGGTAAAGAACAAAACCAAACCAACAAAAATATGAGAGGTGAAAAAAGAAAAAATGAAGAGCCAACCAAAATGACAGTGTATGAATAAAGGGGGATGTGAAATGAGGTGATGTGGTTGAGAAGAAATGATAATTTACCTTGTGCTGTATAGAATTGTATGAGGTGTGTGAAGCTTGTTGGCTGACAGAAACCGGACTGCAGTTACTGAGAAAACAGGTACCGTCTGTCCTGGCCAGCATGGAAGTACTGTTTGACTGGTAAACATTTGGTCTCCTATATAATTAGGCTGAGGCTAATGGGATAATCCTATGCAGGTGCCGAACTCCCCCACCCACCCAGGATCATGGCGTATGGGCCGCCAGCTGCAGCCCACGTGTGGCTCCCTCGGCGTCCCGGAAGACCGGAAGGTCCCGACCACCGTCGTCATCTCCGTCGCAAAATGCGTGACGTCATGGCGGCGTGCGCGCGCCGGGCCCTCGCGCACGCGCACACTGCCATAGACACTCCGGAGGTGAACATGGGACGCCGCCGGCAGGGTGAAGCTCGCCATGGCGCCTGATAACAGACGCCGAGTGGAGCAAGCATGGGGGCGTACGGAATGTCCATACGCCCCCACCCTGCCGGGAAGTCCCGAAGGAGCCAGGCTCCACCCAGAGGGGGGGGGGAGTAAAACTGCACCCACCGGGACCTACAAAGATCCCCCAAGCATAAAAACCACATTTAAAATAACATTTTACATGGTCATAAGATGTACCAAAAGGAACAATACATGTTAAGTATTATAGACAGGAGCAGAGTGCCAAAGCCATAACTCCGGACTCCTGCATGGAATCCAATAGAGTTTAGTCACAAACTACAAAGACATTTTAGACAACTGGGTGCTTCCAACCTTGTGACAACAGATTGGGAGAGGATTTTTTTTTCTGTTTCAGCACGACTGGGCCCCTGTGCACTATGCAAATTCCATAAAGACATGGTTTGACTAACTTGATGTAGAGGAAATCAAGTGGCCTGCAGAGAGCCCTGAACCCAACCCTACTGAACACCTTTGGGAACAAAGGGCCAGTTTACTGTTCTTCCCACTTTAAGGGGGGCTGGATTGTGGTCAGTGGGGGTGGAATATGTCCCAGCATTAGTGAGAATAAGCAATGCCTCAGGCTTTTTGGTCAATGTGAGTAAAAAAAATTGTGGTCAGTGAGAGGAGGAATAGTGCCACATCATTTCTCTTAGTGGGAGGAATAGTGCTCCATCATTGGTATCAGTGGGAGGAATAATGTCCCATCATTGGTATTAGTGTGACGAATAGTGTCCCATCATTGGTATTAGTGGGAGTAATAATGTCCCATCATTGGTATTAGTGGGAGGAATAGTGTCCCATCATTGGTATTAGTGGGAGGAATAGTGTCCCATCATTGGTATTAGTGGGAGGAATAGTGTCCCATCATTGGTATTAGTGGGTGGAATAGTGTCCCATCATTGGTATTAGTGGGAGGAATAATGTCCCATCATTGGTATTAGTGGGAGAAATAGTGTCCCATCATTGGTATTAGTGGGACGAATAGTGTCCCATCATTGGTATTAGTGGGAGGAATAGTGCCCCATCATTGGTATTAGCAGGAGGAATAGTGTCCCATCATTGGTATTAGCGGGTGGAATAGTGTCCCATCATTGGTATTAGTAGGAGGAATAGTGTCCCATCATTGGTATTAGTGGGGGGAATAATGTCCCATCATTGGTATTAGTGGGAGGAATAGTGTCCCATCATTGGTATTAGTGGGAGGAATAGTGTCCCATCATTGGTATTAGTAGGAGGAATAGCGTCCCATTATTGGTATTAGTGGGAGGAATAGTGTCCCATCATTGGTATTAGTGGGAGGAATAGTGCCCCATCATTGGTGTCAGTGGGGGAATAGTGCCCCATCATTGGTGTCAGTGGGAGTAAAAAAATGCCCCATCATTGGTATTAGGCATAGTAATAGTGCCCCCATAATTGGTATCAGTGGGAGGAATAGTGCTCCATCATTGGTATCAGTGGGAGGAACAGTGGCCCATCATTGGTATTAGTGGGAGGAATAGTGTCCCATCATTGGTATTAGTAGGAGGAATTGTGTCCCATTATTGGTATTAGTAGGAGGAATAGCGTCCCATCATTTGTATTAGTGGGAGGAATAATGTCCCATCATTCATATTAGTAGGCAAAATACTGCTCCATTATTTGTAATAGTGGGAGAAATAGTGCCCCATCTCTGATATCAGCTGGAAGAATGATGCTTAATTGTAGGTATTAGTGGGAGGAATAGTGCCCCATCAATGGTATCAGTTAAAGGGACAGGGCCCCATCATTGGGGTTAGTGGCAGGAACTATGCCCCAGTATTGGTGTCAATGGGAGGAATATCGCCTCGTAATGTCACGATTAACCCTAACGGAGGTGGTCAGGCATTATAGTTAGCTTCTGTGTTCTTCTCCTATAGCAGTCCCCTTTCCCATGAGTAGGGATGAGCTTCGTGTTCGAGTCGAACCCATGTTCGACTCGAACATCGGCTGTTCGACCGTCCGTCGAATTGCGAACGATATGGGCCGTTCGCGCCAAATTCGTGTGGCGCGTCACGGCCCATAATTCACTGCGGCATCGCAGTGCATTGCTGGCTGATGATTGGCCAAGCATGCACTATGACCCGCATGCTTGGCCAATCACAGCGCCGTCAGTAGAGAGAGCTGTAATTGGCCAAAGCCAGGGTGGCTTTGGCCAATTATGGCTCAGGGGATTTAGTACACACCCCACACTATATAAGGCCGCCTGCACGGCGGCCCTGTGTAGTGTGTGTTCCGGTGTGCTGAGAGATAGAGAGAGAGAGAGACAGTGTCATTTGATTTGAGTTAGATAGATTAGGCAGAACAGTCAGTCAGTTAGCTGCACTTACAGTGTATTGTGTATATATATGCATCCCAGGTGTTGCATATATATATATACACTGTATTCAGTTTAGCTAGATCCGTTCCTGTTATCTTCTATCTAGACTATTTAGTGCAGTGCGTCCTGCTCACAGTGTTCAGCTAGATCCGTTCCTGCTATTTACATTCAGTGCAGTGCGTCCTGCTCACAGTGTTCAGCTAGATCCGTTCCTGCTATTTACATTCAGTGCAGTGCGTCCTGCTCACAGTGTTCAGCTAGATCCGTTCCTGCTATTTACATTCAGTGCAGTGCGTCCTGCTCACAGTGTTCAGCTAGATCCGTTCCTGCTATTTACATTCAGTGCAGTGCGTCCTGCTCACAGTGTTCAGCTAGATCCGTTCCTGCTATTTACATTCAGTGCAGTGCGTCCTGCTCACAGTGTTCAGCTAGATCCGTTCCTGCTATTTACATTCAGTGCAGTGCGTCCTGCTCACAGTGTTCAGCTAGATCCGTTCCTGCTATTTACATTCAGTGCAGTGCGTCCTGCTCACAGTGTTCAGCTAGATCCGTTCCTGCTATTTACATTCAGTGCAGTGCGTCCTGCTCACAGTGTTCAGCTAGATCCGTTCCTGCTATTTACATTCAGTGCAGTGCGTCCTGCTCACAGTGTTCAGCTAGATCCGTTCCTGCTATTTACATTCAGTGCAGTGCGTCCTGCTCACAGTGTTCAGCTAGATCCGTTCCTGCTATTTACATTCAGTGCAGTGCGTCCTGCTCACAGTGTTCAGCTAGATCCGTTCCTGCTATTTACATTCAGTGCAGTGCGTCCTGCTCACAGTGTTCAGCTAGATCCGTTCCTGCTATTTACATTCAGTGCAGTGCGTCCTGCTCACAGTGTTCAGCTAGATCCGTTCCTGCTATTTACATTCAGTGCAGTGCGTCCTGCTCACAGTGTTCAGCTAGATCCGTTCCTGCTATTTACATTCAGTGCAGTGCGTCCTGCTCACAGTGTTCAGCTAGATCCGTTCCTGCTATTTACATTCAGTGCAGTGCGTCCTGCTCACAGTGTTCAGCTAGATCCGTTCCTGCTATTTACATTCAGTGCAGTGCGTCCTGCTCACAGTGTTCAGCTAGATCCGTTCCTGCTATTTACATTCAGTGCAGTGCGTCCTGCTCACAGTGTTCAGCTAGATCCGTTCCTGCTATTTACATTCAGTGCAGTGCGTCCTGCTCACAGTGTTCAGCTAGATCCGTTCCTGCTATTTACATTCAGTGCAGTGCGTCCTGCTCACAGTGTTCAGCTAGATCCGTTCCTGCTATTTACATTCAGTGCAGTGCGTCCTGCTCACAGTGTTCAGCTAGATCCGTTCCTGCTATTTACATTCAGTGCAGTGCGTCCTGCTCACAGTGTTCAGCTAGATCCGTTCCTGCTATTTACATTCAGTGCAGTGCGTCCTGCTCACAGTGTTCAGCTAGATCCGTTCCTGCTATTTACATTCAGTGCAGTGCGTCCTGCTCACAGTGTTCAGCTAGATCCGTTCCTGTTATCTTCCTACTGACAGGCAGGCTTGTCTGGTTACAGTATATAAAGCTACCTGAAGAAAATTACAGGTGTTCTTTTTGATCCTATTAGTACCACGGTCAGGCAGCTAGACTATTTACATTTAGTACAGTGTGTCCTGCTCACAGTGTTCAGCTAGATCCGTTCCTGTTATCTTCCTACTGACAGGCAGGCTTGTCTGGTTACAGTATATAAAGCTACCTGAAGAAAATTACAGGTGTTCTATCCCAGCTTAGTGCAGCTACAGGCCATTAGTATGTCTGGAAGGCCAAGAAGGAGAGGCAGACAGTCACAAGCCAATAAGAGAGGGCAAGCAGGCTCTGTGTCTAGTGCTGGTCGTGGAGACGGTGCATCCTCATCAGCACGTGGCCATGGGACACGCTTGGCCTTTTTTTCGGCAGCTGGCCGTGTTGAGCCGCAACATGCGGAAGACTTGGTCGAGTGGATGACCAAGCCGTCCTCATCCTCCTCATCCTCTCTCACCCATGCCCAGGGTGCTTTGTCTGGCAAAGCAGCGGCCTCTTCCCTCAGCTCAATGTCATCAGTGACTCCTTCCCTAGCTCCACCATGTCCTCATGAGGATTCCCTCGAACTGTTTGACCACAGTGTTGGGTACATGCTCCAGGAGGATGCCCAGCGTTTGGAAGGCTCTGATGATGATACTGAGCTCGATGAAGGCAGTAACATGAGCACGGACAGAGGGGGTGCCCAAGAAGGACAGCAATCTGGCAGTCATGCTCCCCCTGCTGCAGCATACTGCCAGGTTTGCTCCAGTGATGAGGAGGGAGGGGATGATGAGGTCACTGACTCAACGTGGGTGCCTGATAGGAGAGAGGAGGAGGAGGAGGAGGAGGAGGCGGCACATCACCAACGAGGCAGGATGCCCTCCAGGGGCCAGCCTAAGGGCAGCACATTGACTGCATCACACCCCAAAGCTCCACATGTGCAGGGCGCTGCAGTCTCTGCGCGTTATTCAAAAAGTTCTTTGGTGTGGGCCTTTTTTGAGACGAGTGCATCAGATCGCACCGCTGCTATTTGCAACATATGTCTCAAGCGTATCTCGCGTGGCCAAAACATCTCCCGCTTGGGTACCACATGCTTGACCAGACATATGTTGACCTGCCATGCAGTTCGTTGGCAAGCGTATCTGAAAGACCCACACCAAAGAACAAAGAGGATCTCTCCTTGCTCCTCATCAGCTGAGATTTCCAACCCCACTAGACCTTCAGTCCTCTCTGAGACCTGCAGTGAGAGGAATGAAGGTGTAGAATTAGGTGTGTCACAGCCAAGTACTTGTGGGCAATCTGCTTTTGGTACACCGACGTCAGATTGTACCAGGCAAATTTCCCTGCCCCAGCTGCTGCACCGCCGAAAGAAGTTTGCTCCCAGCCATCCACATGCCCAGCGGTTGAATGCTAGCTTGGCAAAATTGCTAGCACTTCAACTGCTGCCTTTTCAGTTGGTAGACTCTGCCCCCTTCCGTGA
Source organism: Lithobates septentrionalis (assembly GCA_037952835.1). Taxonomy (NCBI): domain Eukaryota; kingdom Metazoa; phylum Chordata; class Amphibia; order Anura; family Ranidae; genus Lithobates; species Lithobates septentrionalis. The sequence continues at coordinate 114,059 of JBBDGP010002372.1, forward strand.
GTTTGTGGAATGTGCGGTTCCTCAGTGGCAGGTACCCAAACGCCACTTTTTCTCACGGAAGGCGATTCCGGCTCTCTACCGGCATGTGGAAGGCAATGTCCATGCCTCGCTGGACAGGGCGGTCAGCGGTAAGGTGCATATTACCGCTGACTCATGGTCCAGCAGGCATGGACAGGGACGTTACTTAAGTTTCACGGCGCATTGGGTGACTCTGCTGGCAGCTGGGAAGGATGCAGGACAAGGTGCAGTAGTGTTGGAGGTTGTTCCGCCACCACGCCTCCAAAATGCTGATTGTGACACACCTCTCTCCTCCACCCCCTCCTCTTCTTCTTCCTCCATGGCCTCTTCCTCGGAACCAGCGGTGCTCCGTAGGCGTTCAAGGGGCTACGCAAGTACGCAGGCCAAAAGATGCCATGCGGTGCTTGAGCTGGTGTGCTTGGGGGACAGGAGCCACACTGGGGCAGAGGTTCTGTCAGCTCTGCAGGGGCAGGTTCAGAGGTGGTTGACGCCACGCCAACTTAAGGCAGGAATGGTGGTTTGCGACAATGGCACCAACCTCCTCTCTGCCCTCCGACAGGGACAACTGACCCATGTGCCCTGTTTGGCTCACGTCCTTAACTTGGTGGTGCAGCGGTTCTTGGGCAGGTACCCGGGCTTACAGGATGTCCTGAGGCAGGCCAGGAAAGTCTGTGTGCATTTCCGCCGGTCATATAATGCCAGTGCTCGGCTGACGGACCTCCAAAAGGAGTTTAACCTGCCCAAGAACCGCCTAATCTGTGACATGCCCACCAGGTGGAACTCGACGTTGGCCATGCTGCAGCGGCTGCACACGCAGCAGAGGGCCATCAATGAGTACCTGTGCGACTATGGCACCAGGACAGGGTCAGGGGACCTTGGTTTTTTTTCCCCACGCCAGTGGGCCATGATCAGGGATGCATGCACTGTCCTGTCACCATTCGAGGAGGCCACGAGGATGGTGAGCACTGACAGTGCATGCATCAGTGACACTGTCCCCCTTGTCCACCTGTTGGAGCACACGCTGCGTGGAATAATGGACAGGGCACTTGAGGCAGAACAGAGGCAGGAAGAGGAGGACTTCCTTAGCTCTCAAGGCCCCCTTTATCCAGACAGTGTTCCTGCGTGCCCGCCGATCACACAGGAAGAGGACGAGGAGGAGGAGGAGGAGGAGGAGGAAGATTGTGTCAGTATGGAGGTGGAGCCTGGCACTCAGCATCAGCAGTCTTTAAGGGATCAGTCCCAAGGAACACATGGACTTGTACGTGGCTGGGAGGAGGTGGCTGCGGACGTTGTTGTCCTTAGTGACCCAGAGGACTCCGGACCGAATGCCTCAGCAAACCTACGCTGCATGGCCTCCCTGATCCTGCAAAGCCTGCGTAAGGATCCTCGTATTCGTGGTATCAAGGAGAAGGACCAATACTGGCTGGCAACCCTCCTTGATCCACGTTACAAGGGTAAGGTTGCGGACCTTATCTTGCCATCGCAGAGGGAGCAGAGGATGAAACATCTTCGGGAGGCCTTGCAGAAAGGTCTGTGCAACGCGTTCCCAGAGACTGGGAGGATACAAACTCCTGTTTCTGGACAACGTGTTGCTGAGGCTTCGGTCAGTCAAAGAAGGAGCGGTGGAGAAGGTGGCCGTCTGACCGATGCGTTCAGACAATTTTTTGGTCCGCAGCCCCAAGGTATGATCGGTTCCAGCAACCATCGCCAGCGTCTGTTTTACATGGTGCAGGAATACCTAGGGGCAAGATCAGACTTGGACACCTTTCCCACCGAAAATCCTCTGGGTTACTGGGTCTTGAGGATGGATCACTGGCCAGAGCTTGCACAGTATGCAATTGAGCTACTGGCCTGTCCTGCATCCAGCGTTCTTTCGGAACGTACATTCAGTGCTGCTGGAGGCGTGGTAACCGATCACAGGGTGCGTCTGTCCACTGACTCGGTCGATCGGCTGACCTTCATAAAAATGAATCAGTCTTGGATCACCACCAGCTACCAAGCACCTGATGCTGATGTAACTGAATAATTTTTTTCAGATCCCTTCAAAGACTGCCTATGTTGATGCTGAGTGATTATCCCTGAGTAATTATCCTCTTCCTCCTCAATCATCACGCTGATAGCTTGTAAGAACATTTTTGGTTCTGGGCGCCACCACCAGTGCCTAAGGCACAATTTTTCAGCCCCTGTATAACAGGGGCGTGTAATTACAATTTTTGATGTAATACTTTGCAGCACGGCTCGTTCCTGCATTCCAACTAGAGTGTCTGTGAGGGGTTGCAGTGTTGTGGCACCAGCACCAGTGCCTAAGGCCCAATTTTTCTGCCCCTGTCTAACAGGGGCGTGTAATTACAATTTTTGATGCAATACTTTGCAGCAGTGCTCGTTCCTGCGTTCCAACTAGAGTGTCTGTGAGGGGTTGCAGTGTTGTGGCACCAGCACCAGTGCCTAAGGCCCAATTTTTCTGCCCCTGTCTAACAGGGGCGTGTAATTACAATTTTTGATGCAATACTTTGCAGCAGTGCTCGTTCCTGCGTTCCAACTAGAGTGTCTGTGAGGGGTTGCAGTGTTGTGGCACCAGCACCAGTGCCTAAGGCCCAATTTTTCTGCCCCTGTCTAACAGGGGCGTGTAATTACAATTTTTGATGCAATACTTTGCAGCAGTGCTCGTTCCTGCGTTCCAACTAGAGTGTCTGTGAGGGGTTGCAGTGTTGTGGCACCAGCACCAGTGCCTAAGGCCCAATTTTTCTGCCCCTGTCTAACAGGGGCGTGTAATTACAATTTTTGATGCAATACTTTGCAGCAGTGCTCGTTCCTGCGTTCCAACTAGAGTGTCTGTGAGGGGTTGCAGTGTTGTGGCACCAGCACCAGTGCCTAAGGCCTAATTTTTCAGCTCCTGTTCAACAGGGGCATGTAATTACAATTCTTGATCTAATATTTCACAGCAGGGCCCTGTGAGGGCTTACAGTGTTTTGGCCACAGCAACACCTAAGGCCCAAATTTCTGCTGAGTATATAGGGCAGGACCCTACTTTCAAACATCTAACTTACAAACGACTCCTACTTGCAAACGGAAGGAGACAACAGGAAGTGAGATGAAATCTACCCATAGGAAGGGAAATTCTCTCATGTAAGAGTTAATATGGGAAAACAATTTCTCCTTTCCACTGATGCTTTCCAATCCTTGTTCCACAAAAAAACCCAAATTTTCAAAAAACATTTTTCATTGGGACAAAAAAGTGAGGTGAAATCTTCTGAAGAGGAGGAAAGACGCAAAACAAATGTCACAGGGGTGATAACCCTTCCCTATGTTTTCCAAAAAGCTTAGAAAAGATTTTTTGGCTGGAGCTAAACACATTAAAAATGTTCAAAATTACAAAGAGATTCTACTTAACAACAAACCTACAGTCCCTGTCTTGTTTGCACCGCCTGTATACTGCTGTTCAGAGTATATAGGGACCTTTCCTTATTTTAATTTGGGTGCGGGGTTCCCCTTAATATCCATACAAGACCCAAAGGGCCTGGTAATGGACTGGGGGGTACCCATGCCGTTTGTCTCACTGATTTTCATCCATATTGCCAGGACCCGACATGACATTAAACCCGCAAGCAGTTTTAAATGAGATTTTTTCCTTTAAAAATGACATTTGGTGCAGGGACTGTTCTAAACATGGGAAACACGCGTCACTTTACAGGCATACTATAGACACCCCCCAGGTACGATATTTAAAGGAATATTTCACTTTTTTTTTTTTACTTTAAGCATCATTAAAATCACTGCTCCCGAAAAAACGGCCGTTTTTAAAAGTTTTTTTTGCATTGATACATGTCCCCTGGGGTAGGACCCGGGTCCCCAAACCCTTTTTAGGACAATACCATGCAAATTAGCCTTTAAAATGAGCACTTTTGATTTCGAACGTTCGAGTCCCATAGACGTCAATGGGGTTCTAACGTTCGTGCGAACTTGCGGTCCGTTCGCGGGTTCTGGTGCGAACCGAACCGGGGGGTGTTCGGCTCATCCCTACCCATGAGGCAAGCAGGCCTACCGATACTCAGCTGCCTGCAGGTCTTATACACAATGCTATAGTGCCTGGCCACCACACCGGGGCAGATGAGAACTGAGCACAGTAAACAGGTACTTGCAGTTGGCAAACAGGTAGAGTGATTCAATGACAGTCAAGGTACAAGGCAGGCAAGGTTCAGAATAGTCAGGGTCAAATCCATAGTCAAAAGGCAGGCAGAGTTCCCAGCATATTCCATCTAAGGTCATCAACAAGGGAATCCAAACTAGCAGACAGGGATCTTGGAGCACATGTTAAAAACACTATCACAATCATGAGACTGCAGGCTTGGCTGGCTTAAATCAGGTTTGGTCTCCACCCAGATACTGGCCACATCAATCACCTTGCAGGTGAACAAGCATCACATCCAAAACCCTGGATTTTTTTTAACCCTTTCGCTGCCAGGTCCATATGTTGTACAGACCTGACAGTGGGGGGGTTTAACATACAATCTGGTGGCTGCAGCCCCCGGGATTGTGTGTAAAACTGACAAGCAGATTTCTGCCTGTCAGGTGGAAGCGTTCGGGGGCTGTGCTGCTGCCTTGATCGCTTCCACACACCCCTGGTACCAGTGCCCCCGCCATGTATTCCGGGCTCAGCTTGCCTATCTGTGGGCCCAGGACCGACATGGCGGGTGGAGGGGAGTGAGAACAGCGTACAGACGTCCCCTCTCTTCCCCTCCTTAATGTGACCCGGAATGTATTAGACCCTAGACCACTGAACTAGAACACCATTGCAAGCTAGATCTTCTCATCCAACATCAGGACCTGACCTCACAAATACACTTTTGTATTAATGGGTACAAATTCCCACATACACAATCCAAAATTTTATGAAAAGCTTTGCCAGAAAAGTGGGACGCTCGGTATGGTACGGCCCATGGTTTTGCAATCTAACAACATCATACAGGTGTAATGGTCAGGTGTCCACAAATCTTTTGCAATATACACTATATTACCAAAAGTATTGGGACACCTGCCTTTACACGCGCGTGAACTTTAAGGGCATCCCAGTCTTCGTCTGTAGGGTTCAATATTGAGTTGGCTTACCCTTTGCAGCTATAACTTCCTCCTCCCATGCTCACCTCCAGGACTTTTCCAAAGCCTCTCCAATCCAATGGAATGCCCTACCCCAATCTGTCTGCTTATCTCCTACTCTATTAGCTTTTAGACGATCTCTGAAAACCCTTCTCTTCAGAGAAGCCTATCCTACCCACACCTAACAACTGTATTTTAATTTTTTCCATCAGCTCATCCCCCACAATTATTACCTTTTTGTTTCCACTTGACCCTCCCTCTTAGATTGTAAGCTCTAACGAGCAGGGCCCTCTGATCCTCCTGTATTGATTTGTATTGTAAGTGTACTGTCTGCCTTCATGTTGTAAAGCGTTGCGCTATATAAATCCTGTATAATAATAATAATAATAACAGCTTCAACTCTTCTGGGAAGGCTGTCCTCAAGGTTTAGGAGCGTGTCTATGGGAATGTTTGACCATTCTTCCAGAAGAACATTTGTGAGGTCAGGCACTGATGCTGGACGAGAAGGCCTGGCTCACAGTCTCCTCTCTAATTTATCTCAACGTGTTCTATTGGGTTGAGGTCAGGACTCTGTGCAGGCCAGTCAAGTTCTTCCACCCCAAACTCGCTCCTCCATGTCTTTATGGACCTTGCTTTGTGCACTGGTGTGCAGTCATGTTGGAACAGGAAGGGGCCATCCCCAAACTGTTCCCACAAAGCTGGGATCATGAAATTGTCCAAAATGTCTTGGTATGCTGACGCCTTAAGAGTTCCCTTCACTGGAACTAAGGGGCCAAGCCCAACCCCTGAAAAACAACCCCACACCATAATCCCCCCTCCACCAAATGATTTGGACCAGTGCACAAAGCAAGACCCAATAAGAAATGGATGAGCGAGTTTGGGGTGGAGGAACTTGACTGGCCTGCACAGAGTCCTGACCTCAACTAGATAGAACACCTTTTGGGATGAATTAGAGCGGAGACTGCGAGCCAGGACTTCTCGTCCAACATCAGTGCCTGACCTCACAAATGCTCTTCTGGAAGAATGGTCAAACATTCCCATAGACACACTCCTAAACCTTGTGGACGGCCTTCCCAGAAGAGTTGAAGCTGTTATAGCTGCAAAGGGTGGGCCAACTCAATATTGAACCCTCCGGACTAAGACTGGGATGCCATTAAAGTTCATGTGCGTGTAAAGGCAGGTGTCCCAATACTTTTGGTAATATAGTGTAGAATAGATGTAATGGTCAGGCCATGTGGTGTATATTATTGTTACCAGCCTTTATCTGGAGGTAAAAATATGAGATAGAAGATAACAGATTTTACAAACCTCAGAAAGAAAAAAAAGATTCTCCCACTCAAAAGATTTTTTATTTGTGTGTTTCCATTCCTTGAATGTGCGTATTCAGAGCGGTGCAGCCATAGAGTTCTCTTACTAATAGATTTTTATTGAGTGTTTTGACATGTACAGCCGTATATTGTGAAAGTAGGAATATATACATAGAAAGAAGACCATATGTCTAGATATATGAGACATATGGTCTAGTATATAGCTAGATAGAGCTTATAAAAATGATACTATGTATTAGATAAAAACGTAACAAATGCTTAGTGCACAGCTTAGAATACAGACCATATGTATTATGACTAACTGCCAAGCGGCATCTGTAATGATATAGATATAGTATCCTAAATTGGCTATGTAAAAGTGTTTTCTTTTTTCATAAAAGTGAAAAACATTTCTCAAAATAAAAAAAGGATCTGGCTGTGGATCCTAGCAAAAATATGTTTAATCTGAGGATAATTAAAAAAATATGTAAACCCAACACTATTCCTGATATGTGTCTGCTGTACTTTTATGAAATAGTATCCTGTTCTCCTTGTATTGCTTCCTTTGTGTGAAATCCCCGATGCTTTCCTAGTAAAAAAAACTGACCACGCTAGGCATGAGAGCACCGTGTTGTCAGTTCTTTAGCTGTGATGGGAACACAGCCTTCTCTCTTCCAATGATCAGACTTGTGCTGACACGTAAACCCCCCCCCCCCCCAACCTCCCCACACATCCATTTACTGGGCTGGGAAGACTAGTGAGCTGCTGTTTCTCTTCCCCCAGCTCTCTGAGGTCGTTATGCAGCTGAGATCAGAGGGAATGTGATCACTTATAAAAAAGAGGAAAAAAGGTATTTATAATACTTGTTTTATATCTATACACAAATGTTTTGCCTTTCACTTATATTTTAAATTGAATGGCTTGTTCGTAGACATGCACATGGGGTGTGCCAGGTGTGCCTGGGCACACCCTAATCACCCTGTGCAATGCAGATTTACCCTGCTGAACTCAGAAAGGGGCTGGGAGAATATTGGTCCTCATTCCCGTTCTCTGCTATTTCACCAAAGCCCCCAATGGGGCTTCTAAATTGTAAAAAAAAAATGTAAAAACATAATTAAAAAAAATTTAATTGTAAAAAAATATAAAATAAAAGAATAAAAAAAAAAACTACTGACCCCAATGTCTGCCCTACTGACACCGTCCACTGCTCTACTGACACCATCCACTGCTCTACTGACACCATCCACTGCTCTACTGACACCATCCTCTGCTCTACTGACACCATCCTCTGCCCTACTGACACCATCCACTGCTCTACTGACACCGTCCACTGCTCTACTGACACCATCCACTGCTCTACTGACACCATCCTCTGCTCTACTGACACCATCCTCTGCTCTACTGACACCGTCCTCTGCTCTACTGACACCGTCCTCTGCCCTATTGACACCGTCCTCTGCCCTACTGACACCATCCACTGCTCTACTGACACCGTCCACTGCTCTACTGACACCGTCCTCTGCCCTACTGACACCGTCCTCTGCCCTACTGACACCATCCACTGCTCTACTGACACCATCCTCTGCTCTACTGACACCATCCACTGCTCTACTGACACCGTCCTCTGCCCTACTGACACCGTCCTCTGCCCTACTGACACCATCCACTGCTCTACTGACACCATCCTCTGCCCTACTGACACCATCCACTGCTCTACTGACACCATCCACTGCTCTACTGACACCGTCCTCTGCTCTACTGACACCGTCCTCTGCCCTACTGACACCATCCTCTGCTCTACTGACACCATCCTCTGCTCTACTGACACCATCCACTGCTCTACTGACACCGTCCTCTGCCCTACTGACACCATCCTCTGCCCTACTGACACCGTCCACTGCTCTACTGACACCGTCCACTGCTCTACTGACACCATCCTCTGCTCTACTGACACCATCCACTGCTCTACTGACACCATCCTCTGCTCTACTGACACCATCCACTGCTCTACTGACACCATCCTCTGCTCTACTGACACCATCCTCTGCTCTACTGACACCATCCTCTGCCCTACTGACACCATCCACTGCTCTACTGACACCATCCTCTGCTCTACTGACACCATCCACTGCTCTACTGACACCATCCTCTGCTCTACTGACACCATCCACTGCTCTACTGACACCATCCTCTGCTCTACTGACACCATCCACTGCTCTACTGACACCATCCTCTGCTCTACTGACACCATCCTCTGCTCTACTGACACCATCCACTGCTCTACTGACACCATCCTCTGCTCTACTGACACCATCCTCTGCCCTACTGACACCATCCTCTGCCCTACTGACACCGTCCTCTGCTCTACTGACACCATCCTCTGCCCTACTGACACCGTCCACTGCTCTACTGACACCATCCTCTGCTCTACTGACACCGTCCACTGCTCTACTGACACCATCCTCTGCTCTACTGACACCATCCACTGCTCTACTGACACCGTCCTCTGCCCTACTGACACCGTCCACTGCTCTACTGACACCATCCTCTGCTCTACTGACACCATCCACTGCTCTACTGACACCATCCACTGCCCTACTGACACCGTCCACTGCTCTACTGACACCGTCCTCTGCTCTACTGACACCATCCACTGCTCTACTGACACCATCCTCTGCCCTACTGACACCATCCACTGCTCTACTGACACCATCCTCTGCTCTACTGACACCATCCACTGCTCTACTGACACCATCCTCTGCTCTACTGACACCATCCTCTGCCCTACTGACACCGTCCACTGCTCTACTGACACCGTCCTCTGCCCTACTGACACCATCCTCTGCCCTACTGACACCGTCCACTGCTCTACTGACACCATCCTCTGCCCTACTGACACCATCCTCTGCCCTACTGACACCGTCCACTGCTCTACTGACACCGTCCTCTGCCCTACTGACACCATCCTCTGCCCTACTGACACCATCCACTGCCCTACTGACACCTTCCTCTGCCCTACTGACACCATCCTCTGCCCTACTGACACCGTCCACTGCTCTACTGACACCGTCCTCTGCCCTACTGACACCATCCACTGCCCTACTGACACCTTCCTCTGCCCTACTGACACCATCCTCTGCCCTACTGACACCGTCCACTGCTCTACTGACACCGTCCTCTGCCCTACTGACACCATCCTCTGCCCTACTGACACCATCCACTGCCCTACTGACACCATCCTCTGCCCTACTGACACCATCCTCTGCCCTACTGACACCATCCACTGCCCTACTGACACCATCCTCTGCCCTACTGACACCGTCCACTGCTCTACTGACACCGTCCACTGCCCTACTGACACCATCCACTGCCCTACTGACACCGTCCTCTGCCCTACTGACACCATCCTCTGCCCTACTGACACCATCCACTGCCCTACTGACACCATCCTCTGCCCTACTGACACCGTCCACTGCTCTACTGACACCGTCCACTGCCCTACTGACACCATCCTCTGCCCTACTGACACCATCCACTGCCCTACTGACACCATCCTCTGCCCTACTGACACCGTCCACTGCTCTACTGACACCGTCCACTGCCCTACTGACACCATCCTCTGCTCTACTGACACCGTCCACTGCTCTACTGACACTGTCCTCTGCCCTACTGACACCGTCCACTCCTCTACTGACACCATCCTCTGCCCTACTGACACCATCCTCTGCCCTACTGACACCGTCCACTGCTCTACTGACACCGTCCTCTGCCCTACTGACACCATCCTCTGCCCTACTGACACCGTCCACTGCTCTACTGACACCATCCTCTGCCCTACTGACACCATCCTCTGCCCTACTGACACCGTCCACTGCTCTACTGACACCGTCCTCTGCCCTACTGACACCATCCTCTGCCCTACTGACACCATCCACTGCCCTACTGACACCTTCCTCTGCCCTACTGACACCATCCTCTGCCCTACTGACACCGTCCACTGCTCTACTGACACCGTCCTCTGCCCTACTGACACCATCCTCTGCCCTACTGACACCATCCACTGCCCTACTGACACCATCCTCTGCCCTACTGACACCGTCCACTGCTCTACTGACACCGTCCACTGCTCTACTGACACCTTCCTCTGCCCTACTGACACCAATCTCTACCCTACTGACACCGTCCTCGGCCCTACTGACACCATCCTCTGCTCTGCTGACACCATCCTCTGCCCTACTGACACCATCCTCTGCTCTACTGACACCATCCACTGCTCTACTGACACCATCCACTGCTCTACTGACACCATCCTCTGCTCTACTGACACCATCCACTGCTCTACTGACACCATCCACTGCTCTACTGACACCATCCACTGCTCTACTGACACCTTCCACTGCTCTACTGACACCGTACTCTGCCCTACTGACACCGTCCACTACCCTACTGACACCATCCTCTGCCCTACTGACACCATCCTCTGCCCTACTGACACCATCCTCTGCCCTACTGACACCGTCTTCTGCCCTACAGACACCGTCCTCTGCCCTACTGACACCATCCTCTGCCCTACTGACACCGTCCACTGCTCTACTGACACCATCCTCTGCCCTACTGACACCATCCTCTGCCCTACTGACACCGTCCTCTGCCCTTCTGACACCATCCTCTGCCCTACTGACACAGTCCACTGCACTACTGTACATGTGTATATGATCTTTGGGGTGCACATCTATGGGGTTGTTTCACAAGGTGAGGGTTTACATATGCTCTAAGCTCAGGAACATGGGGACATAACCACAAACTAACAGGAGAGCTAAAATCTAGCTATAGAAAGTATTTTTGTTACCTGAAGGGCTTCCAGAAAAGGTAGTTGGTCAGTCGGCAATAACTGAATTAATCCCCTTCAGGACTTCCTACCTGCAATGTACTGCGGAGAGACGGCCTGTACATGCACAGCGACGTACCTGTTCATCATTGGCCCCTCCCGGGTTCAGGGCCCGCATGTGCCCCCGCCCACTCCCACTCTGATTGGACACATCAGGATTTTATCAATATTCATTCGCTGTTGTAACACACCTGGGTGGGCTCCATTCGCATTCTCTGTGCACCGATGCCCACCCTATTTTGAAGCCTATTGGAGACCAGATATAGTCTGCAGGATCCTGGGTTTAGTAACACTTTATAAGTACATTTTCTGTGGCAGGGCGGCCCTTAAGTGCAAAATCATGTACCTGTTCGTGATTTGTTTTCTATGGCTGCGGCGCGCGCACGTGCCACCGGAGCCCCACTTCTGCTGTGATTGGACACAGCGGGAGCCAATCAGCGGGTCTGGTGGACGCGATGTCCGCCGGGACCCGTCGATCGTTCTGAGGAGAGGTAGAATGGCGGTCTGCCTATGTAAACAAGGCAGATCGCCGTTCTGCCAGAGGGGAAAATGGGGATCTTGTGCTTCTGCTAAGCAGAAGCACAGATCTCTGTTTTCCTTTAGTCAAAGCACCTCCCAACCCTTCCACAGTTAGAAAGCACCCCCTAGGGACACATTTAACCCTTTGATCACAGAAAAAAAAAAAAAAAAAAAACCTGCAAGACAATAGCATAATGTGCTAGTATGCATTGCATACTAGCACATTATGAAATACTTACCTTAGAACGAAGTCTTTGCAGCGGCGCCCGGTCACTGCTGAGAGAGCTGACATGTTCCCTCTGCGTTTCTTCCGGGTTCGCAAGCCGGAGCCGCGATGACTACACGATGCCCTCTCCGTTCCGGCAAGGAGCTCTGAGCACAATACGCCGGACCTTCAGAGCGCATGCGCCGCTGACGTCAGCGGATACATACAGGGTGAATATCTCCTAAACCGTACAAGTTTAGGACATATTAATTTTACCTACAGGTAAGCCTTATTATAGACTTACCTGTAGGTAAAAATCACCAAGCGGGCAATACAACCACTTTCACCCCTTCCCTGCTAGTGTCATTAGTACAGTGGCAGTGCATTTTTTTTTAGCACTGATCACTGTATTAGTGTCACTGGTCCCCAAAAAAGCATCAAAGGTGTCACTTAGAACAAATATTTTTTTATTGAACATTTGCTGTATTTTTTATTACATTGATATGATCAATAAACTCGCATTTTCTTACCATAAGAAAAAAAAAGTGTCACTTATGCAGCGTACACACGGTCGGACTTTTCGACCGGACTGGTCTGACGGGCGCCGACAGACCAAATCCTGCGGACAATCCGATCGTGTGTGGGCTTCACCGGACCTTCAGTGGACTTTTCCAGTCGCAAATCTGACGGACTTTAGATTTGGAACATGCTTCAAATCTTTACGTCGTAACTCCGCCGGACCCAGAAATCTGCTCGTCTGTATGCTAGTCTGACGGACAAAAACCGACGCTAGGGCAGCTATTGGCTACTGGCTATCAACTTCCTTATTTTAGTCCGGTGTACGTCATCACGTACGAATCCGACAGACTTTGGTGTGATCGTGTGTAGACAACTCCGTTCGTTAGAAAGTCTGTCGGAAGTCCATCAAAAGTCAGTCGAAAGTACGCTGGAAAGTCTGTCGGACCGGTCCGGTCGAAAAGTCCAAATGTGTGTACGCGGCATTAGTGTTCGATTTGTCCGCTGCAATGTCGCAGTCCCAGTAAAAATCGCTGATCGCCACCATTACTAGTAAAAAAAATAAATAAATACAAATTCCATAAAAATATCCCATATTTTGTAGACGCTATAACGTACACCTGCCCTTGCTGTAGCAAGATTTAAAGTTCACTTACTAAACCAGCTGCGCGCTGTCTACCTTTTTACAACCTACTAGAATTATTCTACATTATTGGAAACCTTCCGGCTATTGGAGATTTGTACGTGAGGCTTAGTCCACCCTAAGACAGTGAGATTCGTTCTCCCTTTTCTTTTCTTTGTTACGTCTCTGAACCCTAATCGTGTCCTGAAGAAGCCTAATGGCGAAACACGTAGACACACAAGGGCTCATTGTACAAATGGTATCATTTTATATGATTTTTAATCTTTTTGAACACTGTGATTATACTATGTACTTTTTTCAATAAACTTTATTTTTGTTACTTCTCCATTGTTTCTATGCCTTAAAAGTCCAACCTTTGGTTACTTGTTTAGTACCCCTCTTTTCCCCCTTCAATTTGCGGATGTGGCATTGTGAGTGCATTCCTTTCTCATTCTTCATATTCTGCTACATGTCTTTGGTAAAAAAAAATCCTGTTAAGTGTATAATAATTGGTTTGTGTGATCACGGACATATGTACGCAGATGATCACGGACACATGATTTTACTGTTACATATGTGGGACAGGGGTTTTTACTGTGTGGGGACAAGTGTGGGGACATGTGTGTGGGGACAGTGTTTTGGGGACACTATGTAGGGGACATTGTGTGGGGACACTGGGCCGGTGATCAGTGTGTAAAAAGCTGTAAAAAAACAGCTCATACTCACTGATCACCGGCCGGCTGCAACGATCCGCTCTCCTCTCTCCTCACTGACAACTTCCATGTGAGGAGAGGAGAGCCGATCGCCTAGCTACCAGCTCACTGTTTACATCACATGACGGCTGTGATTGGACACAGTCGTCATGTGATCAGAAGGGCCAATCACAGAGCCCTCCTGCCGATCGGAGATGCGCCGTGTCCGGGCGACACGAGCACGTCGGGATCGCGTCGCTACGAGGGCACGCTCGCGCATGCGATCCCCCTCCTTCTGAGGGACGTTTCTGAACGTCCACTCAGAAGGAGGAAGGTCCCACCCGGCCGTATATATGAGCAGTGGCCGGGTGGGAGGTGGTTAAATAACTGCGGTGCCCTATCGCAAAAAAAATGGCCTGGTCATGAAGGGGGGTAAAACCTTTCGGAACTGAAGTGTTTTTATCTCTTATGCCGCGTACACACGGTCGGACTTTTCGTCTACAAAAGTCCAACGGACGCTGACGGACTAAAGCTGGCTGGTAATCCGATCGTGTGTGGGCTTCTCCGGACTTTCAACTGACTTTTTTAGCCTCAAATCCGACGTACTTTAGATTTGAAACATGCTTCAAATCTTTCAGACGGACTCGAGTCCGGTCGAAAAATCCGCTCGTCTGTATGCTAGTCCGACGGACAAAAACCCACGCTAGGGCAGCTATTGGCTACTGGCTATGAACTTCCTTATTTTAGTCCGGTGTACGTCATCACGTAAGAATTCGACGGACTTTTGTGTGATCGTGTGTAGGCAAGTCTGTTCGTTAGAAAGTCCGCCGCAAGTCCGTCGAAAGTCCGCCAAAAGTCCGTCGAAAGTCTGTCGGACAGGCTGTCGGACTTTTGTAGCTGAAAAGTCCGACCGTGTGTACGCCCCATAACAGCAAAAAAAAAAAAAAAATTATAAAAAAAAGAAATATAAAAATAAGTAAAATAAAACAAAAGTGGATGTAAAAGTGACTCGTGTTTAGCTAATCCTCGCCAAAACACTTTAATTTCGGCTGCAAAACAAGAATAGCAGTAACCTCTGCTCCTCTCTTATTTGGTATGCTGACAGGTAGCGCTGTCACTGGAATAATCTATTCTTAAATGCATCATCAAACCTGTTCATTGCAGATGAGAAGAGTAAAGTGATAAATTTGGCTAAATGGGAATGCATATGCCTGACATGCAACTTAATCAGAATTTTTTTTTTTTTTTTTCTCTTATCCTTTTTTTTTTTCTCTGTCTGTAAGGCAAGCTGTTCCACGTCGCATGACATTTAAAAAATTATGTTCTCTTCTGCCACTTATTTTGTTCTTTGCAGGCAGTTACACATTCATTTGCGCACACCATTGTTCGACGGACATTTCATAAAAAGAATAAGAGAACGATAAAGCAGTATGATTAGTCTTAACAGCTGGACCCAGACGGTGAATTTTAGCATAAATGAGAATTGCTTGAAGTGCCTTCTATATTTGTATTATTTCACCTGTTATTTTTTTTTTTTTATATTTCTGTAGAATTACAGAAGTCAAAATGATACATAATTAAAAAAAAAAAAAAACAAGTTCTAGGAGAGAGATGAAGGATTAATTATAAAATGAAAAGGTCACATATTTATCACGCAGTTGGGGTACTTCGCAAAGTGTACATAGCAGATGTTTTTTTAGAGAAAGTGTCACTTTTTTTAGATAGCTAAAAAAAAAGGTCCATTTTGGGTTTGATGAATACTTTTTACTCCTTGGGGAGAAATTTAATTTAACCACTTCAGCCCCCCCCCCGGAAGATTTTATCCCCCTTCCTGACCAGAGCACTTTTTACAATTTGGCACTCCGTCGCTTTAACCGACAATTGCGTGGTCGTGCGACGTTGTACCCAAACAAAATTGGCGTACTTTTTCTCCCCACTTTCTTTTGGTGGTATTTGATCACCTCTGCGGTTTTTATTTTTTGCGCTATAAACAAAAAAAAAAACACGACAATTTTGAAAAAGAAACAATATTTTTTAACTTTTATAAGAAATATCCACAATTAAAAAACAAACAAAAAAACAACAAATTTATTCATCATTTTAGGCCAATATGTATTCTTCTACATATTTGTGGTAAAAAAAAAAAAAAAAATGCAATAAGTATATATTGATTGGCGTTTACAAAATAGGGAATAGATATATGGCTTTTTTATTTTTTATTTTTTTTTTACTAGTAATGGCGGCGATCTGCGATTTTTATTGGGACTGCAACATTGCGGCGGACAGATTGGACACTTTTGACACATTTTAGGGACCATTAACATTTATACAGCGATCAGAGCTAAAAAAAAATGCACTGATTACTGTGTAAACGTTACTGGTAGGAAAGGGGTTAACACTAGGGGGCGATCAAGGGGTTAAATGTGTTCCCTTCTAAGTGTTTCTAACTGTATGGGGATGCGACTGACTGGGGGAGGAGATATATTGTTGTTCCTACTTAGTATGATATTTTTGCAATTGTTTTAGGAGCCCTGTTTTTAGGCTTTGGTGAGATATCAGGGGTCTAAACAGGTACATCTGATGTTTCACCTTTGAGGCAGAGAAAGGGGATTGAGGACACAGCCCCTAATCTCCATCTCTGCAGCCTCAGCTGCACAGAATGAATGGACAGGAATATCTCTGTACAGAGCTTCCCATTCACAAACAGAAGCATAGTAAGCACAGTTTACTATGCTTTATGATTGGACACAGGAGGGATCGGTACCGATCACTGTCTGTGTCTATTCAGAAAAAAAGAGGCCGGTAAATGACATACTGACCGGCCCCTTCCCTGCTCCCCATCCTGACAGATCGCCCGCAGCAGCCGACGGGAGAGGGGAGGGAGGAAGCCAGCATTCCTAGAAAAAGCTCTTAGGAGAGCTAATGTAAGAGCTAATTTTCTAATATTAAATAAATATTTGTAAATATGTATATATATATATATATATATATATATATATGTATGTGTATATATATATATATATATATATATATATATATATATATATATGTATATATATATATATATAAATATAAATATATATATATGTGTGTGTATATATATATATATATATATATATATATATATATATATATATATATATATATATATGTATATATATGTATATATATATATATATGTATGTATATATATATGTATATATATATATGTATATATATATATATATATATATATATATATATATATATATATATATATATATATATATATATATATATATGTATATATATTCTGTTAATTTACTGTGTTGTTTGGTATCTTAAAGTCCCAGTTCCCTGTTTCTTCCTTTATGGTTTCCCTACCTTTATTTTACTTTTATTTATTTTTATGGTATTTTTTACTGAAATTTTACATTTTGTAAACCATTGAGCTAATATTGTGTGATATATAAAATTGGAACCACCACTATTTTACTCTCCAGGGTATCTGCTTCCAGAAAATATATAATATTTGGGGGTTTAACTAATTTTCAGGCCTAAAAGGATTTTTTTTGAAACACGTGTGCAAAAAACACAAAAACGGCTCTGCCAACAAAAGGGTTAGAGGGAATGATTTGAAAATCAGTTTCGACCACAGTGAGCAAAAAAACACTGTTACTATTGTAAATAGAGCGTTACAATGTTACAGTCTGATCACTGGGGAAGAAGAGACTGAGGAAATGCTTCAGCCTGCCTGCAGCAGACCAATAATATTGTCTCAGCCTACGATAGATTATAGATGTTTGCCCGGTTGACACCGGTTGCGACAATCGCTCTGACTTTGAGAGCACAAGCCGCATGACATGTAAAAATCAATGTTTCCATATGAGTGCTGTCTTAACTGGTCCGACGTGTGGCAGTCCGACTTTAGAAAAGGTTCCTGCACTACTTTGGTCCGACTTGGGTCCGATTTCAGCCCATTTCATTTAATTGAAGTTGCATCCAAGTCGGATCAGCATCTTAACCGATCCGACTTGTGACATGTGACTTGTGCTCAGAGGCAATGTTAGCAATGCAAAATGTATTTTAAAAAAATGGTGTGGGCCCCCCCACCAATTCATACCAGGCCCTTAGGGTCTGATATGGATTTTAAAGGGGGGAAGCCATCGCCAAAAAAATAAAAAAAATGGCGTGGGGTTCCCCCAAGACCATTCCAGACCCTTATCCAAGCATGCAGCCTGGCAAGTCAGGAAGGGGGAAGGGACAAGTGAGCGCCCCGCCTCGTGAACCATACCAGGCCACATGCCCTCAACATAGGGGGGCTCTGCTCTGCCCCTCCACTCCAAAGCACCTTGTCCCCATGTTGATGGGGACAAGGGCCTCATTCCCACAACCCTGGTCTATAGTTGTGGAGGTCTGCAGGAGGGGGGCTTAACGGAATCAGAAAGGGGGAATTATCGGAATTAACAAGGGGGCCCCCAGGCCCCCCCGAAGGATCTGGTATGGTCTTGGGGGGGAGACCCCACGCCGTTTTTTTTAAATTTTGAATTGGGGTTCCCCCTCAAGATTCATACCAGACCCAAGGGGCCTGGTATGGATTTGGGGGGGGACCCCCATGCCATTTTTTTGATAAATTTGAGGTTTCATCCATTTTAGAGCCAGAGGAATTGTTTTGATTGGTCAAAGGACAAGTCGCACTCGTCTCAAAGTCAGATCAAAATCGGATCCTGTTTATTAGCCACTTCCGGACCGCCCACTGTCGTTATACGTCGGTACTTTGAAGAGGGATATCATTGTTATGGCAGCAGCTAGCTTGTAATAGGAATGAAAGTGAGAATTTTTTTTCAAAGAACAGTGTAAAAATAAAAAATAAAATGTAAAATAAATAAGAACGAGCTTGCGTGCAGAATCGAACGCATACGTGAGTAGCGCCCGCATATGAAAACGGTGTTCAAACCACACATGTGAGGTATCACCGCGATCGGTAGAGCAAGAGCAATAATTATAGCCCTCGACCTCCTCTGTAACTCAAAACATGGAACTTGGAGAATTTTTTAAACGTCGCCTATGGAGATTTTCAAGGGTAAAAGTTTGTCGCCAATCCACGAGCGGGCCCAATTTTGAAGCGTGACATGTTGGGTATCAATTTACTCGGTGTAACATTATCTTTCACAATATAAAAAAAATGGGCTAACTTTACTGTTTTCTTATTTTTTACTGCAAAAAAAGTGTATTTTTTACCAAAAAAGTGCGCTTGTAAGTGCGCAAATACGGTGTGACAGAAAGTATTGCAACTGACCACCATTTTATTCTCTAGGGTGTTAGAAAACAAAATGTATAATGTTTGGGGGTTCCAAGTAATTTCTAGCAAAAAAAAAACAACAGTTTTTAACCAAGGCTCGGTCCTTAAAGCGGAGGTCCGCCGATTTTTTTTTTTTTTTTTAAGTCAGCAGCTACAAATACTGCAGCTGCTGACTTTTAAAATAAGGACACTTACCTGTCCAGGGCGCCCGAGGCCGAACCGTCCCTCGGTCCTCGGATGCTGCCGCCGCCATCTTCGGTAAGGGAATCAGGAAGTAAAGCCTTGCGGCTTCACTTCCTGGTTCCCTACTTCGCATGCGTGAGTCGCGCTGCGCAATCCGAATGGTCCCTGCTGTCTCTGGGACCCGTGTGTCTCCAAGCAGACAGCGCGGGGGGGGGGGGGGGCAGGAAGTGGCGTAGACCCCCTGCGGAGGAGGGGTCTATGCCCGAAAGTGGGTGCAAATACCTGTATTATACAGGTATCTGCACCCCCCTCCCCCCTGAATGGTGCCAAATGTGACACCGGAGGGGGGGTTCCGAAAAGCGGAAGTTCCGTTTTTTTCGTGGACCTCCGCTTTAAGTGGTTAAAGTTGCGTGGAAGTCGGACCTGAGGTCACAGGGCAAAGTCGGAAAGTTGGAGCCTTTTTGAAAAAGGATAGAGGTTTTGTATATTGTTACATGCCAATAAATGATTCATAGAGACTCGTATACTTGTTGAATGGTCTACTGTCTCCTACTTGGAGACCATCTATGAACGGTTGACCGCAGTCCTCCTACAGTAAACATGATAAATAATAAACACGTATCATCACCAGAGGCTCCATACTTGCCTGCTTGTCGACCATTGTCTCCAATATACCCCCCGCGGAAACCCTTCTGTTTACTGTCTTCCATTTGCAACTCCAACATCTGCATCACACCGGGCTCGTCTCGGCTTTATTACATGTATGAGCATATGGAGGAAGCAGCATCTGCACCTCGGAGGTGATTATATGTGCAAATGGCCATTAGGAAGTAATAACGGCTCTTGTTTATAAATAGCGAGCTACGTGTGAGCGGGGTGTCTATAACTAACACATGCTAATAATTGGCCTTATTGCAACCAATATGGCTCGTAAATTACAGGAATGGAAAAGCGACTCCCCCACCTGCTAATGCTTCTCGCTTTAATTATTCCTTTGTGAACAAAATTATTAATTATCTTTCCGTCCCTTTCAGGGTCTGGGCAGTGCAGGCGGTTTGCAATAACTGCGGCGGTTGGTGAACAAAAGTTTGTTAAAGCGCTCCTTCATTTTGGTCTAATGATCAAACTAGTGCAGCGCCACCTAAAAAAGTATATAATAATTTCTCATTAAAAATAAGCCCAAAAAATAAAAAAAATACACATAAATAACATGATACAGAAATGCATAAACAGATGCAAAATCCCACACTGTGCAAAAAATGGTAAATAGAACAAAAAATTAAGCCCTTCAGTAAAATACAGTTCCAAAAAATGCTTATATACAGTGGAGGTAAACAATTATTTGATACCCTGCAGATTTTGTAAGTTTGCCCACTTACAAAGACGTGAAGGCAGTGACGGCCCATGCATTGTGGGCGCATGGGTGACCCCCCCCGTCCCTGCTGCCGCCTCCCTATCCATGCAACCGGCCCCTTTCAGGACACCGGACGCATGGACTCCTATGGCGGGGGGGGGGGGGGGCAGGAGGGGGTGTATTTTTTTAAAGCACCTGATTAGAGCCAGAGGCTCTAATAGGCTTAAAAAAAGGATGGGCTTGGAGGGCAGAGAATGCGCCCTGATCCGACCCAATTGTGTGACCGTAGCGAATGAATATTGCGCTATATTCACACCGCAGTGCTTCCCCGCCAAATTGGAGGCAGGTCAATGAGACCTATTTCCTTGATTAGCCAAAGGTGTCCCTATTGGATGCCCAGCTCTTTGGCGGAAGTGGGACAGAGCAGAGGAAGCTGACTGGAGAGGAGACGCCGGAGAAGAGGACACCCGGAGCCGGACCTCCTGCACGGGAAACTTTGCTTTAATTGTGCTGCGACCCACCTGTACTGTGAGTGGAGTGTCCCGCGATCCATCTGTTGGGGGGGGTTGTGCTGTGAGCGAGGTGTCCCGCAATTTATCCGTTGGGGGGTGTTGTGAGCGGGGTGTCCTGCAATCCAACCGCACGGGGGAGTTGCTGTGAGTGGGGTGTCCCACAATCCATCCACGCGGGGGGGGTGCTGTGAGCGGGGCGTCCCGCGAGCCATCCGTCGGGGGGTGCTGTGAGCAGGGTGTCCCACGATCCATCCACACGCGGGGGGTGCTGTGAGCGGGGTGTCGGGGGGGGGGGGGTATAGTCATGCTATCAGTGTATCAGTGTCTGTGATGAAGATCTATATACCGCATCTGTGGTGCTGATCTATATACCGTATCTGTGGTGCTGAGCTATATACCGTATCTGTGGTGCTGAGCTATATACCGTATCTGTGGTGCTGAGCTATATACCGTATCTTTAATGCTGAGCTGTATACTCAGTTCTGTGATTCTGGGGCTGTATACTCATAACACTATGAGTGGAATACAGGGGACGGAGTGGGTGGATTCTATAAGGGGTGGGGCTTATGGGAACTAGGAGGGGTCAAAAAGGAATGGCGGGGTCTGACGCCCCCCATCCTTAAACTTCACCAGCCGCCACTGCATGAAGGGTCTATAATTTTTATCATGGGTGTGTTTTAAATGATAAAGACAGAATAGCAACCAAAAATCCAGAAACAACACATGATACAAATGTGATAAATTGAGTTGCAGTTCAGTGAGTAAAATAAGTATTTGATCCCCTACCAACCAACAATAATTCTGGCTCCCACAGACTGGCTACAGTAGGTGCTCATGTGGTACACAGATTAGTCCTGTCACTTTAAGAAGGTGCTTCTAATGACAACTTGTTATGTGTATAAAAGACACCTGTCCACAGAATTTCTTTCTTCTATTTAAACCTCACCATCATGGGCAAGACCAAAGAGCTGTCAAATAACATCAGGGACAAGATTGTAGACCTGCATGAGGCTGGAAAAGGCTACAGGACCATCAGCAAGGAGCTTGGCGAGAAGGAGACAACTGTTGGAGCAATTATTCACAAATTGGAGAAATACAAAATAACCATCAATCACCCTCGTGCTGGAGCTCCATGCAAGATTTTGCCTCATGGGGTAAGAATGATCATGAGAAAAGTGAGGAATCAACCCAAAACTACACAGAAGGAGCCTGTGAATGATCTCAAGGCAGTTGTGGCTTTTTCTCTGCTAAAGGTACCGGCTGACTTTGCCACACTGAGGGGCCAATGGACGGGGGCCATGTATTGTAAAATCTTGGATGAGAACCTTCTTCCCTCAGCCAGAACACTGAAGATGGGTCATGGATGGGTCTTCCAGCACGACAATGACCCAAAACATACCGCCAAGGCAACAAAGGCGTGGCTCAAGAAGAACCACAGTAAGGCCATGGAGTGGCCTAGACAGTCTCCAGACCTTAATCCTGTAGAAAATTTATGAAGGGAGCTAAAACTTTGAGTTGCCAGGAGACAGCCAAGAAACCTTAAGGATTTAGAGAAGATCTGTAAAGAAGAGAGGACCAAAATCCCTCCTGAGATGTGTGCAAACCTGGTCACCAACTACAAGTAACGTCTGTGCTTGCCAACAAGGGTATCTCCATCAAGTACTAAAAAATAAGTACTAAAATTTTTGGGGAAAAAAAAATAAAACTTTCATAGTCTTCACTTCACTGATAGACTGCACTGAAGGGCACGGATGAGGTGGCATTGATGGGCACTGATAGGCTCCACTGATGGGCACTGATGAGGCGGCACTGGTGGGCACTGATGGGCACTGATGAAGAGGCCATGGTAGGCACTGATGGGCACTGATGAGGCGGCACTGATAGGCAGCACTGATGGGCAGCAATGATGGGCACTGGTAGGCGGCACTAATAGGTGACACTGATGAGGAGGCACTGATGGGCACTGATTGGCAGCACTGATGATGATGGACACTTATTGGCAGCATTGGAGGGCACTTATTGGCAGCACTGGTGGGCACAGATTGACAGCACTGGTGGGCACTGTTGGGACTGCACTGAAAATCACAACACTGCTGATTAGTTCTTTACCTCTCATCCAATATCAGTGCCTGACCTCACAAACGCGCTTCTGGAAGAATGGTCAAACATTCCCATAGACACACTCCTAAACCTTGTGGACGGCCTTCCCAGAAGAGTTGAAGCTGTTATAGCCGCAAAGGGTGGGCCAACTCAATATTGAACCCTACAGACTAAGACTGGGATGCTATTAAAGCTCATGTAAAGGCAGGAGTTCCAATGCTTTTGGTAATGTAATGTAATGTAAAATCTCTTTAAATGTGGACAAACTTTAGCAAGAATGTCACAGAAAAATGAAACTACTGTTGCAGAGATGTCTGAAATGTGACCTGTAGCTCAATTGATACATGCTAGTAGATACATCCTGGACGAGCCCCCAACCTGAGACTGAACTGTGAAAGGAGCACAGTAATGAGCTTTTCTTTCTGCCAATCAGCATGCTTCTTGTCATTACATGAACTGATTAGCTCCTTGTGCTGCTTCTTCCTCCCCCTCTCTGATCCCTGCTATACAGGGATTATAAGATGCTGATACCTGGTCATGTTCAGGTACTTACACTGCTTGCATTTAAGGAAAAAAACTGTTAATGTTGTATTAATAATTACCAATCTTTAATAATTTATGTCTTTTATGTCTGTCTGGAGTCCACCTTTTACAGCTGAAATTATCAGGCATGAATCAGTGTTAGCTCCTTAGACAGAAACATATTTTACTTATATTATAATTCCTCCCATTACACCACAGGCTAATTTTCCATGTTGAAATGTCCTTTTGAAGTCCAGTCACCGAGCGCCCTTCCTAAAATTCTGATCAGCAAAAGTCACTGAAGTGGAATCCTGATTTCGCACACACTTCTGTAGAAAATGTAAAAAAAAAAGAAAAAAAAAAAAGAGAGAGACAAAATCTATGCATGAATCCAATGAATATTCAAATGAGCCGGCCGCACAAAAACTGCCATTGACTCCTATGCCAGCTCGCGGTTCCAATACGGTAGTTGATGGTTTATTGAACACACTCTCGTTCTATAGCGGCATTAAAAATACGACAGGTGATGGATGATAAAGAATGAAGGGAGGTTTTCTGATCACAAAGAAAGCTGAAAGGGTTTTCTTAATTACATTGGAAACACAAGTCCTAATTTACAGAATGAATTGTGGCAGAGTTCATGACTTGGTGTCAGGACCGCACATATCTCAGCGGTGTGATGGGGCTAATTGTAAATGGAGAATCACACGGGAGACAAATGACTTCAGAAAAAGGGATATTTCTACTGGAATTTTTTTTTTTATGTGCAAAAATACAAGAATCCTATTTAGGGAATATAAAGAGGGGGTGCCACAAAAATAGCAGAAGGGTGGGCACTGTCCTGGGGTAGGGAACATAGAGCAATGCAAAAAAAAAAAAAGTTAAAAAACAACTCCATGTGGCCTGGAGCAGTGATTCTTTAAAGCAGGGGGTCCCCAAACTTTCTAAACAAAGGGCCAGTTTTCTGTGCTTCAGACTTTAGGGGGGCTGGACTGTGGACAGCGGAGGTGGAAAATGTTCTTGCATCAGCGGGAGTAAACAATGTCTCATCTTTTGTATTAGGGGAAATATTAGTGCCCCATCGTTGGTGTCAGTCAGAGGAATAGTGCCCCATAATTGATGTCAGTGGGAGGAATAGTGCCCCACCCATCATTGGAGCACAGTTGTGTCAGGAGGAAGCTGTCTGGAGCTGCTGCAGGTGATCCGTGTGAGAGGGGAGTGGTGGTGAAATCTCTCCCAGCCCTCCTGGCCCCTTTCTGGGGAAGCCATGGAGGACAGCGGGGCCTCTCCTGCTGTAAGTTCGCAGCCATCTCCTGGGCCGTCGGTTGACATGCCTTCCTCTGTACAAACCATGGCTTGTGATCTTTCTGCCCCTGGTAAGGATGAAGGCTCAGAGGCAATTCAGGAGCGAGTGGTGGCCGGGATTAAAGCCCTGAATAGGGAAAGAGACAAGCTCTATAAACTGAGAGCGGAGCTGAAGCGCTTGAGAAGGCAGCGTGAGGGCTTACACAGCCAGAAACGTGGGTCCATGGATCCGGAGATCCAACTGGCCAAGGTCCGGGTGGAACATCAGGAGACCATTGTGTCCATCATGGAAGGAAGAGATGGGCCATTTAAGGAAAAATTCTGCAATGACAGAAGGTTTGCCAGGATGACAAAAATGGAGGTGGAGGAGGAGACCCACAGTTCAGACCCCCTGCCCCCTCAGGGAGAGGTAAGCAGCCCCATGCCTTCCCAGGACTCAGGAGGCATGCTCAGGGCCATCCAGGCAATGGAGTCTCCTATACAGGAAGATCAGTTGGTGTTTCATGAGGAGGACATTACTGATAATATGCCTGACAAGGTAAAGCCTGTCAAGCCCCATGTGGTGCATAAAACTGTTTTTGTGAACACTGTGACTGATACAGACAATGTGCCCAGTGACAATCAGGCTGCTAATCCCATTTGTAGCAATGCTGTGCTTGCTGATGCTGCAGTACAGCAAAGTTTGCATTTAAAAAATGACATTCCTGCAGATGAACTGCAACATTCAGCAGAGCCTATTAACCCCCCTTTAGCTGAGTCTAAAGCTGTTTGCCCCAGACCTGCTGAAGACTCTACAGCACAGCTTCAGGAGACAGATGGTATTGCAGCAGAAACTGTGATTATTCCTGATGGGAATGTGAATGTTTGTGTGACTGATAAAAATCATCCCAGTACCAGTGTGATGCACAATGGTCCCAGTTCAAGTGTGATGGACAGTCCTACCAACTCCGTTCCAGCAGAAAATAATAATAATTGTAATGTACAGACTAATGTAACATCAGTGTGGGGCCTTGGCCCTGATAAGCCTACATTTGCTCAGGTGGTACGCTCTGCTCCTGGTAGCTCCGCCCCCAAGAGGGTTTTCCCCCTGCGACCTACCACCTTGAGCACCCCGGGATCTGGTCTTGGGTCTCTGGCTTCTGCTGGGGGTCCAAGAAGAAATGTAGTGATTCTTAAATGGGAAGGTGGTGCAATCCCTCCAGCACGGCGTGCAGTGGTGGATATGATTTTGGAGATGGGTTTTGGGGCAAACGATCTGTATGCCCTAATACATGTTGCTGGGAGCCGGGAATATATTATTAGTTTCACCAGGCCAGAGGGTCTTGACCTGTTCTGGGAGAGATATGAGGCTCGGTGCAGGTCAAGACCCGAATGGGAAGGTCTGACCCCAGTTGCAGTTTCACAAAGGTCTACAGTGAAAAAAAAATCACAATTATTCTCACTAATGAGAGTGTTCCTCCTCGAGATCTAGAGGTCTGGTTAAAGGATTATGGTGAGGTATTGACTAAGCCCGATAAAATACTTGATGAGCGTAACATCTGGACTGGGGGTTGGTCGGTTACAGTCAGGTTGGCCAGGGATGGGAATGTTGTCCGTCACCTGCCCTCCTCAGCTTTTATAGGGAGGGATAGGATGACTATTTTCTACCCTGGTCAGCTGAAGCTGTGTCACCGCTGTGGAGAAAAGGGGCATTTGAGTTCCTCCTGTTCAGCCTTGATATGTTCAGTGTGTTGGGGTCAGGGTCATATGGCCAAGGACTGCACCGAGATGATCAGGTGCAACCTGTGCCTGCGCCTTGGCCACCCCTATAGCAGATGTCCTGAAGCCTGGCACAATATGGCAAAGGAGGTACTAGATGACTTGTCAAGGCTGGACAGGATGGAGGGTGATGCCCCTGGTGTACCATCCTCCTCTGTGGTGACTGACTCCCCTGGTCCTGTTCAGGATCCCTCTCCAGTTCCTGTGGCCACCCCTCCTGTGTCTGTAAGTATTCCTTCTGTATCTGTCTCTGTGTCCCCCCTGCCTACTGTATCCCCTCCTCTTGTGTCAGAACCTTCCAAGTCTGTGCCCCCCGAGTCAGTTCCCCCCCAGGAGTCTACCCCTCCTAAGTCTGACTCAAAGGAAGCACCCCCCCCCACCAGGAGTGGTAACATGTACTGGAAAGGTTGCTTCTTCCTCTGTAAAGAAGTCTTGTGGAAAGACTTCACAGAAAAAAACAAGAGATCAGGGCATCTCTGAAGCTGACCTGCAGTACCTGGAGGAGAGAAGGAAGGTTGGGAAGCGGAAGAAGCAGGTGGTGAGGACGGAACAGGCTCCAGTGCCTGTCTCGAACCGTTATAGGTCCTCTAATTGGGATATTTCTTCATCTGGAGCTTCTTCGGAGCGAAGTTCTGATTCTGAAATGGAGTTTGAGGCGGCCTCAAGAAAGAGAGAGGCATCTGGTGATGAGCAGCAGAGGGGAGCTAAGAAGCAATCCACCCAATAACCCAAATGGCGGTTCCCCCTCTGTTAAAAGTGGTGACAATAAATGTCGCCAGCATTAAGTCAGTAAGAGCTCGTTCTATGGCCTTCTTTTTGTTCAGCCAATTAGATGCTGAAATTTTATTTTTGCAAGAGACTAGGCTCACCTCCTTGGCAGATATTCATATGGCCAAGAGAGAGTGGAGGTATGGTCCATCTTACTGGTCTCTTGCGGCCGAGCCTTACGGCGGTGTGGCGGTGTTGTTTAAAACCGGCATGGCAACTGTCCGGTGGGTTATTGAGGTGGAGATTGGGAGATGTATGGTCTTAGACGTCCTTGTGGGAGGGCAGGACCTGCGCCTAATTAATGTCTATGGGCCGCACACAAAGTGGGACAGGAAGTGCCTTTTTACAAGGATCAAGCCATTTCTTTTTACATCCCGGCAAGTGGTCTTTGGAGGTGACTTTAATACAGTAACTAGGCCCAAGGACAGGAAGGACTTCAAGGACAGGCTGGGATATGATAGCGTTTTTTTAAATAGTATGGTTAGGGATGCTGGTCTTGTGGATGTGCACATTAAGCACCTCCCAGATGACACTGGGTTCACCTTTCATCGAGGTAATAGTCAGAGTAGAATAGATAGTTTTTTTTTTAAGGAGACCTCTGCTTTCTCACCCCCAGTGGTGCAGGCAGTAGAGTTCTCTGATCACTGTATGCTATCTGTGGTCCTGAATGCTTCAGACGCCCCTCAGAGGGGCAAGGGCATCTGGAGATTGAATTCGACTCTACTCAAGGAAGAACATGTTAGACAATCCTTTGAGGAATTCTTTCAGGCACAGGTGACCATCCTGGACTTTTGTAGCAGCAAGGCTGAGTGGTGGGAGCTGACCAAAAAGAGGATCGCTGGATTCTTCAGGGGCCTAGCCAATAGAAAGCAGTTTAATAAATACATGACCTACCAACGTTTACGGAGGAAGCTGGATATTCTTGTCTCGAGAGGAGGGGATCCTTGGGCAATCTCCGAAGTGAAACTCCTTCTCAGGAAGTGTCAATATGACCGGCATGCCTCTTTGGTTCTGGAGAGGGACTATGGGAAGTACCACTCGCCTGACCCTTACCAGAACTGCAAACAAGGTGTAGCAGTTAAAACGGTCATTGGCCTTAAGGACAGTACAGGTTCCTTGACAAAGTCCAGGTCAGGGATACTGGAGGTCATGAGGTCCTTTTATGCTGACCTTCTTGGGAGGAAAGAGCTTGACCGTGACAAGATGGAAAGCTTTTTGGACTCTACTCCAGGTCTAAATGATGAAGATGTCCCATTGATGAATTTGACAGAGGAGATCACAGTTGAAGAGGTGATGAGGGCAATTGAACAGCTTGCCATCAAAAAGTCACCTGGACCGGATGGCTTGACGGCTGAGTTTTACAAAGCTTTTAAGTCTATTCTGGCCCCACATTTGGTAGAGGTTTTTTACAGTTGCCTTGCTGATGGGGTACTTCCCCCTTCCATGAGGCACTCAGCTGTGATTCTTCTTTCAAAGGGTAAAGATCCTTCGATGATTGAGAATTGGCGCCCCATCAGCCTTCTTAATGTCGATAGAAAGATACTGGCAAAGATCATTTTCTGGCGCCTATCGTCAGTAGCAGAGTCTTTGCTTTCTCGCCATCAGCACTGTTCGGTCCAGGGTAGGTGCACCTTCACAGCAGTTTTAGCTGTCCGGGAGGCCTTGGAGCGGTGCAGGGCTGCAGGCTGGGGAAAGTATTTGCTGACATTGGATCAGGCAAAGGCTTTTGATCGCGTTAACCATGAGTACCTGTGGTTGCTCCTTAGTAAGTACGGTCTGCCGGGTGGTTTTGTCGATTGGTTAAAAGTCTTGTATAAGGGGGCAGAGAGCTTTCCTCTTGTTAATGGTTGGGTTGGGCAGTCCTTTGAGGTTGGCTCCGGGGTGCACCAGGGTTGTCCCCTGAGTCCCCTGCTCTATGTGTTTGCAATTGACCCCTTCATCAGGACGCTAGAGAGCAGCATGTTGTGTGGGGTGCCAGTGGGGCTCCCGGGTGAGCCGCCTTTGAGGGTTGTTGCCTATGCGGACGATGTGTCGGTGATTGTCACCGGGGCGGATGAAGCGGAGGAGGTGGTCTCTCTGACATCACGGTATTCTGAGGCATCAGGCTCCAAGATCAATCAGGAAAAGAGTGAAGTTTTCTGGATGGGAAAGGAAGGTGAGGGGTTTGATCTCCCGGACACCTTTCCAGTGCCCCAGGAAAGAATTAAGATTTTAGGCATTGAATTTGGACCCGGCGATTATGGCCTCAAAAACTGGGAAGGCAGACTGGAAATTGCCAATACTAAGGTGGTCAGCTGGAAGAGATGGAAGTTATCTATGAGGGAAAGGGTTGAACTGATTAAGACTTACCTGATTCCGATCTTCTTGTATGTCAGCTTTGTCTGCATCTTGCCAGTGTCTCTCTATGCTAGGGTCAGTAGTGTGTTCTTCCAGATGTTGTGGGGGAACAGACTGAACCCCATCAAGAGGAATGTCACCTATCTATCCAGGAGGGAGGGTGGCTTAGGTATGGTCAACCCAGTTCTTTTCTTTTCACTGCTTTTTCTCAAGTTTAATATTGGTAATATGCTTGCAGTGGAACCTCCTGGATGGGCAGGCATATTTAGATCTTGGTTTAGGCCTTTTCTACGACTTTGGGAAGAAGGTGGCCAAGTGAAGAATCTCAGGGGTCATCGTGGTCAGCTACCAGCCTATGTCGCTCCGTGCCTGAAGTTACTACGGCAGTGGCGATTGTCGGCTGAAGATCTCAGATGGTTTCGAGGAAAGTCCTTATGAGTCGAGTCTTGAGCGAAGTCTTTCATGACCCACTGGCCTTAAGGGATTGCCCAGGCCCAGTTTTGAGGGCAGGGTTAAGACTTATTAATTTGGACAGAGTACCTCCTAAATTCAGGGATCTGGCCTGGATGTGCTTCCATGGGAGGCTCTATGTTAGGGGCAATTTGAAATTCCGCAGTGGGGTGGATCGTAGCTGTCCTCGGGAGGAGTGTGCAGGTGAGGAGGAGACTATGGACCATTTTCTGCTTCATTGCCCTTTTAACATAGAGGTGTACAAACAGGTGGGGCGGGCCCTCGGTGTTCCTTTCCTCTCCAGGCTGGGTTATGCTGAGTGGGTGTATGGAGCATTCAATACTGGTGGGGTTTTTTGTTTAGATACACTTTTTCTAGTTAGCATAGTAGTCCGTTATTTCACTTGGAACGCACGGTGTCAGGTCAGCATTCGGCGTAAAATCCTTCCTGTTCAGGTGGTGGTGTATGACATTCTGCATGAGGTGGAGAAGATTCGGGTACTTGAGAGAGACAAGCGGAGTCAGGGGGCTTGGTTGAAGGCGTGGAGGGGTTTCAAGCCTCCCTGACTGCCAGGAGTCTCTTTCCCGGGTGTGGCTGTCTGTCTCTTATCACCCTAGATTATTATTTTTTGGATTAATTTTTGATAAATGGCTGCGTACATAGGTGATGGGTTGTGCCTCTTAGGCCCTCTCTGCTGCTTTATGTAAATAGTTTTGGTAACGGATTATGTATATATTGTATATATTCTGAACATGGATGTGTATTCCTTGGATTTCTGTTGAAGTTTTGTACTATGGTTTTGTTTTTTACTTTTGTATAAAATTGGTTGCTTGATTCTTTTAATAAAAGATCAATAGTGCCCCATCATTGGTGTCAGTGGGAGGAATAGTGCCCCATCATTGGTGTCAGTGGAAGGAATAGTGCCCCATCATTGGTGTCAGTGGGAGGAATAGTGTCCCATCATTGGTGTCAGTGAGAGGAATAGTGCCCCATCATTGGTGTCAGTGGGAGGAATAGTGTCCCATCATTGGTGTCAGTGGGAGGAATAGTGCCCCATCATTGCTGCCATTGTGGGGGAATAGTGCCCCATTGTTCATGTAAGTGGGAGGAATAATGCCCCATTTTTGGTGTCAGTGGAAGGAATAGTGCACCATCAATGGTATCAGTGGAAGGAATAGTGACCCATCATTTCTTATCAGTAGGAGGAATAGTGCTCCATCGTTGCTGCCAGTTGGGAGAATAGTGTCCCATTGTTCATGTAAGTGGGAGGAATAATGCCACATTTTTTGTATGAGTGTAATGAATAATACTCCATCATTGATGTAAGGGGAAGGAATAGTGCCCCATCATTTCTTATCAGTGGAAGGAATAGTGCCCCATCATTTCTTATCAGTGGAAGGAATAGTGCCCGATAATTGATGTCAGCGGGAGGAAAAGTGCCCTATAATTGATGTCAATGGGAAGAATAGTGCCCCATCATTGATGTCAGGGAAAGCAATAGTGCCCCATCATTGGTATCAATGTGAGGAATAATGCCCCGTGTTTGGTGTCAGTTGAAGAAATAGTGCTCCATTGTTGGTGTCAGGGGGAGGAATTTTGTCCCTCCTCAGGTTTGGTCCCCAGAAGACTCACGAAACGCGTTAGTGCATATTTCGTGATGGTTAATACGTTGATTAATATATGGGTGATATCATGATACACTATATTACCAAAAGTATTGGGACACCTGCCTTTACACACACATGAACTTTAACGGCATCCCAGTCTTAGTCCGTAGGGTTCAAAATTGAGTTGGCCCACCCTTTGCAGCTATAACAGCTTCAACTCTTCTGGGAAGGCCGTCCACAAGGTTTAGAAGTGTGTCTATGGGAATGTTTGACCATTCTTCCAGAAGAATGAGGTCAGGCACTGATGTTGTATGAGTAGGCCTAGGCTTAGAGTCAAGGTCAAGTGGTTAACACAGTCATATAGTCCCTCCATCTATGTCATTTGCTTTACTCTGGGCAACACTTTATTATCGGGGCTGACCTGAGCAGATTAGTGGTCCATTCTTTTCTGGAGGTAGCCCATAGTTGACATGTTGGCAATATGCATTTATTTTTTCAGATTTAAAGCTGAATTCCAGGCAGACATCAAAAGCACAAATGAATGCAGCAATTTATTACTAATACATTTGAAATGTATTCATTTTTTAATCCAGTCAGTGTATGTATCTGATTTAATCCAAGGCTTGCCATATTAAAGCGGACCTTCTTCCTCTCCTATCACTTGGCCTCTTTAACTTGAGTGGCCGGGGAGCGGTAGACAACTGAGCCACAGTTTTACTGCTCCTTCGACCGCCCACCTGAAATCTACAGCCAGAGGGGGCTATTCACATGGCAAATTTAGCATGGCATGTTAAGTTAAAAGGCAGAACTCCCTGCCGAACACAGCCCTTCAAGTCGATGGAGCCACACTGCAACTACAAGCCAAACACTTTAGCCCCTTTGGCAAGAAATGGGGTTGTGACCTGTCCACTTAATTTTTATGAGAATGCACCAACGTGCCTCCATCCCAATAATTACAGAGAAAGCAGAGAATGGAAGCGGGACTTTATGTGAGGCAAGTTGGTGAATGTATACATATAATAAGATA
Organism: Lithobates septentrionalis; assembly: GCA_037952835.1. Lineage (NCBI taxonomy): Eukaryota > Metazoa > Chordata > Amphibia > Anura > Ranidae > Lithobates > Lithobates septentrionalis. The sequence continues at coordinate 147,124 of JBBDGP010002372.1, forward strand.
TCAGAGGCAAATCTTGTATAGGATGAGGTTATTCAAAAGAAATATTGCAGGGTAATGCTGGTATAAAATTTAATAACAGATCTTGAAACCAGGTACAATCGTGAGTGAACACGTAATAAATCACCATGGAGCATATTGTAAACAATATATAAGCAGACATAATTCAATTATTGATTATACAGTTGCAGAGAAAAAAACATTTTACTGTAAAATATTATGTGCATCATAAGTTGTTAACTTTACGCGTTTCTTGGCTTGTAACCAATCGTCAGGAGTCATGATGCAATTGAGCTGTATTGAAACAATAACTGTATATTAATATATGTACAGAGGTGTGGAGGAAAGAGACATTGGGGATGCAAGTAACTGATATACTCACAGATAATGCATTGGTCAGTATTGACCCATACATAAAAGTGCAGCGTTGATCCGGGTCCACCAAATCTCCCCCGGGGTTGAGGCAGAGAGCGAGCCCCAAGAAACGTTGGCCACGGCCATCAATGGGGCCAAGGCACCCACGGGGGTCGCCAGGCCGAGACAAACAACGAGGCCCAGGAGACAGAGGAAGAACTGTGGGGGTAAAAGAAAAATAAAGTGTAAGAGGTATCCTAAATGTAAGGGGTGGAGAGTGAATGTAGGGGGAGAAAACTGCAGTGAAGGGCCAAGGAGAAAGTGAGTGTGCATGTGTGAATAAAAGCCAAGAGCAGAAGATAAGTGTGGGGGAATGAGTGAAATAGATGTTAGTGCATCTAAGAAAGCCACTGCTGGTGTCAGTGGAGCGGTGTGGAGGTGTGCAAGGGGATTACCTGGGAAAAGAATGCCGGGCCAGGCTGCATGCCGCAAGGAGAGCATGGCGAAACCTCAAGGTACCCGGCCAGTGACAGCCGTTATATGGCCGTGGGCCAGGGGCGTGCTCACGCCAGCGTCATGCAAGGACGTGATGACGCGACGGGGGAAGCGAGGGGAGGGGCAGCAGGAGAACACATGCGGCCACCTCCCAGCCCCGCAGCGCCAAAGCGCTGGATGGTAATCCACTGGGTGCCCCGCTATGCGGAAGCCAGCGGTGCCGCTAGTGGGACATGGAGAGCATGGCGCCGATGTGTCAAGGTCAGGACCCGCCCCCGTCAGTGGTGGGACGGGTGACGGGTCATGGACTGGGCACATCGCAACCCCAGGGGATAGATCAAATGGATCCCAGCATCAGCTGCATCAGGGGAATAATTGGATGAGACTGTGATGAGGAATAAAATATTATAGAAGGAACTGAAAAGGGAAAATGAAATAAAAAGAAAGAAAGGCAGAACAAGAGATGCAGGAGCAAATAGTCTCTGCCTTGAATTAGATTAATTAGTAAAAACATTGACACAATAGACACACAATCTTGCATAGAGTTAAATCGATATGCAAAAAAGTGTGAGATATAAATAATAAAAAGCTTTAGCCCTGAATTAAATCAGTATATTGCCTGACTAAAGGGGAAAAAAACAAAAACAAAAAATAAAAATAAAAATATATGTACTTACAGAAAAGACTTGAAGGTAAAAAGAAAAAAAAGGAGAAAAAACAAACAAAAAACAACTTTAGCCCTGAATTGAATCAGTGTTTTGTCTGACTATTGTTGTAACTATTGTTATTGTTTCAATACAGCTCAATTGCATCATGACTCCTGACGATTGGTTACAAGCCAAGAAACGCGTAGAGTTACCAACTTATGATGCACATAATATTTTACAGTAAAATGTTTTTTTTCTCTGCAACTGTATAATCAATAATTGAATTATGTCTGCTTATATATTGTTTACAATATGCTCCATGGTGATTTAGTACGTGTTCACTCACGATTGTACCTGGTTTCAAGATCTGTTATTAAATTTTATACCAGCATTACCCTGCAATATTTCTTTTGAATAACCTCATCCTATACAAGATTTGCCTCTGATATCTTATTTTGACATTCTTTTCAATTTGTATACATTCACCAACTTGCCTCACATAAAGTCCCGCTTCCATTCTCTGCTTTCTCTGTAATTATTGGGATGGAGGCACGTTGGTGCATTCTCATAAAAATTAAGTGGACAGGTCACAACCCCATTTCTTGCCATATGATTACCAGGGTGGCAGACACCCGTTTTCCTGTGGCCTGATTAATCCACCTTCCAACTCTACACACACCAACCCCAAGCTACTCTCAAAGTTTTTCATGTCAACCCTTCTTTTTCCATTCATTCCTACTCTCTTATATTATACTATCCACTCTCAAATTGCATTGCTTTTTTCTTTTTTCTCGAGTATTTTTTACTTTATAGAGACCCATGGTCCCCCTCTTGCTCATTGATTAATTTCAGTGCAAGAGTCGTACAAGTATTATTTATATATATATATACTCAATCAGCCAGACATTGATCCTATCAAAAAAATGTGTTTGATCTGTGTTTTTTTTTGCCTTAAACGCCATATAGGATTTATACTACTACAGCCCATCCTACTTCATTGATACCAACATTAACATTCTTCTGTTTTTTCTGTCCTAGTCGTTTCCTTTTAGTCAAACAAATACTGATTCAATTCAGGGCTAAAGCCTCTTATGCCGCGTACACACGAGCAGACTTTCCGGCATACTTGGTCCGGCGGACCAGAGTCTGCCGGACAATCCGACCGTGTGTAGGCTCCGGCGGACTTTTCCGGCGGACTTTTTCCCAAAAGCCCGCCGGACCTAGATTTGAAACAGGTTTTAAATCTTTCCGTCGGACTCAGTTTCTGGCGTCCGCTCGTCTGTGTGCTGGTCCGACGAACCAGATACGATGCAAGGGCAGGGTATTGCATTTTGCGCTTGCTGCAATAGGAAAAACTAATTTTCCTATTGCGGCGAGCGCGGGGCATACCAGGCCCTTAGGTCTGGTATGGATTTTAAAGGGAAGCCCCTACGCCGAAAAAATGGCGTGGGGTCCTCCCTAAAATCCATACCAGACCCCGATCCAAGCACGCAGCACGGCCGGTCAGGAAAGGGGGTGGGGACGAGCGAGTGCCCCCCCTCCTGAACCGTACCAGGCCCCATGCCCTCAACATGGGGGGGTGCTTTGGGGGAGGGGGCGCCCTGCGGGGCCCCCCCACCACAAAGCACCTTGTCCCCATGTTGATGAGGACAAGGGCCTCTTCCCGACAACCCTGGCCGTTGGTTGTCGGGGTCTGCGGGTGGGGGGCTTATCGGAATCCAGGAGCCCCCTATAATAAGAGGGCCCCCAGATCCCGGCCCCCCACCCTATGTGAATGAGTATGGGGTACATGGTACCCCTACCCATTCACCTAGGGAAAAAGTGTCAATAATAAAACACACTACACAGGTTTTTAAAATAATTTATTAAACAGCTTCGGGGGGGTCTTCCTCCGGCTTCGGGGGTCTTCTTCTGGCTTCAGGGGTCTTCTTCCGGCTTCGGGGGTCCCTCCGGTTCCTCTTCTCACGGCGTGCGGTTGGTTCATCTCCCGGTGTTCCAGTTCTTCGGCCGGCTCCTCCGCTGTCTTCAGGCCGCTCTCTTGCCAGCGGAGGTCCGGACTTCTGGCTTCTTGTCTTCTTCCCTCTTCTCTTCTCCAGATGTTGACACGACGCTCTCTCCGGCTGGACTGCTCTCTGAGGGCTCCGTTGTGACTTATATAGGCGGAGACCCCGCCCCCTTATGATGTCACAGTCCCTGGGCATGCTGGGACTGTGACGTTTTAGGGGGCGTGGTCAACATCACCTGGTGACCGAGTCCATGTGTGGGCAAGTCCGTTCATTCTGAAAGTCCGCCGAAACTCCGGCGAAAGTCAGTCGGAAAGACGGGCGGACTTAGCCCGCCGGAAAGTCCGGTCGTGTGTGGGCAAGTCCGTCCGTTTTAAAGTCCAGCGCACCTGGCGGACAAAGTCTGTCAGAAAGTGTGCCGGACCAAGTATGCCAGAAAGTCCGATCGTGTGTACGCGGCATTAGGCTACCAACGTCATACATGCTAAGAGACTTTAGGCTATCTCTTCAACGCTGCGCATGCATCAGGAAATCACTAGACATGTGCACTGACAAAAAATGTGTTCGTTTTCGTTTCATTCGTTTTTTTGCTTTTTTTGGAAATTCGAAAATTTCGAAAATTCAAGAATTTAGTAATTCAAAAATAAATAAAAGAAAATTTGAAAATCTGAAAAAAAGAAAGAAAATCAGTAAAATTCGAAATAATAACTAATAATAAATATTAAATGATAGGTATTGGAATTTCCTTTCAAATTTCGCTGTTTGTGAGCGTAACAAATACAAATTTATCTGAAGTTACGAATTATCCGAAATAACGAATGCCACATCTAAAAAAAAGTAATGGAACAAATTAATAATAAATAATAATAAAAAAAGCTTTTATTATTATTGTTATTTATTATTTTTAGATCATTATGGTCCATCCGCTTAGATATGGTATTCGTTATTTCAGATAATTCGTAACTTCGGATAAATTCGTACTCGTTACGTTCACTAACAGCCAAATTTGAAAGGAAATTCCAATACCTATCATTTAATATTTATTATTAGTTAGTTATTATTTCAGATTTTCGGGTTTTCAAATTTTCAGATTTTCATTCTTTTGAATGTTTAGATTTTCATTCTTATTTTTGGACTTTCAAATTTCCAAATTTTAGAATTTTCGAATTTCCTAATTTTGAAATTTTCGAATTTCCTAATTTTAAATTTTCAAATTTCCTTATTTTGAATCTCGAATTTGCGAAATTTCAAATTTCGAATGTCTGAATTTCGAACTTCAGAATTTAGAATTTCTGAAATTTAGAATTTCTGAAATTTAGAATTTCTGAAATTTAGAATTTCTGAAATTTAGAATTTCGAACTTCAGAATTTAGAATTTCTGAAATTTAGAATTTCGAACTTCAGAATTTAAAATTTCCAAAATTTCAGAATTTCAGAAATTCCGAATTTTCGAAATTTCGGAAATTCAGAAGTTAACGAATTTGTCAAAATTCGTTAAAAAACAAATTTGGAACTAAATGAATTGCACATGTCTAGAAATCACATTCAACCCAGGATAGTAGGACACCTGATAATGTTTCTATCTGTACCCAGTCTTCCTTCCACGTTCCTTCTAGCCCCAATGACGTCACTCCCAATCACTGCACAGCGCTCTGAATGGAAGGCATACTCAGTATGACATCATGGGTGCACATTTAGGAGATATTCCTTTTTCCTACGGGTAAGCTTTATTATAAGCTTTCCTGCAGGTACAAGTCACCAAGCTGTGCTTACTTGGCCGGGGCTCCTTTTGCTCCTTTTGCATGAATTACGGCATCAATGCAGCATGGAATGGAGGTGATCAGCCTGTGGCACTGCTCAGGTGTTATGGAAGGTCAGGTTGCTTTGATAGCGGCCTTCAGCTCGTCTGCATTTTTGGGTCTGGTGTCTCCCATCTTTCTTTTGACAATACCCCACAGATTCTCTATGGGGTTTAGGTCAGGCAAGTTTGTTGGCCAATCAAGCACAGTGATATCATGATCATATAACCAGGTATTGGTACTTTTGGCAGTGTGGGCAGGTGCCAAATCCTGGTGGAAAATAAAATCAGCATCTCCAATAAGCTGGTCAGCAGAGGGAAGCATGAAGTGCTCTAGAATTTTCTGCTAGAGAACTGCGCTGACTTTAGACTTGATAAAACACAGTGGACCAACACCAGCAGATGACACGTCTCCCCAAATCATCACAGACTGTGGAAAATGTTGCATTTAATTTGGGAATCAAGGTCCCAGAGTCTGAAGGAAGAGTGGAGAGGCACAGAATTCAAGTTGCATGAGGTCCAGTGTGAAGTTTCCACAGTCAGTAATGATTTGGGGAGCCGTGTCATCTGCTGGTGTTGGTCCACTGTGTTTTATCAAGTTCAAAGTCAGCGCAGTTCTCTATCAGAGCATATTTAATGATTCCCTCTGCTGACCAGCTTTATGGTCTGCTGACCAGCTCTATGGAGATGCTGATTTCATTTTCCACCAGGACTTGGTACCTGCCCACACTGCCAAAACGACCAATACCTGGTTTAATGATCATATCACTCAAATGTATCACTTGATTGGCCAGCAAACTCACCTTAAACCTCACTAGAGAATCTGTGGGGTATTGTCAAGAGGTTGTAGAGCAGTGGCAGCTGGTTCTCTAAAATTTTTTTTGGGGGGGGGGGGTGGACGCAAACAAACTTAAAAATTCAGAAAAATACTGAAAAAAAAACATCAATTGCAGCCACTGTGCCCATCAAATGCAGCCACTGTGCCCATTAAATGCAGCCACTTGTGCCCCATCAAATGCAGCCACTTGTGCCCCATCAAATGCAGCCACTTGTGTCCGTCAAATGCAGCCACTTGTGCCCTATAAAATGCAGCCACTTGTGCCCATCAAATGCCGTCACTGTGCCCCCCTGCCCGCTCGCTGACTGCCCGGCACTTACCCCATCCTGGTGGGGTATCAAGCAGCAGGTGACGGCGGCAAGATGTGGGATGGTGGGATGAGCAGCAGGCGGCGGCTCCTGTGTCCTCCATTTGTCTCTTCTTCCTTCTGCTAGGCATCCAATCGGAGCGCCTGTGCCTTCAGCCAATCAGGTGATGGGTAACAGACCCGCGCCTCCTGATTGGCTGAGAGGCAGTTTAGTGTTAGAAAAGTGAATATTAAGTCGCCTTCCTAACACACCTGGTTGGGCTCCGAGCGCAATGCTTTGCATTCCGAGTCCACCTTTTTTGAAGCATATTAGTGCCCTCAAAGAAACACCCCCGCTGTTGTAACTCTGAATAGGGGGTGGCTACAGCGGCCATGGATAGACTCATGCTATGCATAAATTGATCCATTCTACACAGAGGGGGTGGCGTGACAAAGGGGGCGGCGCCCGGGCGCCCCTAATGGACACACCGCCACTGAAGATGAGAGACACCAGACCCAACAATGTAGACGAGCTGAAGGCCGCTATCAAAGCAAACTGGGCTTCCATAACACCTCAGCAGTGCCACAGGCTGATCCCCTCCATGCCATGCCGCACTGATGCAATAATTCATGCAAAAGGAGTTCAACCAAGTATTAAGTGCATACTATACTGTACATGGACATACTTTTCAGTAAGCCAACATTTCTGTATTAAAAATCCTTTTTTTATTGTTCTTATGTAATATTCAAATTTTCTGGGATACTGAAATCTGGGTTTTCACTATCTGAAAGCCAGTCAGGGATTCTCAAAGCTGGCCCCTCAGCTGTTGGCTAATTGCCAGCTCCTATCTCTCCACAGTGACTCATCTGTTGATGATAACCTGCTCGTCAGTCCTGCCTACTTAAGCCGTCCAATCCAGATGATCTCTGTCTTCGCCTTGGTCACATCTCTAGAGACGCTCTCCTGTGTTCCTGTTAAAGACTTGCTTGGCTGACATTCCTTCTGGCTCCAGATCCTGCTTGCTGTTCTACTACGCTCATCTCCGGCTCCCTGACGTTTCGGCTTGTCTGACTATCCGTTCCAGTTCCTGAACTCTGCCTATGTTTTGACTACATTTACTCTGTTAACCTTTTTTTTGTTATTATTAAACAAGTGTGATTTAACTGTACTTCTGTCTCAGTCTGATTCATGGTTTCTGACAAAGCCATAATCATCATCAAAATTAAAGGAAGAAATGCTTGAAATATATTACTCTGTGTGTAACGCATCTATATAAAAGATATGATTTTCACTTATTAAATTGAATTACTGAAATATATTAACTTTTTGATGTTATTCTAATTTTATGAGATGGACCTGTATATACAGTAGTCATAGAAGCTGGTGGGACCCAAGGTTCTTGAAGGTGGTCATTATGCCAAAATGTGAATTGGCAGGGACCAGTCCTAGGTACAGCTCCCCTATTTTGTAAGGTTCAGTGACAGTGAACTGGGGTCATTCATGGGAGTATCTTCGGTTACCGGTGCAACTGCCTCCAAGTTAGTGTTGTGCCTAACTTAGGTGTTTAAGGAGATACTTTGTTAAAATAGAAATGCCTACAAGGACCTTGGGGCTCCATTTATTTTATATTGAATATTACTCTGTTATTTTTATTTTGTTAATAAAGGGCTGCTATGGCCATTACACTGGAATTGCTGTCTTGGGTGAGTTATTCAGGTATTGACATGTGGCAGAGTGGTGGTCAGGCAGCAAGAGAGCCAAATTCATCTTTAATACCTTAGTCAAGCAGAAAACAGCTATCCATTTCTGATTTATGGCGCACTTTATTAACCCACTATATGTGAGTGTTAAAATATCAAACTAAAATTTGACAATTGTCTTTGAGCTCTATGCCTTGGATCTCTTTGAAACTTATTTTCTGTACATTTAACTTTATTTTTAGATAAGATTCTGTTAAATCTTCACACCCCTGAAGAAGAATTTGACATAAATATCGAAACGCGTTGGGTGTAAAGAAAATTCATTATCTACCTCTTTACAAATATTATACATATGATGTATGAACAATTAATGCCTTGCTATAATGGTTTTTAAAGTTTTTTCAATAAAATTTATATTTTTATAGATATTTTTGTGTATATCAATTTACTATGTTGAGTGCCTTAAAAGTCTACTTAGGGGAACCCTTTTGTTTTCTTTTGATTTATGGCGGGAAACCATCCAGCCACCTTCATGTTCCCTTTTTACAATATATTGCTTACATTATTGCTAGAACTATCCCTGAGATCCAAACTTCTTTCTGACAATGTCATTAGCATCCCCACCCAAGTGCAAGTCCAAGAACTGGGATGGATACTAAATGTAGGACCTCTGGGGGGGGCAATGTTCATGGGCCCAGAATTATCTATGTGCCGTAATACAAAACGAAGCAGCGGATAGTCACGTACATACTTATGTTTTCGTAATAAAAATTTCCACTGTAATGGCCATTACCAATTAAACAATTAGGTGATTTAATTTGTTTTCTTACTACACTACAGCAATGTAATTAATGTAGCCTCATCACACATTTGGATCCTTTGGTGCTCATTATTATTAGCTTTGCTTGTCTAATTGCTACAATGTAATTTTAGTATTAACGGGGCACCCTGAAATCAGTAACCTTTAATTATGTGCTTAGCAACATTTTTTTTTTAATGACATGGTGATATGCAGTTGCTAACGATAACACAATTTTTCTTATAACGGTGGGAATTGGAAAGGTAAACTTGTAGAGTCTACATGAACTATGGGTGATTTATTATTGGAATGTTTCTTCTTCTTTGAACATAGAGTCATTTATATGAGCCTTCGAAGATGTAAGCATGTAGGTAGGATTCTTTTCTTTATTTAAAGTTTTTCCATTTTTTAAAAGTTTTTTTTATAAAGCAATGAGTGGAACCTTATGGATTTGATGCCCTGGTACATCACCACAACTAAGGGACATACAGTGCCTTGAAAAAGTATTCACACCCCTTGAAATGTTCCACATTTTGTCATGTTACAACCAAAAACGTAAATGTTTTTTATTGGGATATTATGTGATAGACCAACACAAAGTGGCACATAATTGTGAAGAGGAAGGAAAATGATAAATGGTTTTCAAAAGTTTTTACAAATAAATAACTGAAGAGTGTGGCGTGCATTTGTATTCAGCCCCCCTTTACTCTAAGACCCCTAACTAAAATCTAGTGGAACCAATTGCCTTCAGAAGTCACCTAATTAGTAAATAGAGTTCACCTGTGTGTAAATTATTCTCAGTATAAATACAGCTGTTCTGTAAAGCCCTCAGAGGTTTGTTTAAAGCAGGGTTGGGATTTAAAAAAAATTATCCAAGCTTTGAACATCTCACGGAGCACTGTTCAATCCATCATCCAAAAATGGAAAGAGTATGGCCCGACTGCAAACTTACCAAGACATGGCCATCCACCTAAACTGCCGGGCAAGGGGAGCAATAATCAGAGAAACAGCCAAGAGGTCCATGGTAACTCTGAAGGAGCTGCAGAGATCCACAGCTCAGGTGGGAGAATCTGTCCACAGGACAACTATTAGTCGTGCTCTCCACAAATCTGGCATTTATGGAAGAGTGGCAAGAAGAAAGGCATTGTCGACAGAAAGCCATAAGAAGTTCTGTTTGTGAGAAGCCATGTGGGGACACGGCAAACATGTGGAAGAAGGTGCTCTGCTCAGATGAGACCAAAATTGAACTTTTTGGCCTAAAAGCAAAATGCTGTGTGGCGGAAAACTAATGCCGCGTACACACGGTCGGACTTTTCGTCTACAAAAGTCAGACAGCCTGTCCGACAGACTTCCGGCAGACTTTCGGCGGACTTTCGACGGACTTGCGGCGGACTTTCTAACGAACAGACTTGCCTACACACGATCACACAAAAGTCCGTCGAATTCTTACGTGATGACGTACACCGGACTAAAATAAGGAAGTTCATAGCCAGTAGCCAATAGGTGCCCTAGCGTGGCTTTTTGTCCGTCGGACTAGCACACAGACGAGCGGATTTCGGGGTCCGTCGTAGTTACGAAGTAAAGATTTGAAGCATGTTTCAAATCTAAAGTACGTCGGATTTGAGGCTAAAAAAGTATGTTGAAAGTCCGGAGAAGCCCACACACGATCGGATTACCAGCCAGCTTTAGTCCGTCAGCGTCCGTTGGACTTTTGTAGACGAAAAGTCCGACCGCGTGTACGCGGCATTACACTGCACATCACCCTGAACACACCATCCCCACCGTGAAGCATGGTGGTGGCAACATCATGTTGTGGGGATGCTTTTCTTCAGCAGGGACAGGCGAGCTCAGAGTTGATGGGAAGATGGATGGAGCCAAATACAGGGCAATCTTAGAAGAAAACCTGTAATGCCGCGTACACACGAGCGGACTTTACGGCAGACTTTGCCCGGCGGACAGGATTTCGTCGGACAATTCGATCGTGTGTGGGCTCCAGCGGACTTTGTTTTCTCAAAAGTTGGATGGACTTAGATTTGAAACATGTTTTAAATCAATCCGTCGAAATCGAGTCCGGTCGAAAAGACCGCTTGTCTGTATGCTAGTTCGACGGACAAAAAGCCACGCTAGGGCAGCTATTGGCTACTGGCTATGAACTTCCTTGTTTTAGTCCGGTCGTACGTCATCACATACAAATTTGACGGACTTTGGTGGATTGTGTGTAGGCAAGTCTGTTCATTCAGAAAGTCCGTCGTAAAGTACGTCGAAAAGTCCGCCGGGCAAAGTCTGCCGTAAAGTCCGCTCGTGTGTATGCGGCATTAGAGTCTGAAAAAGACTTGAGACTGGGGCGGAGGTTCACCTTCCAGCAGGACAACGACCCTAAACATACAGCCAGAGCTACAATGGAATGTTTTAGATCAAAGCATATTCTTCATGAATCCATGCTGATTACTGCTAATGACACAATTTTCATTACTAAAATCTTGTATATGGTATACGTTAGGCTAACTGGTTTATAGTTCCCAGGGAAATATCTCGATCCTTTTTTAAATATTGGTGCTACATTAGACAGTAGACTGTTCGTAATTTAGTCTCAGTATAAATACAGCTGTTCTGTGAAGCCCCCAAAGGTTTGTTAGAGAACCTTAGTGAACAAACAGCATCGTGAAGGCCAGGGAACACACCAGACAGGTCAGGGATAAAGTTGTGGAGAAGTTTAAAGAAGGGTTAGGTTATAAAAAAATATCAAGGTATAAAAAACACACAAAATAGTTCACCAGTTCATGAGCTTGTCAAGAAAGTCCAGCTGGTAATCCTGATCACAGAAAACAATTCTTCTATCACTAAAGACGCTGCAGCTCTCTTCATAATCCACTGGGTGGTGGACATGGATCTATACAAACAAAAAAAGGAAAGGAAAAGAGCGCACGACCGCCCTAGTATAATACTGTTTATTTGAGCAATTGATAAAAAGTGTTCAATAAATTGCACTCACATTTGGAAGCATAAATAAGGGCATGTAGTATTGATGTTCTCCTCTCCTGGATGGCTCCTGTAAGGTATGCCAGTAATCAAGGAACATCCAATCTTCCCAGTGCCGGATGACAGCTCACAAGCCGCCCGACATCACCTCCGGCGTACACTGCGGTCCGCGCATTTACCTAGGCCAGACGTTGTCACCTTGCCACCTTGCTGAGTTGGGTAGCCATGCACTTGGGGGGGGGGGGGCCCTGTCCAACTTCGCAGCTAGCATTATAGGGCGCCCCACTGCCCCTCGGTGCACAGCACATGCCCAAGGTAAGCACAAGCACAAGAATGCAGAAAGAGGTGAGGTTGTTGCCGCTGGTAGCAAAGCAACCACCTCTTTGCTAGCTGTGGTATCAGACATCCAAGCACCAAGAGGTGGGCACCCTGTAATTCTAGCTGTGAAGTTGGACAAGGTGTCCCCCCACAGCACAAGGCTACCCATGTGGCTAGCAAAGAGGCAATTGCTTTGCTAGCAAGTGCCTGTCTCTAGTTTCTAGCACTTTCCCGAGGCAAGCACTGGCAAGAAGAATGCAAAAGGGAGGTGAGGCTCTTGACGGTATTGCCTGAGCCAAGTGCCGCAGGCTTGAGACAGTCACTTGCTACCAAAGCAATTGCCTTCTTGCTAGCCACATTGTCCAGCTTCAGTCTCCAGCTCTCAGCACTTTCTAGAGGCAAGCATCAACAAGAAGAATGCAGAGTGAGGTAAGGCTCTTGCCAGCATTGCCTAAGCCAAGTGCTTGGGGCTGGAGACAGGCGCTCACATTCAAAGCAGATGTCTTCTTGCTAGCTGCGGTGTTCGACCGCCATGCGCCAAGGCGGTGGGGCTCTAGCTGACTAAGCAGCTAGTGTTGCAGCTGTGGTCTCCAGCTCCCAGCACTTGGCCAAGTAACCGCTGGCACAAGGAATGCAGACAAAGGTGAGGCTCTTGTCAGTGCTTGCCTAGGCCAAGTGACAGTTGCTTGCTCCCCTAGGAAGATAAGATAGATAGTTCTACCCTCATCAGCATCGCCCATGATACACCTGCTAAATTCTCATCCAAATGGGCCTGCTGGACCCACTTCCAGACAACAACAGATTACAAAGACCTCACCACTGCCAATACACTTCCCATCGGACATCTGCCTACGACGCCTACATAAACCCAGACTCAGCTCAGATACCCCCTTATACCCACTTAGATCAAGAACAACGAGCTATCCTCACCGGCCGCGTTTCCACAAAACCCACTGCTCCCCCTATATTCCCCCACCGGGGGGAAGAGAGATGGACAACAAACACTCCCCTTCGGTCCCCTATCACCACCTACAATATCATACTATCGCATACTGTACCCCCACCCCCACCCCCTCTCCCCCTCTCTCCTATCCCACCCCCTCTTACCCCCCCCTGAACGTACCAACTACCCCTTTTTTATCACTTACGCGCCTCCTCCCAGACACCTAAGCATCCTCCTAGATACACAGAAACCCACGCTCTGAACCCAACCTAGAACACTCCACTCCATCAGAACCCTCCTCGATACACCCCGTCTAGACCAAAACATTCCCACCTCCTCCATAACTCCTATCCCACAAGGTTATAAAACCCACAAGCCCAACCAAAAATCATGAACCCAACAAGCTTCCAAAGCCACGTACACACGGGCGGACTTTTCGACCGGACTGGTCCGACGGACTTTCCGGCGGACTTTCGACGGACTTTTGACGGACTTCCGACGGACTTTTTAACGAAATGACTTGCCTACACACGATCACACCAAAGTCCGACGGATTCGTACGTGATGACGTACACCGGACTAAAATAAGGAAGTTGATAGCCAGTAGCCAATAGCTGCCCTAGCATCGGTTTTTGTCCGTCGGACTAGCACACAGATGAGCGGATTTCTGGGTTGAGCGGAGTTATGACGTAAAGATTTGAAGCATGTTCCAAATCTAAAGTCCGTCAGATTTTCGACTGGAAAAGTCCGCTAAAGGTTCGGTGAAGCCCGCACAAGGTCGGATAGTCCGCCGGACTCGGTCCGTCGGACCAGTCCGATAGAAAAGTCCGCTCGTGTGTACGCTGCATCACTCCGCAGACACAGCGTTCTGCCTCTTCAAATTATCGTTATTTAACATTTTGATGTTCATAAACTCTAATGCCGCGTACACACGGTCGGACTTTCCGGCATACTTGGTCCGGCGGACCAGAGTGTGCCGGACAATCCGCCCGTGTGTAGGCTCCGGCGGACTTTTCCGGCGGACTTTTCCCAAAAGCCCGCCGGACCTAGATTTGAAACATGTTTTAAATCTTTCCGTCGGACTCAGTTTCGGGCGGAAAGTCCGCTCGTCTGTGTGCTGGTCCGACGGAAAGCCCGCTCGTGTGTATGCTGGTCCAACGGACCAGATACGACGCGAGGGCAAGGTATTGCATTTCGCGCTCGCTGCAATAGGAAAAACAAATTTTCCTATTGCGGCGAGCGCGGGGCATACTAGGCCCTTAGGTCTGGTATGGATTATAAAGGGAACCCCCCTACGCTGAAAAAACGGCGTGGGGTCCCCCCTAAAATCCATACCAGACCCCGATCCGAGCACGCAGCCTGGCCAGTCAGGAAAGGGGGTGGGGACGAGCGAGCGCCCCCCCCCCCCCTCCTGAACCGTACCAGGCCGCATTCCCTCAACATGGGGGTGGGTGCTTTGGGGGAGGGGGGCGCCCTGCGGGGCCCCCCCACCCCAAAGCACCTTGTCCCCATGTTGATGAGGACAAGGGCCTCTTCCCGACAACCCTGGCCGTTGGTTGTCGGGGTCTGCGGGCGGGGGTCTTATCGGAATCCGGGAGCCCCCTATAATAAGAGGGCCCCCAGATCCCAGGTCCCCCACCCTATGTTAATGAGTATGGGGTACATGGTACCCCTACCCATTCACCCAGGGAAAAAGTGTAAATAATAAAACATTACACAGGTTTTTAAAATATTTTATTAAACAGCTGGGGGGGGATCTTCCTCCGGCTTCGGGGGTCTTCTTCCGGCTTCGGGGGTCCCTCCGGTTCATCTTCTCCCGGCGTCCGGTTGGTTCTTCTTCGCTCTCTTCTCCCAGTGTTTCAGTTCTTCTGCCGGCTCCTCCGCTGTGTTCAGGTAGCTCTCTTGCCAGGAGAGGTCCGGACTTCTGGGCTTGTCTTCTGGGCTTCTGGGCTTCTTCTCATCTTTTTCTAGTCCCGTCGCACCTGAGTCACGTTCAAAATGAACGGACTTGTCCGTGTGTGGGCAAGTCCGTTCATTCTGAAAGTCCGCCGTAACTCTGGCGAAAGTCTGTCGGAAAGACGGGCGGACTTAGCCCGCCGCAAAGTCCGGTCGTGTGTGGGCAAGTCCGTCCGTTTTAAAGTCCGGCGCACCTGGCGGACAAAGTCTGTCAGAAAGTGTGCCGGACCAAGTAGGATAGAAAGTCCGACCGTGTGTACGCGGCATAAGTTACGATGTTCACATATTTTGACCATTGTCATTTGACTTGTATTATGTATTTCTGTGATACTCTACATGTGTGTGTTCTCTACTATTTTTAATAAAAACTTTATGGGGAAAAAAAAAAGATAGTTCTACACGTGCTTTGTCCCATCGGGAACTGAATACTGTAAAAAAGAGATACCAGTTTAAGGCAGCCCATTGAAAATAATAAGGTGCCAACACAGCGAAAATATATATTTTTTTCCACTGCAACACACTATCTTGCTTTGCCGCCATTCAAAATGAATAGCGCTGCAATGCAAGCAACCTCTATTACTACACCTCAAGGATATAAACGGGCCCTTAAATTTTTTCAAAAATAACATTTGTGTTACGATCTAACAGAGCAACATGTAATTTGAGTAGGAAAGGGTGCTTATATTTTGCCCCAGGGCTAAGAGAGGGGGGCTCTTAACTTCGCCTCCGGCTGAGGCTCAGCACATTCACCGCCGTATTAATTCTCTTTATCTGTCTTCCGGTTGGAAATCTTTAGCTCCTGCAGAGAAAGTGCGAGCGCTGAAAGTTTGGAGCCAAAAGATCAAAATCTTAATGTAATTTAAATTAAACATGGCAAAAAAAAAAAAAATTATTTAAGCATTTGTTTATCCAAGCAGATGCAGCCGCACTTGAAAAAAAAAAAAAAATCTCATTCATAATTGAGCATTCATTATTTCTTAAACCGTGTTTGGAGCATAGATTTTTCACATTTTCCATCATATATATTGTGCTAAGCCATAAATATTTCACCACCTAGCCTGCTAATCTATGTTAGTTTTTTTTTTCCCTCCCTTTAATGTATATTTTATTGCAGGACTAGTCAATAAATAAATTACATCAAAAAAAGGAAACCGGACTGTATTTATTTAAACATCTGCAGTCGTCTTGGGATTCACAAGCTGGTTTGGATTCTCGATCTGAAATCACTGCGTCTGATTCCCTTTAAAGTGAAAACCTCGCAAGGATTTAAAGCCTAACGGCCATTCACACCTTCCCAGTGCATCGCATTAATGCATCGCACATTGACAAATATCACATATATTATTGCATTGAAGTGCCGTTCAGTTTGAATGTCATACCATTGCACAAAGGTAACTCAGCTCCAGTGCGTTATATTGCAGCACAAGGCATGGTAATGATCTATCATGCGCTCTGCAGAGGTGTAACTAGAACCTTCAGGGCCCCAGTGCAAGACACCACGAAGGGCACCCCTGGTCCCTGACTGGGGGCCCTTCCCAGTGTTCCCACTGATCCTGGGGCCCTTTACTCCAATGGTGGGACTCTTTATTATGGTCCCTCAAGGGGCCACCTTCCTGCCGTCTTGGGGTCCCCGGGGGCAGAACAGCAGAGACTAGTCGTGACCTGTGCAACCCTGGTAGTTCAGCCACTGGTGTCAATCCTTTTTTTTTTTTTTTTTTTACCACTTTATTTTAATTTTGATCTTTTTTTTACAATTGTATAGTTTTTTTTTTTTAACAATTGTATTTTTTATTATTTTTTTTACCATTTTATTTTAGTTTTGATCTTTTTTTACAATTGTATTTTTTTATTCATTTCTTTTTTTTTACCATTTTATTATATTTGTATTTCTTTTTTTACAATTGTATTTTTTATTATTTTTTTACCATTCTATTTTATTTTATTTTTTATCTTTTTTTTACAATTGTATTTCTTATTTTTATTTTTTACCATTTTATTTTTTTTTTTTTACAATTTTATTTTTTTACATATTTTTTCGGCCCCCCATTGGGGGACTTTGGTGAAGTATCTGATGTCTAAACAGACCCCTGATGTCTCACTTTTGAGACAAAGCGAGGGACTGAGGACAGATTCCTCAGTCCCTTTCTCTGCAGCCTCAGCTGCACAGAATCAATGAACAGAGCTTCCCATTCATTCATAAACGGAAGCATAGTAAACACAGTTTACTATGCCTCAGCTATGAATGTATCTAAAAAAAAACATCTGTACCGATCACTGACTCTATTCATTAACCCTTTGGTGCAGGCCGCACGCAAATATGTGGCCTCTCGGCGCCTGGTCTTTAGCACCAAGGGGCCAGCATATTTGCAGAAATTGCTGCCAATACACCTGTCCCGAAAGCGCTCCCGTCACAGTTTCTGTCGCCTGAATGCTCCTGATCTCTCCTTGTGATCAGGAGTTTTCGGACAGCCAATCACGGCGGTCATGTGATCTTAAGCCCCGCCCTGCCTCCCGGCGTTATAAACCTCTTAAAGGGACGGAAGGTAGCAGCGCTAAAAGGTTAAGAGGGGCCGGTAAATGACACATTTACTGGCCCCTTCCCCACTCTCTATCTTGACTGATTTCCCCCCCCCAGCAGCCGGTGGGAGGGGGAAACCCGGCACCATTGATGGAGGTGGGGGCTAGGGGGGCCAGGGAAGCACACGGGGGCCTGGGCCAGCAGGACAGGAATAGCGAGGTGGTGGGAGCCGCATGTAGAGCATTTAATACCCTTTATTTTCTTCCTGCAGCCGCCGAATGTCTGCAAGAGGGAGAGGAGGAGAAGCGGGCATTCAGCGGCTACATGGTGGGATCAAACTACAAGTCCCATGAGGCATAGCAAGACTCTGGCAGTCACAAGCATGGCACCCAGAGGCAGAGGCATGATGGGACTTGTAGTTTTGCAGCAGCTGGAAGGTCCGCTAATTGCATATCCCTGCTCTACATGATGCTGCTCCCCCCCGCCGTCTCCTATTCAGGTGTACATGGGCCCCCTGGAGCTTGAGCATGAAGCCGGGTCGCAATGGGACCCCTGCGACCCCCGTATGTATGCCCCTGGTGCTCTGCATTGCCAAAACTGGCTGATGTCTGTTTTTCTTGGGCAGTTCTGACACCTTTCTCATACATGGAAAAATCTGCATGTTTTATACTAGATAGTAACTTAGAACCCCCCCAAACAATTATATATTTTCTAAAAGCAAAGGCCCAGAAGAAAAAAAAAATGTTGGTTGCTGCAATTTTTTATGTCATGCAATATTTGCACAGCGGTTGAATCTGCCGCAGGACTCAAGCTACCTTACTTTTTGCATTGCCTAAGAGTGGCTGCTAACATCAGACAGACAATAAGCGTACTTGACCTCTGGAATATTAGAGGTTCCATTTGCTCTGGTAAGCAGATGGTGCGTGCTGCACTACCGGTAAAGCCGTTGGTGCACTGAAGTTGGTGTGAAGAGTTGGTGGTGGATCCGCATAAACGGGTTCATCACGTTTCTTATTTGGACTTTCGGCGATTCATATCACATCACGCTTTTAGTACTTTATTGCATGTGCACTTTATATTACGTTGTGCACAAGGTTATGATTTACAGAAAAAGTTTGTGTAAACGGTTGGTAGCAAAATCTGCACATGTGTGTTATGGAATTATTTTGTGTACAAATTTAGTTTTTTTTTTTTTTTTCATTTGCACAAACACTTTATAATTTATATTTATTAATTACATTTGATATTCAATGCATTATATTGAAAGGCTTACTATTTAAAAGGGATAGCGCACCCACTTTTTTTTACATTCATGTTAAACCCCCTGTCAGGCTTTAATTACACAGGGGGGGGGGTGCTCTCTAAAGAGCAATCTGCTTTCGGATCGCTCATCAGAGAGCATTTGACAGGCAGTGAGGAGGCGGTGTTATGCCTGCTTTAACCTCCTTAGTGGAACTTTTCCCTTGAATGGGGCGCATTCAGGGGATGCTCTGTCCGCTGAAAAGCAACAGAGGGTATGATTCCTGCTGCAGCTGAGATGCAAATCATTGCAGCCACAGCATGTGTACACCCCAGGCCTCTGCCTCTCCTGCTAGGGCCAGTTGTAGACCTTATGGGCCCAGGGCCGGGACAAGGGGTGGGCAGAAGGGTCAGGCTGCCCCAGGCGCAGCGTGTATTGTAGCGATGGGGGCTTCGCAAGTTTATAATACTATAGGTCTGACAGGAGTAGTGACAGGGGCGTCACTACTTCTGTCAGCCCAGCTCTGGAAGCAGCAAGGAGAAGAGGAGAGAGCCGGGAGGAGGTGTGGGCTGTGCTCTCTCCCCCCTTCTTCTCATAAGCTTGCACATAATCAAGGGGGGGTTGCAATTCGGCATCTTTGCCCTGGGCACTAAATGATCTTGATAAAAAGAAAGAAAAAAAGAGCGCACCAGCCTAGTGCATTATCCTTGACAGATTTATTGATTAAAAACAAGATAAAATCTACTCACAAAGGTAGAAGAAAAAAATCGCATTTGTATATGGCACAGCGGTGATTAGTCCAATGGTAGCAGTTTTCCAGGTCCCAGGAAGGAGGCGTACGGACTACTGCTGGCTAACGCGTTTCAAAGGTTGCCCTTCTTCATCAGAACCTTAGTAGTGTTAGTCTCCTGCTGGTTTTTATACATGTGTCCATCCAAACAAGACTGGTCAGGTTGGTTCAAAAGGCTCCTCCCTTACTTGGTGGGCAGTTCTC
Source organism: Lithobates septentrionalis (assembly GCA_037952835.1). Lineage (NCBI taxonomy): Eukaryota > Metazoa > Chordata > Amphibia > Anura > Ranidae > Lithobates > Lithobates septentrionalis. The sequence goes on from JBBDGP010002372.1 coordinate 166,990, forward strand.
TGAGAGGGGTGGGTCTAGGCTTTGTTGTTATTTTTATAAGGCTATAGTGAAAAAACTTTTTTACGTTTAGTGTGATTTTAGTCTGATTTAATCTTAATTGTAGTAGTTACTAATTCTAGTTTTGGTATTTTAATCTTAAATTTTTGATTTTAAATTTTTGATTTATAATTAATGTTTAGATCAGCGGCCATGCATATATTTGGGAGTGCAAACATCTAACAACAAATAGATTAAAATAGTCTAAAATAGTCCTGCCAATACTGTTACATACGTGAGCCAAAGCATAACAAATGCTCCTTGTAGCTCCTCTCCCCTCTTAACTATAGATTACACACATCAGGGGACACTGACCACAGGTTAAAAATCCAAAATCATAGATGGAGTAGCATACCTTATGGTGTGCATGTCTGATGACAGCTCTTTTACTCGGACAGAATATCTCTGTAGGGACCGTAGCTGTACCGGCTTCCATTGCTGGCCGGTGACACGTTCCTGTGTACAGTAGAGCCTGGTGGAACGCACGCCGCTCCTCCGCTTCCGGGTTGCGGTCCACAGGGCGGAAATGCAGTCGTGACGTCATATCCCGTGTGCCCTTCGGCGCACGAGATTGACTTGCTATAGTAAACAGTAGTCTCCATTTTGTCGTAGGCAAGGATAGAGGCAAAAGTGAGACAGAACCGTCTAAGCTATGGATTAGAGGGGGATAATAAATTGAAGTGGAGTTCCTGAAAGAAATATATATATGATACACTAAATCGGATGATGGCACTGAGGGAGGGGAAAAAAGGGAAAAAACCAGGGGAGGAGATAAGCCCAATTGTCAGATGCTGGACACAATAGTTATCTAAATGTAAACTAGATGGAGACAGGGGCTATTAGAGAGATGATTCTGGAGCTGTAACCAAAAGGTGACAGTATCCTGAACACATGTATTTAGAAAACCAGCAAGAGATACACTGAAAAAAAGTAGTAATATAAAATATATAGAATATAATGTATAAAAAAAAAATATATATATATATAAACAAATACACATACATCAACATAGGCATATATGTGCATAGAAATCAGATTAAAAGACAATATTAAAAATAAATCCGTATAGAAGTACACAAATATATGTGTACTTAGCCAATGTAATATAAAAAGGGTTCGTTATAACCACATATAAATAATACATATAATGGTTTTTACATTATTCCTGGTATATCTAGGGGTTATTTAATAGACACCAGTGAAAGGAATAACAGAATCATTATGTCAAATTAATTTGTAAAATAATGGTGATAATGATGACGATGATAGTAGCAATCGTTTAGGTTATAATCAGACCACCAATTCTATTATATTTTTTAAAAATACAAATGGTAATAACAAAAAATAAAAAAAATATATGGTAATAAAAAATTATAAATATAAAAAAAAGGGGGTTTATAAAAAGCATTAGGATGTATTGAATATGATATTTGATGACAATAAAGATTAGATTACATTACATTAGATTAGGTGAGACCCTCTATCACACATACTTTCCACAGGGAAGAAAATAAGGAAAAGAGAAGAGGAACACGAAGAGGAAAAAGAGGAGGGAAGAGATACAAAAAGAGGCAGGCTATAGAAACCACTCATTCAACTATTAAGATCTATAATCTTTCTAACTCTGTTTTCTCAGAAACTGAGCTGGATCTTCTTAGGAAGGGCCTTAACTTCGCCCCACCTAGCGTACCAAACCTGTTCGAATTATTTATAGATCTTAACAAATACATACGTAAGCTTACTATACAAAGATATTACATGCTTAAAGAAGCTAAGAAAGAGATCAGCACTAATAATACAAGAGTGGAGTCGGAAGAGTCATTACCATCTGACACTAGCATAGAAGAAGACTCCATACTTAACATACTAGAAGAGCTTTATCAAGAAGCACATTTTGAGGGACAAACAATTTCTGAACCTAAATTTGCTCCCCCATGTGAAAGTGCTATTGTTCATACCTCTATCAGACCCAAATCCTCCTTTTTTCCCCATTGGGCCAAAGGAAGATTCATTTCCACCTTTTACGATACGGTTTTTAATACTTTTAAAACAAAGTTTGACAAATCTATGAGTACCAATATGAATATAGATCAAAGTGTCATACCCATAGATGCCCTCAAACAAAACAAGGATGTGATCATCCGAAGGGCAGACAAAGGTGGAAGCTTAGTCATCCAAAATAGAGACGAGTATATATCCGAGGCAAGAAGACTTCTAGGTGATACCCAAACCTATGCCAAATTAAAAAGGGATCCTACTTTCGAGTACACAAAGGAGCTCAAAATACTTCTAGACGATGCTGTATCTAAAGAAGTCCTTACTAAAAATGAATATCTTTTTCTATTTAATAAGCATGCCGCCACTCCACATTTTTATCATATACCGAAGGTACATAAAAGCCTTTCAAATCCTCCAGGTAGACCCATAATAGCTGGGATTGACAGCCTCTCTAGCAACTTAGGGTGCTATATTGACCACTTTCTGCAGGACATAGTGGTTGGACTGCCATCCTTTGTCAAAGATTCTGGTCATGTACTGGAGATTCTGTCAAATTATAAATTGATACCTGGCTATAGGTGGCTCTCCCTAGATGTAGCCTCATTATATACATCAATAAATCATACATTTGGCCTAAGAGCTATCAATCATTTCTTACTTAAGGATGATAGAATGAACCCTCGGCAGGCCAAATTCCTACTGGACTGTGTGGAATTCTCTCTCACACACAATTATTTTTCCTTTTTAGGCGAACATTTTTTGCAGACAAAGGGTACAGCTATAGGAGCCAGGTTTGCCCCTAGCTATGCGAATATTTTTATGGGATTTTGGGAAGAACACTTCATATGGAAAAACAATCCCTTTGGGGCAAATCTGGTCCTATATGCGAGATATATTGACGACATTCTGATCATCTGGGATGGGTCGGATCAAAGTCTTCAGAACTTCTTAGAACATTGTAAAAACAATCCGTTTGGGATAGAATTCACTCATGTTCTAGACGAAAAATGTCTGGTCTTTCTAGATCTGGAATTACAGAGTGACCAAGATGGCGAAATTTTTTCCAAAACTCATTTTAAACCCAGCGGGGGAAATTCATATCTACACGCTAAAAGTAACCATCATCCCAGGTGGATACAGAATGTCCCCTTTGGGCAATTTTGTCGCCTTAGACGGACATGTACCAAAAAAGATGACTATCTAGAACAGAGCAAACTCCTTATGCAGAAGTTTAGAGAAAAAGGTTATGAAGCCAACCATATAGAATCAGCCTTCTCTAAGTATTTGGCTCTTTATGATGATCCACCTGGTGGTGATTCAAACAACAAAAAATCTCGATACCAGACCACTTCTGATATCCAACAGGCCTGTTTCTCTACCCAATATACGAATAAAGCGTTCGAAATTCAGAATGTGATTAAAAAGAATTGGAATATTCTGAAGCACGACCCTGTTTTGGGTAAGACACTCCCTGATCACCCTAATATTGTTTTCCGGAAGCCCCGAGATCTTAGGAGCCTGATAGCCCCAAGTAGGGTAAAAACATCTACCAACAAACCAACTAATAGTTGGACAACAATATTTGACCAAAAAGGATGCTACAGGTGCGGTATTAAGAACTGTGGCACATGTATGTACATGTGGCATAGGAAAAAAACTGTAGCAGGGAGAGATGGGCGAGTTCATCAAATTAAACAATTCATAAACTGTGGAACAGAGTATGTGATCTACGGTATCGTTTGTCCATGTGGGCGTCTATACGTTGGCCGTACACAATGTCCAATGCGAGTTAGAATTGGTGAACATAAATGTGGCATCATAAACTTAAGAGACAAATATCCAGTCCCTCGACACTTTGTAGAGGCCCACCAAGGAGACCCCGCAGGCATGAAAGTATTCGGGATTGAGTCTATTGGAGGTGAGCTAGATACAGGAAGAAGACACCAGAGGCTATGCAAGAGAGAAGCCTTCTGGATCTTCACCCTTGGCAGTCTCGCCCCGGGAGGCCTAAACGAAGACCCAGAAATACATAAAATAGTATAACGCTAGCACTAAGCCACTGTGGAGGGCTAATTCTATGTTTATTCAACTTTATATTATTCATTTATTATATCTATTACTGCTGGGACATTCATCTATCACTAGGCCCCACATATCGCTTTATACATAGAGTTTCTAGATATTATCATTTCATTTCCATTTTATCAAGTTATATCCTATTAGATCTTGGACCAATTGTATTTTAGTTTATAGATTACACTAATGTAACACCCCTCTCACAGGTGGTGTCCAACATGCATGTACCATAAGACTAGACCATAGCATATATGGGTCTTTTACGTGGCTGTGTATATATATGTGCTTATATATATGCGTATTCACGAGTAACCATATGTGTATGTATGTATGTATATGTATATATATATATATATATGCATTTATCTGTGGGCAGTGGCTTTATTTAACATTCTATAAATAATTTATTATATCCATATTTATTTTAATTAACCAAAAAACATTTTTATAATCTCACCTAATCTAATGTAATGTAATCTAATCTTTATTGTCATCAAATATCATATTCAATACTTCCTAATGCTTTTTATAAACCCCCTTTTTTTTATATTTATAATTTTTTATTACCATATATTTTTTTTATTTTTTTGTTATTACCATTTGTATTTTTAAAAAATATAATAGAATTGGTGGTCTGATTATAACCTAAACGATTGCTACTATCATCGTCATCATTATCACCATTATTTTACAAATCAATTTGACATAATGATTCTGTTATTCCTTTCACTGGTGTCTATTAAATAACCCCTAGATATACCAGGAATAATGTAAAAACCATTATATGTATTATTTATATGTGGTTATAACGAACCCTTTTTATATTACATTGGCTAAGTACACATATATTTGTGTACTTCTATACGGATTTATTTTTAATATTGTCTTTTAATCTGATTTCTATGCACATATATGCCTATGTTGATGTATGTGTATTTGTTTTTATATATATATATATATATATATATATATATATATATATATATATATATATATATATATATATATATATATATATATATTTTTATACATTATATTCTATATATTTTATATTACTACTTTTGTTCAGTGTATCTCTTGCTGGTTTTCTAAATACATGTGTTCAGGATACTGTCACCTTTTGGTTACAGCTCCAGAATCATCTCTCTAATAGCCCCTGTCTCCATCTAGTTTACATTTAGATAACTATTGTGTCCAGCATCTGACAATTGGGCTTATCTCCTCCCCTGGTTTTTTCCCTTTTTTCCCCTCCCTCTCCCTTCTAGTGGCATCATCCAATTTAGTGTATCATATATATATTTCTTTCAGGAACTCCACTTCAATTTATTATCCCCCTCTAATCCATAGCTTAGACGGTTCTGTCTCACTTTTGCCTCTATCCTTGCCTACGACAAAATGGAGACTACTGTTTACTATAGCAAGTCAATCTCGTGCGCCGAAGGGCGCACGGGATATGACGTCACGACCGCATTTCCGCCCTGTGGACCACAACCCGGAAGCGGAGGAGCGGCGTGCGTTCCACCAGGCTCTACTGTACACAGGAACGTGTCACCGGCCAGCAATGGAAGCTGGTACAGCTACGGTCCCTACAGAGATATTCTGTCTGAGTAAAAGAGCTGTCATCAGACATGCACACCATAAGGTATGCTACTCCATCTATGATTTTGGATTTTTAACCTGTGGTCAGTGTCCCCTGATGTGTGTAATCTATAGTTAAGAGGGGAGAGGAGCTACAAGGAGCATTTGTTATGCTTTGGCTCACGTATGTAACAGTATTGGCAGGACTATTTTAGACTATTTTAATCTATTTGTTGTTAGATGTTTGCACTCCCAAATATATGCATGGCCGCTGATCTAAACATTAATTATAAATCAAAAATTTAAAATCAAAAATTTAAAATTAAAATTAAAATACCAAAACTAGAATTAGTAACTACTACAATTAAGATTAAATCAGACTAAAATCACACTAAACGTAAAAAGTTTTTCACTATAGCCTTATAAAAATACCAACATAGCCTAGACCCACCCCTCTCAGAGAACCGCCCACCAAGTAAGGGAGGAGCCTTTTGAACCAACCTGACCAGTCTTGTTTGGATGGACACATGTATAAAAACCAGCAGGAGACTAACACTACTAAGGCTCTGATGAAGAAGGGCAACCTTCGAAACGCGTTAGCCAGCAGTAGTCCGTACGCCTCCTTCCTGGGACCTGGAAAACTGCTACCATTTGACTAATCGCCGCTGTGCCATATACAAATGCGATTTTTTCTTCTACCTTTGTGAGTAGATTTTATCTTGTTTTTAATCAATAAATCTGTCAAGGATAATGCACTAGGCTGGTGCGCTCTTTTTTTCTTTCTTTTTATCTAATATTAGGACATCCCATCCTTAAAGAGCAGCAAGGCCAAAATCCACAGTCCTTCCTGAACCCTTGGGATCTTTTAGCTAATACACCTGTGCGCAAGAGTATTTTTGCTTTTTTGTATATACTAAATGATCTTGTCCTGGCACTGCTAGGGCCCTTTAGGTTTGGGGGCCCCTCATAAACCGAGTTAGTTTACATTCTCACACAGTTCATATTCCCGCTGCCTCTGTTGCTAGGGCCAGTTTTACACCTTTTTGGGCCCAGGGACGGGGGAAGGGGTGGGCAGAAGGGACAGGCTGCCCCGGGCGCAGCGTGTATTGTAGGGATAGGGGCTTCACAAGTTTATAATACTATAAGTCTGACAGGAGTAGTGACAGGGGCATCACTACTTCTGTCAGCCCAGCGCTGGAAGCAGCAAAGAGAAAAGGAGAGAGGCAGGTGGAGGGGTGGGCTGTGCTCTCTCCCCCTTCTTCTCATAAGCTTGCACAAAATGAAGGGGGGTTGCAATTCGGCATCTTTGCCCTGGGCACTGAATGATCTTGTCCCGGAACTGCTAGGGCCCTTCAGGTTTGGGGGCCCCTCATACACTGAGTTAGTTTACATTCTCACACTGTCCCTGATTTCAAGGGAATGTCTCTGATTTGGAACAATGTCCCTCTTACCTCCTAATTTGGTCTGATGTATATAGTTGCATATAAAATGCACTTTTTATCTTTTAAAAAGTGTTTCCCGGTGCTAAACCTTTCATTCATTTTCTACATCGCTGCATTTACAGTGTATGTCAAAATCCAATACAAAGGAATGGCAGTGGTAAAAAAAAAGAACTTGTGGTTTTAGCTAATCTTTTTTTTTTTTTTTTTAATTCTCCTTTAACCTCTTTTCCTCCGGAAGATTTACCCCCCCCCCCTTCATGACCAGGCCATTTGTTGTGATACGGCACTGCATTACTTTAACTGACAATTGCACGGCCGTGCGACACTGTACCCAAATGAAATTGATGCCATGTTTTTCCCCACAAATAGAGCTTTCTTTTGCTGGTATTTGATCATCTCTGCATTTTTTTTTTCTTTTTTTTTGAGCTATAAACAAAAAAGAGCGACAATTTTGAAAAAAAAAACAAAAAAACAATATTTTTTACTTTCTGCTATAAAACACATCCAAGAAAAAAAATGTAAAAAATCTAATTTCTTCATCAATTTAGGCCAAAATGTATTGTGCTACATGTTTTTGGTAAAAAAAAAAAAAAATCCCAATAAGCGTATATTGATTGTTTTGCACAAAAGTTATAGCACCTACAAATTATAAGATATTTTTATGGATTTTTTTTTTTTACTAGTAATGGCGGCGATCAGCGACTTATAGAGGGACTGCAACATTGCGGCGGACAAATCTGACACTAGGTGACACTTTTGATACTTTTTTGGGGAACCAGTGACATCAATACAGTGATCCGTGCTAAAAAAATATGCACTGTCACTGTGCTAATGACACTGGCAGGCAAGGGGTTAACATCAGGAGGGATCAAAGAGTTAAATGTGTTCCTAGGGAGTGCTTACTAACCGTGTGGGGAAGGTGTGTTAAAGAAGAAGTAAACCCTGATCTTTTTTCCCCTGCAAAGTAAAAGCATATGTGCCACTTGCCTGTAAACGAAACCCGCGCTGTCTCTGCTGGTGGCCTCATCCATCTTCACGCCTCTTCCTTCCGAGGCCACGGACCCCGGCTCTGTGACTGGCTGAAGTTGCATGACGTCACTCCCACGCATGCGCACAGGAGCTGTCAGCCACGGCACTTGCTAGTGAAGAAACGGCACATTACAACTTCCACATTGGGGGTATACAACCACTTTAACTGTGGGAAGGCAGAGATCTGTGTTCCTGCTTAGTGGAAATAAAGGATCTCTGTCTTCCCTACTAACAGAATGGCAATCTGCCTTGTGCACATAGGCCAGTGATGGCGAACCTTGGCACCCCAGATGTTTTGGAACTACATTTCCCATGATGCTCATGCACTCTGCAGTGTAGTTGAGCATCGTGGGAAATGTAGTTCCAAAACATCTGGGGTGCCAAGGTTCGCCATCACTGACATAGGCCGACCGCTATTCTGTCTCTGTTAGGAATGATCGGTGGGTCCCAGTGGGCATTGGGTCCTCTGGACCTGCTAATTGGCTCCCACAGTGTCCACAGTGGGAGCAGGTTCGCCGGCGGTGCATGTGCGGACCTGCAGACCCGGAAGTGCTGAATCACATACCCATATGTGATTTTGCGCAGAGGAGCTGCTGCTCCGCAGTAAATGTATATGGGGCGGGTTTAGTGAACTTCCTGATGATGCTGATAAGCAAAGTGCATTGAGGCTGCGTGTCAGCCATACGTTACGTCACTTCCTGTTTGATCTGGTTAGGACATTTGGTCGATTGGAACGCACGCCGGCTCGGACAGACAACTAATACCAGGCTGTTTGTGAGTCCCTCCTTACATCAGGTGTTCCCAGCGGAGTCCCTTCTTACATCAGGTGTCCCCAGCGGAGTTCCTCCTTATATCAGGTGTCCCCAACAGACTCCCTCCTTACATCAGGTGTCCCCAGCGGAGTCCCACCTTAAATCAGGTGTCCCAAGCCAGTGGAGTCCGTCCTTATAAAAGGGGGTGTCCCCAGCCAGCAAAGTCCTTCCTTACAGCCAGCGGAATGCCTCCTTACATCAGGTGTCCCCAGCCAGCGGAGTCCCTCCTTACATCAGGTGTCCCCAGCGAGCGGAGTCTCTCCTTACATCAGGTGCCCCCAGCCAGCAGGGTCCCTCCTTACATCAGGCGTCCCCAGCCAGCAGGGTCCCTCCTTACATCAGGTGTCCCCAGCCAGCGGGGTCCCTCCTAACATCAGGTGTCCCCAGCCAGCGGAGTCCCTCCTTAAATCAGGTGTCCACAGCCAGCGGAGTGCCTCCTTACATCAGGTGTCCCCAGCCAGCGGAGTCCCTCCTTACATCAGGTGTCCCCAGCCAGCGGAGTCCCACCTTACATCAGGTGTCCCCAGCCAGCAGAGTCCCTCCTTACATCAGGTGTCCCTAGCCAGCAGGGTCCCTTCTTACATCAGGTGTCCCAGCCAGCGAAGTCCCTCCTTACATCAGGTATACCCAGCCAGCGGAGTCCCTCCTTACATCAGGTGTCCCCAGCCAGCGGAGTCCCTCCTTACATCAGGTGTCCCCAGCCAGTGGAGTCACTCCTTACATTAGCTGTCCCCAGCCAGCGGAGTCCCTCCTTACATCAGGTGTCCCCAGCCAGCACAGTCCCTCCTTACATCAGGTGTCCCCTCGGGAGCGGGCCACAGGTGATTTGGCCTCTGCGCCATTACAGAAGACAGCCGAAGGGAAGAACCAAGAGGCGGATCCTGGGTTCTGCCTCTTCTTTCTTCCTCACGATAGCTGGTCTTCAGTAAAATGGCAGCCGGCGGAGACATTTTACCGGTGCCGGCCGCGGCCTCTAAAAAAAAAAAAAAGAGAAATGGGAAAACTGCTGGCATAATATAAGGCCTGAACATTTATACCTGGGAGAACTTGTTAACAGAAGACCAGGTGGCAGCCCTGAAAATGTGGGAAACAGATGCTGGATGCTGAAAAGCTCAAAAAGTTCTCACAGATCTATCATAGCGTGCGCTATGGCAGGAAATAGTGGAACCCGATGCTTGAGACCAAAACCTGCATTGACTGTTCCCTCAACAGAAGGTTGTCTAAGTATTCTGCAATGGGGATGCCATGAGAGAACAAAAGGGCTTGGGACATGGTAAGACCGGGACAAAGGTCTAAATCCCGGGAATGTCCCGGGAAATTCGGGACAGTTGGCACGTATGTTGGCAAATACACTGGACTGGTCATTGAGTAACGAGCAAGAGGGGGTGGGACAAGGGGAAAATTCGGGACAGTTGGCACGTATGTTGGCAAATACCCTGGACTGGTCATTGAGTAACGAGCAAGAATGGGTGGGACAAGGGGAAATCCTCAGCAACCAAGCGGGAACCCCTAGCAACACAGCGAGATACCCTCAGCAACTAAGTGGGTACCCTCTGCACCTAAGTGGGAACCATTGTGGCAACTAGTTTCAGGTAACCAGAGAGAGGCCTGTGAGGTGAACACTCAGCAAGCCCTACGGGGACAGTGCTACACCTACATACCCTCATTCCCATCTCAAAAAAGTTGGGAGGTATGCCCACGTGTAATGCTGCGCATCCATGATTGAAAGAACTGAAATCCAATAAATGAAAGGGGCAGGGCAGGAACAGTCAAGCGGAAAGTGCTAAATAATGCTGGACATCTTCCCGGAAAATGAGGTGGGCTCTACCTGACTTGAGAAGCTCACAGTGTGCAGTGAAATCAAAGTTAGCTACGTCAGTCCAGGAGAGGAGCCGCTACAACTGTGCAAGACTGGAGGTCAGATTGAATAATCTTCCATTTCTCAGCCCTTCCCGGACATCTCACGCAGTAGAAGAAAGCCGGTGACGTCCACTTTGTAAAACAGAAGACGTCTATACACACTTCAGTGCCGAAACGCCGTTTCCTTTTCATTCCTTTCAGAGAGATTTGCTGTTGCCCTCGTGTAATATATTCATCTCCCGAAATCTGGATGTCGGCGTTTGACTGACAAATGGTTCCATTATCTCATTTATTCCCTGCCTCATTTGACTAAACAAATGTCCTGCGCCTGAAATATCTCTTTGTGCAGACAATGTTAATCCATCTTTTTAGAAGAAATTTTATCATTTGCAGTCCGCGCACAGCCGCCCGGCCGCCTTCCCGTTGGTGGATTCTGCCGTCGCTCCGTGATTTTGTCCTCAAATGGATTCCTGTTGCTGCTTTAAGTGGCGGCTTCAGTCACAAACAATGGTCATATTTCTCCAAGATAGATGGGCCGCCCGCCACCGGCTCTGCATCATGGATTTTTATAAGGGAATATACGGGAATGTCAAGTTTTTTATTTTAATTTTAGAGCATATAAAGTAGATCAGATTTATTTAAAGAATTGTATTAAAAGTTTTTTTTTTACTTGTTTCTGTAAATAAATTGTAATGACTTATGTAAGTGCCATCCAGGGGGTCTGTCAGAGCCACGAGCGGGGGGGTTTTGGGTGCTGTCAGAGCTAAGAGCCCTGCGAGTGGGGGGGTCGGTGGGCACAAGTGGTTGAATAGACTGTGGGCACAAGTGAATGCATATACTGGGCACAAGTGGCTGCATATGATGGGCACAAGTGGCTGCATTTGACGGGCACAAGTGGCTACATTTGACAGGCACACATGGCTGCATTTGATGGGCACATGTGGCTGCATTTGATGGGCTCAAGTGGGTGCATTTGATGGGCACAAGTGGGTGCATTTGATGAGCACAAGCGGGTGCATTTGATGGGCACACATGGCTGCATTTGATGGGCACACATGGCTGCATTTGACAGTCACACGTGGCTGCATATGATGGGTACAAGTGGCTGCATTTGACGGGCACACGTGGCTGCATATGATGGGCACAAGTGGGTGCATTTAATGGGCACACATGGCTGCATTTGACGGGCACGTGTGGCTGCATATGATGGGCACAAGTGGCTGTATTTGATGGGCAAAAGTGTCTGCATTTGATGAGCACAAGTGGGTGCATTTGATGGGCACACATGGCTGCATTTCATGGGCACACATGGCTGCATTTCATGGGCACACATGGCTGCATTTGACAGGCACACGTGGCTGCATATGATGGGTACAAGTGGCTGCATTTGATGGGCAAAAGTGGCTGCATATGATGGGCACAAGTGGCTGTATTTGATGGGCACAAGTGGGTGCATTTGATGGGCACAGTGAGGCAATTAATGGGGGGGTTCAGTGTTTCTCAGTTTGTTTGCGCCCCCCCAAAAAAAATTTGAGCACTAGCCGCCACTGACCCTATGGGTGTAATATGCTCCCAAAGGTCAACTTATCCTTTAACCACTTGAGCTCCGGAAGATTTTCGGATGTCACATACACTATATTACCAAAAGTATTGGGATGCCTGCCTTTACACGCACATGAACTTTAAAGGGTTCCTAAACCCTTGTTTTTTGTTTTTGTTTTGTTTTTTAATAACAAACATGTCATACTTACCTCCTCTGTGCAGTTGGTCTTGCACAGAGTGGCCCCGACCCTCCTCTTCTGGGGTCCCTCAGTGGCGCTCGTGGCTCCTCCTCTTCACCAGTGCCCTGTCGGAGAAGCGCTCCCCTTCGGGACACCCGTGCGGGCATGCTCTAGTGTCCTGCTGCTGCGTCTATTGAAACAGACAGCAGGACTCGGCACCACCCAAACAGCGCCCACGCCATTGGATTTGATTGACAGCAGCAGGAGCCAATGGCTGCGCTGCTATCAATCTATCCTTTTAGGACACAAGACACCGGCTAGAGCTGGTGTGCTCATCCCCGGGGCCAGAAATAACGGGTTCAGGTAAGTAAAACTGGGGGGTCTGAGGGGCTGCTGCTTGACGAAAGGTTGCTCACCTTAATGCATAGGAAAAAACTCCTATAATTGCATCCCGGTCTTAGTCCGTAGGGTTCATTATTGAGTTGGCCCACCCTTTGGAGCTAAAACAGCTTCAACTCTTCTGGGAAGGCTGTCCACAAGGTTTAGGAGTGTGTCTATGGGAATGTTTGACTATTCTTCCAGAAGCGCATTTGTGAGGTCAGGCACTGATGTTGGATGAGAAGGCCTGATTCGCAGTCTCCGCTCTAATTCATCTCAAAGGTGTTCTGTCAAGTTGAAGTCAAGACTCTGTGCAGGCCAGTCAAGTTCCTCCACCCCAAACTCGCTCATCCATGTCTTTATGGACCTTGCTTTGTGCACTGGTACACAGTCATGTTGGAACAGAAAGGGGCCGTCCCCAAACTGTTCCCACAAAGTTGGGAGCATGAAATTGTCCAAAATGTCTTGGTATGCTGACGTCTTAAGAGTTCCCATCACTGGAACTAAGGGGCCAAGATCAAGCCCTGAAGAACAACCCCACACCAGAATCCCCCCTCCACCAAAGGGTTTGGACCAGCGAACAAAGCAAGGTCTTATATCTATTTTAGACAAACAAAATCCTTGTAAGTACAGCAAAAGCACCCCTAAAACTGGTGCACATAGAATCTGGTGCAACCGTGCATAGTAACCAATCAGCTTATAACTTTGGCTTGTTCAAAAAGCTTTGACAATAAAACCTAGAAACTGATTGGATACTTTGCACAGCTGCACCAAATTGTGTGTGCACCAGTTTTAGTAAATCCCCCCCCCCCAATCTGATGGATGGGGCAGACTGGCTAATTAGGATTTTGCATAAAAAGTTGGGGCTTGGCGGTGGTGTAGGTCAATAAGGAGACACAGAGCAACAGTGGAACCTTAGAGAAGCAGGATACCTGCTGGTAGTAAAGGAATAGCCTATAATAAGGCTTACTTGTAGGTACTGTGAATATCTCCTAAACTTGCTCTGTTTAGGAGATATTTAAAGCGCACGCAGCCGGTGACGACACTGGCGCATGCGCTCTTAAGGTCCAGTATACAGTGCCGGACCTTCAGAGCCCGTGCCGTAAACGACGGCTCCCGCGCGCATATGCGGGAGTGACGTCATCGCGCCTAGAGCTTCCACCTCAGCCGTGATGTCCGCCGGCCACCCATGGTCATGGTAAAGAAAGCCAGAATGGGGATCTGTCAATGTAAAAAAAGCAGATCCCCGTTCTGACAGGGGAGGAGAGAGAGATCTGCTGTTCCTAGTGATCAGGAGCAGCCATCTCTCTTCTCCTCCAGTCAGTCCCCTCCCCCCCACAGTTAGAAATACCTTCCAGGGAACATATTTAACCCCTTGATCGCCCCCTAGTGTTAACTCCTTCCCTGCCAGTGACATTTATACAGTAATCAGTGCATTTTTATAGTACTGACCGCTGTATAAATGTCTCTGGTCCAAAAAAGTATCAAAAGTGTCCGATCTGTCCGCTGCAATGTCGCAGTCCCGCTAAAAATCTCAGATCGCCGCCATTACTAGTATAAAAAAATAATAATAAAAATGCCATAAATCTATCCCATAGTTTGTAGATGCTATAACTTTTGCAACAACCAATCAATATACGCTTACTGTGATTTTTTTTTTTTAACCAAAAATATGTAGAAGAATACATATTTACCTAAACCTATGAAGAAATTTGTGGGGTTTTTTTAATTTTTGGGGATATTTATTATAGCAAAAAGTAAAAAAATGTTTGTTTTTTTTTCAAAATTGTCGCTCTTTTTTTGTTTATAGTACAAAAAATGAAAACCGCAGAGGTGATCAAATACCACCAAAAAGAAAGCTCTATTTGTGGGGGAAAAAGGACGTCAATTTTGTTTGGGTGCAACGTCGCATGACCGTATCACAAAAAACGGCCTGGTCTTTAAGGGGGAAAATCATCCGGTCTGTAAGGGGTTAAGGCAGGGACGTTCAAAATTTGAAAGCAAACCAAAGCATTTCCTGAAGATAGTCACCAAAACATATTTTCACACCAGCTGCTGTGTTAGAAAGCATCGGCTGGTGTATGGTGCAGTCTGGCTGGATCAATGCAGTGCCGATGCACCGATTTTGGTGCATGGCACTGTTCACTTTTTTTTTTTTAAACAAACTTTATTAAAATGTCTCATAAACAGTTCATAAAGTTTAATTGGCTGTCACGCAGTGTGAGGCGGTGGATTGCCTCACACTGAAAAAACATACTGCATGCAGACGCAAAGTTGCATGAGAAGTGAAAACATATTAATTTCAATGGCGACCGTTCCAATCAAGTTGCAGCAAATTTTAAAAAGCGTTCCTGCACTACTTTAATACGTCTCCATTGCGACGTAGCCCCTCAATCACATTGACTGCGGCTTTGAAAACGTGCGACTTCATCTGAAATCGCACGATTTCAAAACTGCATGCCAGTGCGACTTCGGGGGCCACTTGGAAGACGTCTGTGCAGCTTCGTGCACAGATGACAAAAGCAAGTAGCACCCAAAATCGGCAAAAGTAGTGCAGGAACAACTTTTTCGAATCGATGCGGCACTGCAAAGTTGGCATCTCACGGATTTGAACAGTGCAAGTGCCAGCAATAGGGTGAGAATCGCATCAATGTGAACACTGGCTTAGAGTCCCATGGACTTTAAAGTGTTACTAAACCCAGGAGCCTGCATTCACTATATCTGGTCTCCCACAGTACACACAACATGAAAATACAATTATTTTAGTAAATATAAACTGCTGAATACCTTTTCTCATCAGCAGTATATCATAGCTCCCAACTGTCCCAGATTTTGAGGGACTGTCCCTGATTTCAAGGAATTGTCCCGGATTTCGAGGGACTGTCCCTGATTTCAAGGAATTGTCCCGGATTTGGAGGGACTGTCCCTGATTTGGAACAATGTCCCTCTGTCCCTCATTCCTCCTCATTTGTCCCTCATTTTGGTCTGATCTATATAGTTGTATATAAAATTCACTTTTTATCTTTCAAAAAGTGTTTCCCAGTGCTAAACCTTTCATCCAAATTCTAAATTGCTGCATTTGTAAATTTCAAAAGCCAATATAAAGAAATATTAGAGGTTAAAAAAAAAAAACACTTGTGGGTTTAATTAAACATGTTTTGGTATAATTCTCCTTTAACCACTTCAGCACCGGGCCATAGACAAATGACGTCCACAGATGGGATCTCCCATCCTGGGTGGACGTCATATGATGGCCCGGGAATCCCGGCCGCCTAGGGGGCGCGCGCCCGCCGCGTTGTTTGGGACCCGGTGCGTGTGCCTGGCGGCCGCGATGTCCGCCGGGCACCCGCGATTGCCCGTTAATCGGGTCGGACCGTGGATCTGTGTGTGTAAACAGTCAGTTGTGAGGAGAGCGATCTGTGTTCCCAGTACAGAGGAACACTGATCGGTCTCCTCCCCTTGTACGTCCCCGCCCCCTACAGTTAGAATCACTCCCTTAGTAAACATAATTAACCCCTTGTGTCCCCCTAGTGGTTAACCCCTTCCCTGCCTGTCACATTTACACAGTAATCAATGCAATTTTATAGCATTGATCGCTGTATAAATGTGAATGGTCCCAAAAATGTGTCAAAAGTGTCCAATGTGTCCACCATAATGTCGCAGTCACGAAAAAAAATCGCGATCGCCGCTATTACTAGGTAGTAAAAAAAATAAATAAATATATATTTTTTTAAAATGCCATAAATCTATCCAATATTTTGTAGACGCTATAACTTTTGCGCAAACCAATCAATATGCGCTTATTGCGATTTTTTTTTTTACCAAAAATATGTAGAAGAACACGTATCGGCCGAAACTGAGGAAAAAATTAGTTTTTTTTTTTAAAATTGGGATATTTATTATAGCAAAAAGTAAAAAATATTGTGTTTTTTTCAAAATTGTCGCTCTTCTTTTGTTTATAGCGCAAAAAATAAAAACGGCAGAGGTGATCAAATACCACCAAAAGAAAAGCTCTATTTGTGGGGAAAAAAGGACGTCAATTTTTTTTGGGTACAACGTCGCAAGACCGCGCAATTGTCATTTAAAGTGCGACAGCGCTGTAAACTAAAAATTGGCCTGGGAAGGAAGGGAGTGAAAATGCCCTGTATTGAACCGGTTAAGGGGGCGTGGCAGGGGGTGTGTCCTATGCCTACATAATTTTAGCAATAGACGTCGCTCCTTCCCATCTCAAAAAGTAGGCAGGTAGGGTAAATAGCAGCCTTGTGACTTCTATCAGTGTCTGGTTAAAGCTTGGTAGATGGAGTTTTCATTCTCCTCTGACTGTCCTATGAGGCTGCAGGACCCCTGACCCTCTGTCTGGACAGTGCTGATTGGCCCTGCGCTGATCACATGCACTCTCCCAAAAGAAAAAAAAATACACACCAAACTGAGCATGTGCAGAGTGCCCCCAAGGCTCTGTTCTATCAGGAGATGGATTGGGAACAGTAAAAGAAGGGGAGGCTCAGAGAAGACAGGATCAAACAGCCTTTTTACACAATGCGGAGGATTAACCCCTTAGGTTCCACAGTGAGTATAGCAAACATGCTTTATTGCATATTCAGACTGATTTGACTGTTGTGGGTTTAGTAACACTTTAATGTTGCATGAAAGTAGCACTGGAAATCGCACAACATTGGGGTTGCAGCCGTGTGAAATGAGGCTTAGACATAATTTCTGAAAATAAATACAAATAAATAAGAAAAAAAAGTGAAAGAAACTTGACCAAAATCCATTATAGTGTCCCCTTTAACCACTTGACATCCGCGCTATCCCTGAAAGATGGCTACAGAGTGGACCTTAAATGCCGGGAGGGCATTCATGTACGTCCTCCCGTTCTCGTGCTGCCCGGGCTCGCCTGATCACAGATCGGGGTAAAGGGACAATCAGAGTGGGCCCCATACCACGTGATCAGCTGTCAGTCAATGACAGCTAATCATGGAAGTAACAGAAGCCTGTTATCAGCTTTTTTTTTTCCTTCCCGTTCTCAGCGTAAGGAAAAGAATAAAGTTGGTCACCAGCTTCTTCTACAGGGACATCCGTCCCAAAGTGCCAACCAGTGCTGTTAATCAGTGCCCTCCAGTGCTGCAAATCTGTGCCACCTATCAGTGCCCATCAGTGCCTCCTGATCAATGCCCATCAGTGATGCCTATCAGTGCCCATCAGTGCAACCCATCAGTGCCCATCAATGATGCCTATCAGTGCCCATCAGTGCCCATCAATGATGCCTATCAGTGCCCATCAGTGCCCATCAATGATGCCTATCAGTGCCCATCAGTGCCCATCAATGATGCCTATCAGTGCCCATCAGTGCCCATCAATGATGCCTATCAGTGCCCATCAGTGCCACCCATCAGTGCAGCTACATCAGTGTCTCCTGATCAGTGCCACCCATAGGCGTGTGCGCAGGGGGTATGCCAGGTGTGCCTGGGCACACCTTAATCACTACGTGCAGTGTCAGTTCTTCCCTACTGTCTGGGATTTCTCCATGTTGGATCCCGCGCCCTGCAGTGCTTCTGGCTTTCCTCCTAATAAATACTGTATATAATTTACCAACCCCTTCCTTTTCTAAATGAACACACTCACTCACTGTGTTCATTCATAACTGAGGCACATAGTAAAATGCGTTTACCATAGGTGTGCGCAGCCTATTACATTAGGGGGTGCACCCCAAAGCTCAAACACACAGACCTTTCTCTGCAGCTTCAGCTTCACTGGACAGTGAATAATTGGGAAGTGCTCTGTGCTGGGTGGCTTCCTGTTCATTCACAAACTGTGAATGAACACAGTAAACGAGTGTGTTCACTTAGAAGGCACTGGTAAATTACATTTTCTATCCCCTTCCTTCACTCTCCATCCTGAAACAACCCCTGCAGCAGTCGGGGGGAGAGGAGAGGAGGGTAGCCAGCAGCACTGCAGGGTGGTTGGGGGGGCAATATGGGGGAATCGGTACTGCATGTAGTAATTAGGGTGTGCCCAGGCACACCTGGCACACCCCCTGCGCACGCCTATGGTGTTTACTATTCTTCAGTTTGTGAATGAACAGGAAGCTGCTCAGCACAGAGCACTTTCCAATCATTCACTATCCAGTGCAGCTGAGGTTGCAGAGAAAGGCATGTGAGCTTTGGGGTGCACACCCTAATGCAATAGGTTGCACACACCGATGGTGCCACCTATCAGTGCCCATCAGTGCCGCCTATAAGTGCCCATCACTGCCGCCTATCAGTGCCCATCAGTGCCACCTATCAGTGCCCACCACTGCCGCCTATCAGTGCCCATCAGTGCCGCCTATCAGTGCCCATCAGTGCCGCCTATCGGTGCCCATCACTGCCACCTATCAGTGCCCATCACTGCCGCCTATCAGTGCCCATCAGTGCCGCCTATAAGTGCTCATCACTGCCGCCTATCAGTGTCCATCAGTGCCACCTATCAGTGTCCATCAGTGCCACCTATCAGTGCCCATCAGTGCCACCTATCAGTGCCCATCAGTGCCGCCTATAAGTGCCCATCACTGCCGCCTATCAGTGCCCATCAGTGCCACCTATCAGTGCCCACCACTGCCGCCTATCAGTGCCCATCAGTGCCGCCTATCAGTGCCCATCAGTGCCGCCTATCAGTGCCCATCAGTGCCGCCTATCAGTGCCCATCACTGCCGCCTATCAGTGCCCATCAGTGCCGCATATCAGTGTCCATCAGTGCTGCCTATCAGGCCCCATTCACACCTGAGCGTATCGTTTTTGAGCGTTTTTCCGGCGTTTTGTTGCGTGTTTTTTTTTTGGGCAAATTTGCGCGTTTCCATGCAGTGTTGTCCGGCGTTTTTGAGCTTTGCCGTTTTTTTTTATTAGCCAATAGGAAAAATGATCATCTGTTTCATCATTTGTTGCTATGTTGTTCGATTTTGCAAATCTCCCCGATTCGCGCGACAAAAAGAGGGGTCCAGAACTTGTTTGAGCTTCAGGAGTAGGGCTTCAGGCGACTTGTGAACCATCTCCATAGAGAATAATGTATTTTATTCCCCTCAAGCGTTTTGTAGCTTCAGGCTTCAAGCTACAAAATGCTCAGGTGTGAATGGAGCCTCAGTGCCCATCAGTGCAGCCCATCAGTGCCCATCAGTGCAGCCCATCAGTGCAGCCTATCAGTGCCCATCAGTGCCGCCAGTCAGTGCCCATCAGTGCCGCCTATCAGTGCCCATCAGTGCAGCCTATCAGTGCCCATCAGTGCCGCCTATCAGTGCCCATAAGTGCAGCCTATCAGTGCCCATAAGTGCCTCCAGTCAGTGCCCATCAGTGCAGCCTATAAGTGCCTCCAGTCAGTGCCCATCAGTGCAGCCTATCAGTGCCCATCAGTGCCGCCAGTCAGTGCCCATCAGTGCCGCCTATCAGTGCCCATAAGTGCAGCCTATCAGTGCCCAACAGTGCCGCCTATCAGTGCCCATAAGTGCAGCCTTTCAGTGCCCATAAATGCCTCCAGTCAGTGCCCATCAGTGCAGCCTATCAGTGCCCATAAGTGCCTCCAGTCAGTGCCCATCAGTGCAGCCTTTCAGTGCCCATTAGTGCCGCCTATCAGTGCCCATAAGTGCAGCCTATCAGTGCCCATAAGTGCCTCCAGTCAGTGCCCATCAGTGCAGCCTATCAGTGCCCATCAGTGCCGCCAGTCAGTGCCCATCAGTGCCGCCTATCAGTGCCCATCAGTGAAGGAGAAAAATTGCCTGTTTGCAAAATTTTGACCAAAACCAAATATGAAAAATGTTTTGTTTTTGTTTCACAATTGTTGGTCTTTTTTTGTTTGTTTAGCAAAAAATAAAAACCCCAGTAGTGATTAAATACCACCACAAGAAAGCTCTATTTGCGTATAAAAAATAATAAAAATGTAATTTGGGTACAGTGTTGCACAGGACTTTTTTTCTCAGAGAATAGGTGCAGGAACTCCCCCCTTCTGAGTTACCCTTCGTTTCTGCTCCCTACCCACCTTCTGAGCATTGTCCCTTGGTTCCACCTCCTACCCACCTCCCAGTACCAACCCTTTTAGAGAATACAGAACCAAGTATCATCTTGTGCTACTAAGTGATTTGGGTGGAATTTGTTAATGATAACAAGAAAAACAGTAAAATAGAGTGCAGTAAGCAACAATAGACCCCACACCAAAAACAGCAGACCCCCCCCCCCCAGCAATGATAGACCTCACCCCAGCAACAATAGATCGCCCACACAATAGACTCCCCCCCCCCAACAACCTCCAAGACCCTCCAAGAGCCAGCAACAATAGACCTCTCCCTCAACAGTAGATCCCTCCCAGCAACTCTTGACCCCCCCAGCAACATAACACCCCCCATTGGCAGCACTAAACCTACCCAGCAACAATAGACCTCCATACAAAAATAGATTTCCCAGCAGCCAGCATCAATAGACCCTCCAGCACACCCCAGTACTCCTTGCTATTACTTACATTCATTGCTGGAGGTGCCAGAACTGCGTTCCCCCCCCCCCCCCCCCCGTGTTCCCCCTGAAAAAAAAAAGCCCTGATGTTGTATGACCGCGCCATTGTCATTCAAAGTGTGACAGCGCTGAAAGCTGAAAATTGTCCTGGGCATGAAGGGGGTGAAAGCTCTGAAATGTAAAGAGTCTTTATTATTATTTTATTATGTTTTAATGTAAAGATGATTCTTATTTTTTCTCTTTTCTTTGAAGTACAGAAGTGCAGAATATCCGTGTTTCTTCTTATAGAAAATATACATCAAACCGGAAAACAAATGGAAGCCAATTTAGGCATTTTTAGGGCAGTTAAGTGGCTCTTTCATGTTTCTTGTCTCCCCTCCTCCGACCTGTCCCGCCATTTAAATATATTGGCAGTAATGAGCTTTTTTTCCGAACGGTGGGAACAGCACGATACCGGGATAATTATGAAGTCAGTGAGATGCCTTGCAGCGGTGTGAAGAATCTAGCTTCCTGTTTTATAGAGGCGGCGATACATCATGTCATAGAATCACCTTCATCTTAGCATCACTCAGTGGAAATGATCAATCACCGCATTTAACCAAATTGCTGTACTTTACCTGACGGGATAGACGTACAGGCAACGGGCTTGTAACTGGTGGCGGATGGGAAAATGGCAGTTTTAGAAATGTGTAATGAATTTGGGTCGATGGTCCAGATATATTCTTTTTCCAATCATGTTACCAAATCTCTCCGATCCTACAGTTGAAATATTGGCTGGTGATCATCTGATAAGCACTGATAGCATGAGGGCAAATGTCAGCTTATACAATGTTTAAAGAAATAAAAAATAAAAGCAAAAAGAAAAAGGAAAGAAGTCAGGTTGAGATATCATCAGTCTGCTGCAGGCAGAAGGTAGCATTTCCTCAGTCTCCTCTCCCCCCCCAGTGATCAGACTGAAACTATGTAGCAAGCAGGGCCGGGACAAGGGGTGGGCAGGAGAGGCGGCTGCCCTAAGCACTGTGGTATCATGTGAGGTGAGGGGGGAGCCATGAGAAAGATTGGAGAGGGGGGGGGGGGGGTAGGTGTTGGGAGTGGAAATTTGGTGAGGGGGCAAAGGGGGCAATACACAGTATTAAGAACTGGGGTGTGTAAACTTTTGATGAGAGCCATTTGGGTAGTTTCTGTTGCCATTATGATTTAAAAAGAGTAAACACAGTTGATTGATAATAAATGGCTTCAGCTAAACACTAACCATGAGTGAAAGAAAAGTTTTTGTGTGAAAAATGGCCAAGAAATCATAAATTCTGTCGGGGTATGTAAACTTATGATCACAACTGTATATATATTTAAAAAAATATATATATATATATTAATCACATACACACATGCACACAAAAAGGTGAAAAAAACACTAAATAAAAAATACTAAATTAGGCTAAATACATACACAAAAACATCCTATATAGAGGAAAAAAAAAGAAAGAAAAAAACATAGAAATATACAAAAATTATGACAGAAAAAAGACCAAGTGGTCCATTCAGTCTTGTTTTGTTTTAGTTATTAATTCATTTGATTTTTCTTTTTAACTACCGATACTTGCTGAACGCCCACTGTACTTCTACTGCAGGCGGGCAACACAGGCAGGCTGGATCACGTACATGAACGTCACCCAGCTTGTTCCCGTGTGCGCACCACTCCACTCCCATGACTACTGTGCCTAACACAGCTGTCAGGTCCCACACTTACCAGACAGGTGAGTCCGCTTGGGCAGAGGGTAGGCTCCCTTACGTATCCGATTCGGGACCCCTGATAGA
Organism: Lithobates septentrionalis; assembly: GCA_037952835.1. Taxonomy (NCBI): domain Eukaryota; kingdom Metazoa; phylum Chordata; class Amphibia; order Anura; family Ranidae; genus Lithobates; species Lithobates septentrionalis. Next base: position 190,206 of record JBBDGP010002372.1, read on the forward strand.
GAAGACAGGAGGTCACGAATGCGGAGTGGTATGAGTGCCTGTAGTAGGGTCCTGGAGCACAATGGTCTGGCAAGCACCGGTAGGTCTTCAGACTAGGTGGAGCAGATGCTGGGCAGGAACGGATCAGGCTGGTCATACACTTGCAGAGGTCGGCAACGGGCTGGCAGCAGAGGCACAAGAGGATGAGGCAGAGACAAGGTCAGACAAGCCGGGGTCGGGTTCAGGCAGCAATCAAGGATAGTCCAAGGGGTAGCCGGGTCACAACAGATAAGCACAACAGGGAAACAGGAACTCAGGATGATCACGGACACGGTACGGAGCTGTTTGATCAGGCAGCACTGGGTCAGCATGGAGGCAAACCTTAAATAGGCCGATTGGCGCCAAAACGCCGCGCGCGTGCACGCGCCGATTCGCCAAAGCGCGCCGCGCCCCCGCACGCGCCCGGGCGCGCCCCCGACACCGGCGTGCACGCCCACCGAACCGGGTCGCAACACAAGCAGCGCTCACAGGCGGACGCGCGCTAACGCGAACGCGCGCTAGCGCGAACGCGCGTACGCACGAACGCCCGGACGCCACCCCGCACGCCACGGTCGGCCAGCCCAGACACACCAGCGCCCCCAGGGACACGCGCCCCAGCACGGACAGGAACGCGAGCGCCAACACGCCCCAGCGCGCCCCGGCGCCCAACCAGGTAACCTCTCTGACAGTGCCCCCTCCTCAAGGGCAGACTCCGGATGCCCAGCTGGGCCATCTTTGCGGGATGAGAGGTTTTGAAGGATTGAAGGAGATCGTTAGCGTGCAAATTGTTTTCTGGCTCCCACGAATTGTCTTCGGGGCCGTAGCCCCTCCACTTCACCAGATATTGTACCTGATTGCGCCTTCTTCTGCAATCAAGAATTGCTTCCACTTCAAACTCCTCTTCGCCATCAACCGTGATCGGTTTGGGTGGACCAATGCAACGACCAGGAAAGAAATTAGGCGTGACCGGTTTTAGAAGAGAAACGTGGAATACTGGATGAATTTTCAGGGAATTGGGGAGGTCCAATTCAAATGCCACTTTGTTGATCTTCCTTTTGATCAAGAAAGGACCCAGGTATTTGGGACCCAGTTTCCTGGATGGGCAAGCTAGCTTGAGGTTTGCGGTGGACAGCCAGACAGAATTGCCAGGTTCTAGCATAAGTTCTCCTCGTCTCTTCCTGTCGAAAATCCTCTTATAGTCTTCCTGAGCCTTGGTCATGGTTTCCTGTAGCAATTTATTGTTATTGGAGAAAAAGTTCAAAGTCTCGGAAACTGCAGGAACAGGGCATTCAGGAAATGTTCCAGGTAAGAAGGATGGGTGGAAACCATAGTTGGCAAAGAACGGAGACTGATTAGTCGCTGAATGTAAAGAGTTGTTATAAGAGAACTCTGCGATGGGAAGCAGGGAGGCCCAGTCATCTTGGGAGAAAGCTGAAAAACAGCGGATGTATTGCTCCAAGGTTTGGTTCGTCCTCTCGGTTTGTCCATTGGATTGAGGGTGGTAGGCCGAGGAAAAGGACAACTCGATCTCAAGGGCACCACAAAGGGATCTCCAGAATCTGGAGGTGAACTGGACGCCCCTGTCCGAGACTATATTGGTCGGGACTCCATGCAGTCTGACGATTTCCTTGATGAAGATAGCGGCGGTCTCCATGGCTGAGGGGGTGCCCTTCATAGGGAGAAAATGGGCCATTTTAGACAACCTGTCCACTACAACAAAAATGGATGAAAAACCCTCTGATGGTGGGAGCTCTACGATGAAATCCATAGAGATCATGGCCCAAGGTCTCTCTGGGACTGGTAATGGCTTCAGTAGGCCCCATGCTCTTGACCGGCTAGTCTTATTTCTGGCACACGTATCACAAGACTCCACATATGCCTTACAATCCCTGGTAAGGTGAGGCCACCAGAAGGAGCGTTGGACCAGGTCAATTGTTTTCCGTGTGCCGAAGTGACCCGCAAGTTTGTGGTCATGGCACAAGCTTAGTACCCGTGCTTTCAGCTCCTCAGGAACCACAATCCTATTCTTGAACCAGAGCAGTCCATCCTTGGCACAGGCTTCAGCAAGTGGGGGCATTCTCGAGGAAGCTCGCCTGATTTGAGAGATTATGTCTTCCTGTAGAACGAGGAAATTTCCAGAAGGGAGAATGGTGTCTGGGGACAGGGTTCTTTCAGAGTCAAGGAACATTCGGGACAGGGCGTCGGATTTAACATTCTTGGATCCAGGTCTGTACGTGATGTGGAAAATAAATCGTGAAAAAAAAAGTGCCCATCTGGCCTGCCGGGGTTTTAGTCTCTTGGCCGTTCTCAGGTACTCTAAATTCTTATGGTCTGTGTAGACCAAGATGGGATGTGCTGCTCCTTCCAGGAGATAACGCCACTCTTCCAGAGCTGCCTTAATGGCTAGAAGTTCCCGATCACCCACATCATAGTTTTTCTCGGACGGAGAGAGCTTACGTGAAAAGAATCCCACTGGGTACAGGAGTGCTTTGGCACCCTGTCTCTGAGACAGTACGGCTCCGACTGCAACTTCGGAGGCATCTACCTCCAGGACGAAAGGCAAGGCAGGATTGGGATGTTTAAGAATAGTGGCTGAGGTAAACAACGCTTTGAGTTTTCCGAAGGCCTCTTGTGCTTTAGGGGTCCAGTGGAACCGGCACCCTTGTTTAATAAGTTCCGTAATGGGAGCTATGATTGAAGAAAATCCCCTGATGAACTTTCTGTAGAAATTGGCGAAGCCAATAAAGCGTTGTACCCCTTTTTTGTCAGTCGGTGCAGGCCACTCCAGAATAGCGGATACTTTCTGAGGATCCATTTTAATGCCATCAGGAGAGATGATTAAACCCAAGAATTGGATGGATTGGAGCTCAAATTCGCACTTCTCAAGTTTGGCGTAGAGCCCATGCTGTCTTAGCCGGGAGAGTACGGTTCGTACATGTCTGCGGTGCTCCATCAGAGAGGCGGAGAAGACCAAGATATCATCTAGATAAACGATGACGTATAAATCCAGTAAATCATGAAAGACGTCATTAACAAAGTGCTGAAATGTTGCCGGTGCGTTGCACAGACCAAAAGGCATGACTAGGTACTCGTAATGACCAAATCGGGTACGAAAAGCTGTCTTCCACTCGTCCCCTTCTCTTATACGGATCAGGTTATAGGCTCCACGGAGGTCTAGTTTAGTAAACACGGTAGCAGATCCTAACCTCTGAAACAGCTCAGGAACCAAAGGTAGCGGGTATCTGTTTTTTATGGTAATTTTGTTAAGCTCCCGATAATCAATGCAGGGACGTAGGGAATGATCTTTTTTTTCTACGAAGAAGATGCCTGCCCCAGCTGGAGACGTGGAAGGACGAATGAACCCTTTCTTCAGGTTTTCGTCAATGTAAGTCTTCAAGGTGCCCAGCTCCTGCTCCGTTAAGGGAAAGATCCTACCAAAGGGGACTTCGGTACCCGGTAGAAGTTCTATTGGGCAGTCATAGGGTCTATGTGCTGGAAGGGTTTCTGCCCCCTTCTTACTGAACACGTCTAGGAAATCCCGGTAGGGTTCAGGAAGATCTTGGTAAAGTTTAGTTTCAGAGTCCATGCACAGACATTGGGAAGAGGTTGGTGGGATTCCCCGTAGGCAGTTTTGTCTGCAATATTCGGAGGAGAACTGAACCTTGCCCGTAGCCCAGTTGATGCTAGGGTTGTGGGCCTGTAGCCAAGGTATCCCTAGGATAATTGGGAAGAGAGGAGAGGAGATGACATCTAGGCGTAATAGTTCCTGATGTTCCGGGCCAATGGTGGCCAAAAGAGGAACCGTTTCTTGGGTGACGGGTCCGGAGCGGAGGGTGGAACCGTCTGCTAGAAAGACTGCCAGTCCTTGGGCCTTAGTTTGAGTGGGGATATGGTGAGTCTCAACGAAGGTCCGGTCAATGAATCCACTGCATGCCCCCGAATCAACGATGACCGGCACTGGGATGCTCCTTCCAGGTAACTGCAAGATAATGGAAAGTGTTAAATGACTACCGGTACTAGGTAGGACAGGTGCACACAATGAGGAAGACGGTAGACACTTACGCCTCTTATTAGGGCATGCTCTTGCGAAATGACCGGGCTCTCCACAGTACAGGCACAGGTTGAGTGTGCGTCTTCGGGTCTTCTCTTCTGGGGTCAGAGAGGGACGGAGCAGTCCCAACTGCATAGGCTCCGAGCCTTCCTGGGCGGAAGCGGATGAGACCAATGGAGCTTGGTGCGGGGCACTAGGGACCCTGGGCAACATCCAGGCAAGACGTGGATGACCAACTGATCTTTCAGAGCGTCTTTCCCTGAGGCGGCGGTCAATTTGGATAGATAAATTGATGAGTTCCTCTAGTGTCTGGGGAACCCCCACTCGTGCCAGCTCGTCCTTTAGGGGGTCAGATAATCCCAGCCGGTATTGGTGACGCAAGGCAGCGTCATTCCACTCCGTGTCGGCACTCCAACGCCTAAACTCCACGGCGTAATCTTCAGCCGCTCTGCGACCTTGTTGGAGGGAATGTAAAGTGGCTTCAGCCGTTGCCGTTAGCTGAGGGTCCTCATACAGTTGGGACATGGCGAGGAAGAAGTCACTCACGGAATCAAGGGATTGAGCCTTTTGTTTCAGCAGATTGTGGGCCCAGGTTTGAGGTTCGCCAGTCAGCAAGGATATGATGAACCCCACTTTAGTAGCTTCCAGGGAGAATGTACGGGGTTGCAGGGCAAAGTACAGTTCGCAAGCGTTGCGGAACGCTTGGAACTTGCTGCGATCTCCTGAGAACTTCTCGGGTGGAGGTACTCTGGGCTCAGGTGGAAGCATCACTACAGAGGGTGCCGAAGCCGAATTGGACGCTGCTCCTGAAGGAGAGGCTGAGAGGGCCTGGACCTGCCCTTCCAATCTGGTGTAGCCTTCTTGCAGACTTTTAACGGCTTGAGTGAGGCCCGCTAGATGCCTGCACAGTTCATCCATGGGGGAGGCCCCCTGCCCGGACTCAGTCATGGCTGCCTGATACTGTCAGGTCCCACACTTACCAGACAGGTGAGTCCGCTTGGGCAGAGGGTAGGCTCCCTTACGTATCCGATTCGGGACCCCTGATAGAGAAGACAGGAGGTCACGAATGCGGAGTGGTATGAGTGCCTGTAGTAGGGTCCTGGAGCACAATGGTCTGGCAAGCACCGGTAGGTCTTCAGACTAGGTGGAGCAGATGCTGGGCAGGAACGGATCAGGCTGGTCATACACTTGCAGAGGTCGGCAACGGGCTGGCAGCAGAGGCACAAGAGGATGAGGCAGAGACAAGGTCAGACAAGCCGGGGTCGGGTTCAGGCAGCAATCAAGGATAGTCCAAGGGGTAGCCGGGTCACAACAGATAAGCACAACAGGGAAACAGGAACTCAGGATGATCACGGACACGGTACGGAGCTGTTTGATCAGGCAGCACTGGGTCAGCATGGAGGCAAACCTTAAATAGGCCGATTGGCGCCAAAACGCCGCGCGCGTGCACGCGCCGATTCGCCAAAGCGCGCCGCGCCCCCGCACGCGCCCGGGCGCGCCCCCGACACCGGCGTGCACGCCCACCGAACCGGGTCGCAACACAAGCAGCGCTCACAGGCGGACGCGCGCTAACGCGAACGCGCGCTAGCGCGAACGCGCGTACGCACGAACGCCCGGACGCCACCCCGCACGCCACGGTCGGCCAGCCCAGACACACCAGCGCCCCCAGGGACACGCGCCCCAGCACGGACAGGAACGCGAGCGCCAACACGCCCCAGCGCGCCCCGGCGCCCAACCAGGTAACCTCTCTGACAACAGCGGACTGCAGATCCTAGTACCCGCAGTCGGGCAATCATGTGATTATGTGTTTATTCTTAACATCTGTGTTTTCCTAAGCCAATTGGCCCACAGCTATCACATGGTACCTGGGCCAATCACAGCACCCTGTACCATGTGATTAGCTGTAGCTAATCACAGATCATTAGTAACCACAGCTGTTATGAATGTAACCCATTAATGACAGTGCAAAACATTCTGTTATGATAATCATTGTAACAGCAATCCCTGTTCATCTCCCAGAGTAGTACAGTGTTACTATGGTGAGACTGAACTACTCTGATAAAATTATGTAAAATGATGGGGGATTTTAACTACCCAGAAATTGACTGGAGTAATGGCAACACTGGGACAGTTAAATGGCAAAAATGAATAAACCTATTACAAGGCAATTTTACGGTCCAGTTTATTGAGGCCCCGACTAGGAATGAAGCTCTGCTGGACCTGGTAATCTCAAACCATGCAGAGCTTATTACCAATATTCATATAAAAGAGTATCTGGGTAGCAGTGACCATAAAATGATTTAATTTAATGTTAGCTGTAAGCAACAAACACATACGGGTAAGATAAAAACACTTAAGTTTAAGAGAGAAAATTTTCCAAGGATGAGGGCTGCTCTCCAGGATTTAGACTGGGAGGGAATATTGGCATCAATGGACACAGAACAGAGATGGGAATTCTTCAAAAAGACTGTATGTGAACTCACTGAAAAGTACATTCCCATGGGCAATAAGTTTAAAAGGCTAAAAATGAAATCTATGTGGCTCATGGCCAAAGTTAAAATGGCTATAAATAGTAAAAAAAGAGCTTTTAAAAAATACAAAAATGAAGGAACACTATCATCATTTAAATGTTACAAAGAATATAACAGAATATGTAAAAAGGAAATCAAGGACCAAAAATTCAAAACGAACGACAAATTGCAAAAGATAGGACAAAAATTCTTCAAATATATTAATAGTAAAAATGTCAGGTCTGAGCATGTAGGCCCTTTACAAAATAATCTGGAGTGGGTGACTGGAGACAAAGAGAAGGCAAATATATTAAATACTTTCTTCAGCTCTGTGTATACATAGGAGCATGGAGGAGCTCATGTCCATAATGGGGGTGGTAGTGACGCAGCCGCATAAGATCCACAATGGCTCAAAAGTGATATGGTCCAGAAATGTTTAGACAGAATAAAGGTGGATAAAGCACCTGGACCAGATGGCATCCACCCACGGATCCTAAAAGAATTGAGCTCTGTCATTTCAAGGCCATTGTTTCTAATTTTTAGGGACCCGTTAATGACTGAAATGGTACCACTGGATTGGCGTAGGGCCAATGTGGTGCCTATATTTAAAAAGGGATCAAAGTTTTTTTACCAAGTAACATATATATACATGCATAGCCATATACATAAGTTATATGAGTTCATATAACTTATGTATATGGCTATGCATGTATATATATATATATATATACACTACAACAACCATATATTTAAATGTTTACATCTTATTCTAACTGAAATTTATTTCTCTAATTAGAGATACAGAAGCTCCTGAAGAAGCGACAACCGCAGTCGCGAAACATGTTGAGCATTTTTTAACTCTTTAAGGATCTTTGAACACCCAAACAGTGAATGCCTTATCACAGTGTGGGCTTTTTCTGACGTACAATAAGTATAGCCCCACAGGAAGTATATAAGCGACATCTTTTTCTTGGGGTAATCAATGGGTCCTTTGTCATGTACTAAATATATATGTGTGTTTTATTAAATGTGTACTGTATACGTTTATAATGTATGTGAACTATTAAAATGTGTTATATTTTTTATACGCGCCGTTAAAGTCCATATTTTCTACCATTCAATTTTCTCAATTATTATTATTTTTGTTAAATATTTATAGTTATTTATTATATAATTTATGATTTTGTGTTTCAAACCTTATTATACCAGGGATGTCTACTAGACTCTTGTTTGGACAGATTTAAGTGAGTTATTCCTAAGAATTACAGGCCTACAATATAAAACGCCAGATTTCCATGAGAAACAATGTACCGCTTTCAGCATGAAAAATCTGACATAATCATACCGCCAGGGAGGTTAAGTGATTACCTTTTCCTTCTCAGAGCAGAGATCTTTGATTGTCCCAAGGATATTTGAAAACTTTTTTTTTCAAGGAAATTTTTAGCAGACTCAACATGGTGAAGTTGAGATTATACACTTTGGGGAACAGATGGTAAAAATCAGTATTTTTGCAATAAAAACCAGTTTCACAAAAAAAATCGCTCTCCTCATCGCTAGCTGTCATTAAAGGACACCCAAGACCATTCCGGTGACTGACACACACGTACAATATCTCAAGAAAAGCTATAAGAGGATTAAGACGTGGGCAGCAAAATTGCAATGAGAAAAAATGATCGCAATTAAGGCAAAAAACAAATGAATAAGTTATATAGATGGAATTAGTACCGCAATATGGGGTCTATTTATCAAAGATTCCTGCTAGATGTATGATCTGCCTACCCATGTTAGACTATTGGGTTCATTTATCAAAGATGGATATTGCAGACACTGATGAACGAGTCTCATAGCACATCATTGGAAGTTGTGTTATTTATAACATGTGAAATAAACAAGGCTCTCTGATGGATGTGCCCTGCTGTCTTTCCAATGATCCGGTGCAATCCGTAGAGTTGAAGTCTGCTTTTTCACCTCTAACATATTTGTTGTACATTTTTTCTCAGTTAAATTTATATTATTTCTCCATGCTTTTTTTTTTTATTATTATTATTCTTCATTAAGAATGAATTGATCTGGTTGAGTAAGCCGGACTTGCTCCAGATTGGCCCCATCTTTGGTTTGTGGTTGGTTTGCCCCAGAGAACAGTCTGCTCCTTTTGTGAACTGGTAACAAGATCCTTTGGAGCATTTATTGGAGCCACCACTTCTAATGGTAAGCTGCAATAGTCTGGTTTTGGGTTTATTACTCTTTTAATGACCAAAAAGAATCCTGTTCATGGGCAGAAGGTTCAGGGAACCTATAGGAAGGGATTTCTTGCCCCCATGACATCACTTCTGTAGCCAGAAAACACTGGTTGCTATGCACACCCAAAAAAATGTATTTTTTTGCCATTGTCCCATTGTGGAGAATCTCCCTAAGAGGGGGAACAGACAGCAATATAAAGATGATGGTTGTTTTTTTAATTAGTTATACTATAAAAGAGAGGTATGGGATTTTTTTTTATTTTTTTTTAAGAATCATACTTACCTAGGTGGATGCTGAATCTGTCCCCCCGATGTCTCTAAGATTGAGAACTGAGCGATCAAACATAGCTGATCGCTCTGTTCTCAGAGCTCCATGAGCAAAGAGCTGGTGACTGTCAGTTACTGCTCTCTGCTCTGCCCCCCCCCCCGCGTTCACTGGACTGGGTGGGAGCAACTGGCTCAGACTCTCAGCAACTTACTGAGAAGCTGAGCCAGGGTTGTGGGCTGATCCCGACCATATTTTCGCGATCTTGCCCCGAGCCTGGACCGGCTCTGTAACGTTAGCCGACAGCAGGCTTCTGCTGAAAACTGGTAACATGAGTGCAGTGAGAAGTACAGCCAAACGAGCTTTGGATGTACTTCTCCTTTAACCACTTGCCAACCACGCTGTAGCCGAAAAGACGGATACGGCGTGGTCCTCAAGCTCTGGGAGGGCGTCCCAGAACCCTGCCCCCTGCGGTGCACATTGGGCACGCTCTGTGACTGATGTGTCCAAAGGACACCGCTGATCACAGATCAGAGTAAAGGGCCAATTACAGCGGCTCTTTATCATGTGATCAGCTGTGTCCAGTCACATGTAAACAGACTTGCCGGTAATCAGCATTCCTTTTCTCACATGCTGTGTCTGTGTGAGGAAAGAAGAGCCATTAACTGACAACGCTGTCAGTACATTGTTTACACTGATAATAAGTGCAGCCCTATCAGTGCCAATCGGTGCTCATCAGTGCAGATCAGTTCAGCTTATCAGTGCCCATCAGTGCAGGTTATCAGTGCTCATCAATGCAGTCCATCAGTGCCGCCTCATCAGTGCCTCTTCATCAGTGCCCATCTGTGCAGGTTATCAGTGCTCATCAGTCTGCCTCATCACTGCCCATTAGTGCTGTTTCATCAGTGCATCCACATCAGTGCCCATCAGTGCAGCCTCATCAGTGCTCATCGGTGCGGCCTCATCGGTGCCCATCAGTGCAGCCTCATCAGCACACATCAGTGAGGGGAAAAAAGACTTACCGTATATACTCGAGTATAAGCCGAGTTTTTCAGCACATTTTTTTGTGCTGAAAATGCCCCCCTCGGCTTATACTCGAGTCTGGGTGGCACTTACTGGTCTCCGGTGGTGTGTGTGGGTGTCCAGTCACTCTGGATCCTTTGTGTAGAGCAGGGGGGTCTCCATATTACGGCCCGCGGGTTACATACGGCCTGCTCGTGTCTTTTGCCAGTGTCAAGAAAGGTTCCCCATCGGATAGTGTCCGCCCTTTCTTTGCCGTGCCTGACCTTGGTCCTCCATGCTTTGACCTCCGTCCCTTCAGCTCCCTTGGGAGATACTTTCCGACCGCCCCTGCCGGGGGTCGGCCCCAGGAGCCAACTGCCTGACAAGTGAGTATGGGATCATGAGCTCTGGCTTCGCATTTTTGTCCAACCATAACCCATATTTGAATATTATTTTTTTACCTGTTGTTACAGACATCAGATATATACATCAGCCCCTGATGATGCGAGGAGAGCTCGTGAAACGCGTCGGGTTAGAGATGTATCATGTATATCTGTATATATTATACTTTGATCAATGTCATTTTGGCTATGTTTTAAGGACCATTATGTTTTGTTGCTGTTCTTATGAATTGCCTTCTATATGCATGAGCTCTATTGTATGATAATGATTCTAATAAATTTGATATATATTTTTTACTCTATTCTATTTATTTACTTGTGATCAACATGGACACCTCATATAAAGTCCCATGGGCTAATCTTTTTCTGGTTTTGATGAAAAAGTGATGTCATTCCATTCATTCATCATAAAACAAAGATGGATCCATAACTATGACCTGGGAGATATTGGGAGTATGGATAAAACACCTATGACCTTTGATCTTCCAAGCAACAGAACTGTGGCAAGTTTGGGAGAAAAAAATATTTTTCTCACAACCACAGGAAATGAAAAAAAAACATTTCACAGTTGTTCTGTCATGTTTGGCTAATGGAACTAAGCTGCGGCCTGTCATTTTTTTTTAAAAGAAAGACCTTGCCTAAAAAGGTCAAATTCCCACCACGATTAACAGTGCGCGCACATATTAAAGGCTGTAAGGATGAAGACGGAACAAAAAAATGGCTGGAAAAAAATTGGAAGGGACGACCACGAACAGCCTTAAAGAAAAAAACCATCATTACTAGTTTGGGATGTGTTCAGAGCCCACACATCTGATGACATAAAAAAATTGGCAAAGTCTTTTCAAGTTACTTTGGCCGTTATTCCAGGTGGGCTTACATCTGTATTGCAGCCCCTAGATGTGTGTTTAAATAAACCTTTCAAACCGTGTGCGAAAGATGTGGCATGAATGGATGTCATCTGGTCAAGCCCGACTGACAAAAGTTGGAAATCTGGTGAAACCCGACAAAGAATTGATAGCGAAGTGGGTTCGTGATGCATGGGAAGAGATTCCAGAGGACGTGGTGCAATGCGCCTTCAAGAAATGTGGCATTAGTAATGCTATGGATGGCAGTGAAGATAGCTCTTTGTATGAGAACGACAGCAGTGATGGTGATGACTGCGAACTCAGTGATGATGACAAGGTCTACGCTGATAACCTCTCACCAGCTAACGCTGAAGCTCTCTTTGGACATACAGATGATGAGGAGAAATCCAGTTTTGAAGGATTTTAACTTGTGTTTTAGCTTTTAGCTTGGTTGCTGATTGAGCTACCATATTGTTTTTGTTGACCCTCTTTTCCACTTACAGAGCTAGTTTACTGTTTGTCTTTAACCACTTCCCGCCCGCCCACGTCATATGACGTCCTAGGCTTTGAGCGGGTATATCTGAATGATGCCTGTAGTTACAGACATCATTCAGATATTGCCGGTTTCAGCCGGCGAATCTCTACACCATAGGAATGATCATAGCGGGCGTTCCGCCGCTTGATCGTTCCTATGGGAGGCGAGAGGGGACGTCCCCCCCACCCGCCAGCCTCCGGTGCAGATCCGCCGGACCAGATGGTCGCCGGAGTCTCTATGATCATCGGAGGCCAGGCGCGATGTTATGACATCACGCCCGGCCTCTCCATTCAAAAAAACGGCGCCGCTTCGGCTGGGAAGCGGTGATCGTTTTATTTTAATTTTTTTATTTCAGGCTTCCCAGCCTAGTGGTGAGATATGGGGTCTTATTGACCCCATATCTCACTGTAAAGAGGACCTGTCATGTCATATTCCTATTACAAGGGATGTTTACATTCCTTGTAATAGGAATAAAAGTGATCAATTTTTTTTTTTCAAAAAAGTGTCAAAATAAAAAAAATAAAATAAAATTAACAATAAAAAAAAAATGTTTTTAAAGCGCCGCTGTCCCCGTGTGCTCGCACGCAGAAGCGAACGCATACGTAAGTCCTGCCCACATATGAAAACGGTGTTCAAACCATACATGTGAGGTATCGCCGCGAACTTTGGAGCAAGAGCAATAATTTTGTCCCTAGACCTCCTCTGTAACTCAAAACATGTAACCAGTAAAAAAATTTCAAGCGTCGCCTATGGGGATTTGTAAGTATCGAACATTGGCGCCATTCCACGAGCGTGTGCAATTTTGAAGCGTGACATGTTAGGTATCTATTTACTCGGCGTAACTTAATCTTTCACAATATGTAAAAACATTGGGCTAACTTTACTGTTTTGGTTTTTTTTTTTAAAAACGCGTTCAAAAAATTCCTGCGCAAATACTGTGTGAGATAAAAAGTTGCAACAACCACAATTGTATTCTTTAGGGTCTTTGCTAAAAAAACATATATAATGTTTGGGGATTCTATGTAATTTTCTAGCAGAAAAAGGATGATTTTTACATGTAGGAGAGAAATGTCAGAATTGGCCTGGTAGGGAAGTGGTTAAAATAAATATTTCAAAAACATTTAACCTACTGATGCCTCAATTAATGTAATTTTATTGGTATCTATTTTTATTTTTGAAATTCACCAAACCAGTAGCTGCTGCATTTCCCACCCTAGGCTTATACTCGAGTCAATAAGTTTTGCCAGTTTTTTGGGGTAAAATGAGGTGCCTCGGCTTATATTCGGGTCAGCTTATACTCGAGGATATACGGCATTTGCAAAATTTTATAACAGAAACTTTATTTCAGTCTTTTTTCATTTGTTTATCAAAAAATACAAATCCCAGTGGTGAATAAATAAAAAAGATAAATCTCTATCTGTCTCAAAAATATGATAAAAATGTCATATGGGTACAGGGTTGCATGACCGTGCAATTGTCAATGTTTGATATTCAATGTGCGATAGCGCTGAAAGCTGAAAATTTTCCTGGGCAGGAAGTGGGTGAAAGTGTCCGGTATTGAAGTAATTATTAAAAACATATCCTAATTCTATAGGGCATGCCCTAAAAATGATGTATTGTCCTCAAGTACTAAGGCAGAAATAACATAGGGGTGGGCTCCCCCAAAACACAGAATCCCCATTGGGTCCTGCCGTAAGGTCAGTAGTGAGTAGCTAGGAGCTTACACTCCAGGATGGAGAATGGACTTCTCACAAACAATCATAGGCATCTCATCCTATAATCCCCTTAGCTCAGTATATAAGGACAAGATCCCCATTGGATCCTGATGTAAGGTCTTTACGGTTCTAATTAGCCTCCAAAAGCATGGGCCTCTTGCATACACTTCTAGGGACCCACCTTATAACCCTTCTAGCTCAGAAAATAAGAGAAGGAACTCTGTTGGGTCTGGCAGCAAGGTCAGCAATGAGTTGCAGTTAGCCCACAATCCAGAATGGAGCATGGGCTTCTTGCACACGCTACTAGTGGTCACACATTGTAACACAGGATCCCCATTGGGTCCTGATGTAGGGTCATTAGTGAGTTCTATTAAGCCCCCACAAGCATGGGCTTCTTGCATACACTACTAGGGAGCCACCTTATAACCCTCTCAGCTCAGAAAATAAGATAGGGAACCTCATTGGGCAGTCAGGTCAGCAGTGAGTAGCAGTTGGCCCCCACTCCAAAATGGAGCATGGGCTCCTTCTATATACTATTAGGGATCACACTTTCTTAGCCCCCTAACAAAAAATAAAGGCAAAATCCCCACTGGGGATGGATATTGGGCTTCCTGTAAATAGCAGCAATAACCAAAAATGGAGATTGGTTGACGGACAGGAACACCATGGGGATTACATGGATGCAATAGTATGGGTCTAAAGGTTCCTTTTACAAATTCAATGCACACCAGGCAGGTTCAACATATCTCATTCCTTTTTTAGGCTGTTGGCTTAGAATTTGTGATTTGTGTGTGTTTCATCACTTTTTGCAATTTTGACTCACTTCCCATTTTCCAGAAAGTAAGTTCTTGGATGTGTACGGAGAAGCACTGGTACTAAAGTTCACATCACTTGAAAGACTTATGAAACATTTAATGGTTAAGAGCATCAGATACATCAAATGCATTTTGGGGGGGGGGGGAGCCTTTCCCTTCTTCAGGGCTTGAGCAGTTGATGTTAATAAAGTCGACTTAAGGATTAATGAAGACTAGCGTCTCCTGTTTGCAGCCAGGCTTTAACCATTAGAGTTTTCAAAAAGTCCTTCAAGTGAGATGAATGTTTATACCAGGCATTCCTCCATACACCTATTATAATTTAACGTCGGGCGAGGGCTTTCTTTGTGGCAATCAGAGAGGTAGCAGCGAAGGGTTGGAACATAGGCCATCCATGCTATCTTTATTTTATAAAGGATTTTATTAATATTCAATCCGACAGCCAAGCGCAACAGATAGATGGTTACATTGCATATTGAGCAAAACAGATCATAAAAAAATAAAGAAGGATACTAAAGTCCTACAAGTTCCAAGGAAGGCATCACGTAACAGCAATAAGTCAAACGTCATGATCTGGAGTGTCTTGGAACTCAAAGAAATGCTGCAAAAAAACTAAAATGTCCAAACATAGAATCAAATGCAGCTGAACGCATGACCTTATGCTTAATAAATTTGCATGTAGAGGAAAAAACAGTACAAAAATGCAATGATTTTAGCACCGTAACCATCCCAACCAGGACCTTGCCTGGTGGCGTGATAAATTTAGAAGGTAAGCTTGGAAAATGAAACCAAAGAGAGAAAAAGATAAGAGAAAGAGAGGATAGAAGAGAAGAGGGAGAGTCCACGGGGCGTGCGTCAGGAATGTATTAAATTGAGAGGAGCGCGGTATCGAATCTGGAAGGTTGAATGTACATGCTACATTTTAATCATGGATCTGCTTCTTGGAAAGAAAAATCACTTTTCGGTGGACCAACCAAAACACATTTTCACTTCTTTTGGGCCAGTAGTGCAGGGGTCTCCAAACTTTCTAAAGAAATGGCCAGTTTACTGTCCTTCAGACTTTGGGGGGGAGGGGGGGGGACTGTGCCCTGTGGAAGTAAACAATGCCTGATCTTTGGTATTAGGGGGAGAAATAGTTGGTTTCAGTGGCGGAATAGTGCCCTATTTTTGTTGTCAGTTAAAGGAGTAATACCGCGTACACACGAGTGGAATGTCCGACAGAAAAAGTCAGACGGAATCTTTTCATCGTATATTCCGATCGTGTGTATGCCTCATCTGCCTTTTTTTTTTTCGAAAATTCTAACAGACCTAGAAATAGAGCATGTTTTAAATATTTCCGACGGAACCAATTCCTATCGGGAAAACCGCTGTTCCGACAGACCAAAAAACGATGCATGCTCTGAAGCAAGTACGAGACGGAAGCTATTGGCTACTGGCTATTGAACTTCCTTTTTCTATTCCCGTTGTACGTGTTGTACGTCACCGTGTTTTTGATGATTGGACTTTGGTGTGATCGTGTGTACACAAGACAGTTTCAGCGGAATTTCGTCGGAACTCCGTCGGAAAAACCTTCAGAGTTTATTCCGACGGGAAAACCGGTCGTGTGTACGCGGCATTATGCTGAGACTCGAAAATAAAAACCTGTTGTAGCTAAATCAACCCAAGGGTAGCACATGTCTATGACTTCACTCACGATACAACCGTGATTACATAAAACGTGTTTATTGATATCAAAAAGTAGGAAAAAACTAAATGATAAAACATCATACATACAAAGCATAAAAGCTATAAAAACATTAGGTCCATCCCTGGAAGGGTGGTATATGACCACCAATGTGCAATAGTAATAGAGGAATACAGTGAAAAAATGAAACAAAGTATCCCAAGGCTTGAATGGCCTATTAAAGATGTAGATGATCTTTGTAAAGGGTAGGTTGGACTGTTGATTAGAGAATGGGAATTGAATGAAGGGTTTAGTCACTCCATGATGTGGACACAAAGATATATGATTATTAACTCTCCCGGTCAATGCTAAGAGATTGTAAGCGAAACATCACTGTTTGTAGTAGATGCAAATGAGGAAGTGGCTAGGTAGGGGTTGGTTACCAGTGGTCCAGAGGAGGTGTGCAAATGGGGTGATTTCGTTGCTGTGTGAAAACCAATGCGGTGGTGAATTAATCACTTGAATCATGGAAAGATGACACAATCCTCCATAACCTCCCTCACACTGTACCTAAAAAAAACCCTATGAAGACTTGCTCCAGTTCCCCATATCTGATTAGGTGAAACAACTGAAGTTGTAATCAAGGACTAGTCCATTCAAAGTAATGATCAATATACTTATCAGTTTCTGTGAATCCATGAATTCAATGTCCCAGAGTGTATTCCTCCCATTTAATTGGAAAACGCCAACCATGCCAAATATGATGGAAATGCGATGAGGTCAAATGTATGTCATCCAGAGATGGGCCCTGTTAGCCTGGCCGGTTTCGCCGGTCCCTGCCGGCTGCGTCAGAGGTTCGTTACTGATTGCGGTCCCATTCTCAAAGAATTATGCCCATAATTGGTGTCAATAGAAGGAATAGTGCCCCATTGTTAGTGTCAGTGGCAGGAGGAATTCCTCAAGGGCCAGATAAAGGCAAGCAAGGGGCCACATCTGGCCCCAGGACCACAGTTTGCAAACCACTCCACATCACATCACACATACATCGTGTACCCAACGGAAAGGAAAGGTAAACCTATCCATGCTCTTTCACTGCCTCCCCACTCTTTTGGGGCCTTTACTCTGTTGCTCCAATGGTGCAAGGCTTGGGTTGAGTAGCCAGTCTACACTCTCCAACACTGTCACATAATGCAAAACATGAAAGAGCACACAAAGGTGAAAGTCCCATAAAAAAAGAGTAATTTTACAAACATATTATAATAAAAAGTCGAAATGCTACTTATTGAAAACATACTTCAGATTCCCCTCAACAGGAAGAATGTGACACAAGTATTTCTTTATAGGCCACACGCCAACGCAGAGCCTGCAGGAATGCTAAGCACCTCTCCCGCCATTAGGACTTTCAGTCTACAGCTTGGAAGAACAAAGCCAAAACGGAAACGGGACTGATTTTCCGGGGTTAGACTCTTTTTTTTTTTTTTTTAAACGGGCATGTGAAATTGAAAAATATAATACAAAATTACATCAGTTAGGGGCTCCAGAGCTTCCTCCCTTTGTCTGTTTTGGGCATAAATACAAAACACTCATAGAAATGGAACATTTGTACCAATGTTTCACGTGAATAGAATTTCTCAGAATTCCATCTGCAGGTGTTCTTGTTGCCAGGCAACATTTTTTTTTTTTGTGAAATAATTTTGAGTCAATGGTTTTCCTTTGTTGATTCTAGTTTTTTTTGGTCAGGAGACCTCCAAAAGTAAGTGTGCACGGGCTTAAATACACCTCAAGAACACCTATTCGCGTAAGGTTCATTGCAGCTCTGTAGAAGCTTCCAAACCAGCAATTACACCACAATGGCATAGAATTTGTGATGCATGCTACTGGTAAAATGAATAATGTAATGGTGTTTCTTTTTGTTCCTAACTTGCTAAAATTTCTTTGAATTCGAAATGCCAACAATTAATTTGCATTATTTTTGCCGAGATTCTAAGCATTAATTGATTCAACAACAATCGTAATGTTCGGCTGTGTAATTACACATCAGGAGCAACTTTTTTTTTCTTTAGCTTTATTAAATTCCATTAAGAAGGCATTATTTGTCATTATTATTAGGAAAACTAGGAGAAAATGATATCTGCAATAAAATCTTTTAAAGGGACTACACTAAACTTTCCCAAGGAACGGATACATACACTATAGTGTCAAAAGTATTGTGACGCCTGCCTTTACACGCACATTAACTTTAATGGCATCCCAGTCTAAAGGCCTGTACACACGATCGGACTTTTTGAAAACAAACATGCAAATGAGCTGTTTTGGAGCAACATCCGACCACGTGTACGCTCCATCGGACAAACTTTTTCTGTTTCCATCTGATTTTTGTTGGCTGTGCGTGGCCCCCCCCCAAAATCCATACCAGACCCTTATCCGAGCATGCAGCCCGGCCGGTCAGGAAAAGGGGTGGGGACGAGCGAGCGCCCCCCCCTTCCTGAGCCGTACCAGACTGCATGCCCTCAACATGGGGGGTGGGTGCTATGGGGGAGGGGGGCGCCCTGCGGCCCCCCCAACACAAAGCACCTTGTCCCCATGTTGATGAGGACAAGGGCCTCAAAGCTCCCACCCCCCATGTTGAGGGCATGCAGCCTGGTATGGCTCGGGGGGGCGCTTGCTCATCCCCACCCGTTTTCCTGACCGGCCAGGCTGCGTGCTCGGATAAGGGTCTGGTATGGATCTTGGAGGGGGACCCCCACGCCTTTTTTTGGCGTAGGGGGTTCTCCTTAAAATCCATACCAGATCTAAGGGCCTGGTATGCCCCTGGAGGGTAACCCATGCCAGTTTTTTATTTAAAATTTGGCGTGGAGTTCCCCCTCAAGGTTCATACCAAACACAGTGCCTGGCATTGGCGGGGATCCAAGTCGGATCCCCGCACCAGTGTGATCCTGGCTCGCAAGGTGTCAATCTCACCGATAAAAGTGGCAAGATTGACACAGTATCAGACAACAATACAGAAGTTGACCAAAGGGTGGTGGTAAAGAGCTGGAAAACCACGTGATTTGGTGAAAGTTGGCTGGAAAAGTCCTGCCGTCTGTATGCAAGACAAACTTATGGCCAACGCCCTTTGTACAAAAATCCAAGGGAAAGTTTGTACAAAGTCCTATCGTGTGTATAGGGCTTTAGTCCGTAGGATTCAATATTGAGTTGGCCCACCCTTTGCAGCTATAACAGCTTCAACTCTTCTGGGAAGGCCGTCCACAAGATTTAGGAGTGTGTCTATGCTTAATTAACATGGGTGTACTGCAGCGTATGCCCATGTGAGTGCTCTGTTTACTTGAGGGTGAAGAGATGTTCCATGCATCCCCATGCATAGACTCCCATTCATGTCAGTTTGGACGAAGTGGCCACATGAACACAGCCACTGCTCCCAATTTGACATCTGGTCCTGAATGCACAGATGTAAAATTGTGAGTAGCGGATGTGTCCATGCGGCTGCTGCGTCCTAATTGACATCAATGGGACTGCCTGCATGGGTATGCACAGAACACTCGTGCATCCCTTTGTGGGTAAACACAGCCCACGAATGGGCATATGTGGCAGTACACCCCCATGTAAACAAGGCCACGATGAAGAGGTGAAATAACTCCAAATATCCTGGCAAACCCTCTGGATTCCACTGTACATAACGGCCATGATGGACTGTGCTGCCGGTGTATCAGTCTGTACACCATACGCCACAAGCCCTGGACTCCATCATATCCATCCATCATAGTGGTTGCAATGGTCCATGCTGAGCAAGTAAAATGTCCCAGAAGAAAGAAATGCTTCTCATTGGCCAGCATGCTTACGGTAGCCTATGCTTGCATTATGATACTCACTCCGGATATTTAATCCATCATAATGCTTGCAATGTCAAGTGCCCATCGGTCAGTGCAGCCATGTGACCATGCTGACCAGTGAGAAGTGAATCTGAGGCTTCTTCTGGTAGATTGTGGCAGAAGAAAGAAGCATTCCTCATTGGCCAGCATGGTCACGGTGGCCAGTAAGTGCTTGCCATTTCTTGCATTATGATGAAGGGGTAGTTTGTTTGGCCCCAGCAGCATGTTGGATTTTTTTTTGCTTTGAATTCATTTTATCAATAAAACCTTGGACTCTTGGACATTTGTTTGGTGATCCCATTGGATTACATTTAATGGATTCTCGACTCTGGGTCCTCTCTGTTCCTGAGGAGAGTGCCTGTTTTGTAGAGTGCTGCTGAACTTTCACTTGCTACAAGTATACAAGCTCTGATGAAAGGGGTTTGTTTAGCCCCCAAAAAACACATTGGCTATTTCTATGCTGCACCTTTCGCTAACCCAGTCTACAACTTTGGGGGATGCTTTGTGATACTGACCCTCACATAGACAGGAACAGGGGCAATTCTCCCTCAACATCATCACAGACATGGGGGGGGGGGGGGGGGCAGGGGACTTTCCATCACTCTCAGTTCTGTCTAACATTATCACATAGACAGAAAGTAGGTAGTTTCCTCTCACTTCCTGTTCTGTCTGGCACCCTCAGATAGCCAAGAGGTGGGGCAATTTTACTTATCTTCCTGTTATGTCTGAAACCCTCACATAGACTAGAACTGGGGCAATTCTCCCTCACTTCCTGTTCAACACCATCACAAACATGGGGGGGGCAACTTTCCTTCACTCTCTGTTCTGTCTAACAACCTCACATAGACAAGAAGTGGGGCAATTTTCCTTCTCTTCCTGTTCTAACATCCTCACATAGACATGGTGGGGCAACTTTCCATCACTCTTTGTTATGTCTGACACCCCCTCATATAGAAAAGAACTGGAGCAGTTTTCCCTCACTTCTTGTTCTGTCTGGCAACTTCACATAGACAAGAAGTGGGGCAATTTTCCCTCACTTCCTGTTCTAACATCCTCATATAGACATGGTGAGGCAGCTTTCCATCACTCCCTGTTGTGTCTAAAACCATCACATACACAGGAAGTGGGACAATTTTCTCTCACTTTCTTTTTCTTTCTGGCAGCATCGCATACTGTAGACAGGGAGTGGGGCAAGTTTCCATAATTTCCTGTTCTGTCTCACATAGATAGGAAGTGGGTAAATTCTTGCTCACTTCCTGTTCAACACCATCACAGACATGGGGAGGGGGGACAACTTTCCATCATTCTCTGTTATGTCTGACACCCTCACATAGACAAGAAGTGGGGCAATGTTCCTTCTTTTCCTGTTTTAACATCCTCATATAGACATGGTGGGGCAACTTTCCATCACTCCCTGTAATGTCTGACACCCTTATATAGACAAAAACTAGGGAAATTTTCCCTCACTTCCTGTTCTGCCTGACACCTTCACATAGACAGAAAATGGGACCATTTTCCCTCACTTCCTGTTCTGTCTGACACCACTTCCTGTCACATAGAGCAATTCTCCCTCACTTCCTGTTCTGTCTGAATCCTACACCCCCAAAACGTGTTGGCTATTTTTATGTTGCACCTTTCACCACCCAGTTTAAAACTTTGGGGGATGCTTTGTGATGCATACCCTCACATAGACAACAACTGGGGCAATTCTTTCTCACTTCATGTTCAACACTATCACAGACATCACTCTTTGTTCTGTCTGACATCATCAAAAAGACAGGAAGTGGGGCAATTTTCCCTCACTTCCTGTTCAGTCTGACACCCTCACATAGACAAGAAGTGGGGCAATTGTCCTTCTCTTCCTTTTCTAACATCCTCATATAGACATGGTGGGACAACTTTCCATCACTCCCTGTTGTGTGACACCCACACAGACTAGAATTGGGGAACATGTCCCTAACTTCCTGTTCTGCCTGACTCCTTCGCATAAACAGGGCATTAGAGAAAATCTCCCTCACTTTCTGTTCTGACAACCTCACATAGACAGGGAGTGGGGCAAGTTTCCATCTCTTCCTGTTCTGTCTAACATCCTCAGATAGACAGGAAGTGGGGCAATTCTTGCTCACTTCCTGTTCTGTCTCACATACTCAAATGGACAGGAAGTGGGGAGATACTCCCTTACTTCCTGTTCTACCTGTAAAATAAACAAGGGTCAAGTAGAAATTTTCTTAATGAGGACATAGGCAGGGTAGGGTTGCCACCTCATCCCTTTAAACCCGAACACATCTGAATTACACAAGTTCTGAGGCTAATCTAATGTACATACGGCACTAAGTGAGTTTAATTACCACCTTAATCAGCAACAGAACCTGTGCAATTAATATGTGTTTGGTTTTGGGGGATGAGGGGGTAACCCTAATGCCCTGTATACACGACCGGTTTTCCCGTCGGAATGAACTCTGAAGGTTTTTCCAACGGAGTTCCAACGGAATTCCGCTCAAGCTGTCTTGCATACACACGATCACGCCAAATTCCGACCGCCCAGAACGCGGTGGCGTACAACACGTACGACGGGACTAGAAAAAGGAAGTTCAATAGCCAGTAGCCAATAGCTTCCGTCTCGTACTTGCTTCAGAGCATGCGCCGTTTTTGGCTCGTCAGAACAGCATACAGACGATCGGTTTTCCCGATAGGAATTGGTTCCCTCATAAAAATTTAGAACATGTTCTCTTGCTAGGTCCGTCAGAATTTTCGACGTAAAAAGTCCGATGGGGCATACACACGATCAGAATATAAAGCTCCCATCGGACTTTTTCTGTCGGACGTTCCGCTCGTGTGTACGCGGCATTAGGCAGGGGTTCCTTCTTTTGCCCGTACTGTACAAACCTAAAAACAAAAGTTTTGCCTGGAGTAACATTTTAGTAAAAATTGCTTAGCGCTGAGCGACACAGACAGTGTTCCTCTGAGCGAAATTAGCCTTGAAAAGTATCCTGAACACTGCGGAATACACAATGATGTGGACTGGTGCCGATTGTCCCTCATAATTTGATGAAGTGTCACTCGGTGGCACCCCCCCCCCCCCGTACAATGGGAATCTTAATATCTGCCATCTCTCTATCCCTACTGCGAATAGATATTAGCGGCACAGCTATACAATTAAAACTCGAAACAGTTGGCTGGCTTACTGAATGCAAACAGATTTTCAACTTTCCAAAGAAAAAGGGAAATCCATCGCTTGGCGGAGTCCTGGCGCAGCGGTTGATGTGATGGAGCTTTGGGTGGGGAGGGAGGGGGGGGGGACTCTTAGAGGAGAAGAGGGGACATGGGTGTGAGACACACCTCTCCATCAGTGCATCAGGTTTTCAGCCCTGCTGCTTCAGGTTTTGATCTGCCTGGCACCTCTGGCAGTGATGTATTTTTCTCCGGGCGCCTTCCTTGGCCTGCTCCATCTGTCGGCTGATTAAAGATCTTCTCTCTTCATTTTCAAGGTTATCCGCTAGATGTAAAACATCTGCTGTTGTTCTGCAGCTACCCAGGCATGTTTTAATCAGAGACAACCCAAGATTTCTGTCTCCCTCTCCTTCCCGATAAGAAGCATTAACCGTCAATTAGCACAACTCTTTCTGTATCTTTCTTAGTCCCGGGGTTCACGACGGACACACACGTCTTATACAAGAATTAGTCGGCGGGAGCACAAAAGCTTTTACAACTTATTTATTAACTTATTATACGCTGCCCAAGGACCACAGCAAATTTTTACATTTTTGCTGTGGGCTTTTTTGACAATAACTTTGTCTATAATTAAAATAACAAAGTGACACATACATGTAGCGCTGGTAAATTTTTAATCTACTGCTGATAGGTAAACTTAGTGGGTTATCTGTTCATAAATAGTCAGATTTGCCTCTGTTCCAGCTCGGCTGAGTTGCATGTGATTTCGCACTGTGCCTGTGGGTGTCGTTGTCACCATGGGCCGGTGTTGGAAAGGCAACACGTTGAAGTGTATAAGTGCTCCTCTGTCCCGGAGATAACTCGGTGGAGGTGGTCCTCCGAGTTGCATTCTGGTAGAGGGTATTTATGGAGCAGACGCCATGTTTAACCGGTTCAATACCGGGCAATTTCACCCCCTTCCTTCCCAGGCCAATTTTTAGTTTTCAGCACTGTCGCACTTTAAACGTCAATTGCGCGGTCGTGCAACGTTGTACCCAAAAAAAATTGACGTCCTTTTTTCCCCACAAATAGAGCTTTCTTTTGGTGGTATTTGATCGTCTCTGCGGTTTTTATTTTTTGCGCTATAAACAAAAGAAGAGCGACAATTTTAAAAAAAACACAATATTTTTTACTGTTTGCTATAATAAATATCCCAATTTTTTTTTAAAAAAAACACATTTTTTCCTCAGTTTCGGCCGATACGTATTCTTCTACATATTTTTGGTAAAAAAAATCACAATAGGCGTATATTGATTGGTTTGCGCAAAAGTTATAGCGTCTACAAAATACGGGATAGATTTATGGCATTTTTTAAAAAAAAATATTTATTTATTTTTTTAGCGGCGATCGCAATTTTTTTTCGTGACTGCGACATTATGGCGGACACATCGGACACTTTTGACACATTTTTGGGACCATTCACATTTATACAGCGATCAATGCTATAAAATTGCATTGATTACTGTGTAAATGTGACAGGTAGTGAAGGGGTTAACCACTAGGGGGCGGGGAGGGGTTAATATGTTTCCTAGGGAATGATTCTAACTGTAGGGGGAGGGGACGCACACGGGGAGGAGACCGATCAGTGTTCCTCCGTTCTGGGAACACAGATCGCTCTCCTCTCACCTGACAGGATGTGGATCTGTGTGTTTACACACACAGATCCACGGTCCGGCCCGGTTAACGGGCAATCGCGGGTGCCCGGCGGACATCGCGGCCGCCGGGCACACGCACCGGGTCCCAAGCAACGCGTTGGGCGCACGCGCGCGCCCCCTAAACGCCCGGGAATCCCAGGACGTCATATGACGTCCGCCCAGGATGGGAGATCCCATCCCAGGACGTCATATGACTATGGCTGGGTAGGGAAGTGGTTAAGGGTTTTTTCCCTTAACCACTGGCCGACAGGTATGCGCTAAGAGTGCTACCTCATGGCCCTCCGTTTGGGAGGCCCATGGCGCTGAAGCGTGTGGGTGGGCCCAGAGGCTTGTCTGGGGCCTACCACAGCGGCAGAGGAACGGTCCTGGGCTGTCTATCCTATTGAAGAAGCTGGACAACTGAGAAGTCCCATCCCAGGGGAGGACCCGTCATCTAAGGATCATGCAGAGTGCTGGTCTGGAGAGGGGCCTGGTGACTCGGTTGGAGGACGTATCCTGAAGTAATCTTACTGCATAGTACTGCCGGGTCGGCTTAAAGGTCCTAGTGCTGTGTTCGTTGTTCATCGTAAACCAATACATTCTGTGGCAGAGGATCGTACAGGTTTTGTTCCAATCAAGTCTGTGGCAGAGACTTTTGTTCGTGCTGCGCACTGGCTGCTAGCTTAGTGAGAGAAACCTATCCAGGCGGGCAAAGATTCAACTCTACGGAGAGAGTGTATTCATCTACAAGCTTTCAATCCCTAATACTACACCAAGAACATTAGGAAAAGGTATTTGAGCTTCCCTGCAACTTTCCTTCTACCTCTTTCCTGCTACTTCCTTCAATTTACGTTTATTAAAGCATTGGAAAAGATACTCAAGTGTCCGGTGCCTACATTGTTTATGGTAAATTCAACGGGACCCTAGACCCGGTTCTGGTGAAATAGAGGTAACGAAGGTGACGGTAACAGCCCGCTTAAACCAGCAGCTCCACCGGGAGGTATTGCTACATACAGTATATCCTTTTTTTTGAGATCTACAAGGCTTTTGATTCAATTGTTTTTGCAAACATTATTTTTTTTTTTTTTTGCATTTCTTAGATCAACAATTGGCCTGTTGTTTGGCAAAAATCTTGCAAAAATTATTCAATTTTTTAATTTATTCCATAGACAAAAATGGGCCTGTTATTCAGCAATACCTTTGTCGTTATCTAAAATAAAAAAAGTAGTCCATATATTATTATTTTTGGATACGCAAGGCTTTGCTTTGATGAAATTGTCTTGCAAAAATCATATTATTTTTTATAGACATCCTAGACCCAAAATTGGCCTTTTATTTAGAAAAAAAAATCTTGCAAAAGTTATTACATTTTTTTTTATTTTTTCTATTGACAAAAATGGGCCTGTTATTTTGCAATATCTTTGTCATTATTATTATTATTATTATACAGGATTTATATAGCGCTAACAGTTTGCACAGCGCTTTACAACATGAAGGCAGTTACAATACAATTCAATACAGGAGGAATCAGAGGGTCCTGCTCGTTAGAGCTTACAATCTAGGAGGCATTACTTAAAATAACAAAGTAATATATACTGTGTGTGTATATATATATATATACACACACACATATAGTATACTGTATATAATGTATAATGCAATTATGTGCCACTTTGTGTTGGTCCATCACATAAAATCCCAATAAAATACATTTACGTTTTTGGTTGTAACATGACAAAATGTGGAAAATTTCAAGGGGTGGGAATACTTTGGCACTGTGTATATATATATATATATATACACAGTGCCAAAGTATTCCCACCCCTTGAAATTTTCCAAATTTTTGTCATGTTACAACCAAAAACGTAAATGTATTTTATTGGGATTTTATGTGATGGACCAACACAAAGTGGCAAATAATTGAGAAGTGGAAGGAAAATTATAAATGGTTTTCAATTTTTTTTTACAAATAAATATGTGAAAAGTGTGGCGTGCATTTGTATTCCGCCCTCTTTACTCTGATACCCCTAACTAAAATTGCGTGGAACCAATTGCCTTCAGAAGACACCTAATTAGTAAATAGAGTCCACCTGTGTGTAATTTAATCTCAATATAAATACAGCTGTTCTGTGAAGCCCTCAGAGGTTTGTTAGAGAACCTTAGTGAGCAAACAGCCTCATGAAGGCCAAGGAATGCACCAGACAGGTCAGGAATAAAGTTGAGAAGTTTAAAGCAGGGTTAGGTTATAAAAAAAAAAAACATATCCCAAGCTTTGAGAATCCTACTGAGCACTGTTAAATCCATCATCCATCTAAAAATGGAAAGAGTATGGCACAACTGCAAACCTACCAAGACATGGCCGTCCACCTAAACTGACCGGCCGGGCAAGGAGAGCATTCATCAGAGAAGCAGCCAAGAGGTCCATGGTAACTCTGGAGGAGCTGCAGAGATCCACAGCTCAGGTGGGAGAATCTGTCCACAGGACAACTATTAGTCGTGTTCTCCACAAATCTGACCTTTATGGAAGAGTGACAAGAAGAAAGACATTGGAGAAAGAAAGTCATAAGAAGTCCTGTTTGCAGTTTGTGAGAAGCCATGTGAGGGACACAGCAAACATGTGGAGGAAGGTGCTCTGGTCAGAGGAGACCAAAATAGAACTCTTTGGCTTACAAGCAAAACACTATGTGTGGCAGAAAACTTATGCCCCGTACACACGGTCGGATTTTACGATGGAAAATGTGTGATAGGACCTTGTTGTCGGAAATTCCGATCG
The DNA here is from genome assembly GCA_037952835.1 of Lithobates septentrionalis. Lineage (NCBI taxonomy): Eukaryota > Metazoa > Chordata > Amphibia > Anura > Ranidae > Lithobates > Lithobates septentrionalis. Next base: position 217,749 of record JBBDGP010002372.1, read on the forward strand.
TGTGTACACAAATCCGACGCACAAAGTGCCACGCATGCTCAGAATAAATAAAGAGATGAAAGCTATTGGTTACTGCCCCGTTTATAGTCCCGACGTACGTGTTTTACGTCACCGCGTTCAGAATGATCGGATTTTCCGACAACTTTGTGTGACCGTGTGTATGCAAGACAAGTTTGAGCCAACATCTGTCAGAAAAAATCCTAGGATTTTGTTGTCGGAATGTCCGATCAATGTCCGACCGTGTGTACGGGGCATAACACTGACCATCACCCTGAACACACCATCCCCACCATGAGACATGGTGGAGGCAGCATCATGTTGTGGAGATGCTTTTCTTCAGCCGGGACAGAGAAGCTGGTCAGAGTTGATGGGAAGATGGATGGAGCCAAATACAGGGCAATGCTAGAAGAAAACCTGTTAGAGTCTGCAAAAGACTTGAGACTGGGGCGGAGGTTCACTTTCCAGCAGGACAACGACCCTAAACATACAGCCAGAGCTACAATGGAATGGTTTAGAACAAAGCATATTCATGTGTTAGAATGGCCCAGTCACAGTCCAGACCTAAATCCAATTGAGAATCTGTGGCAAGGCTTGAAAATTGCTGTTCACAGACGCTCTCCATCCAATCTGACAGAGCTTGAGATATTTTGCAAAGAAGAATGGGCAAAAATGTTCCTCTCTAGATGTGCAAAGCTGGTAGAGACATCCCCAAAAAGACTTGCAGCTGTAATTGCAGAGAAAGGCGGTTCTACAAAGTATTGACTCAGGGGGGCGCCATACAAATGTACCCCACACTTTTCACATATTTATTTGTAAAACAAATTTGAAAATCATTTATCATTTTCCTTCCACTTGACAATTATGTGCCACTTTGTGTTGGTCTATCACATAAAATCCAAACGAAATACATTTACATTTTTGGCTGTAACATGACAAAATGTGGAACATTTCAAGGGGTATAAATACTTTTTCAAGACACTGTGTGTGTGTGTGTGTGTATATATATATATACCGTATTTATCAGCGTATAACACGCGCCGGCGTATAACACGCACCCCAAGTTTAGGAGGGAATTTTAAGGAAAAAAACTTTTAGGAGGGAAGTTTAAGGAAAAAAACCTTACATTTAAATGCCCATCAATGCAGCGTTATCGTGTCCATCTGCAGCCTTGTCAGTGCAGCTTTGCCCCAGTGCAGCCTTGTCAGTGCAGCCTTGCCCCAGTGTCCAGTGCAGCCTTGTCAGTGCAGCCTTGCCCCAGTGTCCAGTGCAGCCTTGTCAGTGCAGCTTTGCCCCAGTGCAGCCTTGTCAGTGCAGCTTTGCCCCAGTGCAGCCTTGCCCCAGTGCAGCCTTGCCCCAGTGGTCAGTGCAGCCTTGTCGCCGCCAACATACACAAGTTTAGTTTGTATTTTTAAATATGGCGCCGCGGAGTTCGGAGGGACTCGGCGGCGCTCGTTCAGCTGAACGAGCGCTGCCGAGGACACAGTGACTGGGCGGAGCCGAGATACACATAGCCGAGGGTTCTCGGCTCTTCTCGGCGCCGTTCACAGTCACGCCCAGTCCCTATGATGGACATAACACAGGTCCAATGGCGGGACCGGGCGTGACTGTGAACGACGCCGAGAAGAGCCAAGAACCCTCGGCTATGTGTATCTCGGCTCCGCCCAGTCACTGTGTCCTCGGCGGCGCTCGTTCAGCTGAACGAGCGCCGCCGAGTCCCTCCGAACTCCGCGGCGCCATATTTAAAAATACACGCTATGTGAATGTCGGCGGCGATCGCGGCGATCGCTCCGACAGATCACAAAATAGCGGGGATCGGCGTATAACACGCACCCACGATTTTCCCCTGATTTTAAGGGGAAAAAAGTGTGTGTTATACGCCGATAAATACGGTATATATATATATATATATATATATATATACACATTATCTCACAAAAGTGAGTACACCCCTCACATTTTTGTAAATATTTTCTTCTATCTTTTCATGTGACAACACTGAAGAAATGACACTTTGCTACAATGTAAAGTAGTGAGTGTACAGCTTGTATAACAGTGTAAATTTGCTGTCCCCTCAAAATAATTCAACACACAGCCATTAATGTCTAAAATGCTGGCAACAAAAGTCAGTACACCCCTAAGTGAAAATGTCCAAATTGGCCCCAAAGTGTCAATATTTTGTGTGGTCACCATTATTTTCCAGCACTGCCTTAACCCTCTTGGGCATGGAGGTCACCAGAGCTTCGCAGGTTGTCACTGGAGTCCTCTTCCCCTCCTCCATGATGACATCACAGAGCTGGTGGATGTTAGAGACCTTGTGCTCCTCCACCTTCCGTTTGAGGATGTCCCACAGATGCTTAATAGGTCTGGAGACATGCTTGGCCAGTCCATCACCTTTACCCTCAGATACTTTAGCTAGGCAGTGGTCATCTTGGAGGTGTGTTTGGGGTCATTATCATGTTGGAATACTGCCCTGCAGCCCAGTCTCTGAAAGGAGGAGATCATGCTCGGCTTCAGTATGTCACAGTACATGTTGGCATTCATGGTTCCCTCAATGAATTGTAGCTCCCCAGTGCTGGCAGCACTCATGCTCTAATTGGCTTAAAAAAAGGGTGGGCTCACACTATTCACTATTGTCTTCCTGCTTCTCCTCCTGGCCAATCCCAGCTCAGGAAGCGGTTCCTGAGACCCGATTGGCTGACAGGAGAAGCGATCCCATTGGCGGAGGAGGGAGGAGACGCAGGGGAAGCCGCGCCGTCGTTAAGCTGAGGAAGGAGGAGATGCAGAGGAGGAAGGTCCGGAGGAAGCCCGCGACATAGATGGGGTAAGTGTGGGGACCGATCGACCGATGGGGGGGGGAGGGGGCAGATGCGGGAGACCTGACCGACCGCCGGGGGGGATTGACAGCGGACAGATTGCTGCCCTCACCCAAAAATATACCACCAGCCACTACTGCCTGCATCCCTTAGATGTGATTTCCCTTTGGGAGTATCTCATCAAAAATGACATTTTTGTCGCAGGGGATGCCCAAAATCTGACCTGCATCTTAATGCAGACTTCTGAGAAAATTAATAAGCCAATCCCACATGTAGGAAATTACATTTCTGGGGGGCGTTCTGTACACCATCTGTGTTGCCATATTGCATTCTACAGAAAATTACAGCACAGCAGACTGAAAAGGAAAGGTAATTTTAATAACATTCAATTACGATATGACTTATGTAGCAAATTTTATATGCTATATAATTTTTTTTGCTATTTTTTTCCCAATCTAATTGGAGTCTTTTAAGTGAATGCTCTGATTTGAACACATCTGCAATGTTTGCTGGATTAGCCTTTCACCAACAACTCTTCACATTTGGCTGGGAATCGATCTGTAAAGGTGGACTTTCTGGATTAGGCACGTCTGCAATGTTTCTTGGATAGTTCAGTGAGCTATTTTATTTGTTTTTTGAAGTTGCTTATAAAAAAAAAAATGTGTAACTTGCTGCAGGATTTGAAAGGTCAGTTTGGAAAAAGTCATAAAGAGCGTACCTAGAGAAAAACTCATCTGTTTTCCATAATAGTGAAGAGTCTGAACTCCCTGAACCTTTATTTTACACCGAAAAAAAAGCTATTTAAAGCCCATCTCTGGGGAAAGGAACAATGCTCCCTTGCCACTGAGCTGCATGGGTTAGATGCTTGTTCTACCCTGTTTCCCCAAAAATAAGACTTATGCCGCGTACACACGGTCGGACTTTCTGTCCTACTTGGTCCGGCACACTTTCTGACGGACTTTGTCCGCCAGGTGCGCTGGACTTTAAAACGGATGGACTTGCCCACACACGACCGGACTTTGCGGCGGGCTAAGTCCGCCCGTTTTTCCGACGGACTTTCGCTGGAGTTACGGCGGACTTTCAGAATGAACGGACTTGCCCACACACGGACAAGTCCGTTCATTTTGAACGTGACTCAGGTGCGACGGGACTAGAAAAGGAAGTCAATCTTGCCGCTTTTATCGGCGAGATTGACACCTTGCGAGCCCCGTCGCGGAGCATAACAGACCCTTAGGTCTGGTATGGATTATAACGGGGAACCCCCCCTACGCCGAAAAAACGGCGTGGGGTCCCCCCTAAAATCCATACCAGACCCCGATCCGAGCACGCAGCCTGGCCGGTCAGGATAGGGGGTGGGGACGAGCGAGCGCCCCCCCCCTCCTGAACCGTACCAGGCCGCCTGCCCTCAACATGGGGGGTGGGTGCTTTGGGGGAGAGGGGTGCCCTGCGGGCCCCCCCACCCCAAAGCACCGTGTCCCCATGTTGATGAGGACAAGGGCCTCTTCCCGACAACCCTGGCCGTTGGTTGTCGGGGTCTGCGGGCGGGGGGCTTATCGGAATCCGGGAGCCCCCTATAATAAGATGGCCCCCAGATCCCGGCCCCCCACCCTATGTGAATGAGTATGGGGTACATGGTACCCCTACCCATTCACCTAGGGAAAAAGTGTAAATAATAAAACACTACACAGGTTTTTAAAATATTTTATTAAACAGCTCCGGGGGGGGGGTCTTCCTCCGTCTTCGGGGGTCTTCTTCCGTCTTCAGGGGTCCCTCCGGTTCATCTTCTCCCGGCGTCCGGTTGGTTCTTCTCCGCTCTCTTCTCCCGGTGTTCCAGTTCTTCGGCCAGCTCCTCCGCTGTCTTCAGGTAGCTCTCTTGCCAGCAGAGGGCCGGACTTCTGGGCTTCTTGTCTTCTCTTCTCCAGATGTTGACACGACGCTCTCTCCGGCTGGACTTCTCTCTGAGGGCTGCGTTGTGACTTATATAGGCGGAGACCCCACCCCCTTATGATGTCACAGTCCCTGGGCATGCTGGGACTGTGACGTTTTAGGGGGCGTGGTCACCGGGTGATGTTGACCACGCCCCCTAAAACGTCACAGTCCCAGCATGCCCAGTGACTGTGACATCATAAGGGGGCGGGGTCTCTCCCTATATAAGTCACAACGCAGCCCTCAGAGAGCAGTCCAGCCGGAGAGAGCGTCGTGTCAACATCTGGAGAAGAGAAGACAAGAAGCCCAGAAGTCCGGACCTCCGCTGGCAAGAGAGCTACCTGAAGACAGCGGAGGAGCCGGCCGAAGAAATGGAACACCGGGAGAAGAGAGCGGAGAAGAACCAACCGGACGCCGGGAGAAGATGAACCGGAGGGACCCCCGAAGCCGGAAGAAGACCCCCGAAGATGGAGGAAGATCCCCCCCCCGAGCTGTTTAATAAAATATTTTAAAAACCTCTGTAGTGTTTTATTATTTACATTTTTTCCCTAGGTGAATGGGTAGGGGTACCATGTACCCCATACTCATTCACATAGGGTGGGGGGCCGGGATCTGGGGGCCCTCTTATTATAGGGGGCTCCCGGATTCCGATAAGCCCCCCGCCCGCAGACCCCGACAACCAACGTCCAGGGTTGTTGGGAAGAGGCCCTTGTCCTCATCAACATGGGGACAAGGTGCTTTGGGGTGGGGGGGCACCCACCCCCCGGCGTAGGGGGTTCCCCTTTATAATCCATACCAGACCTAAGGGCCTGGTATGCCCCGCGCTCGCCGCAATAGGAAAATTTGTTTTTCCTATTGCAGCGAGCGCGAAATGCAATACCCTGCCCTCGCGTCATATCTGGTCCGTTGGACCAGCATACACACGAGCGGGCTTTCCGTCGGACTAGCACACAGACGAGCGGACTTTCCGCCCGAAACTGAGTCCGACGCAAAGATTTAAAACATGTTTCAAATCTAGGTCCGGCGGGCTTTTGGGAAAAAGTCCGCCGGAAAAGTCCGCCGGCGCCTACACACGGGCGGATTGTCCGGCAGACTCTGGTCCGCCGGACCAAGTATGCTGGAAAGTCCGACCGTGTGTACGCGGCACTAGCGTGATTGTCAGTGATGGCTGCAATATAAGCCCTACCCCCTAAATAAGCCCTAGTTAAAGTCCTTGTAGGTCTTATTTTCAGGGTAGGGCTTATTTTTGGGGAAACAGGGTAGGGCTTATTTGGGGGGTAGGGCTTCTATTGCAGCCATCACCGACAATCACGCTAGGTCTTATTTTCGGGGAAACAGGGTAGGGGACTGGAAAGAGCAGTTTTACTTATCCCATCCTCCACTTCCCTGGAAGCCGGAACTCTCCTCTACTCCTCTGTGCTCTAGTGGTGGACTGTCCCTTGAAGTCCTTGTGTAAAATGCAGGATAATGCTCCTGTTCTTGATGACTTTAGAGGGCCTGTGACCACCAATGCATAGGGGAGAAAGGAGGATGCCCCAAGGGATAGTATGGGCAGGGAACCAGCACAGGATGGATGGAAAATTAGTACAAAATATGTATAAAAATATATAAATTTTATTAAATATAGACATCTAAAAACATTAATAGGAACAGGAACAAAAATGTAGAAATACAGCTGCTGGATGCTGCAGCAAACGATGACTCTAAGGACTTAAGGTCAAAGGAGAAATGTAGCTGTAGCAAACAACCCTCCTTTCTCTACTATTTTGTTTTTGGGATGTGGCCTTCAGGATTAGCCTCTCAAATAGTTTCTTTTTCAAAACATTTTTCTACCAAAGCATAGGGGAGAAGAAGCTGGCTGGGCAGAGCCTGCTGGGGTGGAGGATTGGATATGTAAAGGTGCTTATCCCCATCCTCTAGACCAAGGTTCTCCAAACTTTCTAAAAAAGGGGCCAGTTTACTGTTCTTCAGACGTTAGGGGGGCCAGACTGTGGCCATTGGCAGTAGAGAAGGTCAGCAAGAAAAAACAATGCCCCATCTTTGGTGCCAATGGGAGGAATTGTGCCCCATCGTTGGTGTCAGTGGGGGAATTGTGTCCCATCATTGGTGTCAGTGGGGGGGAATTGTGCCCCATCGCTGGTGTCACTGGGAGAATTCATGCCCTATTGTTGGTGTCATTGGGTCCAATTGTTGGTGTCATTGGGAGGAATTGTGCCCCATCGCTGGTGTCAGTGGGAGGAATTGTGCTCCATCATTAGTGTCAGTGGGAGAAATTTTGCCCCATCATTGGTGTCAGTGGGAGAAATTGTGCCCCGTCATTGGTGCCATTGAGAACAATTGTTGGTGTCACTGAATAATTGAGGCATTGGGAGGAATTGTGCTCCATCGTTGGCATCATTGGGGGGAATTCACTGGTATTGGGGGGGGGGTTATGCCCTATTGTTGGTATCAGTGGATGAAACAAGGCTCCAAGGGCCAGATAAAAGCAAGCAGGGGGCCACATCCAGCCCAGGGTCACACTTTGGAGGAATAGGGCTAATTGATCCCCGAGGCGGCAGCGGTGAGAGGGACAGCAGGTGTTTGAGGACAAGGAGGGGTAGCAACTATACTGGGGCAATTTTACCTTAAAATGGACCTTCACTCAAAAGCAAAAGTACCACTCATACTGTTGTCCACCCCTGACACTTTTTTTTTTCACTTCCTTACTTCTCGCCTAGATGAGAAAAAAAAAATCTCCTCCCCACCCACAGCCTTCTGTAACACATTACACATCCTAGGAGGCTGCAGAACAGTGCACAGTGCACTGCCCTGCACAGTCTTGAGCATGCACAGTGGGGTGCTACATGTGATTCTTCAGAAAGCCACAGCCGACTCCTAAATCCAAGATGGCGGCACCAGGGATCTGAAGGACTGGCTGCAGGAAGACAGTGCTGGACCCCTGGCACTGGTAAGTTCCTGATTTTTAGAATTTGGCTGCTACAGTATTTGTCGCTACTTTTTTAAAAATAGGTGAGGCTTAACCACTTCAATACCGGGCACTTTCCCCCCTTCCTGCCCAGGACAATTTTCAGCTTTCAGCGCTGTCGCACTTTGAATGACGATTGCGTGGTCATGCAACACCGTACCCATACTAAATTTTTATCATTTTCTTCCCACAAATAGAGCTTTCTTTTGGGGGTATTCAATCACCTCTGCGGTTTTTAATTTTTGCGCTATAAACGAGAAAAGAGCGACAATTTTGAAAAAAAAAAAACTGATGGCACTGATAGGCAGCACTGACGGCTCTCATAGGCGGCACTGATGGGCACTGATAGGTGGCACTGATGGGCACTGATAGGCAGCACTGATGGCTCTCATAGGCGGCACTGATGGGCACTGATAGGTGGCACTGATGGGCACTGATAGGCAGCACTGATGGCTCTCATAGGCGGCACTGATAGGTGGCACTGATAGGCAGCACTGACGGCTCTCATAGGCGGCACTGATGGGCACTGATAGGTGGCACTGGATTGGCAGCACTGATGAGCTAGTGACAGGCTTTACGGAGTGGCACTGATTGGCACTTTGATGGGGCACTGACAGGCATCACTGATGGGGTACTGTTTTCCTCGGTTCGTCCTGGGTGAGGTCAGTTCGTCCTGGGTGTATGTCGCTTTAGAGCTGTACAGGAGACGGTAGAAAGAAACAAAGTGACTTTGGCACTTTTTTGGGCACTGATCTGTACTTTCATGGGCACTGACAGGCTTTATAAAGGGGGACAGGCTGGCAGGTGATGGGCATTGATTGGCACCTTTTGATGGGAGCTGTGCTGATAATCAATGTGCTGATTATGAGCGCAGACACCCCCCTCTGACAGGGAGAGTGCCTGGTTCATGCGATGATCAGCTGTGATTGGTCACGGCTGATCACGTGGTATAAAACCTCTGTCAGAGGCTTCATACCACGATCGGAGTTGACACAACGCACCTCCGATCGCTGCGCTGCGCGCCCCCGCGGGCGAGCGCCGGCTCCGCCATCCTGATCACGTCATATGACGTCCGGTCAGTATAACTAAACCACTTTGCTGCCGTCATTCTGCTACAGGGCGGTGGCAAGTGGTTAAAGAGGAACTTTACTCCCCCCCCCCCTTACGGTGGTCCCACCCCCCCCCCTGGGCTTTCCCCGGGGCCGGCATTTTCTTTCGCATCTTCGCACACAAGCGGAAAAGCCTGCACATGGCCATATTTCATTTGGGTCCTGAATGCCATTGCAAATCTGTGGCATAATAAGATAATGGAGCATAAGTCATTCCCACCTAGGCAAGAGTTTAGGAATATAGGGAAACAAATAATAAAGCACATAAAGTGATTGTAAACCTTTTTTGTTTTAGTAATAAACACAGGGCTTTTTTCTCAGGGAATAGGTGCAGGAACTCCCTCCTTTTTGAATCATCCCTTGTCTCCGCCCCCTACACGCCTCTGAGCACCGACCTTGGGTTCCACCTCCCACGACCCTCCCTTCCAGAGAATACGGAACCAAGTCATTTTGTATAGAATTTGATACTGATAACAAGAAAAGCAATAAAATAGATCCCCTGCAGCCAACAACAATAGACAGCCCCCATTCAATAAAATACCCCCAGCAACAATAGACCCCCACTAGCAATAATAGATTTCCCAACCACCAGGAACAATCGACCCCTCCTTCAACAGTAGATCCCTTCCAGCAACAAGTAACCCCCCTCCCACAACAATAGATCCCCCCAGCGACCATAGATCTCCCAGCAGCCAGCATCAGCAGTCCCTCCAGCATACCATAGTACCCCTCTCCATTACATACATTCTGTGCTGGAGGTGCCGGAACTGCGTCCCCCCGCGTTCCCGCTGAAAAAAAGCCCTGAATAAACATGTTATACTTACCCTCTTCTGGAGTCCCCCGGCAACACTTCCCTGCCGAATACCCCCCATAGCAAGCCTCTTCCTATGAGGGCACTTGATCCCAAGTCACGCTGCCTGCATCTATAGACACAGACAGTTCCCAATCCGCTCCCTGGTCACAGGATTTGAATGAAAGCAGCAGGAGCCAGTGACTTCTGCTGCTATTTATCTGCCCTGTGAGGAAGGAGAGAGCTGAGAGAGCCGCTGCTGCTGGATCAACCTCAGGCTCAGGTAAGTATAATGGGGGGCTGGGGGTGGGGGGGGGGATCCTGTAGCTTAAGCTTTTTAGAACCACTTTAATTATATTTAAACTGTGGGAAGAGGAAGGGAATGGGGCAGGATTAAAAGTTGTTTCCCTGGGTGAAAATCCGCTTTAATGCATTAAGGTAACAACATTAAGCCTTTTGTACTAATAACCTCTTGGGAAATTTCTTATTATCAATAGTAGGAAATAGAAACAGCTAAAAATAAAAATATATATATAAAAAAAACAAAAAACACATTTGGTTAAAAAAAGTTTCAGTCGCTGTTTGCCGATAATTCCATTCCAGAACACACTTAGATACAGAGACGTTCTGTGAAGAAGAAATGTTATTGTTCTTCTGAAAAAAGAAGCTACGAGAGAGCTGTTACAACTAAAATCATTGCAATTAGTTTTGTAAGCAAAACCATTTTAAGAAAAGGGAAAAGTTACAGTGCTATAGCTCTGAAATTTCTAGTGCCTACTTATACTAAAAAAGATATGGAATCCGTTAAATTAGAATGTTTGTTTGAGTAATTTGTTGTGTGCTCTCTTTGCTTGCTATTACTGCTTATTGCTACAGTGCCTTGAAAAAGTATTCATACCCCTTGACATTTTCCACATTTTGTCACGTTACACCCGAAAAACATAAATGTATTTTATTGGGATTTTATGTGATAGACCAACACAAAGTGGCACATAATTGTGTAGTGGACGAAAAATGATAAATGGTTTTCAACATTTGTTACAAATACATATCTGAAAAGTGTGGGGTACATTTTTATTCAGCCCGGTTTACTCTGATACCCCTAAATAAAATCTAGTGGAACCAATTGCCCTCAGAAGTCACCTAAATTGTAAATAGGGGACTGTGCACAATTTAATCTTAGTATGAATACAGCTGTTCTGTGAAGCCCTCAGAGGTTTGTTAGAGAACCTTAGTGAACAAACAGCATCATGAAGGCCAAGGAACACACCAGACAGGTCAGGGATAAAGTTGTGGAGAAGTATAAAGCAGGGTTAGGTTATAAAGAAATATCCCAAGCTTTGAACATCTCACGGAGCTCTATTCAATCCATCATCAGAAAATGGAAAGAGTATGACACAACTACCGAGATATGGCCAGCCACCTAAACTGACAGACCGGGCAAGAATACCAATATTCAGAGAAGCAGCTAAGAGGCCCATGGTAACTCTGGAGGAGCTGCAGAGATCCACAGCTCAGGTGGGAGAATCTGTCCACAGGACAACTATTAGTCGTGTTCTCCACAAATCTGACCTTTATGGAAGAGTGGCAAGAAGAAAGACATTGTTAAAAGAAAGCCATAAGAAGTCCTGTTTGCAGTTTGCAAGAAGCCATGTGGGGGACACAGCAAACATGTAAAAGAAGAAGGTGCTCTGGTCAGATGAGACCAAATATGAACTTTTTGACCTAAAAGCAAAACACTATGTGTGGCGGAAAACTAACACTGCACATCACCCTGAACACACCATCCCCACCGTGAAACATGGTGGTGGCAGCATCATGTGGTGTGGATGCTTTTCTTCAGCAGGGACAGGGAAGCTGGTCAGAGTTGATGGGAAGATGGATGGAGCCAAATACAGGGCAATCTTAGAAGAAAACCTGTTCGAGTTTGCAAAAGACTTGAGGTTGGGGCGGAGGTTCACCTTCCAGCAGGACAACAACCCTAAATATACAGCCAGAGCTACAATGGAATGGTTTAGATCAAAGCATATTCATGTGTTAGAATGGCCCAGTCAAAGTCCAGACCTAAATCCAATTGAGAATCTGTGGCAAGACTTGAAAATTGCTGTTCACAGACGCTCTCTATCCAATCTGACAGAGCTTGAGCTATTTTTCAAAGAAGAATGGGCAAAAATTTGACTCTCTAGATGTGCAAAGCTGGTAGAGACATCCCCAAAAAGACTTGCAGCTGTAATTGCAGTGAAAGGAGGTTCTACAAAGTATTGACTCAGGGGGGCGCTATACAAATGCACCCCACACTTTCAGATATTTATTTGTAAAAAAAATTGAAAACCATTTATTATTTTCTTTCTAATTCACAATTATGTCCTGTAAAGAAAGCTGCGCTCAGAAAAAAACAGTCTATGCAAATGGCATCAAAGGGATTTTGAGATCCTTTCAAAGTAAAAAACACCGCCACCGTGTAGTTCTAAGCAGTAGTGACAATCCACCGTAGTAGTTAAGCCTGCTTACCAGATGGCAAGCATAAAAGGGCAGGTGGCTCACAATTATGTGTCACTTTGTGTTGGTCTATCACATAAAATTCCAATAAAATACATTTACGTTTTTGGTTGCAACATGACAAAATTTGAAAAATCTCAGGGGGTATGAATACTTTTTCAAGACACTGTATACTGTAACCTGGGGGACAGGTAGCAGGCACAAAGCTCCCTGGGATGAGTGGTCTTTCAGGCACAGATACCAAATCCAGTGGAATAGTGACAAACAGTGCGGTGTTTATTTGTGATATTTACAAGTCTATATACAGGTGCTGTACAGTGTTCCAAAAGAAACAAATAGGAACAAAAATAGCCAAAACAAAACCTAGCCGTGTCTCGGCACTAACTAAACAATATTTACAGATCCTAACTATTAAGCTGAGCAAGCCTACAGCTTGTCAGCTTCCACATACCTTTTTGCTCTCTTACACAGAAGTTCTCTGAGTATCCCAGGCCAAGAGCAAGGGCTGTCTTGCTCAGGTGAGCTTAAATTAGCCTGGGGGAGAGGACCAAGAACTGAACTGGACCATGGATCAGAGATCCCTGAACCTGTATGAGAGGAGCCTGGGAGATGTATAAACCCCGAACAGGACTTTTCCTGGCTCTCTCTGGGACGCTCTGCTACATATCCTCCCCCCTTGTTTCAACCCCAGGGTTGGAACACCTGTAGCCCAACAGGAGTGAACACGGGACAGGGCATCTACATTCCCCATCTCAACACCTGGTCTGTGTTTTACAGTGAATGAGTAATCCTGTAGAGCCAAAAACCACCGGTTCACCCGTCTATTAGTCTCCTTCTTTTGGGCCATCCATTTCAGAGGAGCATGGTCAGTTATTAACTCAAACTGGCGTCCTAACAAATAGTACCTGAGTGCGTCCATGGCCCACTTTATGGCTAAACACTCCTTTTCAATGACTGCATACCTTTGCTCATGGTCGTTGAGCTTTCTGCTTAGGTACACCACAGGGTGTTCTTCCCCATTGTGTACCTGTGATAGTACTGGTTGTGCACAAAGAGCCTTCTTCAGGACTTGGAAAGATTCCTCTGCTACTGAGGACCATTTCACCATTACAGAGTCTCTCCCTTTCGTAAGGTCTGTCAGTGGGGCAGCTATAGTTGCAAAATTTGGGATAAATCTTCTATAATACCCCGCAATGCCAAGAAAGGCCCTGACCTGCTTCTTGTTTGCAGGACGTGGCCATTCCTGGATGGCTTCTATTTTATTCACTTGAGGTTTTATTACACCACGCCCAATAGTGTAGCCCAAATACTTGGCTTCCTCTAGACCAATGGCACATTTTTTTGGATTTGCTGTAAAACCTTCTTTGAAGAGGGAATCGAGGACAGCCTGGACACGGGGCAAGTGAGACTCCCAGTCAGTGCTATGTACCACTATGTCATCTAGATATGCTGCTGCATATTGTCGGTGGGGTCTTAGAGTCCTGTCCATGGCCCTCTGAAATGTGGCGGGGGCATTTTGCAACCCAAAAGGCATTTTTTTATATTGAAAGGAACCCTCTGGGGTCACAAATGCAGTCTTCTCTTTGGCGCTACCAGTCAGGGGTATTTGCCAATAACCTTTTGTCAAGTCCAAAGTGGTCAGATAGCGAGCCTTGCCAAGTCGGTCTATAAGTTCGTCCACTCTGGGCATTGGGTACGTGTCAAACTTTGTCACTGCATTAAGCTTCCTGAAGTCATTACAGAACCTCCAAGTGCCATCCGGTTTTGGGACTAACACGATGGGGCTAGACCAGTCACTATTGGATTCCTCAATGACATCTAGCTCCAACATTCTTTTAACTTCCTCGCTGATGTCCTTTCTCCTCGCTTCAGGAATTCGGTATGGTTTTAGCTTGACACGGACCCCAGGTTCAGTAACAATATCATGCTGAACTGCTGAAGTCGTGCCAGGTAACTCTGAAAATTTCTCTCTATTTCTTATCAGGAATTCTCTAGTTTCCTGCTTTTGAGAATATGACAGGGTGTCTGGAATCGTGACCTCAGGGATCAGAGGAGACTCAGTACCCTTAGGCGTTACCGGGAGGGACCTCGCAGTTAACGCCAGTCTATCCTTCCAGGGCTTTAACAGGTTTATGTGGTAAATCTGTTCGGGCTTCCTTTTTCCTGGTTGATATATTTTGTAATTGACCTCCCCAACTCTTTCAATTACTTCAAAGGGACCCTGCCACTTAGCCAGGAACTTGCTCTCAACAGTGGGAACTAACACCAGGACCCTATCACCAGGTGAGAAAACACGGAGTTGGGCCCCCCTGTTGTATATCCTCTGTTGAGCTGTTTGGGCCTGCAGTAAGTGTTCTTTTACCAACGGCATGATTGCTGCAATCCTGTCCTGCATTTGAGCGATATGCTCAATGACACTTTTATGGGGTGTCTGCTCCCCCTCCCAAGTTTCTTTGGCTATGTCCAAGAGTCCCCGAGGGTGTCTCCCATAAAGCAACTCAAAGGGAGAGTACCCCGTGGAGGACTGGGGAACCTGGTCTGTAAGGACTTCTTTAGGGATTCCAACACGACTGAACACCATAAACAGCTCTTTGGCAATGTTTTTAGCAGACGCGGTGCGTAAGGGAATTGCCTCTGGGTAACGGGTAGCATAATCCATGATTACGAGGATATGCTGATGACCTCGGGCAGACTTGGGGAGTGGACCCACAAGGTCCATGGCAAGCCTCTCAAAGGGCACTTCAATAATGGGCAAGGGCACTAAAGGACTTCGGAAGTGTTGTAGTGGGGCTGACATCTGACACACAGGACAGGATTGACAATAATTCTCAATATCCTTCTGTATTCCGGGCCAATAAAACCTGCGCAACACCCTTTCAGTAGTTTTCTCAACCCCTAAATGACCTCCTAGCAAGTGCCCATGGGCAAGTTCCAACACCACCCGTCTGTATGGCTTAGGGACCACCAACTGTTCAACCACTTCATCATTTTTTTTACATACACGATACAATAAATCCTCATTGCTGCTATAATAAGGAAAACAGAGCCTGTCCCCTGATTCGACAGGTACATCATTAATCACCATTACATTTTCCCAGGCCCTGGCAAGGGTTGGGTCTTTTCTCTGCTCGGTACCAAAATTTTCCTTGTGTACATTAAGGTCAGCAAACTCCAACGTAGGCTCAGATTCAGCAGATGGCTGTCCAGCTCCACTGGTTGTGGGGACCTCCTCAGGCTCCTCCAGCTCTCCTGCCATAACTGAGAAAGGAAAACCTGGGGAGCCCTGAGAAGAGTCCCCTGAACCCATATTGTCAGTAGCGGCCAGGAGTTCTGGCTCTGTCACTGAGTCAGCTACTGCGACCGGGTCGGGACGATCCCACAGTTCCCAAAACTTAGGGAAGTCCCTACCAATGATGGCCTCGTGCACCAAGTGGGGCACAAGTCCGACCGGATGGGTCACCGTACCTAAGCCAGTTTTAAACTGAACAGTGGCTATAGGATACTCGCGGGTATCCCCATGTACACAGATCACAGCAATTTTTTTAGCATGCAAATTCACAGTGTCAACCATCTCAGCTGTAACCAAAGTCACTAGACTTCCAGAGTCTAGCAAGGCCGTAATAGGCTTATTATTAACATTTGGCACATGTGTTTTCCCATACTTGGTGCTGCAGCGCATGAAACAGCAGCAAACATAGACTGCCTTCTAATGGACAGATCGCACTGCATTGGTTCATCTGTCAATGGACAGTTTGCTGCAACATGTCCCAGTTCTTGGCAACGAAAACACCTGATGTTTCCCCAGTTGGGTTTGCTGACAGGCAGTAGCTTCCCTTGTTTGGGACACCAAACTTCAGTCCTGGCACCAAAAATCCTCCCCCCTATTTCCTTGCCATGCTTACCACCCACTTCCCCTGGAACAGTCTTACCGGTTGCCTGGGGAGACCGTGGCTTTGGGCGGAAAGTCCGTGTGGCTGTAGGGGTGGTGACCAGGTTCTCTGCAGCAAAGTACCTTTCAACAAGTTCCACGAGGTTGTCCGCCGAGTTGGGGTCTCCTTGACTTACCCACTTCTGCAGGGGAACTGGTAGTGACCTCAGGAACTGGTCCATGACCACACGCTCCACTATTTGTGGCCCAGACAGGGCCTCCGGCTGTAGCCATTTCCTCACCAAGTGAATTAGGTCGAACATCTGCGATCTTGGGGGCCTCTCGTCTTGGAAGAACCAGCTGTTGACCCGCTGTGCTCGAACTGCCAAGGTGACACCAAGTCGCGCCAGGATTTCCAGCTTGACCTTTTCATAGTCTCCTGCTTCTGCTGACTCCAAATCATAGTAGGCCTTCTGCGATTCTCCAGACAGCAAGGGGGCGACCAGTCCTGCCCACTGGGTTTTGGGCCAACCTTCCCTCTCAGCGGTCCGTTCAAAGGTTAAGAGAAAGGCCTCTGGATCATCATCTGCAGTCATCTTGGAAAGAAAGCGACCCACATGGATGGCTGAGGGCTTGTCTCCAACAACATTAACTTTAGCAGGTGACCACTGTGCTAGCGTCTCCACAACCGTAGCCAAGGTTTTCCTATCCTCTTTTGCATCAGTGGCTAGCTGTTCAAACAGCCTCTGCGATAGCTCCTGTACAGCACCAATCTGTTGGCACAGCGCCTTGATTTGCTCCTGTGCGATAGCGTTTGTTTGCTGCAGTGCAGCGTTTGCTTGTTGCTGTGCAGCATTGGATTGTTGCTGTGCAGCATTGGATATCACCAATTGTTTTAGGATTTCCTCCATGTTTAGTCACTCTAGGTACTGGCCTTTTAAGTAGTAACTTACTACAGCTGGTCGCAGTCTCCACCATATGTAACCTGGGGGACAGGTAGCAGGCACAAAGCTCCCTGGGATGAGTGGTCTTTCAGGCACAGATACCAAATCCAGTGGAATAGTGACAAACAGTGCGGTGTTTATTTGTGATATTTACAAGTCTATATACAGGTGCTGTACAGTGTTCCAAAAGAAACAAATAGGAACAAAAATAGCCAAAACAAAACCTAGCCGTGTCTCGGCACTAACTAAACAATATTTACAGATCCTAACTATTAAGCTGAGCAAGCCTACAGCTTGTCAGCTTCCACATACCTTTTTGCTCTCTTACACAGAAGTTCTCTGAGTATCCCAGGCCAAGAGCAAGGGCTGTCTTGCTCAGGTGAGCTTAAATTAGCCTGGGGGAGAGGACCAAGAACTGAACTGGACCATGGATCAGAGATCCCTGAACCTGTATGAGAGGAGCCTGGGAGATGTATAAACCCCGAACAGGACTTTTCCTGGCTCTCTCTGGGACGCTCTGCTACAATACATATAGAAATCCACCCTTATGGACTTAAAAAAAAAAAATATATATATATCCCATAGTTTGTAGACGCTATAACTTTTGCGTAAACCAATCAATATACGCTTATTGGGACTTTTTTACAAAAATATGTAGCAGAATACATATTGCACTAAATTGATGAAGAAATTGGATTTTGTTCAATTTTTTTTTATTGAATATGTTTTATAGCAGAAAGTAAAAACTATATATTTTTTTTTTAATTCAAAATTGTTGGTCTTTTTTTGTTTATAGTGCAACAAATAAAAAAAAAATGCAGAGATGATCAAATACCACCAAAAGAAAGCTCTGTTTGTGGGAAAAAAGGACATCAATTTTATTTGGTTACAGAGTCGCATGACCGCGCAATTGTCAGTTAAAATAACACAGTGCTGTATCGCAAAAAATGGCCTGGTCCGGAGGGGGGGGGGGGGGGGGGTAAATCTTTATGTCAAGTGGTTAATCAAGAGAATAAAGGTTTTCCTTTAAATCCATTGCAGATATGTCTTCATTTCAAGCACAATCTGGTGACCTTCTTGGGAAATGTTATGTTTCTTTACAGAAATGGCAACAAACTTGCTTATAATTACTAATTTATTGCTGTTAATTTGTTTTCAGATGTTCAAATTTTACAAATTTAAGACAGTGCCACAAGAATCCATAATCGCAGCCACCTCTTTAATTATTGTAAATTCATGCTAATCAGAGCTGCTGTCTTACCTTTGTGTTGGATGCATCCTGTCGATGATGTGTAGAAGGCTTCATTTTGCAGCATTCCCAGAATTCCAAGTTGCGGAAAGGTTAATGCATTAATATTGCCTGAGTTGTCCTTGTAACGACCCACAATGCAACACTCATAAACACAGTGGACAGAGCCAGATTAATATTTTATTTAGCAGTGTATTGTAAATCTGGAAATGAATTTGAATATTTGAAGACACCATTGGAAGTAGCAGATATTAAATAAATGTTGGTGGAAATTAAGCATTTTTTAGCACATCTCTTTAAACCCCGGTAGCAGGGGGCGGTGCTAGGTCTACAAAAGATCTGGGGCTAGAGCCCATAACAACGAAGTAAAGAAAGTCATCCGCTTGGGCGGGCATACACATGTATTTAATATACAGTCAGGTCCATAAATATTGAGACATCGACACAATTCTAATCTTTTTGGCTCTATACATCACCACAATGGATTTGAAATGAAACAAACAAGATGTGCTTTAACTGCAGACTTTCAGCTTTAATTTGAGGGCATTTACATGCAAATCAGGTGAACGGTGTAGGAATTACAACGGTTTGTATATGTGCCTCCCACTTTTTAAGGGACCAAAAGTAATGGGACAATTGGCTGCTCAGCTGTTTCATGGCCAGGTGTGCATTATTCCCTCATTATCCCATTTACAAGGAGCACATAAAAGGTCCAGAGTTCATTTCAGGTGTGCTATTTGCATTTGGAATCTGTTGCTGTCAACTCTCAATATGAAATCCAAAGAGCTGTCACTATCAGTGAAGCAAGCCATCATTAGGCTGAAAAAACTAAACAAACCCATCAGAGAGATAGCAAAAACATTAGGTGTGGCCAAATCAACTGTTTGGAACATCCTTAAAAAGAAAGAATGCACCGGTGAGCTCAGCAACACCAAAAGACCTGGAAGACCACAGAAAACAACTGTGGTGGATGACCGAAGAATTCTTTCCCTGGTGAAGAAAACACCCTTCACAACAGTTGGCCAGATCAAGAACACTCTCCAGGAAGTAGGTGTATGTGTGTCAAAGTCAACAATCAAGAGAAGACTTCACCAGAGTGAATACAGAGGGTTCACCACAAGATGTAAACCATTGGCGAGCCTCAAAAACAGGAAGGCCAGATTAGAGTTTGCCAAACAACATCTAAAAAAGCCTTCACAGTTCTGGAACAACATCCTTTGGGCAGATGAGACCAAGATCAACTTGTACCAGAGTGATGGGAAGAGAAGAGTATGGAGAAGGAAAGGAACTGCTCATGATCCAAAGCATACCACCTCATCAGTGAAGCATGGTGGTGGTAGTGTCATGGCGTGGGCATGTATGGCTGCCAATGGAACTGGTTCTCTTGTATTTATTGATGATGTGACTGCTGACAAAAGCAGCAGGATGAATTCTGAAGTGTTTCGGAAATATTATCTGCTCATATTCAGCAAAATGCTTCAGAACTTATTGGACGGCGCTTCACAGTGCAGATGGACAATGACCCGAAGCATACTGCGAAAGCAACCAAATAGTTTTTTTACGGGAAAGAAGTGGAATGTTATGCAATGGCCAAGTCAATCACCTGACCTGAATCCGATTGAGCATGCATTTCACTCGCTGAAGACAAAACTGAAGGGAAAATGCCCCAAGAACAAGCAGGAACTGAAGACAGTTGCAGTAGAGGCCTGGCAGAGCATCACCAGGGAGGAAACCCAGCGTCTGGGGATGTCTATGCGTTCCAGACTTCAGGCTGTAATTGACTGCAAAGGGTTTGCAACCAAGTATTAAAAAGTGAAAGTTTGATGGATGATTGTTAATCTGTCCCATTACTTTTGGTCCCTTAAAAAGTGGGAGGCACATATACAAACTGTTGTAATTCCTACACCTGATTTGGATGTAAATACCCTCAAATTAAAGCTGAAAGTCTGCAGTCAAAGCACATATTGTTTGTTTCATTTCAAATCCATTGTGGTGGTGTATAGAGCCAAAAAGATTAGAATTGTGTCCATGTCCCAATATTTATGGACTTGACTGTACGTGTGTGTATATATATTTTTATATATATATTTTTATATATATATATATATATATATATATATATATATATATATATAAAATACCGTTACAGATGCCCCTTACATCAGGATCCTCAGAGAGCCTCCCTACTTACATCAGGGTCCCCAAAGCCCCCCTAATTACATCACGGTCCCCAGAGAGCCCCAGGGCTCAGCAGTGCGCTACATGAAGAATGCAGGAATGCAGCCTCACCTGTGCTCAGGAATGCAGCCTCACCTGTGCCCAAATCTCCCTCATCTGTGGCGGGGATCAGAGAGGAGAGGAAAAGGAGAGGCGGCCGGATCATCACACAGGCCGGCATCTCCCGCTGTGTCAGCTTTAATTTGAATGGCCGGGTGCCCGCCGTCACATGAGTCCCGCCTCCTGGATTGGCTTCCACCAATCGCAAAAAGTGCTCTGGTCTTTGGCCAGCCAAATGGTCCGGGGCTTAAGTGGTTAATGAAGAAGACCTTTCCTGAGAAGCACAGACTCCAAAGTGCCCTCCTCATTTTGTACATTCTTTGTGTAGGGACCATCAAAACACACATTGTCCTAGTGCACATGTGTCAAACACAATTAGGGGAGGGTGGGCAGTCCTGAGGAGAGACTATGGCGGGTCCAGTGGCTGAAGAGCAGAGGATGGAAGATTTCCATAAAGACAGCAGACACCAGCACAAGGGACACTTCTCACTGAATGGAAGTATCGTCCCTTGTGCTGATTAAAAGAGAAGTAAAGGTTTTGGGTTCTTTCCATATTTATACTTACCTAGGTGGATGAAGCATCGGTGCCCCGGTGCCTCTACACTAAGAACTGAGCGATCGAACACCACCGATGGCTCCGTTCTCACAGCTCCCTGAGCAGAGAGCTGCTGACTGTCAATCATCAGCTCTCCACTCTGCTCCTCCTCGCTCATTGGAGCGCTGAGCTGTGGTGGGGGGCGGGGAGCGACCATCTCAGACTCTCAGCAACTCGCTGATCCAGACTTTATTGTCGTGATGACGTGGTGCCTGTACTGATACCCGTGACGTCACAGGAGTGCAAAACGAATTGCACTTCTGTGATCCATAAGAGAAGCCCAGCCAAACGAGCTCAGGCAGGTATGCCTGGAGGGAGCCCACCCCTCCTTAAATGTGCAGGGATGCACAGGACACCCAGCAGGGGCACAAGAAGACCTGGGGTAAACTGGGGTGCCTTTATGTGGCCACTGCGGCTTACACATACAATGCATTTGGAAAGTATTCACAGCGCTTTACTTTTTCCACATTTTTTTATGTTGCAGCCTTATTCCAAAATGGACTAAATTTATGATTTTCCACAAAACTCTACGAACAATCCCCCATAATGACAACATGAAAGAAGTTTGTTTGAAATCGTTGCAAATGTATTAAAAATAAAAAAGGAAAAAATCAGAAGTACATAAGTATCACAGGCTCCTCCCATGTACATAAGACAGGCTCCTCCCATGTACATAAGTATAACAGACTCCTTCCATGTACATAAGTATCACAGACTCCTCCCATGTACATAAGTATCACAGACTCCTCCCATGTACATAAGTATCACAGACTCCTCCCATGTACATACGTATCACAGACTCCTCCCATGTACATAAGTATCACAGACTCCTTCCATCTACATAAGTATCACAGACTCCTCCCATGTACATAAGTATCACAGGCTCCTCCCATGTACATAAGTATCACAGACTCCTCCCATGTACATAAGTATCACAGACTCCTCCCATGTACATAAGTATCACAGGCTCCTCCCATGTACATAAGTATCACAGACTCCTCCCATGTACATAAGTATCACAGACTCCTCCCATGTACATAAGTATCACAGGCTCCTCCCATGTACATAAGTCTCACAGGCTCCTCCCATGTACATAAGTATCACAGCCTTTGCCATGACACTCAACACTGAGCTCAGGTGCATTCTGTTTCCACTGATCATCCTTGAGATGTTTCTACAACTTGATTGGAGTCCACCTGTGGTAAATTCAGTTGATTGGACATGATTTGGAAAGGCACACACCTGTCTATATAAGGTCCCACAAGTAACAGTGCATGTCAGAGCACAAACCAAGCCATGAAGTCCAAGGAATTGTCTGTAGACCTCCGAGACAGGATTGCATGGAGGCATAGATCTGGGGAAGGGTACAGAAACACTTCTGCAGCATTGAAGGTCCCAATGAGCACAGTGGCCTCCATCATCCATAAATGGAAGAAGTTTGGAACCACCAGGACTCTACCTAGAGTAGGCCACCCGGCCAAACTGAGCGATCGGGGGCGAAGGGCCTTAGTCGGGGAGGTGACCAAGAACCGATGGTCACTCTGACAGAGCTCCAGCGTCTCTCTGTGTAGAGAGGAGAACCTTCCAGAAGAAAAACCATCTCTTCAGCACTCCACCGATCAGTCCTGCAGTGACGGCCCATGCATTGTGAGCGCACGGGCGCTGCCCCCCCATCCATGCTCCCGGCCCCATTCAGGATGCCGAACACATGGATTCCTATGGCGGAGGCGGGAGGGGGTGGTACTTTTTAAAGCCAGAGACAGAGGCTCTAATAGGCTTCAAAATAGGGTGGTCTCGGGGCGCAGAGAGTGCGCCCTGATCCCACCCTATTGTGTGACGATGGCAAATATATTTTCAATATTTTCACACTAACCATCCTCCCCGCCGATCAGGAGGCAGGGCGTCAGACCTGTTTCGTGATTGGCAAAAGCGCCAGGCCACCCTATTGGATGCCTGGCGCTGAGGAAGCGGAGGAGACACATGCTAAAGCGGAGGTCACCGCCGCTCTGGTGCACTTGGAGAGGAGCCACTGCAGTAAGTGCCAGGGGGTCTGTCAGAGCCGCACGTGCAGGGGGGGTTGTGGGTGCTACCAGAGCCACGAGCCCTGCGAGTTGGGGGGGTCGGTGGGCACAGTGGCTGCATATGATGGGCACAGTGACTGCATTTAGTGGGCACAGTGACTGCATTTGGTGGGCACAGTGGCTGCATATGATGGGCACAGTGACTGTATTTGGTGGGCACAGTGGCTGCATATGCTGAAACAGTGGCTGCATATGATGGGCACAGTGACAGTATTAGGTGGGCACAGTGGCTGCACATGATGGGCACAGTGGCTGCACATGATGAGCACAGTGGCTGCACATGATGGGCACAGGGGCTGCATTTGATGACAAAGTGGCTGTATTTGATGGGCAAAGTGGCTGCATTTGATGGGCACAGTGGCTGCATTTGATGGGCACAGTGGCTGCATATGATGGGCACAGTGGCTGCATATGATGGGCACAGTGGCTGCATATGATGGATACAGTGGCTGCATATGTTGGGCACAGTAGCTGCATTTGATGGGCACAGTGGCTGTATTTGATGGGCACAGTGGCTGTATTTGATGGGCACAGAGGCTGTATTTGATGGGCACAGAGGCTGTATTTGATGGGCACAGTGGCTGCATATGATGGGCACAGTGGCTGCATATGATGGGCACAGTGGCTGCATATGTTGGGCACAGTGGCTGCATTTGATGGGCACAGTGGCTGTATTTGATGGGCACAGAGGCTGTATTTGATGGGCACAGAGGCTGTATTTGATGGGCACAGTGGCTGCATATGATGGGCACAGTGGCTGCATATGATGGGCACAGTGGCTGCATATGATGGATACAGTGGCTGCATATGTTGGGCACAGTAGCTGCATTTGATGGGCACAGTGGCTGTATTTGATGGGCACAGTGGCTGTATTTGATGGGCACAGAGGCTGTATTTGATGGGCACAGAGGCTGTATTTGATGGGCACAGTGGCTGCATATGATGGGCACAGTGGCTGCATATGATGGGCACAGTGGCTGCATATGTTGGGCACAGTGGCTGCATTTGATGGGCACAGTGGCTGTATTTGATGGGCACAGAGGCTGCATTTGATGGGCACAGAGGCTGTATTTGATGGGCACAGTGGCTGCATATGATGGGCACAGTGACTGCATATGATGGGCACAGTGGTTGCATTTGATGGGACAGTGGTTGTATTTGATGGGACAGTGGCTGCATATGATGGGCACAGTGGCTGCATATGATGGGCACAGTGGTTGTATTTGATGGGCACAGTAGCTGCATATGATGGGCACAGTGGCTGCATATGATGGGCACAGTGGTTGCATTTGATGGGACAGTGGTTGTATTTGATGGGACAGTGGCTGCATATGATGGGCACAGTGGCTGCATATGATGGGCACAGTGGTTGCATTTGATGGGACAGTGGTTGTACTTGATGGGACAGTGGCTGCATATGATGGGCACAGTGGCTGCATTTAATGGGCAAAGTGGCTGAATTTGATAGGCACAGTGAGGCTGCAACTGATGTTTTTTTTAAGTATTTTTCAAAATTTTTTTGTTTGTTTGCGCCCCCCAAAAATTTTGAGCACCAGCCGCCACTGCAGTCCTGTATGGTAGAGTGGTCAGATGGAAGCCACTCCTCCAGTAAAAGGTACATGACAGCCCGCCTGGAGTTTGCCAAAAGACACCTGAAGGACTTTCAGACCATGAGAAACAAAATTCTCTGGTCTGATGAAACAAAGATTGAACTCTTCGGCATGAATGGCAAGCGCCATGTCTAGAGGAAACCAGGCACTGTTCATCACCTGACCAATACCACCCCTACAGTAAAGCATGGTGGTGGCAGCATCATGTTGTGGGAGTGTTTTTTAGCGGCAGGAACTGGGAGACTAGTCAGGATCAAAGAAAAAGATTAATGCAGCAATGTACAGAGACATCCTTGATGAAAACCTGCACCAGAGCGCTCTGGACCTCAGACTGGGGCGAAGGTTCATCTTCCAACAGGACAACGACCCTAAGCACACAGCCAAGATAACAAAGGAGTGGCTACGGGACAACTATGAATGTCCTTGATTGGCCCAACCGGAGCCCAGACTTGAACCCAATTGAACATCTCTGGAGAGATCTGAAAATGGCTGTGCACCGACGCTCCATATCCAACCTGATGAAGCTTGAGAGGTCCTGCAAAGAAGAATGGGAAAAACTGCCCAAAAATAGGTGTGCCAAGCTTGTAGCATCATACTGAAAAATACTTGAGGCTGTAATTGGTGCCAAAGGTGCTTCACCAAAGTATTGAGCAAAGGCTGTGATACTTATTTACTTTGGAGGAGTCTGTGATACTTATGTACATGGGGAGGAGCCTGTGATACTTATGTACATGGGAGGAGCCTGTGATACTGATATACATGGGAGGAGCCTGTGATACTTATGTACATGGGAGGAGTCTGTGATACTTATGTACGTGGGAGGAGTCTGTGATACTTATTTACTTTGGAGGAGTCTGTGATACTTATGTACATGGGAGGAGCCTGTGAGACTGATATACATGGGAGGAGCCTGTGATACTTATGTACATGGGAGGAGTCTCTGATACTTATGTACATGGGAGGAGTCTGTGATATTTATGTACATGGGAGGAGCCTGTGATACTGATGTACATGGGAGGAGCCTGTGATACTGATGTACATGGGAGGGGCCTGTGATACTTATGTACATGGGAGGAGTCTGTGATACTGATGTACATGGGATTTTTTTCCTTTTTTATTTCTAACCACTTAAGGATCGGGCCTATTTTTCAGACTTATTATATTATATATTATATTATATTATTATATGTAGTTATTTACAAGTTTAATTTTTTTTTTTTGCTGGAAAATCACTTAGAACCCCCAAACATTATATATATTTTTTTTCTAACACGCTAGAGAATAAAATGGCGGTCATTGCAATACTTTCTGGCACATCGTATTTGCACAGCGGTCTTACAAGCAGTGTTAATTTTGGCAGCAAATTTCGATTTAGTTTTAGTCTTAGGACTAAAATGGCATTTTAGTTTTAGTCCATTTTAGTCTTCTGCAATTGTTTTAGTTTTAGCCGTATTTAGTCGACTAAATCTCCAGGACATTTTAGTCGACTAAAATAATTTTAATCGACTAAAACTCTAAAATCTAATGGGCAGAGTTAAATTGTAATGCATTATTTAAGCATTTCTCTACAATTTCCAAACTCATTATATACTGCTGGAGTGAAAAAACAAATACATTATTATTTATGGTATTGAGGTATGAACATGCACTACAGACCAGTGTTAATTTTGACATCAAATTTTAATTTAGTTTTAGTCTTAATCTTTTGACTAAAATGCCATTTTAGTTTTAGTCGTATTTTAGACATCTCAATTGTTTTAGTCGTATTTTAGTCGACTAAAATGGTATTAAGTTAGTCGACTAAAATCTTTTAGTCGGTTTTAGTCAACTAAATTAACACTGCTTACAAGCGCACTTTTTTTGAAAAGAATACACTTTTTTGAATTAAAAAAATAAGACAACATTAAAGTTAGCCCAATTGTTTTTATATTGTGAAAGATAATGCTACGGCAAGTAAATTGATACCCTACATGTCACGCTTCAAAATTGCGCCCACTCATGGAATGGCGACAAACTTTTACCCTTAAAAATCTCCAAAGGCGATGTTTAAGAATCTCTACAGGTTACCAGTTTTGAGTTACAGAGGAGGTCTAGAGCTAGAATTATTGCTCTCGCTCTAACGATCGCAGCGATACCTCACATGTGTGGTTTGAACACAATTTTCATATGCCGGCGCTGCTCACTTATGCGTTCGCTTCTGCGCGCAAGCTCGGCGGCATGGGGCGCTTTAAATTTATAATTTTTACTTTTTTTATTTTGTTTTACTTTTTTTTTTAATTTGACACTGTCCTTTTAAAAAAAATGTTTTGGGTCACTTTTATTCCTATTACAAGGAATGTAAACATCCCTTGTAATAGGAAAAAAAACATGACAGGTCCTCTTAAATATGAGATCTGGGGTCAAAAAGACCTCAGATCTCATACTGATGCTGCGTACACATGAGCGGGTTTTTCCGACGGAATTCCGCTCAAGCTCGGCTTGCATACACACGGTCACACAAAAGTTCGACTGTCAAGAACACGGTGACGTACAAGACTACGACGAGCCGATAAAATGAAGTTCAATGCTTCTGAGCATGCGTCGAATTGTTTCCGAGCATGCGTAGGAATTTTGCGCGTCGGAATGTGTACAGATGATCGGAATTTCCGATCGTAACTTTTTCCGACCGATAAATTAAGAACCTGCTCCAAATCTTTTGCTGGCTGGAATTCGGCCAGCAAAAGTCAGATGGAGCATACACACGATCGCATTTTCCGACCAAACGCTCTCATTTCATTTCCGATCGTGTGTACACGGCATTACACTAGAATGCAATAAAAAAAAAAAAAAAAGAAATGTTACTTGAAAAAAAAAAAATGTAAAGAAAACTTCTCCTTTAAGAGTATTGGGTAGAAGTGACGTTTGACATCGCTACCGCCCTCCAATGCTATGAAGCCGAGCGGGGGGGCCATCTTCCCCTCACTCCGCATCCAGGCAGTGAGGGGACAGGAACTGAACGAGGGGGGGGGGGGGGCCCTCTCCCGCCACCGACAAAAGTGATCTCGCGGTGAATCCACCAATGTGACCACTTTTATCAGAAAGAGGACAGTCCACCGTTTTAAAAAATACCGGGGTTATGGCAGCTAGCTGCTGCCATAACAACGGTATTTAACGTCAAAGTAGCGGCGTATAACGACAGCGGCTGGTCCGTATGTAGTTAATAAATTTGCAAAGACTTCAAGCAAACTTCTCTCACGTTGTCATTATGGGGGATTGTTTGTAGAATTTTGAGGAAAATAATAAATTGAGTCCATTTTGGAATAAGGCTGTAACATGACAAAAAGTTATGACATGGATCTATGCCTTCCCCTAGTACAAGCACCTCCCCCACAGTAAGAAAACACCAGCTAGGCACACAGGTAACCCTTTGATCGCCTCTGCTGTTAACCTCTTCCCTGCCAGTGTCATTAGTACAGTGACAGTGCATATTTTTTATCACTGATCACTGTATTGGTGTCACTGGTCCCCAAAAAGTGTCAAAAATGTCACTTAGTGTCTGATTTGTCTGCTGCAATGTCGCAGTCACGCAGATCAGTGCCATTACTAGTAAAAAAAAAAAAAAATATATGCCATATTTGTAGACGCTATAACTTTTGTGAACCAAAATCAATATACACTT
Organism: Lithobates septentrionalis; assembly: GCA_037952835.1. Classification (NCBI taxonomy): domain Eukaryota; kingdom Metazoa; phylum Chordata; class Amphibia; order Anura; family Ranidae; genus Lithobates; species Lithobates septentrionalis. Next base: position 246,133 of record JBBDGP010002372.1, read on the forward strand.
ATTGGGATTTTTTTTTAACAAAAATAGGTAGCAGAATACGTATTAACCTAAATTGATAAAGAAATTTTATTTTTTAATTGGATGTTTTATAGCAAAAAGTGAAAAATATTTTTTTTTTTTCTAATTTTTTTTTTGTTTATAGGTGATCAAATACCACCAAAAGAAAGTTCTATTTGTGGGAAAAAAAAGGACATCAATTTTATTTGGCTACAACGTCGCAGGACCGCGCAATTGTCAGTTAAAGTCAACTAAAGTCACAAAAAATGGCCTGGTCATGAAGGAGGGGTAAAACCTTCCAGAGCTGAAGAGGTTAAACCCTAATGGCGGCGATAATCACATAATCTGATTGATCTGCTTCAATAGGAATAATCGATCTATGGATGACAACCCAGTCAGTCAATATGATACATCTGGGGAAGTGGATTTCAATGGATACGATCATAATGGATAATAAATGCATTTCTGTTTCCATGGTGTAATCCCATGATTGGTCACAGTAGTAGAGTGGGAGTGGTTTAGATCCCTCAGACAAGTCTTTATCACTGTCTGGGGTCCCCATAGTGGAGATTTAGCCCTCACTTCCTCCGGGGTCAAAGAGGCAGGAAGTGAGCAGAATCCCTCCCATAGCAATAAATAAGGGGAAAAGGAGCATCTACGCTACACACAGCGGCCATCTTGGATTGCAGAGTCTCTTTCTAGGGATAAATGTTTTTGGGGACCACTAGGATTCCCCCAAATGGTTACAAGGGATCCCATACTGAGAGAAATATGTAGGCTGCCATTGCTGATCACCTTCTGAAAATGCTATACTCCTGGCTGGCTCTGGCTTCCATGCTTTTTGCATCACTGCATGTTTATTTAGAACTACTTCCCAATCAGTGATGGAGGACAGACAGAAAGCAATGGACCAGACTGACAGCCAGGCAACGAGTAGATTCAGTCTCTGTATTCTCCCATAATAAATAATCCAGAGGCTTTACAAGACCCCCCCCCCCCCCCCCCACTACCCTCATAGCAAATACTCTCATTTCTTCACTCAACCTCTGGTTGCTATTGGTTACATGTATGTATACTTGTTCTAGAGAACATAGGGCCCTATATGAGATGCCAGCTAAAAAGGTAAACAACCTTGTTGTCATAGCAACCATTTTGTTTACAAAGCTGAGCTGTAAAAAAAAAACAAAAAACATCCTCCCGCTGTCTATTTTACAGCTCAGATGTGTAAACAAACCATATGCTGTGGCAACAAGGTTGTTTAGATATATAAAAACACATAAGGGCCCTCCATGAGAGATCAGCTAGAAAGGTAAACAACACTGTTGCCATAGCAACCGGTTTGTTTACTTGTTTACAATTCTAAAAAGGTTTGTCAGCTAAAAGGTAAACAAGCTTGTTGTCATAGCAACCATATTGTTTACTTGTTTACAAACCTGAGCTATAAAGAAAAAAAAAAAAAAAAACATCCTCCCGCTGTCTGTTTTACAGCTCAGATGTGTAAACAAACCATATGCTGTGGCAACAAGGTTGTTTAGATATATAAAAAAACAAAACAAAACATAAGGGCCCTCCATGAGAGATCAGCTAGAAAGGTAAACAACATAGCAACCAGTTTGTTTACTTGTTTACAAACCTAAAAAGGTTTGTTGGCTAAAAGGTAAGCAAGCTTATTGTCATAGCAACCATGTTGTTTACTTGTTTACAAACCTGAGCTGTAAAAAAAAGTTAAAAAAAATAAATAAAAAAAAACACATCCTCCCGCTGTCTGTATTACAGCTCAGATTGCTATGACAACAACCTTGTTTACATTTTAGTTGGTAACACCGTGTATTACATCATGAAATCAATATCCAGATTTGTTATAAACATGAAAAAAAAAAAAAAAAACAGTCCTTGAAAATGTTCATCTGCAAAATTCCGTGTTATTGTATTTATCAAACATCATCCCATCCGCCATGCTTTTATAAAAGTGATCCTTAAAATTCAATATAAAAAGTGCCCCTCCCCAGCCAGTGATGGTGCTAATGCCCCTCCCCCCAGAACCCTGAGGACCTCTGGGCCAATCACACGTTATTCTATCACCAAAAACCACCAAATCAGCGTTTCTACCTGCAATAGATATATTCTCCCCTCAATGGATTTCTACCAATCAGCCAAAAAGGAAATGTCAAGGTCATCGCGCAACACGCTTTTATCAACCACTTAAGGACCAGCCTCCTTTTGAGATTTTGGTGTTTACATGTTTAAATGTTGTTTTTTTTGCTAGAAAATTACTTAGAACCCCCAAACATTATGTATTGTTTTTTTTTCTAACACCCTAGAGAATAAAATGGTGGTCATTGCAATACTTTTTTCCACACCGTATTTTTCACAACGGTCTTACACGCGCATTTTTTTTTGGAAAAAATTCACTTTTTTCAATAAAAAAATAAGACAACAGTAAAGTTAGCCCAATTTTTTTTTATATTGTGAAAGATAATGTTACGCCGAGTAAATTGACACCCAACATGTCACGCTTCAAAATTGCGCCCGCTTGTGGAATGGCGTCAAACTTTTACCCTAAAAATCTCCATAGGCGACGTTTAAAAAATTCTACAAGTTGCATGTTTTGAGTTACAGAGGAGGTCTAGGGCTAGAATTATTGCTCTCGCTCTAACGATCGGGGCGATACTTCACATGTGTGGTTTGACCACCGTTTTCATATGCGGGCGCTACTCACGTATGCATTCGCTTCTGTGCACGAGCTCGTCAGGACGGGGTGTTTTAAACATTTTTTTTCTTATTTATTTTACTTGATTTTATTTATTTTTACACTGTTTTTTTTTGTTTTTTTTATGAATAGATACAATCTAAAGTTCACAGCAGAGCACAACGGAGATACAGTGAATTATTTAGATATAACACTCTTCAAACAAGGTGACCACATTAGTACAAAAACCTTTTTTAAAGAAACCGACCGAAATGCCTATGTTCCCACACACAGCTGTCATCATCCGTAATGGATAGGAGCTGTACCAAAAGGGCAATATATGCGCATACGGCGGAATTGTGATAATATTTTGGACTATTTCACACAAGCAGAAATCCTCACCACTAGATTTAGAGAAAAGGGATACCCCGCCCATATTTTGGATAAATTGGTTTCACAGGTGTCAAATATGGATAGACAGTCCCTATTGGTCCCCAAACCAAAAAAAGAGTATAAAGGTGACTGTGCATTCATATCGGGCTTTCATCGCCAATATAGAACAGTAGAAGGTATCTTCAAAAAATTCTGGCCTATTTTACTTAAAGATAAAGATCTCCAGTCTTCCCTGCCAAAAAAAACAAAGTTTATTTATCGAAGGGCCCCTACCCTCAGGAATCGGTTGGCCCCCAATGTACCAGATCCCCCCGGGAAACCCCCCACTTTCCTGGATGGATCTGGTTTTTACTATTGCACTAGATGCAATGCTTGAAAAATAACTAGGAAACCGGGCTCTAAGAAAAAGAAGGCTCAATTCCAATCTGTAGTAACACAACAACAATTTAATTTCAAACCTCTCATCACATGCGATTCTAACCACGTAACTTATGTTTTGGAATGCCCATGTTCCCTTCAATACGTGGGCAGAACCACACGCCAATTGAAAGTAAGAATAAATGAGCATTTAGCAAATATTAAAAAAGGTTACCCTAATCACAGTGTCTCAAGACATTTTAAACTTTATCACGATAGTGACCCATCACTATGTACATTTTATGGGATTGATAAAATCTCTAGGGATTGGAGGGGTACCCATATGAAAAGGTCAGTATCCAGGAATGAAAAGTACTGGCTTTATAAATTACAGAGTATGCAACCACATGGGATGAATATAGACCTGGATCTTAATTGTTTTCTTATAAATTATTAAATCCAGGACTATTTAGCAGTATTATTATCTATCTATTTTAGATTATGGGAGTGAGTTAGGTACACCACTACCTTTATCGCTAGAGACATTATTTCTATGGTGGAACACAAACCCCCAATCCCCCCCCCCCACCACCGTTTTTTATGGGAATGTACTATTCAATAGAGATTGAGATAGGTTAGATTGCAGTTTCTGCCGTCTAGCAATGTCTTAAAGGCCTTTTTAATATTATTCTTCTGTTATGTAAACCGAGACTGTGGCTGCACAGAATTCAGGGCAACATGAGTTCTTTTTCTAAAAAGATACCCAATTTATTAAATTATCAACTACTTATCATCTACTTTTTATATATTTTTATTTTTTTATTTCTCTATTCCCCATATGGGTTCTATCCACCTACTTGTTATTGACCAGTAGGGGGACTATCACAACAATTTTTCCTCCTGGAGGCGATTGGTATTAAGATACATCCGTCCTAAGCAGGGAGTATTTTGAGCAATTTAGTCAACATCCACTAGATGGAGCTATGCTCCAGACCATTGTTGAGCTATCCAACTTTATTGATACGAGCACAGGTCTCGTGGTATACTTGCCAATCACCCGCCCCCTTTTCCTTTCCAATAAAAACCACCACTATAGTGACCAACGTATGCTTCCCTGAAGACGTTCATAACGAAACGTACGTCGGAGCGGTACGTGGTCACATGTCCTGTTGTCTTACAACATCCGGATCTTTTGGTTGTCCCCCTGTGCGGGCTGGAACGCACGCCAGCTAGGAGGAGATATGGAAGGTTTTTTCTGACTGCAAAGTTACCCTGACATGCAAGCAGCCCCAGTGCCGGGTAGGCACTCACCAATGTAAGCGGCCACTTGGCTATTTTATTGTTTATATTTTTTAATAAATGGTTTTACGCTATGGAGACTGTTTTTGTTTCCTATATATCCATATCCTTATCTTGAATGAGTGTGACGGGAACGATCCATGCCTGTAACACCATCCACAGTCCAGCCATCCATGTGAGCAGGCACAATCCTGCGCAAGCGCTAGTGACTCTCTTTTTAACTAAAAGAGTCATTGGTATCTGGTAAGCAGATATCTACTACTTCGAGGTGTATTCCTTTCTTCTTCTTTCTTCTGGTGATGAAAAACCTTTTTCTAACAGCAGCAAGACTGTGATAATATTGCAAGATATCACTTCAACCACTTCAATCACTCATTTTATGGGGACAATCAATCACTACTGTTATTATCACTATTGTTGGCACTTCAATGTGTAATTTAATATGAATTGCTATTATTAGTGTTTACTTCCCATTTTTTTGGGAATGCAAAGATATGTTTATTTAGTGCACTTGATTTATATTGTATAGCCTCTAGCGCCCCCTATCTTTCCAATATTCCACTTTTATCTTGTAGCCGGCCGAACACGGGGATACCGGGGTTATGGCAGCTAGCTGCTGCCATAACAACGATATCCGTCCCCAAAGTAAGGACGGACATCGGCGCGTGGCGGTCGGCAAGTGGTTAATAAATCCCCTTTAGAAGCTCATCCCACAATCTACAGTATATGCTTCCACATTCCAGTGCCTAGACCGGCACCAGCTCCATCAACAGATTTCTATCCATTATTATCCTCCAAGTAGTTCCCCGAAGCACCGCCGTTCCTCCCACCATCTTCCCTCTCTATACAAACTATTCTCTTTTCACTCTCATTTCTCTCTTTTGGCTTTTTAATAAAGTGACGTTTAAATATAAATTGGCCCAATGAGTGACTGCTTGTCTTTGGCAGACTAAGATGTTCCTATGAGTCCAGCTTATTCCACATGCAGTGCAGCATAGGAGCTGTTACATTGTACAGAAACATATAACAAGAAGCTGCAGTCCCACCACAAAGTTAGAGAAATTAAGTGGTTAGCTCTTCTGCCTGGCAGCACCGGGGTCGTCGCTTCAATTCCCAACCACCTGCCTGGAAGTTTGCATGTTCTCCCTGCGCCTGCGTGGGTTTCCTCCGGGGGACTCCAGTTTCCTCCCACACTACAAAGACATGCCGGGAGGTACATTGGCCCTAGTATATATATGAATGTGAGTTAGGGAGATTAGATTGTAAGCTCCTCGGGGGGGGGACTGGTGTGACTGTACAATATACAGGATGGAAATAGATGACTGTCTCCTGTACTGACCAATCATTATCACATGGCCTACCTGTTGGGTTGGCTCTGCAGACTCGTCTTCTCCGTTGCCGATACCTGCAGGTTTCCTGCCAATCCCCCGGATGGGTTTGTTGGTGGCGGGGGGTCCTCTGGGCTTGTACGGCCCTCTGTGGAGACACCAATTACACAGCGAGACCCTTTATCTCCATAACAACAGTGAGACCACCCCATAACCCAGAAATTGTAGGGAGCCCCCTATAAGAAAATGTGCCCCCCCCCCTAATTTTCCTTCCTTCTTCTGCAGCTTTCGGAAGGTTTGTGGTTTGCCGGGACTCCTCTTAGGAAGGTCCAGTATTCATTAATCAGAGCCATAAACATTCCCTGTCTGCTCACCTTCACAGCACATTTTCCAGCTCTTCATACTCCGGAGTAAAGGAGAGAAAGAACTTTCCTTCCCCGGAAGGTGCCTGACGACAACACAATATTTGAAAATCTCTGTGGCCCCTCGTCTAGAGACAGGGGGGCAATCTTACTACTTTACAACTACCTGGGTGGTCTCGGCCTTCCAGAAAAGTCTGCAGCCATGCTCGGCTGGGAGGTGAAGACCGGTCAGGTAGCCTCCTTGGAGGAGCGGGGTGACAGGATCGCCAATATGCATAAATGCACATAATCAATAGCGGTAAAGGAAACAGTGGTGAAATTACATATGAGATGGTACTACACACCTTCCAAACTTCACAATTTTCCCCACTGTTTCGGAAAACTGCTTCAGAGGGTGCCCTGATAGGGGGACTCATTTACATATACAGTGGAACCTCCGATTACAAGCATAATTCGTTCCAGGAGTAAGCTCGTCATCCAATCTACTCGCATATCAAAGCGAGTTTTCCCATTGAAGTCAATGGAAACGAAAATAATTTTTTCCGCATTGACTTCAATGGGATGCAATACCACATGTGGCCAGAGGTGGGGGGGCACCGGAGAGCCTCGGAAACGACCGAAAAGGCCCGAGCACACTATGGCTGACCTTGGCAAACCTCGGAAAGACTCCGTTCACCAGCCTTTCCGAGGTTTGCCAAGGTCAGCCGAACTGTCCTGGGGCCTTTCCGTACATTTCCGAACTGCGCCGATCGGCGTCTTTCGGCTCTGCTTGGTTCCGGTGCCCCCCACCTCAGGCAAAAAGCGGTACTGCGCACCGCTTTTGGCCTGAACCCTGCTCGTTTTGCGAGACAACACTCGCAAACAGAGTTAGGATTTTTAGAAATACAGTGCTCGTTTTGCGAAACGCTCGTTAAGCACGTTACTCACAATCCGAGGTTCCACTGTATTTTGGAGCTGCAAGGCACGAACTCATATATGGCAGAAGGTAACCTCCAAAGTGGCAGAGATCACAGGTGTGTTGACAACTTTGACACACCAAATGTGCCTATTTTTTGCAGACATTCCTGGCTCCTCCCCCCTGTAACAAAAGCTTGCCCATTCACTATGTTCTGCTGTCCACTGGACTATTGCTTTGTTCTGGCGAACCCTGGGGGGTACCATGGGAACAGGTTCCTAAACATATGGCAGCCATACAACTCATGGAGAAAATTTTACACACCATCATGGACACCATGCCAATCTACGAGTTGAAATGGAAGTCATGGTCCCCTTAGCTCATCCTGGTCCCTGATGTTGGCACAGCCAACCCCCCCCAAGTAAATAGCCTAAAGGGTACTAGTATCCAGATTGGTTTCTCGTAACCTACTTTTCTATGTTGCTTTTTAATGTAAGTGATAGTTTTATGGTTTATCACTATGTTTTATGTTATGTTTACAACAGTAGAGTCAGGCTGATGTAAAGACATCCACTAGACCTCTAGAAAATCATTTGGCTCTTCTTATTGGGCGGTCTTTCTGGTTTTACCAATGTGTGTGACTGCTCAACCGACGGCGAAACGCGTTGGCCCTTCTGGGCCTTCATATCATAGGAACTCACGTTTAACTTTTCTTAAATGCACCTGTACCCATGACATGTTACATTCATTACTCAATGTTCTCTGTAACTGATGCCTATTGTTACTGCTCTTTATTTTATTTTGCAATAAAATCGTTTGTATTAAAAAAAAAATAATAATAAGAAGAAGAAGAAAGAACTTTCCTCCAACATTTCCATCCAAAGAAAACATGCGCACTTTACACACGTCTGCCTGCTTCTAAAAAAAAAAAAAGTTTTTGTATGGTGGTCACCGATAAAAAATGGAAATATGGCGGAACACGGAGTGCCACGGTGACAACTTTCCACCATATCAGTCTCCGGTCACATCTGCGCATTTCTGGTAATGCGCACGTTTCCACGCAATCCCCGGAACATGCAAAAATATGTGCCTCGCGCTTGTAGTGCCATTTATTGTAAATGTCCCCCCCCAAAACGTGAGACCCCCAATACAAGAAATGTGGAAAAATGCGTGGGAAATAAAACAAAGCGGAACGCGTCATGAGCTACTTTGTCACGCTTGTGGGGCATAGGGCAACGCACTGAAATCAATGGGGGGCGCTCTGCTTGTTGGGTGTTTGCCATCCAGGTGTATGTCAGAGGTGTGACTGGGACCTTCATCATTTCACAAACTATGGAATGCTGGGAGAGCAGAAATCAGCAAAAATCTCCAACAGTGAAAAGGGGTTCAAATGATCTGAGCGCTCACCCCTCCCCCCTCCCCCCATAGCCCCCCATGTGTAATGTGCTGCACCCTCTTTTATAATGAGTCCCCACCATCCCCCGCATACCACATAAAAGATAAAATAGAAATTAGGGTTGTCCCGATACCACTTTTTTAAGACCGAGTACAAGTACAGATACTTTTTTCAAGTACTCACTGATACCGATACTTTTTTTAATGTCACGTGACAGTGGGTTTTTTGAGTTTTTTTCTTACAATTTTTTTTACAATTTTCGTTTTTTTTTGTTTTTTTACAATGCTTTCTTTTTTTTTCTTTTTTTTAGGGAGGGAGGGGGTGGATGGTGTCTGTGTGTTTTTTATTTTCATTTTTATTATTTTTTACAATAATTTTTTTTTTATTATTTATTGCAATACTTTTTTTTTTTTTTAATCAGCCCTGTTGGGGGGCTTTGTGAGATATCAGGGGTCTTAATAGACCCCTGAAATCTCCCCTTGAGACAGAGAAAGAGACCGAGGATAGAGATTCCCCAGTCCCTTTCTCTGCAGCCTCAGCTGCACTGAAAATGAATGGAGAGAAGACAGCGGCTCCTCTCCATTCATAAACTGAGACATCGTAATCACAGGAGATTACAATGTTTCAGTTATGTGAATGGACAGAGTCAGTGATCACTGACTCTGTTCATACATCAAAGGAAGGAGGAGGACATGGAGAGGGACAGCAGAATGGAGGGGGACACGGAGGAAAACTTGAGAGGGACAGCAGCAGAAAGGAGGGGGACAGCAGCAGAAAGGAGGGGGACACGGAGGAAAACTGGAGGGGGACAGCAGCAGAAAGGAGAGCGACAGCAGCAGAAAGGAGGTGGACACGGAGGAAAACTGGAGGGGGACAGCAGCAGAAAGGAGGGGGACAGCAGCAGAACAGTGGGGAACACAGAAGAAGAAAGGAGGGGGACAGCAGAATGGATGGGGCATGAAGGAAGAAAGGAGTGGGACAGCAGAACGGAGGGGGCATGGAGGAAGAAAGGCGTGGGACAGCAGAACGGAGGGGGCATGGAGGAAGAAAGGAGCGGGACAGCAGAATGGAGGGGGCATGGAGGAAGAAAGGAGCGGGACAGCAGAACGGAGGGGGCATGGAGGAAGAAAGGAGCGGGACAGTAGAACGGAGGGGGCATGGAGGAAGAAAAGAGTGGGACAGCAGAACGGAGGGGGCATGGAGGAAGAAAGGAACGGGACAGCAGAACGGAGGGGGCATGGAGGAAGAAAGGAGCAGGACAGCAGAACGGAGGGGGCATGAAGGAAGAAAGGAGTGGGACAGCAGAACGGAGGGGGCATGGAGGAAGAAAGGAGTGGGACAGCAGAACGGAGGGGGCATGGAGGAAAAAAGGAGTGGGACAGCAGAACGGAGGGGGCATGGAGGAAGAAAGGAGCAGGACAGCAGAACGGAGGGGGCATGGAGGAAGAAAGGAGTGGGACAGCAGAACGGAGGGGTCATGGAGGAAGAAAGGAGTGGGACAGCAGAACGGAGGGGGCATGGAGGAAGAAAGGAGCGGCACAGCAGAATGGAGGGGGCATAGAGGAAGAAAGGAGCGGGACAGCAGAACGGAGGGGGCATGGAGGAAGAAAGGAGTGGGACAGCAGAACGGAGGGGTCATGGAGGAAGAAAGGAGTGGGACAGCAGAACGGAGGGGGCATGGAGGAAGAAAGGAGTGGGACAGCAGAACGGAGGGGGCATGGAGGGGGACTGGAGTAGGATGCGGGGACAGTCAGCGGTGATCGTGTGTGGGGGAGCTACAAGCACCGATCACCGCTGTATAGATTTCACTAAAGCAGCTAAAAGTGGGGGAGGGGGGAAACTTGTAACTCCCCCACTCACCAATCACCGCTGACTTTCCAGGTATCGGATGAAGTATCGGGAGCATTTGCCCGAGTACAAGTACTCGGGCAAATGCTTGGTATCGGTGCCGATACTGATACTAGTATCGGTATCGGGACAACCCTAGTTGAAACCCCTGTCAGGTTTTTTTTTTTCCGTGTCCCATTGGGGAGATTTACCTTCACTTCCTGTCCCATAGCCAAAACAGGAAGTGAGAGAAAATCTCAGCAAATTAAGGAAATCTCTTGGGGCCTCTCAGGTCACCAGAACCAGTGCCCCATTGGAACATTTCCGCTCTACTACTGTTCAGGGGACAACCCAAAATGTATGATTTTCTTTTACTTTCACTTTTGATGTCAGTAAGCAGGAAAAATGGAGAGAGTGACTCTTCCTGAGGGGGTAACAGACAGCAATAAAAACTGACAGGTGTTCAAATCCATCTCCACTCTATCCAAAAAGAAAAGGTTTGTCTTTAGTAATATTTGAAATATCCTTCCAGCTTAATATTTGATGGAGAAATTTAATATGTATTATTTTCTCAGCTTCAACCTTAAAAAAAAAAAAGTGGTGTAAAAAAATCAATTGAAATGCATTAGCAAGGTATTTACAGAAGTTGTTGGCCTCAACTCAAACCAGAGCTCTGAAAAGCAGAGTAGAATGAAGTGTCGCTGTCGGTGGTGCTGAAATGAGCTACATTCCTAATTCACAGAACACGTGAAAGAAAACCGTTCTATTAATTTTATAATATTGAGGGTTAGCAGGATTGGGAGCCTGGTCCCCAGTCAGGCGACCAAAAAATAGTGGGGGCATGTTGGACTATTGTGGTACAGTACAGATACATAACAATTAGAGAATATACCAGTGATAAAAATTGTATAGTCGATTTTATTGATGCAAAAGACAAATTATTAATAATACACTACAGCGAGGTAAAATAAATAAAAATCAAACACCAATGGGGTCATTATTATACAATAAAACAATTAATCTCAAATATCATATTCCTCAACTAGTTTCGCGGACATATCCGCTTCATCAGGAGGGAATCTGAAGATGGTTGATTCTGACTAAACAGTCTGAACCTAACAATTGGGAAAAAGTACAATGATATTTAACAAAAGAACATAAATAGTAAAACTGTATTACAGCATCAAAATTAAAAAATTTAATTAGGGTTGCACTTGGGGCCTATTGGGACATGGGTAAGCAGACTTGTCCCTTTCCCTCTGCAACCCTAATTACATTTTTTAATTTTGATAATTATAATAGATATCACCTAGATAGATAGATATATTGATAGAGATATATTGATAGAGATTAATAGATAGAGATTAATAGATAGAGATATATTGCTAGAGTTTAATAAATAGAGATATATTGATAGAAATAAAGAGATATATTGATATATTGATAGAGATATATTGATAGAGATTAATAGATAGAGATTAATAGATAGAGATATATTGCTAGAGTTTAATAAATAGAGATATATTGATAGAAATAAAGAGATATATTGATATATTGATAGAGATATATTGATCGAGATTAATAGATAGAGATTAATAGATAGAGATATTTTGCTAGAGTTTAATAAATAGAGATATATTGCTAGAGATTAATATATATAGATATATTAATAGATATATATATATATATAGATATTGATTAATAGATAGATAGATAGATAGATATTGATAGATAGGTAGATAGATAGATAGATAGATAGATAGATAGACTTTTTAAAGCTGCTGCTGAAGTATCTGTCCTCTTGGACCTGTTTGCATTTTGGAGTAACCTGCATCCTTACCCCTCTCTCCTGTTCAAGTACTGCAAATACAACTTCAAAAAGATATCCCCTAGACTAAGCCTGTGTCGGTGTGCTTGGAACTAGTGTCTGGGCCTGACAGCCTCTAAACAGGTATGGGAGACCTGGGTTATTTCCAGCAGCCCCTCCGGGGGTAAGCGCTACAGATAGCTAGCTAGCTAAATAGATAGATAGATTTCCAGGAATTCTAGTAAAAGAGCTGTTAGATGAGCCCATTGGAAGATAGACAGATAATGATTAATAGATAGGTAGACAGATATTTCCAGAAATTGGCAGATAGATAGATAGATAGATAGATAGATAGATAGATAGATAGATAGATAGATAGATAGATAGATAGATAGATAGATAGATCAAGGGGGCAGTGGGAACTTATCTGAGAGGCAGAAACTGCTCATTGCTCAAGGAACCCCCCCCCCCCCCCCCATTGCTCCAGCAGTATGAGTACTCGTGAAAATACTCAGTATCGGCACCGATACCAGCATCTGTTACGGTGCATCCCTGGTTACAACAGCTCAAAATGATGCGTCACTAAAAAATGCATGTAAGAGTTCACCGTTCCAGGATGATAGCCTCTCCCAAAATCGTCTGTCTCCACAATTAGATAGGGTGCTGGCTCTGTTTGCAACAGAGATGAAATAGAAAAAATAAATAGCTGGATAGCCGCACTCCAAATATTCACCCTTATTGAAAAATTTAAATCAAGGCATCATGGGTAAGTACAGACTAACTGCACAGCCGCTGACATGTTTCACACCAGACATGGTGCTGAGTCATAGCTCAAAAAAAAAAAAATGCATGGTACTTCTTGGATTAAAAACAATATAATATGGTTCTTCTCCTTTAGTCTAAACTCTGATGGCATCTATTTCAGGTGGAGTCTGCATTCAGCCAATCCTGCAACAATAATTGCTGACGTCACTGCCATGATTATAACATTATAAGGCTCGGATATCATTGGTTGTTTCCTGGTAAACTTTGATGGCTATTCCATGGACTGCCAACCGGTGTCAGATTGGAGCACAGACAGATCAGCCGTGCCCAAATCCGCAGCTGCCATACCAGCCTGAGAGCGAGGAGCTCATATTTCATTCATAGACTTGGCCTCGGCAGCAAGATTTCATCAAGTCTAGTTTAATTAGATGAATAAATTGACTTTGACTGTGAAAACACTGAAATGAGTAAATATTCCAACCAAACAATTTTAAAGTGCCAATGAGCTTATTTAGCAGCTTATTTATTGGAGCTTCTGGAAATATCTATCTATCTATCTATCTATCTATCTATCTATCTATCTATCTATCTATCTATCTATCTATCTATCTATCTATCTATCTATCTATCTATCTATCTATCTATCTATCTATCTATCTATCTCTCTCTCTCTCTATCTATCTATCTATCTATCTATCTATCTATCTATCTATCTATCTATCTATCTATCTATCTATCTCTCTATCTATCTGCCAATTTCTGGAAATATCTGTCTACCTACCTATCTATTAATCATTTTCTGTCTATCTGCCAATGGGCTCATCTAACAGCTCTTTTACTAGAATTCCTGGAAATCTATCTATCTATTTAGCTAGCTAGCTATCTGTAGCGCTTACCCCTGGAGGGGCTGCTGGAAATAACCCAGGTCTCCCATACCTGTTTAGAGGCTGTCAGGCCCAGACACTAGTTCCAAGCACACCGACACAGGCTTAGTCTAGGGGATATCTTTTTGAAGTTGTATTTGCAGTACTTGAACAGGAGAGAGGGGTAAGGATGCAGGATACTCCAAAATGCAAACAGGTCCAAGAGGACAGATACTTCAGCAGCAGCTTTAAAAAGTCCTGGTGGTAAGTGAGAAAGCAGCCAGCTTCTCTGAGACCATGTAGCAACTCAGGGTCTCTATCCTCAGGGCACAGGCACTCCGGTAGCTATAGGTGAAAGGTCCTAATCACAATGTCCAGAGGCAGCTACACCCAGCTCCCCACAACACTCATTAGTGAAAGTCAGCTTCTTCAAGCAAATGTCCTTTTAAATCCTTCAGGCACATACTGGGGTCTAGCAACAACAGTTCTTGAGTACTCTGGCTAACTCCCAGGGGCAGCAGCCCCAAGGAGAAGACCAACCAAACAAGCCTTCCTAAACATTTATGTCCTCCCCAGCCACCTTCTGGGCGGCCCTTCTCAGGGATTGGCTGAGGTCAGAAAAATATTCATAACTTAGTGGTTGACCCTCTTATTCTATTTCTGGAGGCTTCTTCCAGAGGCAGACATGAGCAGTCAACCCCAGGCTTAGGGATAGACCTGGCCAGACCTGACAATAGATTGCTGCTCCATTGAGTCCAGCAGAGCCAAAAACTAAATTTAGCCTGTCTGGGGCAGGGCGCTAAATTATTTATCCATCTATTTATCCATCTTGTATCTATTTATCTCTATCTACCTATGAATCAATATCTGTCTGCCAATTAACAAATCTAGTGGTTTATTTACTGGAATTTCTGAAAATATCTGTCTATGAATCAATGTCTATCTATGCGATGTGGCTAATTTACAGGAATTTCTGAAGATATGTGGAATAAATCCGCACTATGGATAAAGGTACTCTCTGGGTGAAGAGCTGCTGCCCCTACAGGTATAAATCCACCTATGTGGAGAAATACTGCAATATGAATGAAAATAAGGATGTAGGTGTGGCGCTGCTCTGCTGTGATGCGATTTTTGTGGTTACCTTAGTAATGACTTAAAAGATTTTTTTCTGGCTACACATATTATTTTGCAACATACAGACTAAAAATCTTCATAGGTGAAATAGTGCTTTAAAAAATGACTTCTTTACAGGAAGCATAACTCAAACTTGATAACACTGTTGAAACTCATAAATTTAAAAGTGGCACGTGATGTGGCCTTAAAGGCCAATTACTACTTGTTTTCCACTCAGTGCTTGTTTTTGTGTTACATCCTCTGGTGTAAAAGTGACACGTAATGAGGCCTTAAAGGGCAATTACTACTTGTTTTCCACTTGGTGCTTGTTTTTGGGTTACCCCCTCTGGTGTGTGCATTGTTAAATTAGAAAATTAATATAAATTACTCTTCTAAAAAATTGCTTATGGGTGGGAATGGGTGAAAAAGTGGGTAAAAAATAATAATTAAATAAGTGGAAATATGCAAAAATATATGTAAAAATATGCCGAAAATATGCAAAAAATGAACTACAAATGGATATCACATAAACCAAAATTCAAATTAAAAATATAATCTACTTAGTGGACTTAGTGGTAACACATATATAAATACTTAAGTCACATACCATTTAGTTAAAGTGCAAAAAACGTGCTATATATACTAGATCATAAGGTGACTGGTGCTTAAACTGTAACCCAAGTGCTTTGTGCTTCATAAGCACAGTACTTGCTGTAAAGGTACGTATTTATAGTAAAAAAGTATTTTTTAAATCCTTTTAAATGGTTAAGAAAGTCTTTTTTTCATTCGTGGTTTGGAGAGGGTTAAATTTTCGTTGGAAGGTGATATGGGTGGAAGTAGCAAGGCTATATTTTGAAAACTGGGATTACTTTTCACGCGGGAAGCAGTTACCACACATGAACATATCCTAAGCCGGCATTAACCACTTCAGCCCCGGAAGGATTTACCCCCTTCCTGACCAGAGCACTTTTTACAATTTGGCACTGCGTTGCTTTAACTGCTAATTGCGCGGTCATGCAATGCTGTACCCAAACGAAATTTGCGTCCTTTTCTTCCCACAAATAGAGCTTTCTTTTGATGGTATTTGATCACCTCTGCCGTTTTTATTTTTTGCGCTATACACGGAAAAAGACCGAAAATTTTGAAAAAAAATGATATTTTCTACTTTTTGTTCTAAAAAAAATCCAATAAACTCAATTTTAGTCATACATTTAGGCCAAAATGTATTTGGCCACATGTCTTTGGTAAAAAAAATGTCAATAAGTGTATATTTATTGGTTTGCGCAAAAGTTATAGCGCCTACAAACTAGGGTACATTTTCTGGAATTTACACAGCCTTTAATTTATGACTGCCTATGTCGTTTCTTGAGGTGCTAAAATGGCAGGGCAGTACAAAACCCCCACAAATGACCCCATTTTGGAAAGTAGACACCCCAAGGAAATTGCTGAGAGGCATGTTGAGCCCATTGAATATTCATTTTTTTTGTCCCAAGTGATTGAATAATGACTAAAAAAAAAAAAAAAATTACAAAAAGTTGTCACTAAATGATATATTGCTCACACAGGCCATGGGCATATGTGGAATTGCACCCCAAAATACATTTAGCTGCTTCTCCTGAGTATGGCGATACCACATGTGTGGGACTTTTTGGGAGCCTAGCCGCGTACGGGGCCGCGAAAACCAATCACTGCCTTCTGGATTTCTAAGGGCGTACATTTTTGATTTTACTCCTCACTACCTATCACAGTTTTGAAGGCCATAAAATGCCCAGATGGCATAAAACCCCCCCAAATGACCCCATTTTGGAAAGTAGACACCCCAAGCTATTTGCTGAGAGGCATGGTGAGTATTTTGCAGCTCTCATTTGTTTTTGAAAATAAAGAAAGACGAGAAAAAAAACATTTTTTTTTCTTTTTTCCATTTTCAAAACTTTGTGACAAAAAGTGAGGTCTGCAAAATACTCACTATACCTCTCAGCAAATAGCTTGGGGTGTTTACTTTCCAAAATGGGGTCATTTGGGGGGGTTTTTTGCCACCTGGGCATTCCATGGCCTCCGAAACTGTGATAGGCAGTGAAGAGTGAAATCAAAAATTTACGGCCTTAGAAAGCCTGAAGGCGGTGCTTGGTTTTCGGGGTCCCGTACGCGGCTAGGCTCCCAAAAAGTCTCACACATGTGGTATCCCCGTACTCAGGAGAAGCAACAGAATGTATTTTGGGGTGTAATTTCACATATTCCCATGGCATGTTTGAGCAATATATCATTTAGTGACAACTTTGCGCAAAAAAAAATAAAAAAAATAAAAAATTGTCTCTTTCCCGCAACTTGTGTCACAATATAAAATATTCCATGGACTCGACATGCCTCTCAGCAAATAGCTTGGGGTGTCTACTTTCCAAAATGGGGTCATTTGGAGGGGTTTTGAACTGTCCTGGCATTTTATGCACAACATTTAGAAGCTTATGTCACACATCACCCACTCTTCTAACCACTTGAAGACAAAGCCCTTTCTGACACTTTTTGATTACATAAAAAAATAATTTTTTTTTGCAAGAAAATTACTTTGAACCCCCAAACATTATATATTTTTTTAAAGCAAATGCCCTACAGATTAAAATGGTGGGTGTTTCATTTTTTTTTTTTCACACAGTATTTGCGCAGCGATTTTTCAAACGCATTTTTTGGGGAAAAAACACACTTTTTTAAATTTTAATGCACTAAAACACACTATATTGCCCAAATGTTTGATGAAATAAAAAAGATGATCTTAGGCCGAGTACATGGATACCAAACATGACATGCTTTAAAATTGCGCACAAACGTGCAGTAGCGACAAACTAAATACATTTTTAAAAGCCTTTAAAAGCCTTTACAGGTTACCACTTTAGATTTACAGAGGAGGTCTACTGCTAAAATTACTGCCCTCGATCTGACGTTCGCGGTGATACCTCACATGCATGGTGCAATTGCTGTTTACATTTGACGCCAGACCGTCGCTTGCGTTCGCCTTAGCGCGAGAGCAGGGGGGACAGGGGTGCTTTTTTTTTTTTTTTTCTTTATTATTCTTATTTTTTTTTATCTTATTTTTAAACTGTTCCTTTCATTTTTTTTTTAATCATTTTTATTGTTATCTCAGGGAATGTAAATATCCCCTATCATAGCAATAGGTAGTGACAGGTACTCTTTTTTGAAAAAATTGGGGTCTATTAGACCCTAGATTTCTCCTCTGCCCTCAAAGCATCAGACCACACCAAGATCGGTGTGATAAAATGCTTTCCCAATTTCCCAATGGCGCTGTTTACATCCGGCGAAATCTAAGTCATAAAATGCTCGTAGCTTCCGGTTTCTTAGGCCATAGAGATGTTTGGAGCCACTCTGGTCTCTGATCAGCTCTATGGTCAGCTGGCTGAATCACCGGCTGCATTTTCAGGTTCCCTGTTGAGACAGGAGAGCCAGAGAAAAACACGGAAGACGTTGGGGGGGGCATTCCCTCCCACGGCTTGTAAAAGCAGTCTAGAGGCTAATTAGCCGCTAGGATTGCTTTTACATGAAAGCCGACCGCTGGCTGAAAAGAATGATACCAAGATGATACCTAAACCTGCAGGCATCATTCTGGTATAACCACTCAAAGTCGTGAATGGCGTACCTGAAGACAAAAAAATGGTTAACAATAAAGCACAGTAAACGGTAAAGTATAAAAAATTGCATACCTGAAAAGCAAACTTGATAAAACATAATAACAATAAAACATTGCAGAATAGAATACAGTAAAAAAGAGCAGAACAATAGAGAGAATAGAGAGAGAGAGAACAATAAAACGACAACTATTTTTTTTTATTTTATATTTTTGTATGTGTTTTTTTTTTTTACATTTTTTTTGTAACTGTAACTTTTATAACTGTAACCGGTTCCAGGTTCGGGTCTCTCAAAATGCGATGGCATCTTGGGAGACCCTGTGAAAGTGTGTCCTAGTCTGTGGAATGCTGTACCCTACGCTAATACTCAACTAGTGAATGGTAGCGTTCAAAACATTCACCAATGCAAAGACCAGGATTGTCAGGACAGGAGGGACAATAATAGCAGGTGTCGCGCCTATATCCGCACTTGCTGCAGACACAACATCTTTTTTGGGGGGGTTCGTTGGGTAGGGGTACTCGGGAGGACATAAAGAAAATGCCTCTCATGCAGCCGACTGCATTTGGTTGGGGATGTGAATGGGGGAAGTACGGGCGTTGCAGAAGCGGTGGGTTCCCAATTAGGATTGGCGAATGCAGCAGGAAGGGCACTATGGGCACGACAGGCCTGTGTTTGTCTTTTTGGTGGCAGCGGGACACTACTTGTGCTTGCCACCTCACCAGCTTGAACTGCACTTATGGGACTCGCCACGTCACCAAGTGTTACTGCAGTGCTGGTTTGACTACGACCGGGGTGTACTAGGCCACTGGTGCTTGCCAGTTCACCAAAACGCTACCAAAAAAACTGTTAGCGATCGCAGGATCAGGCCTGACTCTTTAGTTTAGTGTTTTGTAAGTGTCAGTGATCGATCGATACTGCACTTGGGTGGGCTGGGCTGGGCCTGGCGGAGGGGCAAAACGCAGGTGCTAGCAGGTATTTGGGCTGATCCCGCTAACACTGCATTTTTGGGAACCCTAAACTGCTGGGGACGCTAGTATAGATCTGATCGGATCAGATATTGATCCGTTCAGATACTATACCACTAAGGGAGGTGTACGGTGCGTGCGTGGGTGTTAGCGGTACTGGCGCTAACCTGACACTGCCTGGGGCTGGTGCTTGCCAGTTCACCAAAACGCTACCAAAAAAACTGTTAGCGCTCGCAGGGATCAGGCCTGACTCTGCGAACGCTGCAGTTATGCGTTTAGTGTTTTGTAAGTGACAGTGATCGATCGATACTGCACTTGGGTGGGCTGGACTGGGCTGGGCCAGGCGGAGGGGAAAAACGCAGGTGCTAGCAGGTATCTGGGCTGATCCCGCTAACACTGCGTTTTCGGGAACCCTATCTGCTGGGGGCGCTAGTATAGATCTGATCGGATCAGATATTGATCCGTACAGATACTATACCACTAAGGGAGGCGTATGCTGCGTGCGTGGGTGTTAGCGGTACTGGCGCTAATCTGACGCTGCCTGGGGCGACGCATATCACCGCCGGGCGATCAGGGGGCTAAACCTTTATTCGGTAATAAACGGCGGGTGCCCTGACACTATAAAAAATAAACGAACTAACCAGCGTCACCCATAATGGTTATACGGTGATCAGTGGTGAAAGGGTTAACTAGGGGCAATCAAGGGGTTAAAACATTTATTCGGTAGTATATGGGGGTCCCTGGCGCTATAAAACGCTGACGGCGAACCTAAATATTTACGTCCCTAACTAGCGTCACCAGCGACACTAATACAGCGATCAGAAAAATGATCGCTTAGCGACACTGGTGACAGGGGGTGATCAAGGGGTTAAAACTTTATTAGGGGGGGTTAGTGGGGTACCCTAGACCTAAAGGGGGGTAATACTAACTGTCCCAACACTGTAACTGTCACAAACTGACACTATGCAGTAATCAGGAAAAAAAAAAACCTGCTTGGTGTCAGTTTGTGACGGGGGGGGTGATTGGGGGGGGATCGGGGGGTGATCGGGGGGGGGGATCGGGGTCAACTGGTTAAAAACACCCACAGCACGGACCAGAGATATCCAGGGCTGCTACACAGTGGCAAACACTGTGATTGCTCATACCCCTGCAGGGGTGTCCCTATTCGGTGAGTGCAAGCACAATAAGACCTCGGTTTAGGAGCGCCATCACAAGACCAGCACTTGAATAAGGAATGGTTTTTACAAATATCACCTTCCAACGAAAATGTAACCCTCTCCAAACCACAAATCAAAAAAAGACTTTCTGAACCAATTAAAAGGATTTAAAAAAGACTTTTTCACTATAAATACCTACCTTTACAGCAAGTAATGGGCTTATGAAGCAATAAGCACTTGGGTTACAGTTTAAGCACCAGTCACCTTATGATCTAGTATATATAGCACGGTTTTTGCACTTTAACTAAATGGTATGTGACTTAAGTATTTATATATGTGTTACCAGTAAGCAGATTATATTTTTAATTTGAATTTTGGTTTATGTGATATCCATTTGTAGTTCATTTTTTGCATATTTTCGGCATATTTTTACATATATTTTTGCATATTTCTACTTATTTAATTATTATTTTTTACCCACTTTTTCACCCATTCCCACCCATAAGCAATTTTTTAGAGGAGTAATTTATATTAATTTTCTAATTTAACAATACACACACCAGAGGGTGTAACACAAAAACAAGCACCAAGTGGAAAACAAGTAGTAATTGGCCTTTAAGGCCACATCACGTGCCACTTTTAAATTTATGAGTTTCAACAGTGTTATCAAGTTTGAGTTATGCTTCCTGTAAAGAAGTCATTTTTTAAAGTACTATTTCACCTATGAAGACATCCTTATTTTCATTCATATTGCAGAATTTCTGAAGATATCTGTCTATAAATCAATATCTGCCTATCTATCTATTAATCAATATCTATATATCTGCCAATGAGCATGTCTTGTGGCCCATTGACTGGATTTTTGGAAATAGTTATATCTATCTTTCTGTATCATTTTATCAATATATCTATCTATTTCTTAATCTATTAATATCTATTTATCAATATCTGTCTGCAAATTAGCATATCTAGTGGCTCATTTACTTTTTGAAAATGTTTATATCATTCTCTATCTATCTTTTTATCAATCTATCTCTATCTATTTCTCAATCTATTAATATCTATCGATGCAATGTGGCTCATTTACTGGAATTTCGGAAAATATCTGTCTATAAATCAATATCTATCTATCTATCTATCTATCTATCTATCTATCTATCTATCTATCTATCTATCTATCTATCTATTAATAAATATCTATATATCTGCCAACTATAATCTGAGCATGTCTTGTGCCCCATTGACGGGATTTTTTAAATAGTTTGGAAATATCAATATATCTCTATCTATTAATATCTATCAATATATCTCTATCTATTGATCTCTATCAATATATCTCTATATTTTAATCTCTATCTATTAATCTCTATCTATTAATCTCTATCAATATATCTCCATCAATATATCAATATCTATCTATCTATCTATCTATCTATCTATCTATCTATCTATCTATCTATCTATCTATCTATCTATCTATCAATCAATATCTATATATCTGTCGACGAGCATGTCTTGTGGCCCATTGACTGGATTTTTGGAAATAGTTTGGAAATATCAATATATCTCTATCTATTAATCTCTATCAATATATCTCTATCAATATATCTCTATCAATATATCTCTATATCTCTATCAATATATCAGTATATCTCTATCATTATATCAATATATCTATCTATCTATCTATCTATCTATCTATCTATCTATCTATCTATCTATCTATCTATCTATCTATCTATCTATCTATCTATCTATCTATCTAGGCATGTGAGCACTAGATTAAATATTTTGCCTTACTTTTTCAGCTTTTAAAATTTTTTCTTCCATTGTTGGTCCTAACTTTTTTGTAGGTCCCAGACATCAATCCTACAAGTCCCCAATGGGAAAACCAGCTCTGGAAAGAGATATCTGTGTGGATTCTGCAAAGATTGCTTATATAAATTTACACATCAAACTGGAAATACAATCTCAAACCATCTTATCCAATTTAAACATAAACAGCTTAATTTTTTTGCTCAGATCTTTAATCTTCAAATATCAAACTGCACGCTCCATGCACAGGGGGATTCCAACGCTTACTTCTTTTTATCAATCATCTTTCTTATATCACGTTTCAACGAACCCACAAAAGAACCTCTAATGGCCCTTTAAACGATTTATCCCCAGTCCCACGTACCTTACACGATCTGTTTAACCTCTTCCGCTTTATATTTCACTGTGTTGCATTTTATGAATTATAAAGTAGAAATTTAATGAAATTACAGGGAAAACTTGCATTAAAAAGTGCGGACTCGGCAGAAGAGTTTTTATTTAAAATTTAACAAACAATTAAAAAGCCGAGATATCGCAGTACACAGTCATTTTGTGTAGGATCAGTATTTTGTTCCATTGGTTTAATAATTTATTTTGTTCAACTTTTTAGCTGATCACGAGGAAAATATTACCTTAATTAGTTATATTTTTAAATAAACGAAGTGCTGAAATTCAAAGTTCTGGTTCTAGTTTAACCTACAAAGTTTTGATACAAATTAACCACTTGCCGACTGCACTATAGCCGAACAAACAGCGTGGCCGGCCAGTTCTGGGAAGGCATCATATGTCGGCCTCCCGTGATTGTGCCCGCTGCGGTGCGCACTGTGATCGCAGATTGAGGTAAAGAGCCAATCAGCAGCTCTTTACCACGTGATCAGCTGTGTCCAATCACAGCAGATCATGATGTAAACAGAAGGCGGGTATCGGCATTCCTTTCCCCATGCTGACAGCATGAGGAGAGGAGAAGAGAGCTGATAACTGGCTTGTGTAGAAAGGACATCTACACTGATCAGTGTCCTGATTATCAGTGCAGTCCCAACAATGCCTGCCAGTGCTGCCAATCTGTGCCCACTAGTGCTGCCAATAAGTCCCCACCCGTGCTGCCAATCAAGGCCCATCAGTGCTGCCAATGTGTGCCCACCAGTGCTGCCAATCAGGGCCCATCAGTGCTGCCAATCAGGGCCCATCAGTGCCTCCTCTCTAGTGTCACCCATCAGTGCCTCCTCTCTAGTGTCACCCATCAGTGCCTCCTCTCTAGTGTCACCCATTAATGCCACTGACCAGTGCCCCCTATCAGTACCGCCGACCAGTGCCCCCTATCAGTGCCGCCGACCAGTGCCCATCGGTGCAGCCGACCAGTGCCCATCAGTGCCACCCATCAGTGCCGCCTCATCAGTGCCTCCTCATCAGTTCCCACCAGTTCCACCTTGTCAGTGCCCATCAGTGCAGCCTATAAGTGCCCATCAATGACTATCAGTGCCCCCTCATGAATGTCGTCTCATCAGTGCACATCAGTGAAGGAGAAAATTTACCTGTTTGCAAAATATTATAAACTATGAAAAGGTTTTTCTTTTTTTTTCAAACTTATCAGACTTTTTTCGTTTATTTAGCAAAAAATAAAAAGCCAGTGGTGATTAAATACCACCAAAAGAAAGCTCTTTTTGTCTGAAAAAATGATAAATATTTGTTTGGGTACAGAGTTGCATGACCGTGCAATTGTCATTCAAAGTGCGATAGTGCTGAAAATTGGCCTGGGCAGGAAGGGGGTGAAAATGCCTGGTAGGCAAGTGGTTAAAACAAATAGGTTTAGGAGTAGTTTCTCTGAAGTTCTCAACTTTATAAAAAAAAATAAAAACATATACATAATACTAATCAGTAGTTTTATGCATTCACATATGATTGCATCTATAGTAGTGAAGACATTTTTTAGATTCTCCAAACCACTTTTCAGATGGATGTTAGAAAGATACCTCAACATTTATATCAACACCCCAAGACAATTTACTCCAATCACCATAGCACTTAGATTGCTGTCAAGGGGCCCCATTCACACCTGAGGTATTTTCTGCTTGAAGCTCTAAAACGCTTAACAAGCCAAATCCCATTCATTTCAATGGCCCCAAAAAGTTAATTTTCATCTTTTTTTGGCAGATTGGAGGCAGATTGGGTCCCATAGACTTCAACGGGATTGCCTGAAAATGTGCAACATGGGTGTTTTATTAATGTGTTTTGTCACGTGTTTTCTGCTCAAAACAGCAGATCCCCCCCTAATCTCCTCCCCACCTCTCCTCCCCCTAGTGCTTTCTATTGGCTAATCAAAAATGCCTGAAGCTGTAAAATGCTTGTAATAAGCTTCTAAAGTGCTTGTAATACACTTCTAAAAAAAAAAGGTATTTTAAGTGCACTGTGTACGGACGCTGGACACAGTGCACTATGGGCAGCGTGAAAAAGCAACAAAGGGGTACCCCAGGGAATTTATGGGTTAGGGGTATAGTCAGATACAAGAGTGTAGAGCGTAGATACTACATTTTGTATCTACGCTCTACACTGTTGTATCTGACTATACTCCTAGCACAAAAAATCCCTGGGGCACCCCTTTGTTGCTATTTTCCTCGACTATTGGGATGTGGCTTGGGTTCAGTTTCCATAATCTTTAGGTAGTCTCCAACCAAACATTTTGCTTATGGGCAGCGTGACGTCTTTGCAATTACGTGATTGCAGGTGAGACACTTAATTTGCCAGGTTTTCTTAGTGCTTGTGGCGCAAAGCAAAGCACCGCAACACTCCCTAATTGGTCATTCTGCCTGTTGTGTGGTTTTCCTATTGGCACCACCGTAGGACATGGGCGGTGCTTTCCTCGGAGCCACAGCGTCACTTCCGATTTCCCACTGGCACAGAGAAACCGGACGCGGCGGCTCTGTGGATGGAACGCATGGCCCGAGTGGTGCTATCTTTCATCTCTCGGCCAGATTTGTAGGTTCTGAGAGAGTGCTGGGCTGTATACCCTATCTGTGATTCTGGGCTGTATACCCTATCTGTGATGTTGGGCTGTATACCCTATCTGTGATGCTGGGCTGTATACTTCTGACACTATGGGTGGAATACAGTGAACGGAGTGGGTGGATTCTATAAGGGGTGGGGCTTATGGGACATGGGAGGGGTCAAAAAGGAAGGGCGGGGTCTGCCCCCCCATCCTAAAACTTCACCAGCCACCACTGTTGATACTGAATAAGTGTCATGGAGAAGTTTCAAAATACCTTCAATATTACAGAACAAGACAAAACATTCAGCGGGTGCCACCATCTAAGTGAAGATTTATTTGAAACAATAAAAAGTTAAAAGTGCGCTCACATTTATAAAATCATAAAAGCATTACTAGTCCTCTGGTATCTGCAGAGCTCGGCAGGGCAACCACCGTGTAGAGCAGAATGATGCCTAGAAGCAGCTGAGCTGTATATGCAGAGCATGCAGTGGAAGCGTGGCTGGAGATTGTAGAGCCGGAGCAGGAAGTGGTGATAACCGGTACCTTTGGCAGGAGCCAGTGTGGAGGGCACGGTCAGCTTTGACCCAAGAGCAGAGCTGGAGATACATGAGTATGACAGGATAGGAAAGGGGCATGGTTACGCGGTTTAGGGACATGCCCCTTTATTAGACATGGATAAGGGATTGGATGGGATGATAATGGAAAAAGGGAGGGGGGGCTGGGCAGGCTTTTATGCAAATCACTGACCAATAGGGAGAGGGGGAGACCTGTATGAATTGCACCTAGGTCTCCTGCTACACCCTCTCTAGAAATGAATGACAGCATGGAAACAAAAAAATAGACCGGACATCACAAACATTGATTAGACTAAATCGGGCAGAAACAGAAGAATAAAGGGACAAAGGAACAGAAGAATAATATGATTGCATCTATAGTAGCAAAGACATTTTTTTAGTTTCTCCAAACCACTTCTGTTAGAAAGATACCCCAACATTTATATCAACACTCTAAGACAACTTACTCCAATCACCATAGCACTCTTAAATTGCTGTAAGGTATCTTAAAGTGTCAATATAATGCTGGGGGACCTTCCTGGCACTCATTGGAATTGAAGAGGAGGTTTGGAGAAGCTACAAAATGTCTTTACCTTACAGAAAAAGTCCGGTTGACATTCATTGGAACTGAATAAGTGGCTTGGAGGAGCTACAAAACTTCTTCAGCTATACAGAATAGGTCCAGTTGAATGTGACTAACTAGTATTACCTAGACCAGGGATGGGCTAACTTCATTCCTCCATCTTTTGGGGTACTACAAGTCTCATGCCTCTGCCTCTTGGGGTCATGCTTGTGGTCAGTCTTGCAGTGCCTCATAGGACATTTAGTTCCACAACAGCTGAAGAGCTACAATTTGCCTCTGACCTGGACAAAGGAGAACCTTCAGTTTTAATGAGAATCAGGAATATAACCCAACATTCTATCCCCACCCTAGCACACCTTACTCCAATCACCTTGTAAGGTGTCTTAAGATGGAGAAATGATGTTGGGCTATCTTCCTGATACTCACTGGGATTGAAAAATTAGCTTGGATAAGCTTTGAAAGGTCTTTAACATTATAATACAAGCAAGTTGAATGTAATCAACTACTACTATCTATGCCAGGGGTCTCCAAACTTTTTAAGCAAAGGTCCAGTTTACTGTCCTTCAGGCTTTAGGGGGGCCAGAATTTGGCCAGTGGGAGCAGAAAATGTCTTAGTGAAAGGAAACAATGCCCCATCATTGGTGTCAGTTGCAGGAGTAATGCCCTAAGGGCTGGATAAAGGCAAGCAGAGGTCCTCATCCGGTGCCCAGGCCAAAGTTTGCAGACCCCTGGTCTATACCATTACCTGGAGAAATAAGAACCTTCTTTCAAAAAGTGTCAGGAAGATACCCCAGCATTTATATTCACACCCTAAGACACCTTAATCCAATCACCATGGCATTTGTATGTTGCTATAAGGCATCTTAAGGTGTAGATATAATGCTGGGGGATCTTCCTGGCATTCATTTGAACTGAAGAAGAGGCTTAGAGAAGCTATAAAATGTCTTCAACATTACAGAACATGCCCAGTTGACACTCATTGAAAATGAAGACGTGGTTTGGAGAAGCTGCAAAATGGTTTCAACATTACAGATCAAGTCCAACTGAATGTGACTAACTACTACTACCTATTCCATGGCCTGGATAAATGAGAGCCTTCAATTTCAATAAGTGTCAGGAAGATACCTCAGCATTTATATCCACACAATAAGCATGGCATTTATAGAATTGGGGTAAGGTGTCTTAAGGTGAAGATATAATGCTGGATTATTTTTTTGACATTCATTGGAAGTGTGTGAAAAGTGACTTGGATAAATTACGAAACTTCTTCAACATTACAGAACAAGTCCAGTTGACTGTGGCTACCTCCTACCAGATATACCATGATGTGGATACATGAGAGCCTTAAGTTTCACTGAGTGTCAGGAAGATATACCAACATTTTGTCCACACCTTAACACACCTTACTCCAGTCACTATGGGATGTGTACGATGAAGTAAAGTGTATTAAGGTGTGGATATAAATGCTGGGGTATCTTCCTGACACTCACTAAAACTGAAAAAGTGGCTTGGATAGCAGTAATATCTTAACAGCATCATGAGCCTGTGAGGAAAGTAATGCACTGAGGCCCCTATCAGCCTCCATCAGGTGTGCTCATCACAGTTCCCGCTTACATCATGTTCCCCTATCACAATGCCCATATACATCAGGTTCCCCCATTACAATGTCCATATACTGTATATCAGGTGTCCCCATTACAGTGTCCCCATCAGAATGCCCCCATACATCAGGTTCCCCCATTACAGTGCCCCCTTACATCAGGTTCCATCATCACAGTGTCCCCATACATCAGGTTCCAACATCACAGTGTCCTCATACATCAGGTTCATCCATCACAGTGTCCCCATACATCAGGTGTCCCCATACATCAAGTTCCCCCATCATAGAGCCCTCTTACCACAGGTGTCCCCATCACAGTGCCCCAATACATAAGGTTCCCCTATCACCATGGCCCCATACATCAGGTTCCCCCATCACATTGCCCCCTTACCACAGGTGTCTCTATCACAGTGTCCCCATCACAGTGTCCTCATACATCAGGTTCCTCTGTTACCATGGCCTCATACATCAGGTGCTCCTACCAGTGTCCCCATACATCAGGTTCCCCTATCACATTGCCCCCTTACAACAGGTGTCCCTATCACAGTGTCCCCATCAGAGTGTCCCCTATACATCAGGTTCCCCCATCACATTGCCCCCTTACCACAGGTGTCTCTATCACAGTGTCCCCATCACAGTGTCCCCATACATCCGGTTCCTCTATTACCATGGCCCCATACATCAGCTGTCCCTACCAGTGTCCCCATACATCAAGGGCAAGAGGCATGAGGTAGAGAGAGGTCGCAGGTAGCTGCCACTGTCGACCAGTATCTCAATACCGCATGCACTAAGGCAAAAACCCCTAAAGAGGGGGAAAAACGGGGGGACTATTCCGGTACCAGGTATAATCAATATTAATAATAAACGGTAATAGTGACGAGAACTATAATAAAATATAAAAATTCCATTTTAATAGAAAGCATAATTAAAAGATTGTAACAATAGCACATACAGTTGCAATTAAAAAACGGGAGCAATGCATACAACCAGTTAAATTACAACTTGTAGTGAGGTAGACACAAATAGAGCTTGGATTCTCGACCGGTTTCGCGGTTTCACCGCTTCCTCAGGAGAGCAATATCTGTGGTGCAACATACAGTAATTGTAGTAAATACAATCGTACAAAAATTATACAAAAATATAAGAAAGCAGCAAGAACATTAGATAATACATTATATGATATACAATGTAGATAGAAAAAGGATGGGCTCACCCGTTCTATGGTTGCCTGTGGGTACGCATGGCCCCAAGTGATTCCCCCTGCGGCGAACACAGGGGATGACTAAACAGACCCTGGATTGATAAATTGTATAATGAGGTAGAATAAATAAATGAGGAATCAATTAAAGGGAGGAGTAGAGTGGGGGGGGTGCCAGTGATGTGTTTTTTAAAAAAATCAAACAGTGTGCAAATAAAGAGAGACCCACGGGAAGTGTGTGAATATAGGAAAAGTGGGAGGGAGGGGAAGGGGGGGGGAGGAAAGGAAGGGAAGGAGGAGGAAGGAGGGGGAAAAAAGGGGAGGGGAGGAAAAGGGGAAAAAAAAAGGGGGGGGTAGGAAGGGGGGGAAGGGAGGGAGGAAGGAAAGGGGGGGAGGGGAAGGGGGAAACAAGGGGGGAGAAAAAAAGAGGGGAGGAAACGAAGGGGGGAAAAAAGGGGGGGGTGAAAACAAGAGGGGGGGGGAGGGGGGAGGAAGGGGGGGGGGAAGGGGGGGGGAGGGGGGAGATGGGAGGGGGGGGAAAAAGGGGGGAAAGGGGGGAGGGGGGGGAGGAGGGGGAAAAAGGGGGAAGGGGAAAGGAGGGAATGGGGAAAAGTAAAATAGGTGAGAGGAAACCCCACGAGTGAAGTGTGTGAGAAGAAAATAAAGAGAGGTTGCACACATAGATATGAACCGGCACTCACCCCTAAAATGCATGAACATGCGCATGGACTTGAATGAGGACCAAATGCAGATGATCGTATAATAGATGGAATGAGGCCACTGGTTGTTATTGGGCAGTGAACAGGATCCCCCCAGGTAAAGCTGGAGTGCTTGGTATGCACTCAGAGAGGTTACACTGACAGCTGTAAGTAACAGGGTATATAGTCAGTGCTGGGATAACAACATGGAAAGGTATAAGGAAGCATGCTCTAGGCATAGTATAAGAGGATAACTTATTCAGCACAAAATATAGGCTGAAAGGGAGACTGTCTGTCAGCAGGCAAGGAGGGAGGGGGGGGGGGGGAAAGAGGAAAAACGGCGGGGGATGGGGGGCCACAACACTTACCCAAAGCAGTGGTCCTCAGTTGATCAACGTCCAGGGGCTGTAGGCTCAGATAGCGGCCATGGCTGGCCGCTATAAGAGCACCCCAACCCGGAAGTCAGGGACGGCATCGAGGGCGGTCACCTGCCCCCTTACCACAGGTGTCCCCATAACAGTGTCCCCATCAGAATGCCCCCATACATCATGTTCCCCCATCACAGTGCCCCCTTACATCAGGTTCCAACATCACAGTGTCCCCATACATCAGGTGTCCCCATACATCAAGTTCCCCCATCATAGAGCCCCCTTACCACAGGTGTCCCCATCACAGTGCCCCAATACATAAGGTTCCCCTATCACCATGGCCCCATACATCAGGTGCCCCTACCACAGTGTCCCCATACATCAGGTTCCCCCATCACATTGCCCCCTTACCACAGATGTCTCTATCACAGTGTCCCCATCACAGTGTCCTCATACATCAGGTTCCTCTGTTACCATGGCCTCATACATCAGGTGCCCCTACCAGTGTCCCCATACATCAGGTTCCCCTATCACATTGCCCCCTTACAACAGGTGTCCCTATCACAGTGTCCCCATCAGAGTGTCCCCTATACATCAGGTTCCCCATCACATTGCCCCCTTACCACAGGTGTCTCTATCACAGTGTCCCCATCACAGTGTCCCCATACATCCGGTTCCTCTATTACCATGGCCCCATACATCAGCTGTCCCTACCAGTGTCCCCATACATCAAGTTCCCCCATCACATTGCCCCCTTACCACAGGTGTCCCCATCACAGTGTCCCAATACATAAGGTTCCCCTATCACCATGGCCCCATACATCAGGTGCCCCTACCACAGTGTCCCCATACATCAGGTTCCCCCATCACATTGCCCCCTTACCACAGGTGTCTCTATCACAGTGTCCCCATACATCAGGTTCCTCTATTACCATGGCCCCATACATCAGGTGCCCCTACCAGTGTCCCCATACATCAGGTTCCCCCATCACATTGCCCCCTTACCACAGGTGTCCCTATCACAGTGTCCCCATCAGAGTGTCCCCTATACATCAGGTTCCCCCATCACAGTGTCTCCATACATAAGGTTCCCCCATCACAGTTCCCCCATACATCAGGTTCCCCCATCACAGTGTCTCTATACATCAGGTGTCCCAATACATCAGATGAAGATGTAGCAGTTGCAAAAACTCACAAAATAGTGCAAAAATGCGTGACACAAAACAAGCTTGGTTCACTTTCAAATTTATATATTTTCTATAGTTTTGGAATGAATTGAGGCCCATTCCAATGAATGCTGCCGCTCCAAAAACGTGGTAAAAAATGCTCAAAAAACCCCAAAAACATGATGTGGTAGCCTCACTCAAGTGTTAATGGGGCCTTCTATCTCCTTGTATGACTTATTATGCCTTTACAACCTGTTATACCACTCTTCCGAATCTGGTGTGACTAAATAGCAAAAAAGTCAACAATTCATTTTTTTTTTTATTTGTTCCGTTTTCTGCATTCCAAATAAATATTATTTGTGTTTTTAGATAATGACTTGTCGCTTTCCTCTGTTTTGTTCACGTACAAGCCATCCAACGCAAAGTCTTCAAATTAAAAAGACACGATGTTCAGCCTTAGCACTCCACAATACAAGAAGCAGCGTCTCTATGAGCTTAGTGGGGCACTTGTGTGATTTTCAAGGCTCGGCAAAGGAAATTTATCTCCGTTCCAACATTTAATAACTGCATTATGTATTCCGACCTCAGGGGAGTTGTTGATGTGATTTTCTATGCTAACATTAACCAACAAGTCATTAACTACTCACAACGACTGAAGAGGGAAAAGCTACAATGGTGTAAAAACAACAGAAAAAAAAAAACACACGACTGGTCCTTGACAGATAAGAGATAAAGGGATGAAATGCTGCGATCAAATGACACTTATCTCTCACTCCCCTTATGGCCTGGACTAATTTGTACAGAAAGTCTTTGTTCCTCTGATTTATATCCATGTCTGCTCATCTAGATCTTGTTTTTTTTTTTTTTTTGCTGGTTTAATCTCTTTCTGTCCCAAATCTATAACTTGAAGAAGTTCTAAAGTCCAAAGCAGCCTTTCTCAACCTTTTCAACACAGAGGAACCCTTGAAATGACTTTCCAGTCTCAGGGAACCCCTGATAAAAATGACTAAATCTACAACTCATGATACATTAGTGTGATGGCCAGTGGGAGGAATGCTCCGTACACTTGTGGTCATCGGGAAGAATGACCCCCTTACGGATAGCTAAAAAGATCAATGGTGTCAGGGGGAACTTATCAAAGAGGCAGAGATTGCTCATTGCTCAAGGAATGTGCTTGGGTAAAAAAATGGTTACAGGGACAGGTCCAAAGGGTGGTGATAAATGACATGTACTCTGGTCTGGAGTGGTGAGTGGGGTACCTCAAGGTTCTTGGAACCAATTCTATTCAATATATCCATAAATGATATAGAGTATGAGATAACTAGTTCGGTCTCGGTTTTTGTGGATGACACAAAGATAAGCAGAGTTTAAAATATTCACTATGTGGAGAACCTCTGGGAGAATCAAGGATGGAGAAGGATCTAGGGGTGCTAATAGATGACATATTGAGCAACAGCATGCAGTATTCTCCAGGGATACAACTATAATTCTGCCACTTTATAAAACTTTGGTAAGGCCACATCTGGAGTTTTCCATCCAGTTCTGGTCACCAGTCCTCCAAAGGGATGTGCTTGAGTTGGAGAGAGTCCAAAGAAGGGCAACAAAACTAATAAGGGGACTGGAGGACCTCTTTTACTGCAAACGCTAAATTTATTTTCACTGGAGATGAGACGCTTGAGAGGGGACATGATAGCGATCTACAAATATCTCAATGGGGATCCCACCATAAGAAACAAACTATTCAGGTACCAGGGAGTGTATTAGAAAACGGGGCACACAATGAGACTGGAGGAGAAGCGGTTTAACCTTAAACTGCGTAGGGGGTTCCTCACTGTTAGGGCTATAGGGAGAGGAACTCTCTCCCACAATTGGTGGTGGCTGCGGGGAATATGGATATTTTTTAAAAGACTCTTATGCCCCGTACACACGATCGGACTTTCCGAAGGGAAATGTTCAATGACAGGCTGTTCTCGGTAAATCTGACCATGTGTACGCTTCATTGGACAATTGTTGTCGGATTTTCCGGGGACAAATGTTGGATGGCAGGTTTTCAAATTTTCTGCGGACAAATGTGTGTTGTCAGATTTGTGTGTACACAAGTCCGTCGGACAAAAATCCAAAGTACAAACACGCATGCTCGGAAGCAAGGACGAGCCGGAAGCGGTCGGTCTTGTAAACTAGCGTTCGTATTGGAGAATTAACATTCGTGCAAATTATGAAATCTGGAAATGCAGCGCACAATTCTCTTCTTATTTAATGGGATAATAATGAAGCTGCTTTGCTGGTGATACAGATGGAGTTATTGCAAAAACATTTTCAAAGGCTTTTTTTTTCTAGTGATATCAAGAATAATATTATTATGCTGCTTTTTTTTTTTTTTTTATTTGGGCAAATTACCACAACACCATTATCCCGTAGTTTTTAAGATCAAAGATGCAACTATGTTGGTGTCCCTTGTTAATTTTACATTGTATTTTTTTAAATATAACTGCCGACTCCCAAACTGTCATTTGAAGTAAAACACATAGCCAAGTATTATTCTACACAACTTTTTTTATTGTGCATTGAAAAAAGAAAACAAATAAAATTAGACATGATATCTGCCAATAGAACTTAACCAAAAAGTGCATTCTGTGCATCCAAAAATATAGAAAATATACCAAATCAAATCATTATTATTCAACCAAAAAATTAATGTCAAAGCAATAATTCCAAGGCCAAAATTAAATAACACGTTATCTCCTCCGATTCCACAACATGGTTGGTTGTTGAACGGCCGTTCAGAAACAAAATGAAAAGCACGAAATGAAAAGCGCGAAATTAAAAGCGCAAATCAACACTCACCAAACTTCTACTAACCCAAAATTAGCAGAAGGAGCCCAAAGGGTGGCGCTAAAGAGCTGAAAAACCACGTAGTACGTCACTACGTCCGTAAATGTTGGCCAAGAATTGTGTGGCCGTGTGTATGCAAGACAAGTTTTGGCCAACGCCAATGTATGTATGTATTTAGCTAATTGAACCTGTTGGTCTTTAAACATAAAAAATATTTATTCAAGGAATTTATTTTTTATGATAACGGGATTAGCAATTAGCCAGTTTGCTAACTGAGACAACTGTCTTTAGAGTAGGAACAGTTTAAGCTGCACAATGAAGAGATGCAATTATCCTGAAAAAGTCAGAGGGTGTAAAATTGCTTGAAAATGGCGTGCCAATAGCGACACGGGGTCATCTGCTCGCTGTGTAAGTAGCATGCTAAAATACAATATGTGGTGGGTGTGCTCACGGCGAAAAAAAAAAAAAAGTTTATTTTCCAGTGGCATAATGAGGTCCTGAATGCTTTTTATTTCCCACAGGAAGACAATTATCACCTTGACGGCAAAGCTGGGAAGACGGCTCACGCAGTATATTATATTGATTGAATGATATTTTGAAATTGCATGCACACATAATCAGAACGATGAACCATCTCTCAAATGCTAAGCAGCCAATTACCGACCTTTCATTTCTGATAGAGAATGTAGATGCTGTGGAAGGATTTAGGTTGTGAAAGAGGGATAGAGAGATGTTAAAACTTCAACTAAATGTGATCTTGTTAAAACGAGAAGTATGGGATTAAAAAAAAATAAAAAA
This sequence comes from Lithobates septentrionalis, assembly GCA_037952835.1. NCBI lineage: Eukaryota > Metazoa > Chordata > Amphibia > Anura > Ranidae > Lithobates > Lithobates septentrionalis. The sequence goes on from JBBDGP010002372.1 coordinate 281,577, forward strand.
AAAATAACAATCATACTCACTTACAGTGCCTTGAAAAAGTATTCATACCCCTTGACATTTTCCACATTTTGTCATGTTACAACCAAAAACGTAAATGTATATTATTGGGATTTTATGTGATAGACCAACACAAAGTGGCACATAATTGTGAAATGGAAGGAAAATGATTAATGGTTTTCAAAATTTTTTACAAATAAATATGTGAAAAGCGCGGCGTGCATTTGTACTCAGCCCCCTTTTCTCCGATACCCCTAACTAAAATCTAGTAGACCCAATTGCCTTCAGAAGTCACCTAATTAGTGTCCACCCAGAGGCGTAACTAGAATCTTCAGGGCCCCGATGCAAGAAACCATGGAGGGCCCCCCTGACCCCCGGACAGGGCTCTTTTCTCCGAGCCCGATTGCGGAACACCAGGGTCCGGTCGCAAGTGGGTGGCTGCATGTAAAGGAATCGATTTCTCCTCCCCCCCCCCCCCCGCTTCTCCTCCTATCCCTCCCACAGGCATTCAGCGGCTGCAGGAGGAAAATGGAGAGATGGGTTCCTCTATGTCGGTGTTTCTCAATCTTTTTCCAGTCAGAGCATCCTTGAAGTGGCTGCACTGCAACCACCCTGCAACTGTGTGCATTGCATGCAGTTGCAGCATAGTGATGATGCATTTAAGGGGTTAAAACAGGCGGTCAGGAGGCAACATATTGCCTCTTTACCAGCTGTCAAATGCCTCTGAAAAGCGATCTGAGCATGGATCACTTTTCAGAGGAACAGCATTTTTTTTTTTGCTGGTACTATGGACAAGCAAAAAAAAAAATCGGTTCTAATGGGACACATATAGGGGGTCAGGATTAAAAGCGCATACATAAAATGTGCATATATACATGTAAACACACATACATACACACACACACACACATAAATACACACACACACACATTATATTATTATTATTATTATTATACAGGATTTATATAGCGCCGACAGTTTACGCAGCGCTTTAAAACATTATATATATATATATATATATATATATATATATATATATATATATATATATATATATATATATATATAAATGCACATATGCACACACATATAAACCAGTGGCAGATGGTGCTCAACATTTTTGGGGGGTGCAAGCAAACTGAAAAATTCTTTAAAAAAAAACGCATCAATTGCAGCCTCACTGTGCTCATCAAACGCAGCCACTGTGCACATCAATTGCCACCACTGTGCCCATCATATGCAACCACTGTGCCCATCAAACTCAGTCACTGTGCCTATCAAACGCAGCCCATGTGCCCATCAAACGCAGTCACTGTGCCTATCAAACGCAGTCACTGTGCCTATCAAACGCAGCCACTGTGCCCATCAATTGCCACCACTGTGCCCTTCATATGCAGCCACTGTGCCCATCAAACGCAGCCACTGTGCCCATCAAACGCAGTCACTGTGCCTATCAAACGCAGCCCTTGTGCACATCAATTGCCACCACTGTGCCCTCAAACACAGTCACTGTGCCTATCAAATGCTGCCACTGTGCCCATCAATTACCACCACTGTGCCCTCAAACGCAGCCACTGTGCCCATCAATTGCCACCCCTGTGCCCTCAAACGCAGTCACTGTGCCCATCAATTGCCACCCCTGTGCCCTCAAACGCAGTCACTGTGCCCATCAAATGCAGCCACTGTGCCCATCAATTGCCACCACTGTGCCCTCAAACGCAGTCACTGTGCCTATCAATTGCCACCACTGTGCCCATGAAACGCAGCCACTGTGCCCATCAAACGCAGCCACTGTGCCCATCAAACTCAGTCACTGTGCCTATCAAACGCAGCCACTGTGCCTATCAAACGCAGCCACTGTGCCTATCAAACGCAGCCACTGTGCCCATCAAACGCAGCCACTGTGCCCATCAATTGCCACCACTGTGCCTATGAAACGCAGCCACTGTGCCCATCAAACTCAGTCACTGTGCCTATCAAATGCAGTCACTGTGCCTATCAATTGCCACCACTGTGCCTATGAAACGCAGGCACGGTGCCCTGAAACGCAGCCACTGTGCCATCAAATGCTGCCACTATGACCCCCCTGCCCGCTCGCAGTCTGCCCGGCACTTACCCTGTCTCGGTGGGGCAGCGGGTGACGGCGATGAGCGGGGTCCTCCATGCGTCTCCTCCCATCCTCTCCTCCTGATAGGCATCCAATAGCGGCGCCTGTCGTTTCAGCCAATCAGGTGACGGGTAACAGACCCGAGCACCTGATTGGTGGAGAGGCGGTTCAGTGTTAGGAAAGCGAATATTTATTCGCTTTTCTAACACACCGGGGTGGACTGTGAGCGCCAAGCATGGCACTCGCAATTCACCTATTTTGAAGCCTATTAGTGCTTTAAAAACACCCCCGCCGGTGTCATTCAGGCGCCCGGCGTCCAAAAAGGGGCCAGGCGTCTGAATAGGGGGGGCAGTGGCGGCCATAGATAGATTCATGCATAGCGTGAATCTATCTATTTGTGATAGAGGGGTGCCTGGAGAGAGGGGGCGGCGCCCATGCGCCCCTATGGATGCACCGCCACTGATATAAACACATACATACATACACACACATATACATAGATGCACACACATTCACACACATAGATGCACACACACATGCACATACACACACACACACATACATACACACACATGCACACACACATACATACATGCACATACATATAAACACACATACAGTAGATAAAAAACGGCAGACTTTTACCTTAGCTCTTCCTGCCGGGTACTGCACTGTAGGGGGAGACAAAGAGCACAGCACTGTGCTTTCACTTTCTTTGTAATGTCACCAGCTCCCTGCACAGTGCCGAATACAGTTCGGCTTGGAATCGGGAAGCTTGTCTGCGCTCCTCCTAACAAAGTACTGCATACAGGGGGCCCTCAAGGGCCCCCTGCAGCAAGGGGCCCGGTCGCCATGGCAACCTCAGCGACCCCTATAATTCCGCCACTGTGTCCACCTTTGTGTAATTTTATCTCAGTATGAATACAGCTGTTCTGTGAAGCCCTCAGAGGTTTGTTAGAGAACCTTAGTGAACAAACATCATCATAACGACCAAGGAACGTACCAGACAGGTCTGGGATAAAGTTGTGGAGAAGTGTAAAGCAGGGTTAGGTTTTAAAAAAATATCCCAAACTTTGCACATCTCACGGAGCTCTGTTCAATCCATCATCTGAAAATGGAAAGAGTATGGCACAACTGCAAACCTACCAAGACATGGCCGTCCACCTAAACTGACCGGCCGGGCAAGGAGAGCATTCATCAGAGAAGAGCCAAGAGGTCCATGGTAACTCTGGAGGAGCTGCAGAGATCCACAGCTCAGGTGGGAGAATCTGTCCACAGGACAACTATTAGTCGTGCACTCCACAAATCTGACCTTTATGGAAGAGTGACAAGAAGAAAGTCATTGGTGAAAGAAAACCATAAGAAGTCCTATTTGCAGTTTGCGAGAAGCCATGTGGGGGACACAGCAAACATTTGGAAGAAGGTCCTCTGGTCAGATAAGACCAAAATTGAACTTTTGAAAATTGAAAGCAAAATGCTATGTGTGGCGTAAAACTAACACTGCACATCACCCTGAATACACCATCACCACCGTGAAACATGGTGGTAGCATCATCATGTTGTGGGGATGCTTTTCTTCAGCAGGGACAGGAAAGCTGGTCAGAGTTGATGGGAAGATCGATGGACTCAAATACAGGGAAATCTTAGAAGAAAACCTGTTAGAGTCTACAAAAGACTTGAGACTTGGGCGGAGGTTCAGCTTCCAGCAGGACAACGACCCTAAACTCAGTTCTCCCCCCACACTCTGAGCAGAGAGCAGCCACTGTCAGTGACTGACAGGAGCAGCTTGGTTCAGCTATGTGACATCATTCGACACTAAATCTGGGCCACAGGAGTGCAGAACTAAGGGTAATCCCATGATACATATAGGCAGGTGCAGTCTACTTTCTCAGATGCAGGTGGCACTGTTGGAAAGAAAGTCAGGAGGAACAGGGTTCCTCTATGGGTTCTTGGGTCTATGGGGAAACTATCCTATTGGATGCTGCCATCCCATGTGACTCTAGCACCCATAGAGATGTGACTGTCAGTGACCGGCTCTCTGCTCTGCCCCTAGAGTACTCACTGGACCACAGGGCTGTGCAGGGGATGGGAGCAGCTTGGACCAGTGACGTCATACGATGCTAAATCTGGGCCACAGGAGTGCAGAACTAAGTGCACTCCCATGATACATGTAGGCTACATTCTCCACTGCAAGTGGCACTGTTGGAAAGAAAGTCAATTGGAGCAGGGTTCATCTATGGTTTCCGGGATCTATGCAGAAGCTATCCTATTGGATGCTGCCACCCCATGTGACTCTAACTGTCCTTCAGACAGCTGCCCACTGATGGCACCTATGGAGGCCTTGGAGGAGCCTGTTTTCCCCCTTGCCCTCCACCCTAGGGCCAGGACAAGAGGTAGGCAGGAGGGCCAGCTGCCCAGGGCACTGTGGTATGTGAGGTGGCGGGGGGGCACCATTTGGAAATTTGGGGGGTGAGATTTGTGTTGGGAGGGGGAATAAGGGGGGCAGCAGGGGGTAAAAAATTGAGAAATTTGGGGGTGTGTGCTAGAAGAGGTGATTTGGTTGCAAGGGACTTGTAGGGATGAATGGGGGGGGGGGGGGTGGATTTGTGCTAGGAAGGGATTTTTTTTCTAAGGGGGGACTTGGAGTGGGGGAGGATGTGTAATCGGAGAGGAAATTTAAATGGGTGGAGTATTCATGCTCGAAGGAGTGATTTGGGGGGGGGAAGGATTTAAGCAGGGGAAACGGATTTGTACTGAAAATAGGGGGAATTTATCCTAAGAGAATAAGCAGGCAGACTACTGCTCAGTTGTTTTTTTTTGGGGGGGGGGGGTTGCTGAAACATAATGCTCATAGATCTTGCAGAGGGGGGGGGGGGGGGGTCGCAGTTTGGCATGTTCTCCCTGGGCTCTAGAAGACCTTGCCCTAGCACTGCTCCACCCTGAACAGCGGCACCCTTGCAGGGTGGCTAAGCTGCATCTGCCTGCAAGCTTAGTAGATTTCTGGATTTTTTTTGTACTTGCAGCTTTTTTTTTTTTTTATGTTTTTTTTTTTTTAGAGATACACTTGGGGAAATGTGCATGTGTTGCAGACGTGTAGTTTTTTTTATTTTGCCCTGACCTACAATTTAAGCGGTGTCCTCTGTACAAGTGATTTTTTTTTCTTTTACATCCAAAATATGATTTTTTTTTTTAGATAATATTAGCAGCCTCCCCATGAGAATAAGAAAAAGGAAAAATGTTGTTTCCAAGTCTGTCTTGGCATCACTGTTTACCCAGGGACCTTAATTGCCATATGGCATATGGTATGCTTGGCGTTACTCAATGCCCACAGCGCCAAGAGTCAAGCTGAAAAAACATGGGCGCATACAAGCCTAACATTGGTTTGTCAGGTTTCATTTGATGTGATTGGATGGATGAGGCAGGGTGTCGAGCGTGGAGGAAGGTGGGTGTTCTACTGGCTGAAACCATCTCTCGTCTTCTCCAAGTATCCTCATGTCTTGGTGTAAGGTCAGACAGTTCACGAACCCTACTTTTTCTATTTTAGTGCTTAGCAGCTTGCAGGATAATTTGCTCATGGAAATATTCAAGTGATTTTATTTTCTTTTGCAACGAATAAGCATTTTTATTTTATTTTTTTTAACAAAGACCTTTAGTTTGCCGTGTAGACACATCTAGTACAAACAGAATCTGCATAGGGAGAACATTCTCGTAAAGCCACAAATGCTAATGACTTGCTAATGCTGCCGGCGATTAAATTAGAATTTCTCCGGGGAGAAGACTCTCCACTGATGTTACATCAGGTGGTGTGGATGAGATTGTTTAAATTATTATGAGCTGCAACAGTGCCTGCAATGTTGTAATTCCTTTCGGGGCACGTAGGAGGCGCCTCCAGCAAAATAGCCACAAGGGAAGGTTGACCCAAACTCAGCAGGGACGTTATGAAAATTGTTAAGACGGTCTCAGTGATGAAATGATTGGTAGACATATGCGGTTCGTTTCGAATAAATATTCGGACAAATTTTTCGTTATTCTGAGGTTCGGATATATCCAAATACCCATATTACAGTGTAAACAACGTTTACCAAATGCTCTGAATAACTAAATGAAATTAGTCCGTAATGCTAATTGAAATACAAATCAAATTTTTCATTGAACTTCAGTCGAATTCGAACTATAAAAATATTTCTGGGGGACGCGGCAAACAAACAAACCGACCGCTACCCCCCTGTTCAGTCAGTCGGACGGTTATCAGATCCCTATGTTCCTATACCTATCATACTCTCCATGTGGGTCGGTCAGTGGGTGGTACACACATGTTCAGGTTGTGGCTGGCTGTGTTGGCAGCAATGCAGAGCAGAGAGATCGCGCCAAAGAGGACGGCCATCTCCTGGATCTCCCTGTACATCCTCCCCGGGGCGGGCCAATACGGACGCTTCTTCTCTCGGCCAATCCGGTCACAGGACCAGCTTCCTGATTGGCTGAGAGGAGAAGCAGAAATTATTATTCGCTATTGTCACACAACTGGGTGGGCCAAGGGCACAGTGCTCTGCCCCCTGAGCCCACCCAGCCTATTAGAGCCTCAGGCTCTAATCATGTGCTTCAAAAAAAAAAAAACCCCATTGAAATCCATGCGTCCGGTGCCCCTTATGGAGCAGCCGCCACTACTGTGTGTGTTATTAGAGTACCATTTCAAAATAATGCTGTTTTTGTTAAGCCAAAAGGTGATTTAAAGTGGTTGTAAACCCTAAAAAAAAAAAAAAAAACCTGCAAGACAAAGGCATAATGAGCTAGTATGCTATGCATACTAGCTCATTATGAATTATTTAGCTGAGATCGAAGACCCCACAGCGGTTCTCGTTCACCGCTCCGGCGGCCGACATCGCTCCCGAGGGTTACTTCCGGGTATCGCGGCTCTGGCACTGTGATTGGCCAGAGCCGCAATGACGTCACAGTCAATGGCAAAGTCCAACGTATGTGCCATTGCTTCAGTTTGCTTAAGTGCGCATGTGCCGATGACATCGGCACATGCAAATACAGGGGTATCTCCTAAACCGTGCAGGTTTAGGAGATATCCAGTGTAGCTACAGGTAAGCCTAATTATAGGCTTGCCTGTAGTATATAGTATTAAGTGGTTGTAAAGGGTTTACAACCATTTTAAAGAGTCATTATAACCGTTTTGATGAAGATTTTTCTTTTGTTTGTTCACTTTGTCACATTTGAATAAAAAAAAAAATAAAAAAAATTTTTATATATATATATATATATATATATATATATATATATATATATATATATATATATATATATATATATATATATATATATATATATATATAATCTAAAGTTTTCGATTGGACCGATTCAAAATTTCGAATAAAAAAAAATCAGTACATTTGGAGAAAATTTGAAAAAGACACAGAAACGAATTCCGAATACGAATCCCGAAAGTGAATTGAAAAAAAATCAACCAAATTTAATGGAACTAAATAACTAGATTAACCAATCTAAATGAAACAAAACATTTTTTTTCGCCGTGCACATGTCTAATTGACACACTGTAGAATGGGACAGTTCAGAAAAGTTCTTAAAATGAAAAACACAAGGAAAGCAGGGAATCCTGTGAAACGCGTAGAGAAAAAAACGATTCCACTACAGTGCTGAAGAGACCTTTGATTACAGAACCCCTTCAAGCGAGACATACTCTCTACTATATAAAATGTATTTGTTATAACATATTTTTTAGAGGGAGCAACCTACGCATCTAAGATTTGTATGTAATGTTATACTTAGTAGTATTCTCATAAGTGATAATGCAATTTTAATGTTTTTACTAATAAAGTCTGCGGGGTGTGCACTCCCCTGTATTTTTTAGGCAATGGTGTTGAAAGTGTATTTCTTGGGCACCTTAAAAGCCTGTTTTTGTTTTCTTTGTGTCTTGATAGTGATTGGGATGTGATGGCCCTTACATATGTCCACTGAGCCTCACAGCTCTATACAAATTAGTTCTCAATATGGCTTTACACTGCAACGCTACCGGAGGACGGCTTTGCCGGAGGGGTGGCGGTATGCCATGTAGCCGGTTGGCACTAACCCAAAAAACATATCCAAAAAATAAATAAATAAATAAAAAAAAAATCAAATTTTTTCATCAATTTAGGCCAATATGTATTCTGCTACATGTTTTTGTTAAAAAAAAAATCCCAAAAGGCGTATATTGATTGGTTTGCGCTAAAGTTATAGTGTCTACATACAAACTATGGGATATTTTCATTTATTTATTATTTTACTAGTAATGGCGGGGATCAGCGACTGAGGCCTCATGCACACTGGATGCTAAAAAATGGCAGTAAAATGGCAGTAGCATTAGCTGTAGAATGAGTATTGCAGAATTTTTGCAGTAGCATTATTTAGCGTTTTTTAGCTGTAGCGTTTTTTTTTGGTTTTTTTTAGCATTTTTAAGCTTTTATTCGAGTTAGAGCGTTTTTACAGCTGAAAACTTCCATTAAAACCCACTAGTACTGGGGGGTTTTTTTACAGCCAAAAAGCACTGATAACAGCCTATGCGAATTTGAAAATAAGAATGAAAATTTGAAAATTCGAAAATCTGAAATAATAACTAACTAATAATAAACGAATAAATTATAGGTATTGGAATTTCCTTTCAAATTTGGCTGTTAGTGAACGTAACGAGTACGAATTTATCCGAAGTTACGAATTATCTGAAATAACGAATGCCGCATCTAAAAGAATGGAACTTATTGTTATCTAAAAAATAATAATAATAATAATAAATAACAATAATACCTTTTTATTATTATTATTTATTATTAATTTGTTCCATTCCATTAGTTTAGATGCGGCATCCGTTATTTCGGGTAATGCGTAACTTCGGATAAATTTGTATTTGTTACATTCACAAACAGCCAAATTTGAAAAGAAATTCCAATACCTATCATTTATTGGTTAGTTATTATTTTGAATTGTACTGATTTTCTTTTTCAGATTTTCGAATTTTCGGATTTCCCAATTTTCGAATTTCTGAATTCTGAACTTTGGAATTTTCGAACTTCAGATTTTCAGAATTTTCGAATTTCCTAATAAAGCAAAAAAACGAATGAAACGAAACCGAAAAAAAAATTTGTCAGTGCACATGTCTACTAAAAGATATACACTGTCACTGTAATAATGACACTGGCTGGGAGGGGGTTAACATCAGGGACAATCAAAGGGTTAACTGTGCCTAGTCTGTGTTTTATTACAGTATTGAAGGTGCTTTTACTAGAGGGAAGACATGAATCCTAGTCTCTGCTTTGCAGGAACACAGGATCCATGCCTTTCCACCTGTTAAAACGGCGATCTAACTCATTTTCATGGGCAGACTGCCGTTCTGCCTCTCTGCTGGATCATCAGTGGGTGCCGGAGGACATCTATTTCACGGTACGCGCCATTGGGCTCCCATTGTGTGGGATCACAGCGGGAGTGAGCCGCCGCCAGCGCGCCCCCTACCAGGCAGAGACCGATCACGCATATAAACGTGATCTGGCGCACAGGTGCCACCCTGTAGCAGTAAAACTACTATGGGGTGGACCTGAACTGGTTAAGCTGTTCTGGGCTCTGCAGGCTGCGAGTTTGATTGCTTCCCCCCGTCTTCTGGAGGATGCAAATCAGCAGCCTGAATATTTATGTTGTCTCAGCCAAAACTTTGCTTGCCTCTATCCGGCCCTTGGGACACTATTCCTCCAACTGACACCATTAATAGGGCACTATTCCCCCACTGACACCATATATGGGGCACTATCCCTCCTGCTAAGACTAATGATGGGGCACTATTCTTCCCCCTTACACCTTTAATGGGGCACTATTCCTCCCATTGATACCAACCATAGGGCACTATTCCTCCCCTTGATACCAACCATAGGGCCCTATTCCTCCCCTTGATACTGTCGTGAATAATAAGTCAGAATAAGTTGTGCCTTTTTAAGGACAGGTTTCCCGCACAATAATTATTATTGAGTAATTTTTAACGAGGATATTTTTAAGATACAAAATCAATCTATATGACACAGTCTATGCTTGTGAAACTTATTCACGGAGACGTGTGGTCATACGAAATAGTCATTTATTGGTTGACAAAAACAAATAATCACATGAAATTAAGATACCGATTGTGTTACATGAACGTCTTGGAAATCAATAAAAACACTTTAAAAAATGGGCGTACCGTCCCTTTGACATAATACCACCATGATAACTTCTCGGTAGAATCAATAACCTTGTGAACTTGACATTTAAACAGAACGTCTGTATTTCACATGTCCAACCGTTACTATACTGCAGGTAAGTAAGTGGTTAACAATGTGAAATAAATTTGACGTTTGTTTTGTCAATAAATGTGGCAACTATGCAAAAAAAGAAAAATATAATGAAAAATTTGAATCTTTAGAGAAAAATCTACAAGGCGGTTATTGATTCGGGAGAATGATTATCAATCGTACAATATTCAACACATCAATATTTGAGAGAACATATCAATATTTGAGAGAACATACAAGAAAAAATCAACATGACATAATTACCCATTCCAGGATGGCTACTGTTCCTATTGGCTGGTTACCAGAGTTAAGATGGCTGCCTTAGTTTCAAAATGGATACTCTTAAAGAAGATTTACTTCTTGTGACCTCCGAGTTCTAAGTATTAGGTGTTGAGGAATCTTCATGAATGTAAAGATATGTATTCATGCATGGTGCATGAGTGTCAGTCTGGGAGTGTGTGTATCTCCGATTTTCCCCCCTCAGGATGGATCCCTGAGCTTCCTTCTGAGCTCTCCCCCTAAGCTCACTTCCTCTCCATCTTTTTTTTTTCTCCCTTTCTCCCTCCTCTCTCTTGGCATCTTCCTTGCCTCTAAATACCATTTCAGATAATAAGACCATAAAAATTATAATGGCTCTGCCCAAAAGGACGTGGCTTCTTTCTATTGGTTATAAACGTAATCATTTACCTTTCTCGTAAAATTAGTGAGTTCAAATAATACCACCTTCAACCACCAGGTGTCTCACATGTGTTTTGAGTCCATCCTTTTAAGTTAATACGTTCTATTTTCATAATGTATATAATGGTAAGGATAGTATATACCTTTAAATATTCTGGTAATCGGTCTAATGTAAAATACTCTCAGTATAAGTTTGATTAGTCACCATTACATAACTTGGTTATATATATGTATCTCTATAAATGTATGTCTATAAAAACTGGTCTATCTATGAAATACACACGTTGTTATATATATTAATCAATACTACCTAAAAATGATTATCTATATTGATACCTGTATAACTTCTGGTATCTCCACTGAATATTTGTTTATCCAAGCATAGGCTACCGTCTTATATAGTTATAATCATAATTATATGTTTTTCCTAATACTAATTAGTTTCTTAAAACACTTCTACTTATAAAATCACACTTTCATATATATTTTCTTCATACCAAAGTTGTTGGGTCCGCAGATGCCAAAATTATAATATGTCTCTGTGACCTACAATGTCATAGATAGTTTGAAATGACTTATAATAACCTTATAGATACTTTTAAAATATTTTTGACTTGCACCAACTTCAAATCTTTCCCACTGGATGTTTAGAGATGACTTGTTTGTCTAAACAGTTCCTAAAAATTCACACAATGGGTTTTGTTAGCCAAGGTGTTAGCTATTTAAACCGCCCCTCACTTGAACACAATAGGTTTAGGCCAGGTGAGGTTATTTCTATGTGAGAATATTCAGTATAACCTTGTTTTCCTATGGCTGTAAGGATAGTTTTCGTTTATTCACTAATACCATGTAAATATCTCCTTGTTTTGTGATGAGAACAGCCATTGTTCCATCGAGTTTCTGTCTCAAAATAGGCTTGTAAAACTTTAAGAGATGGATGATGCATTAAGCTTTGTCAAGTATGTGAGTTCACCTATTTTGCATTAAATGGTTCCAAGAGGGAAACAGTTCAATTATTGCAACATCACAGTTCATCTACTTTTTGAGGCCTAAGCATCTCTCATGTTTCTGCCAGTAAATATAAAATATATTTCTTCATGAATTCACAACAATACCAACCATTGGGCACTATTCCTCCCCTTGATACCAACCATAGGGCACTATTCCTCCCCTTGATACCAACCATAGGGCACTATTCCTCCCCTTGATACCAACCATTGGGCACTATTCCTCCCCTTGATACCAACCATTGGGCACTATTCCTCCCCTTGATACCAACCATAGGGCACTATTCCTCCCCTTGATACCAACCATAGGGCACTATTCCTCCCCTTGATACCAACCATTGGGCACTGCTCCTCCTGCTAAAACCTACAATGGGGTACTATTCCTCCTGTTGAAGCCAATGATGGGGCTGTGTGTACTCCCAGTGATGTCGGGACATTTTCTACTCACACTGACCATTGTCCAGTTCCCCTAAAGCCTGAAGGACAGTAAACTGGCCCTTTGGTAAAAAAAGTTTGGAGACCCCTGGTCTGAAGTCTGAGGCAGGGTGAACCCCCAAGCCCACCCTTTTAAGCCAATTAGAGCCTCTGGTCCTAATCACGTGCTTTAAATAAAATAGAACCCCACTGGAATCCATGCGTGCGACGCCCTGCATGTAGATTAGGGACGGGCGCATGGATTAGGGGGCAGCACCCCTGAGCCCCGCATTGAGCGGCCGCCACTGATCCACCTGGATACACTAAGTAGTTGTGACGATATGTCAAAGTTGCAAAATTGAGCTTAGGTTTTTAGATTTGTTTTACCCTTAGGCCTGAAGGGGTTAAATGTGCGCCACGATTGGCACTCTTCTGAAAAGCGATTTTCTGTTGGATCAATTTTCAGAGATGCTTGACAGGCAGAGAGGAGGCAATATCTCTGTTTTGAAGCCGTATATTAGACATGTGCACTGACAAAAAATGTGTTTGTTTTCGTTTGATTTGTTTTTTTGCTTTTCGGAGATACGAAAATTCTGATTTTGACATTTCCGAATATTTTCAAACTTCCGAATTTTCAAATTTCCGAATTTTCAAATTACCGAATTTTCAAATTTTCAAATTTCCGAATTTTCAAATTTTCAAATTTCCGAATTTTCAAATTTCCGAATTTTCACATTTTCAAATTTCCGAATTTTCAAATTTTCAAATTCGGTAATTCAAATATTCGAAAATCTGAAAAAAAAGAAAGAAAATCAGTAAAATTCGAACTAACCAATAAAATTATAAGTATTGGAATTTCCTTTCAAATTTGGCTGTTTGTGAACACAACGAATACAAATTTATCTGAAGTTACGAATTATCAGATATAACGAATGCCGAATTGAAACAAATGGAATGGAACAAATAATAATAAATAATAAAAAAAGTTTTTTTATTATTTCTATTATTGTTATATATTATTATTAGATCGTTACGTTCCATTCTTTTAGATACACCATTCGTTATTTCAGATAATTTGTAACTTCGGATAAATTCGTATTCGTTACGTTCACTAACAGCCAAATTTGAAAGGAAATTCCAATACCTATAATTTAATAGTTATTATTGGTTAGTTATTTCAGATTTTCAAGTTTTTGAATTTTCGGATTTTAAGTCTTATTTTCGGATTTTCAAATTTCCTCATTTCCTCATTTCCTATTTTTCGAATTTTCGAATTTTTGGAAATTTCGGAAATTGAAAAATTCGGAAATTTCGTAATTAACGAATTTGTCAAAATTCGTTAAAAAACGAATTCGGAACTAAACAAATTGCACATGTCTACCGTATATGGCGCACCACCATGCTGAAAACCACACGCATCTCAAGTAGGTGTGGCGCGGCCTCATTCACTTCAATGTGTTGCGTCCTTATTTAAAAATGTAATTCGCTTATTGCTGAGGGGGAAGGCAAAATATAAGCAGATTCAACTTCAGCTTTAAGTACAAATATAAAATATTTTTACTTTGCTGTCCCTTTAAGACGGATGTCATCATTAACATCTGAACACATCCCTTCTGTGCAGCTATAACTGAGTTCTTTAGTAACAGTTGCAGCTTGGGTACACAGCTTCATGTGACCTTTAGCTGTTGACTTAATTATAACCACAAGGAATAATGATGAAAATTACCAAGCTGGTGAAGATTAGTAAAATATTACCTTGGGATAGGAGTGATTCCATTAGTCTCTGCAGGAGATTGAACTGATGGAGAAATAAGATCCTTTCGCATTGCGCTCATTAGAGCTGCATGGCGGTTAAAGTGGACCAGTCAGTCGGCCGTCATCTTTGAGTTTTTTGGAGCCGCATTAAGACCAATGTTTCAACAGACTCACTTTAGGATTCATTCACACCCGAGCGTAATGGGGAACGTGTGTTCCCGATCACGTTTTTTTTTCTTCTTTTCATTTGCGTGTTTTTCACACATTAACGCGCATCGCACCTAGGGCTGCCTGTTCACGTGAATGGGCTGCCCTATGCACTTCAAACTCCCCAAAGAAGTTCCATTTTGCTGCACATCGCAGTCGCAGGTCGTGCTTGCAGTGCCATTAATCATTAATGGCACCCCAAGCACTGGTGGCAGGCGCGGGTTTTGTCGTGCGTTTGTTGTGCAAGGAAACGCGCTACAAATGCGCCAAAGTACTGCAAAAACCGCCTGACACTTTACGACCGAAAGCCTACAGTTACAATGTATTTTAATAGAAGAGGGATCAGAGGGCCCTGCTCATTAGAGCTTGCATTCCTGATACACTATATTGCCAAAAGTATTGGGCCACCTGCCTTTACACGCACATGAACTTTAACGGCACCCCAGTCTTAGTTGGTAGGGTTCAATACTGATTTGGCCCACCCTTTGCAGCTATAACAGCTTCAACTCTTCTGGGAAGGCTGTCCACAAGGTTTAGGAGTGTGTCTATGGGAATGTTTGACCATTCTTCCAGAAGCACATTTGTGAAGTGAGGCACTGATGTTGGCCGAGAAGGCCTGGCTCGCAGTCTCCGCTCTAATTCATCCCAAAGGTGTTCTATCAGGTTGAGGTCAAGACTCTGTGCACTCGCTCATCCATGTCTGTATGGACCTTGCTTTGTGCTCTGGTACGGAGTCATGTTGGAACAGGAAGGGGTCATCCCCAAACTGTTCCCACAAAGTTGAAAGCATGAAATGGTCCAAAATGTCTTGGTATGCTGACATCTTAAGAGTTCCCTTCACTGGAACTAAGGGGCCAAGACCAACCCCTGAAATACAACCCCACTCCATAATCCCCCCCTCCACCTAACTTTACACTTGGAACAATGCAGTCAGGCAATTACCAATCTTCTGGCAGCCTTCAAACCCAGACACGTCCATCGGATTGGCAGGAAAGCGTTATTTGTCAATCCAGAGAACACGTCTCCACTGCTCGAGTCCAGTGGTGGCGTGCTTTACACCACTGCATCTGACGGTTTGTATTGCACTTGGTGATGTATAGCTTGGAAACCCATTACCTGAAGCTCTCTACGCACTGTTCTGCTAATCTGAAGGCCACATGAAGTTTGGAGGTCTGTAGCTATTGACTCTGCAGACAGTTGGCGACTTCTACGTACGTACGTAAGAAAGAGATAAGGTAAGAGACAGATTAGGGAAATTAGCTCCAGAGGGTTAGAGAGGCTCTGGATTAGTCCTGGAGGTGAGCATGGGTGGAGGTCACGAGGGGGGTAAAGCACAGGAAGTCTTGGGAGGAGCGAAGAGAATGGTTTGGTTGGTATTTACATTTTTGTACTTTGGTTTATGTGAGGGCTGCACCAAAAGTAATGCAAAAGTGGACATAACTTTTTTTTAATAACTTACTACACATAGGTCATTCAAATTTCATATGTTGGTAGAGTAATGGCCCGTACGCACGGTCGGATTTTCCGACAGAAAATGTGTGATAGGACCTTGTTGTCGGAAATTCCGACCGTGTGTGGGCTCCATCACACATTTTCCATCGGATTTTCCGACACACAAAGTTTGAAAGCAGGATATAAAATTTTCCGACAACAAAATCCGTTGTCGGAAATTCCGATCGTGTGTACACAAATCCGACGGACAAAGTGCCACGCATGCTCAGAATAAATAAAGAGATGAAAGCTATTGGCCACTGCCCCGTTTATAGTCCCGACGTACGTGTTTTACGTCACCGCGTTCAGAACGATCGGATTTTCCGACAACTTTGTGTGACCGTGTGTATGCAAGACAAGTTTGAGCCAACATCCGTCGGAAAAAATCCTAGGATTTTGTTGTCGGAATGTCCGAACAAAGTCCGACCGTGTGTACGGGGCATAACTCTTCCTCTTTTTAATTGCAGGTAAATATTGGATTCCAAGCAGAAGCAACGTGCCCCCATTGAGTTCTTGACGAAGGAGGGATGCAGGCTGTCCAACATTGATGGCCCCCCACTGCGTGGTTTGTCTTCAGTGTTGGTTTTCTCATCTTTAAACATCTTTATCCATTTGTGCACATTGCTCTTGTCAATAGTGTCATCTCCGTAAACATTCTGTAGCCTTCTGTGGATGTCAGACAGCCTACACCCCTTCTTGGTTCGAGAACTCAAAGATGGCACATTGCTTCTGCTTGGAATCCATTATTTACCTGCAATGAAAAAGAAGTAGAAGAGTTACTACAGAGGAAGAGTTACATTACTTTTGGTACAACCCTTGTATATCCTTTAACCACATTACCTCCAGAAGGTTTTATCCCCATCATGACCAGGCCATTTTTTGCTATTCAGCACTGTGCTAGTTTAACTGGCAATTGCTCGGTCATGCAACACTGTACCCAAACAAAATGTATATCTTTTTTTTTCACAAAAAGAACTGTCTTTTGGTGGTATTTGATCACCACTGGGTTTTTTCATTTTTAATATTTAAAAAAAAAACAATATTTTCTACTTTCTGGTATAAAACATATCCAGTAAAATCAAATTTCTTCAGAAATTTAGGCCAAAATATATTCTGCTACATGTTTTTTTTTTTATTATAAAAATCCTGTGTACTATGTACTGAAATTTACACAGCTATAGATGCTATACTGGTAATGGTGATGATAAGTGACTTATATTGTGACTGTGATAGTCTGGCGGACAATCTGACACTAGCTGGGAGGGACACTAACTGACACTGACATTGACGTCGCTAGTGACACCAATACAGTGATAATACTGTACACTGTACTGATGACACTAATGGATGACGGGGGATCAGAAGGGCAGTCAAGGGGTTAACGGTGTGCCTAACAAGTGTAATGTGTGCTGCTTTTACTCACAGGATCTGGCTGTCTTTTCTGCCTGAACTCAGAGTTGATTTCTGGGAGAAATAACAGCCAGATCGCTGTTTTGTGTTCATTCTTCTGTGCGTTTGTAAACACAGAATTCTGTGCTGCCGATCAGCAGGTATACAGTCAAAATGATTGGCTGTAACCTGCTGACAAACACGAGCTGTGTCCAATCACAACACAGATCAACAGAGGGTGCGCACACGCGTGTTCAAAAACCAGGAAGTACACCGCCCGCTAGCAGTGAATGTACTGTTAGCAAGTGGTTAACAAATTCCTGGCTCTTTTAGAAAAGCCGCACTCTGTCTGCTACAACTACCCATTACTCAACATCCATGTTTGGTATTCCATGGAGCAGGGGAACAGTTACCCCTTACCCGACATTAGTATTTGGTATTCCATGGAGCAGAAGAACAACTAACCCTCACCCAACATTAGTATTTGGTATTCCATGGGGTAGAAGACCAACAATCCCTCACCCAAAATCCATGTTTGGTATTTCATGGAGTAGAAGAACAACTACCCCTTACCCAATATCCGTGTTTGGTATTCCATAGACTAGAAGAACAACTACCCCTATCCAACATCCATTTTTGGTATTCTATGGAGTAGAAGAACATCTGCCCCTTACCCAACATCTATGCTTGGTGTTCAGTGGAGTAGAAGAACAACTACCCCTCATCCAACATCCATGTTTGGTATTCCATGGAGTAGAAGAATAACTACCCCTCGTCCAACACCCATGTTTGGTATTCCAAAGACCAAAAGAATAACTACCCCTTACCCAACGTTCATGTTTGGTATTCCATGGAGCAGAAGAACAACTACCCTTCACCCCAACATCCATGTTTTAGCATTCCATGGAACAGAAGAACAACTACCCCTCACACAACATCCATGATTGGTATTCCATGGAGCAGAAGAACAACTACCCCTCTCCCAACATCCTTATTTGGTATCCCATGGAGCAGAAGATGGCAGTCCTAGCACTGTATTCTGATTGGTTGTTTCTGGCAATGCCTCCCCTTTGCACTACATTTTTCTGACTAGTTCCAGTTTAGTTTTTTATCATGTTAATGTTGCACAAGCATAAACAAAAGTTAATTAGTATTTCGCTATCTGCTAGGAAGGTTCATACTCGGAAAACTGCTGAGGTGAAATGGAGCTCTTTCGGTGGATACACCAAAGATTACATACTCCAGAGAAGATTCTCAATAAACAAAGGTTGACACGTTAATTATCTGCAAAGCAACTTGCTTCATTAACCTTGCGATTTGTGATGAATCTCTCACTCTCTGAACACTTCTTCCATCCCAACTAAAAAACATCCAACGCGGCCCCCAAAGGGATTCCCGGATGAGGCATCCAGTGACAATGAATTAAAGGAATATAATGTAGCAAGTAATTATTGTGTATAGCACTAATCAGGATGCTAACATCTCAATCCCACTAGTGTATCTTCCCGTATGTCGAGGCAGCAAAAAAAAAAAAAAATATAGAACATTATCCAATGTGATTAGGTCGAAGCAAGGTACTAAAACTAAATTTCACTCATATAGAGCTAATGAGCTATTCATCTAGCAAAACTACATGATAATTGATATAAACTGCATTCAAATTTTACATTTTTTTTAAAATCTCTGCCTTTTTGTATAAAACACAGTTTTATTAAGAATTTAATGCTTATTTTAAGTCAAATTTTGATTACAACATTCACATTTTTACATCCTTGATGTATCAGTTTTTTGTTGTCCACTAGAGGGAGTTATCAGTGGCTCATTACAATTAGGTCTCATGCACACTGGCACTTGGGATTGTATAATGTAACATTTGGGCATATTTGCCTGCCAGAAAGTCACAGGTTCTGCGTAGAGTCACCCTTGGAAATCAATGGCTGTATGTGGCTGTTCTCAGGGATATGGATATGCCAGTACTTGTGTAAAAACACGCATGGTTACAGATGTACGCCCCTGGACACACACAGCCTACATTCAAGGTTGTATGTTCATATGCATGTTTGTGTTTATCCAAGTACTGGCATATACCCACATACAGCTACTGAACATAGCACTAATGGCTCCCGGGCTGCAGTCTGTCTCCCGGACTGCACTAGTGGTTCCCAGGTTGCATCCGATGGGCTGGAGCCGCTGCCCCTTTGACAGAAGTCAATGAACAAACAATAAAAATACTTTGCTAAATGAAAAATCATTACATTTGTGATGGGGGGGGGGGCTCCCGGAGACCCCCCCCCAATTATTTTGGCATCATGCTTAAAAGACTCCCTTATATATTTATGTTTTCTAAGGATGAGCTAATGTTTGGGTCAAACTTGATTTACATTCAGTATAAAGAAAGGAAACAACTCCGAGTGCTGCACACCATCAGGACCCGAAAGTCACTATAGTACGTATACGCGTTCCATTGGGCAAAATGCATCAGTGGCATTGCCTGGACAGAGGTGGGCTGAGGCTGCTTCTACGTTTGTGACTGTCGGGTCCTGATGGTGTGCGACACTCAGGGTTGTTTCCTTCTTTTATACTCCATGCATTGAGGCAGGACGGGCTCTTCCCAGACTCCACCCTCACCGTGAGTCACCAGACTGTGACACACAGAAAACTCGAGTGGCACCCCTAGTTTTTTGAGTGTGGGTTTGCAAGGAAATCCACGCCATTAATTATGGGCTCGCTGCCATATTAAGTCAATGATGTCACCAGCCCCTTTGTTATGTGCAGCTGCGAGGCTAGGATGCTGGCAGCATAATTTAAATAATATGCCCACATAGCCCTATTTGGCTACTTTCATTGGCCAGATATGGTCATGTGGCCATATTAGGTCAATGATGTCAACAGCTACTTTGTTATGTGCGCATGTGGGGAAGGGATGCTGGTGACAATTTTGACCTTTTATGGCCACATGGCCATATTTGGATAATGCCATTGAGCAGATATGGTCACGTGGCCATATTAGGTCAATGATGTCACCAGCATCCCCACCCTTTGTTACGTGTGGCTGTGCAGTTGTGGATTTCCATGGCTGCATCTGATTGGGTTGGCTGGCTGCTGTCATGTGATAGTTTCTCTTGGGTTTGGGCCAAACCTTAGCTCACCCTTAATGTCCACTAGGTCATTTCTTCACCTTGGTAAGCAACAATAATATTGTGATTTGTCTTCAAAGTAATTTTTGTAGCTTGAAAATTCGAAATCTTTAGAAAAGTTCAGACTTTGTTTTTCAAGGAACAGACTGTTCTCTGAGTGGGAAGGTGTGATCTTCTTTTGCTATCACTGTGTATCTGATTCAGCTGAGACGGGAAGCCAGATAAGAACCAATCTTCTGACAGATCCTTGAGTTGCTATGTTTTGCTGTTTTCTATACATTTTAATAACAGTATTGGCTTATAATGTATCCAAGAAACCATTACTCACCGCTCTGCTGCTGAAGAAAAGTTTAGAATTATATTTTTTATCTCAGTTATCCTAAAGAGATAGTATGCTTGTGTAATAAAACTTCATTTGGGCTTTCACAAAACTCTCAATTGGTATGATATACAGCAGTGTTTTTTTAACTGGGGTGCTCTGAGCTCAAGCACAGGCCTCAGTTTGCCCTGGATTAGCATCATAAGTTGACATGGTGCTGGCAGGCTGACCTCCAGCACAATTCCAGCACCGATGATGCTCTAGGATCACAATGCATGGTGCCTTTTCTTGCAATGGTGTTGGTGGCCGGATTGCCTTAATCATGGCAATGCATGATGTTGATTCAAGGCAGGTGGTATGCACTATGCAGGTCTGCCCTCAGCATTCAGGAGAGGACAGAAGTCCACCTCCTTCAGACCTCCTGTACCTCCGATCCTCTGCGCCTCTGCTGGAGCCAAAGGATAGGGTTGTGATGTGAAGAGGGGGCTGTATGATTAAAGGGCTTTGTGATGGGAGGACTGAGTAATTGGGGCCTTTGTGATGGGGTATTGTGCGATTGGGAGCATTGATGTGAAGAGGATTCTGTGTGATTAGTGGGATCTGTGATGAGGAACTGTCTTCTTGGTGGGTTCTAATGTGAAGAGGGGACTGTGTGATTGGTGGGCTCTGTGATGGGGGACTTATTTATTGGTGGGCTCTGATGTGAAGAGGGTTCTTAGTGATTGGTTGTCTCTGTAATGAGGGGGGGGGGGTGCGCTGTGTGATTGGTGGGCTCTTTGAAGCAGTACTAAAAAGGAGGTACTGCCTTAGTAGTAGGTTCCGATATAAAGAGGGTTCTGTGTGACTGGTGGGTTCTGTGATGGGGGACTGTCTTATTGGTGGGCTCTGATGGGAAGAGGGTTCTGGGTGATTAGTGGGCTCTGTGATGGGGAAGGCTGTGTGATTGGTGGGCTCTGTGATGGGGGACTGTCTTATTGGTGGGCTCTGATATGAAGAGGGTTCTGTTGTGTGATTAGTGGGATCTGTGATGGGGGAAACTATGTGATTGGTGGGCTCTGTAATGGGGGACTGTTAGATTAGTGGGCTCTGATATCAAGAGGGTTCTGATTGATTGGTGGGCTCTGTGATGGTTGGGGACTGTGTGATTGGTGGGCTTTGTGATGGGGGACTGTCTTACTGGTGGGCTCTAATATGAAGAGGGTTCTGTGTGATTGGTAGACTCTGTGATGGGGGGGGGGGGGGACTGTGCGATTGGTGGGCTCTTTGAAGGGATACTGTCTTATTGGTGGGTTCTGTGTGATTTGTAAATTCTGTGTGGTTGGTGGGCTCTGTAAAGATGTGCTGCCTTAGTTTTGGGCTCCAATGTAAAGAGGGTTCTGTGTGATTGGTGGGCTTTGTGATGGGGGGGACTGTTTGATGGGTGGGCTCTGTGATGAAGGAATGTCTTATTGGTGGGCTCTGTGATGGGGAGGCTGTGTGATTGGTGGGCTTTGATGTGATGAGGGGGCTGTGTGATTGGTGGGCTCAGTGATGAGTAGACTGTGTGAATGGGGGGCCTCTGATGTGATGAGAGGACTCTAGGATAGGGTTGGGGGCTCTGTCATTGAAGGACTCAGATGTGCTGAGGGGCTCTCATGTATAGGGAGGTCACTGATGACATGAGGAGAATGTAATGTGATGGGGTGACTCTGAAAGGAAGGGTGCTTCTGATGTTCATTTAATCAAGGTAGTACTGTGCATCATTCCAAGCTCAGATTTCCCATTAATAAGTAACAATCACATTTTTTACATTATAGGCTGGGGTGCCCCAAGATTTTGAATACTTTAAAAAGGTGCTGCGACTGAAAAAATTTTTTTTAGAACTAATATACTGTATACAGTATGACATTTGCATCTTTAATACCTTGTGATAGCAGCCACACACGCCCCTTTTGTTTGTTCGTGTTGGATTCACACCCATGCATTTTTTCCCCTGATGAGTTTTCCATTGAAATCAGTGTAAGCACATTAAAACACGTCAGCTCTCATCAATATTTGGTGCAATGCATTGAATTGGATGTCAACAAGCACTATCCCGCACATCATTACATGTTGCCACGTGTCATAGTCCATTTACATGCATTAAAATGCATCGATGTGCATCGTGATGTGAATTGACATGCATTTTAAAGCATGCATTGAAATGTGTTTTGATGTCTTCCAATTGGTTTCAATGAAGAACACATCATGCAAAAAAACAGTTATGAATCCAGACTCAAACATTTTATTTTGTTACCATTTGAAGGTTCAGTTGGAAAGGGGATTTTTTTCATTAATTATAGGCATTACTGTTCCTTCTTCATTCGGTCACTTGTATATGAAAGCTGAACTCCTAGCAAATAGTTAATACACAGATGAAATGTATATACAGTATGGGAGATGTTTTATCTGCCAAAGTATTTGTATTTATATCCATCTGGGGACCCCAGAAGAGGAGGATCTGGGCTGCTCTGGGCAAAACCATTGCACAGAGCAGGTAAGTATAACATGTTTATGTTTTTTTATGCCTCTACAATTACTTTGGCGCATGTCACACATCACACCCGTATTTAGGGTGTAACATGTAACATGCTCCAAGCTTCCCTTCCCATGACAGCGGGTGCGGGTTCCTCACCCCACACCCAATGTCACATTTCAAAATCGGTCTGGGTGCAATGCTTTGCAGGCTCTTTTGGGAAAAAAATAATAAGTGCACATGTGTGCACTTATTTTTTCCCAGAGGTGAACTTATCCTTTACCTTTGGAGAGATTTCAGCTTGCTTCCTGTTGTTTAGATCAGGTGTCCCCAACCCCCTGGCCATGGACTGGTGCCGGTCTATGGCCTGCTGAGAGCCGGGCCATGCAGAGGAGGTAGGCAGCAGGCAGAGCAAGCCAACACAACCTGCACTTCCAGCCTCCGACCATCAGAGGATGCTCACTCCCCTACTCCTAGCACCACAAAGTGGTCAGGAAGAAGAAGAAGGGAAGGGAGGAGAGCCAGGCTGGGGACAGAATCTCATGGAGCACTGGTTTGACCCAGGCAGCACCCTCCTCCCTGCCCAGGTGACAAGCAGTACCTCCGACACTCCCCCAGGTGACAGGCTGCAACCATACCACACTAGGATTTCCACCTCATCGCTTTAAACCGGAACACATAATAATTACACAGGTTCTGTGGCTGATTAAGGTGGTAATTACACCCACTTAGTCACTTATCTGCAATTAATTAGCCCCAGATCCTGTGGTAATCAATGTGTTTGGGTTTAAAGGGGTGAGGTGGAAACCCTACACCATGCACACACCCCCCTTCCCCTTCCGGCCTGTGGAGGGGTTGAGTTCTGCGCAGCCGGTCCCTGGTGTTGGGGAGGTTGGGGAACGATGGTCTAGATGGCTAACTTTGCACCATCCACTGGGCAGTTTTAACTCTTCAGTAAGACACCGCAGTTGAATCCAATGCATTTTTACTTCAGATAATTATATTAAAGAGGATGTTTTTCCAATCATTTGAACTGTAGGAAGACAATGGCTTTCCTGAACCCTGTCACTAATGCCCCGTACACACGGTCGGATTGTCCGACGGAAAATGTGTGATAGGACCTTGTTGTCGGAAATTCCGACCGTGTGTGTGGGCTCCATCACAAATTTTCCATAGGAATTTCCGACACACAAAGTTTGAGAGCAGGCTATAAAATTTTCAGACAAGAAAATTCGTTGTCGGAAATTCCGATCGTGTGTACACAAATGTGACGCACAAAATGCCACGCATGCTCAGAATAAATTAAGAGACGAAAGCTATTGGCTACTGCCCCATTTATAGTCCCGACATACGTGTTTTACGTCACCACGTTCAGAACGATCGGATTTTCCGACAACTTTGTGTGACCATGTGTATGCAAGACAAGTTTGAGCCAACATCCGTCAGAAAAAATTCATGGATTTTGTTGTCGGAATGTCCAATCAATGTCCAACTGTGTGTACAGGGCATACCAATAGCTAACACTAACTTAGGAGCATGGAAGAAGTATGGAGGATCTAGCTAGAATTAAAGTAGAGTAAGGGAAGGCTATAACCCCTGTCAGATTTTTTTTTTTGCCTTCTGTGTCCCATTGGGGATATTTACCTTCACTTCCTGTCCCATAGCCAAAAAAGGAAGTGGAAGGAAATGAAGGGAATCCCTTGGAGCCCCCAAATCACCCAAACTAGTGTCCCCATTAGAAGATTAAGTGAACCAAAAAAATCAGTGGAAAGAATAACTGGCTAATAACCAACAAACAGAAGCCTAACTAACAACTAACTATATACAATACAGTATATACAAAATGGGGAAAACAGAAAAACAGGGAAAACTGGAGGTGCAGGGAGCAGATGGGGAGGGGGAACCAAAACTGGGATCAGGAACAAGGGAGAGCAGGTACAAGGCAGCAGGATTTAGGGTACAGTGTATAGGGCAAGGACAGGATTAGCAGTGACAGCAAGCAAGACACTGGAGCAAGAGGCACTTAGTAGAGGGCCCAGCAGACAGCATCAGGTGGAAACTGATTACTGGGATCTGCTGGCTGCTGGGAGACACCCGCTAATGGACACTGGAATTACAGTCGACCTCCGGAATTCATGGGGGTTAAGTTTGTAGAACACCCGTGAATTGTAGAAAACACAAATTTTGGATGTGGCCAAAAAAAGCCTATACTTACTGTAAATGCCTTTTTTTAGGGTAAATACAGTAATAATTTAATTTAATAAAAAATAAAGTAAAATGTACGGGTACTCACCAATAATGAATGATATTGAATGAAGACGGTAATGATGATGATGAATTAGCTGTGCAGTACGATGAAGGTATGTAATGAAGATAATGAATGCACAGCAAAGCAGAGGATTTACAGCTCCTTGGGTGGCGCCTCTTCTTCAGGTACTTCAGGAAGAGTTGTATCTTCTGATGGGTCTTCTTCTGGTTGGAATTCGTGCTAGCTTTTCTTGATAGGTTTGAGGAACATTGTGATGGGAAGTTGCTGTCGTTGTTTCTTCATGGTGGCGAGGAGGGTTTATATGTCTGAATGGCAGCATTGATGCCATTATTAACTTTGAGAGCCAAAACCATATAGGGATCCCATGCTTCAATCATCCCTTGCAACTCCTTTGCTGTCCTAATATTCTGGGACAGATGTTCCAATGTCAGGTCCTGCTCCTCCTCTTCATTTGGCAGACTTTGTTAAGTCCAACAAATCCTCGTCCGTCAGGGGTTCAGAGCGGGCATCAATGAGGTTGTTGACCTCATCTTGAGTGATGTCGTCAAAACCTTCTCCATCAAGTATCTTTGCCAGTCTCACGACCTTGTCGACAGCCTCATGCTGAATTTTTTCAGGTGAGAAGCCCTTGTAGTCATGGACACACTCTGGCCACAGCTTCTTCCAGTATGCGTTGAGGGTTTCCTTTTTCATCTCCTTAAGAGCAGCTTGGATGACTGACAGGCACGTTGCGAATGTAAAGTTAGGCCAGTAACCTTTTAATGTAAAATTCTCGTCCGTGGGTTGGATGAGGGAGGTGATGTTTGCAGGGAGGAAATCAATCTAGACTCCCTCATAATCCAAATCCAAAATGTGGCCGCCAGCATTATCTATAATAAGCAATACCTTGAAGTCCATGCCTAAGTCGTGGAGGTATTAGTTGGCTTTAGGGGTGAAGCACTGTTGAAACCAGTTTGAAGCTAGGACTTTGGTCATCCAGGCCTTATGCCGTGTACACATGAGTGGACTTTTCGACGGCTGAACTCCGAAGGACTTTTCGACGGAGTTCCGATGGAGTCCAGACGAAACAGACTTGCCTACACACGATCACACCAAAGTCCGACTGATTTGAACATGATGACGTACGACCGGACTATTATAAGGAAGTTCATAGCTAGTAGGCAATAGCTGCCCTTGCGTCATTTTTCATCCGTCGGACTAGCATACAGACAAACAGATTTTTCGACCGGACTCGAGTCCGTCGGAAAGATTTGAAACATGTTCTATTTCTAAAGTCCGTCTGAGTTTTCGACAGCAAAGGTCCGATGAAGCCCACACACGATCGAATTGTCCAGCGGATTCGTTCCGTCGGACCTTTGCTGTCGAAAAGTCCAGTCATGTGTACACGGCATTAGGGTTGTGCATCCAATAGACAGGCAGCAGGTTTTTAGTTTTGTTTTTGAGGGCCCTTGGGTTCGCTGCTTTGTAGATGAGGCCTGGTTTTATCATGTAACCAGCAGCATTGCCACACATAATGAGTGTCACTATGTCCTTCTGTGCCTTAAACCCTGGAGCTTTGGCTTCGTCCTTCATGATGTAAGTTCTGGACAGCATCTTCTTTCAGAACAAGCCAGTCTCATCCATGTTGAAAACTTGTTCGGGTTGTTCGGGCTTGTATCCCTTCTCCTCTATGATGTGCCTGAAGGTCTCGGGTACTTCTCCGTGGCTCCTTTGTCAGCAGATGCTGCCTCTCCATGTGAAGAAACACTTTTAATATAGAATTTTTTCTGAAAATGATCTTCTTTGGTACTTTCTGCATTGTCTCCTGTAGCGAACTGCTGGTACAATTTCCATGCTTTCTCATGGATGATGTTACCGTCCAAGGGGATGTTCTTCCTGCAGTTGGTGATCCACAATGCCATGGCAGATTAAATCCTGCCAATATTTTTATTTCTTATGGTCATTACCTTTTTGGCACTATCACAGAAACGTACTGATATGGTACTCTTCTTAATGTAGTGTACGATATTTCTGTTGACTCCACAATGGTGTGCTACTGTGGCATAACTTTTTAGTTCCCAGAGCAAATCCAGTAGTTCAACCTTCTCCTGGAGTGTCTTAAACTTCTTCTGGCACTTAGGTTCATTGCCAGAGGCCTTAGAAGGTGCAGTGCATTTGGGTGGCATCTTAGGGCTTAAGAAGAACAAAGCAAAAAACACAAGAACACTCAACGAAACACTCGAGAAAGCTACACTCGGTAAACTGTTATGATATGGGAATGCTGGTCTGCGCATCTGCCGGAGAGGAAAACTCTGCGAATGACTGAGGCCGCAAACTCTGAACCGCAACTTTGCGGGGGTCGATTGTTTAACCCTCCACCCAAGGAAGCGCACAGTGCCACCAATGGGTGATCTAGGTCCTGACACAATGATAATGGTAAAAAGGAAACCTAAAGAGTGTGAAAATCTCCCTAACGGGGACACAGATCGCAATAAAAACCTAAAAGGTGCTCTAATACATTTCCACTCCGTCCAAAAAGTTTTGCCTTTAGTTATACTTTAAACTAACTAGCTCTAAACAGGAAGGGACTACAGAAGAAGATGCCAAAGCCACATAGTAAACAAGTTGCAGTGGCCCAAAACTGATGTCAACACACTGCAAAAAAATAACAACCTAATGCAGTTCAATACAACACAGGACAATTATAGTTAAACAGGACATAACAATACTTGTGTTTGCACACAGCTATCCATGTCTGGGCTACCCAGTTGAGGGGGAAAAGGCCAGGATTTACATTGCATTAGCTCAGACATCTGTGTGCTAGAGTTCTAATGTAGGTCCAAAACAGAAAATGAATTGCTAGTCGCCCGAACAAATAGCAATACCAACACATCAGTTCAGTCCTTGTTTCCCTGAGCAAAGTGAACACAACCTACAGGCTTGTGGCACCTTTTCATACTCTCAGTCGCTTTCTTTTTTACTATGTCTACGCCGCTTCAAATCGACTCTGCCTCGATTGTAAACAACAAAAGAAAACCTTCTCCCTGTAAAAAGAAGAATAATTATCCGTTCTGCCTATTGCACTGATGATCTTCGCTCTGTTGCCGAGCCAAGCTGGCCGATGAATCATCACTATCTGACACTTCTGGACTTCATGTCCCATATGCAGAGAGCTGCACAGTCCATGACTCATAACTGCCTTGATTTATGAGGGGTGAAACACAATGTTTTACTGCAGTGCGTTGCATTAGGCCTCATGCACACTGGACATTTTTGATGCTGCTCTTAGGAGCATCTAGCATTTTGTTTTTTTCTGCCTCTAAGCGCCCCTCCATGTTTGCCCATAGGTCTATGCACATGAATAGGTCATCTAGCACCCAGGGCAAAGACGCCAAATGCCCCCCCATGTATGCAGTGGCGTCTCCAGCTTTCATATTTAGGGGGAGCACATGGGGGACAGGGACAAAAGTAGGGGGGCAACTACAAAATGCAAATATATATATATATATATATATATATATATATATATATATATATATATATATATATATATATGTATATATATATATATATGTATATATATATATATATATATATATATATATATATATATATATATGTATATATATATATATATATATATATATATATATATATGTATATATATATATATATATATATATATATATATATATATATATATATATATATATATCTCCTGGGGCCCTTCACTACGATCCCACAACGGCCCTTTCACATGTTCTGCAGTGTGCTCCCTTCCTACTGTATTGGGCCAAGAGATATATTTCACCAGTGTAGCGCTGGTAGATTTACAATCTACCGCAGGTTAGGTAAATTTAGTAAATTGTGTGTTGGGAAGGTTAAAAGTTCGCCTCTGTTCCAGCTTGGCTGACGTTGTGTGTGCTTCCGTGCTGACCGGTGGGTGTCGCTGTTGCTACTGGTCAGTGTTGGAAAGGCAACGTGTCAGAGTGTATAGATGCTCCTCTGTCTCGGAGACAAGCTCGGTGGAGGTGGTCCTCCGAGTTGCATTCTGGGAGGAGGGTATTTATGGGACAGACGCCATGTTCTAGGGTCGTTTTACAGCCACCTGCTGGCCCTCCTGGCCAACAGGTATGCGTTAAGGAGCTACCTCATGGTCCTCCGATCGGGAGACCCACGATACAGCAGTGCAGGGGTGGGTCCAGAGCCTTTTCTGGGGCCTACCACTGCGGCCGAGGAATGGTCCTGAGCTGTCGGTCCTGTGTGGGAGGACCCGTCTTGGAGAGATCACGCAGCGTGCTGGTCTATAGAGGGGCCTGGTGACTCGGTTGAAGGACGTATCCAAAAGAAGTAACTATACAGCATAGTGTTGCCGGTTCGGCTTAAAGGTTCAGGCACCGTGACTGACTTTCATTGCAGAAAATTCTGATACATCCTGTGGCAGAGGATCGTACGGATTTACCCCCCCAAAACAAGTCTGTGGCAGAGACTTTTGATTCGTGCTGCGTGCTGGCTGCTAGACCGGTGAGAGAGGCCTATCCAGACGAGCAAGGAGTGTGTCCCACGAGGGGAGCGCATTCCACCTAATTATCTGAATTCTACCAGGACATTTGCCACTAAGATTCTATAAGAAAATATTTGAGTTTCTCCTGAAAGTTAACTTTTTGGCCTCTTTCCTGCTACTTACTAAAGTTTGTTTGTTCAATAAAGCATTGAAAACGTACTCCAGTGTTGGTGCGTGAGTCGTCCAGAAGTAAACTCAATGGAAGCCTAGACAGAGGGAAGTTAGGTGAAGGTAACAGACCCGCTTAAACCAGCAGCTCCACCGTGAGTTAGTGCTACCATGTGGGGGCGTCGTTCGGGATTTGTTGACCGTCAATTGTTGCAACCCAGTGGAGTGTTTTATCGGGAGTTTACAGAGAGAGCTGGACTTTGAGAAAAAGTTTTTCAGGAAGAGGAAAGGCTAAACTGCGGAACTTTGCTTTTGAGTGCGTAGACGCTGGGCGCCAGAAGAGGCCCAGGAGCTACGTGACTGAAAGAACAAGTGGGAGGAGTTACCCTACTTGCTACCGCGTGGGACGCGTGTAGTGTGCTTGGCGCCAGAGGAGAAGAGAGGCCTCATGATCGTGCTGAAAGGATCAGAGTGTGGCCATGTCTTTTCCGGCGTTGCAATCGGTTGTGGGACCCAGAGTGTTCCCTGCAAGCACCGTGATGAATACTGTGCAATCTGGAACTCTGCTCACGGATACTGGAGTTCGAATGAAGCCGTAGGGGAAGTTTGTCCTGTATACCTCGGGAGATGTTGAGGGACTGGGCATGACCTGCCATCGATGTGGAGGATTGGCCGTACATCTTCGTCCATTCGGCCGATGTCTGCAGTGTGGAGAGTACTTGTTTGTGGTGGATTGGGTGACAGGTATCGCTACAGTGGAAGCTGCTACCGCTACAGAAAGAGAGCGATGGGCCGCCACTCTGCCTGTTGCTACCGACAATGTTTCAGAGAGAGACACTGCTTCTGCCGTGTCATCAGGGGACATTACTTTGATTCCTGAGTCCACTACACCTACTCCTATGGTGCCTGCTCAGAAGAAGGTGGGCTATGTTAAAGCTTCCCGCGGCCATGGTCAAGGCCTACCCCAGAGGTTACCTGAGCCGAAGCTACTAGAGTCTACGCCTGGAACGGATAAGCCACTGTTGGGGACTGTAAATAAATATTTACCAGCAGAAGAATTGAGAGACTCGGAAATAGAATCCATGTCGGATCTTTCCGGGGATGATGACTTATTTGAAACCATGTCGCAAGAGTTTCAACGGATGCTTTGTACATTGAAACTATGGTCGGCATATCTATGCTGATAAAGTGGTAATCTGCAGACCAGGAAAGGACAATGCTATATATTTTATTACCACTGTAGATAAAGAAGGAAAATACCGTATTTATCGGCGTATAACACACACTTTTTTCCCCTTAAAATCAGGAGAAAATCGCGGGTGCGTGTTATACGCCGATCCCCTGCGATCCCCCGCTGACTGAGCGAAACGATCGTCGACCGCGATTTGAAAGTGGCGCCGCCGGCGCCGAAATACACAGAGTCGGTCCTCGGCTCTTCTCGCCCACTTTCGGCTTCACTCGAGCGCCGCCCGAACCTAGCCAAATGTACTCGGCTAGGTTCGGCTAGCTCCGCTCACAGTCACGCCCATCCTGGGCGGGACTACGAGTGGAGCCGAAAGTGGCCGAAAGTGAACGAGAGCCGCCGAGAAGAGCCAGCGGCGCCATTTTCAAACTGCAGTGACAATGAAAAGTCACTGCAGTTTAACTGCAGCCTGGGCAAGGCTGCAAATGGACACAGAAAGCTGCAGAATAGCACTTTCAAAGCTGCAAGGCTGCAAATGGACACTGATAAGGCTGAAAATGACACCAAGGCTGCTGACTGCAAGGCTGCAAATGACACCAAGGCTGCTGACTGCAAGGCTGCAAATGACTGCAAGGCTGCAAATGACACCAAGGCTGCTGACTGCAAGGCTACAAATGACACTGGACAAGCATGCAGATGGACGCTGTTCAAGGCTGCATTGATGGGCATTTAAATGTAAGTTTTTTTTCCTTAAAACATTTTTTTCCTTATAATTCCCTCCTAAACTTGGGGTGCGTGTTATACGCCGGCGCGTGTTATACGCCGATAAATACGGTATGTGACTTTACCAGATCCTCGGTAATGGTAATTAAGGACACTATCACTTTGAAGTTACCTAGTTAGATAGCGACAGGGTAAGAAAGAGATCTGCGTGGTCAAGATCTACAGATCTACACAGATGTTCTGTGTTTAAATCCAAGGACTTCTGTTTGCTAGCCGGATTTCTTTTATAAGAAAAGTTCTTATGCAGGGATGGAGTCCAAAAGTATATATTTTTTCTAATATAAGTCATAGGAAGAGAGTCTCATTTTAAATGAGGCTTTGCTCCTGGTGTTGCGCAGGATGTATATATGTGTGCTTAAATATGTTTCCTTTTCAGGGATCATTGGATCATATGTATAGCTGGGAGGCTTTTCAGCTAGTTAGTTAGTGAGGTTGTGTAAAATTATATTGTGGTTTTGTTCGCGGCTGTGAACATAATGTTTTATAGATATAAGTCTCATAATGTCTTTAAACTGTCCTTTTTCTGTCTCTTTGCCTATCTAAAGTTATGAGAAACTCAAATGCTACTCTCAGGCTTGAGAGTTACTGTTACTGTGTTGGGACAGACGTTGGGGACAACGTCTATTGTAGTGGGGGGAGTATGTAGCGCTGGTAGATTTACAATCTACCGCAGGTTAGGTAAATTTAGTAAATTGTGTGTTAGGAAGGTTAAAAGTTTGCCTCTGTTCCAGCTTGGCTGACGTTGTGTGTGCTTCCGTGCTGACCGGTGGGTGTCGCTGTTGCTACTGGTCAGTGTTGGAAAGGCAACGTGTCGAAGTGTATAGATGCTCCTCTGTCTCGGAGACAAGCTCGGTGGAGGTGATCCTCCGAGTTGCATTCTGGGAGGAGGGTATTTATGGGAAAGACACCATGTTTTAGGGTCGTTTTACAGCCACCTGCTGGCCCTTCTGGCCGACAGGTATGTGTTAAGGAGCTACCTCGTGGTCCTCCAAACGGGAGGCCCACAATACAGCGGCGCAGGGGTGGGCCAGAGGCTTGTCTGGGGCCTACCACCGCGGCCGAGGAATGGTCCTGAGCTGTCGGTTCTGAGTGACGAAGATGGACAGCCGAGGAGATCCCAGGGGAGGACTCGTCTTGGAGAGATCACGCAGCGTGCTGGTCTATAGAGGGGCCTGGTGACTCGGTTGAAGGACGTATCCAAAAGAAGTAACTATACAGCATAGTGTTGCCGGTTCGGTTAAAGGTTCAGGCACTGTGACTGACTTTCACTGCAGAAAATTCTGGTACATCCTGTGGCAGAGGATCGTATGGATTTACCCCCCCCAAAACAAGTCTATGGCAGAGACTTTTGATTCGTGCTGCGTGCTGGCTGCTAGACCGGTGAGAGAGGCCCACCCAGACGAGCAAGGAGTGTGTCCCACAAGGAGAGCGCATTCCACCTAATTATCTGAATTCTACCAGGACATTTGCCGCTAAGATTCTATAAGAAAATATTTGAGTTTCTCCTGAAAGTTTCCTTTTTGGCCTCTTTCCTGCTACTTCCTAAAGTTTGTTTGTTCAATAAAGCATTGAAAACGTACTCCAGTGTTGGTGCGTGTGTCGTCCAGAAGTAAACTCAACGGAACCCTAGACCCAGTGCCGGTGAAACAGAGGGAAGCAAGGTGAAGGTAACAGACCCGCTTAAACCAGCAGCTCCACCATGAGTTAGTGCTACACCAGCATACCAAGAAAATATAAGGGTCCAAAGCAGTGGGAGAACTATCAGGGTTGCAAAAGTTGTCTTGCCACCGGGCCCTGGTGTTCTGCCACTGTGGGGTTCCCCAGCCTCCTCTTGCTGTCCTGCCCCTGCTATTGACAGCGCTGGTCTGGCATCTCTTGGAATTTACAGGCTGGTTCTTCTGTCCTAAGGACGGGAGAAATCAGTCTGTTTTTTCAGTAACGGAGAGTCCTGTTGGAGTCCTTCCTGCAACTCGCTCTTCTCTCTGCCAATGAGGATGCAGGGGAAGGAGCAGATCGGGCGGCCATGGTTGTGTGGGCACTCGCATTATGCAGTGTCAGCGAGCAGAGGGAGGGGGAGGAATCACCTGCAGGAGCTGACTGGGGACGCTCTCCCTCTTAGACATTGCCATTTTGTAAAAAAAAAATATATATATTTTTTTTAATTGGGGGGGGCACATAGTGGGGCGCAGCATAATGTTGAGGGGGTCAGGGCCCCCTCTGGCCCCCTCTAGGGGCGCCATTGAATGTATGAGCATTAGGTGTCAGCTAAAAACCCCTTCCACCCACCCCCACCTCCCCAGCACTAATTCCCGTACCACCTAAGTATAAATTCCCTTTGCAAGCTAAAATTCCCCCCAAACAAAAATTTCCCCTGCCTTTAGATTGCCACTGTTTGCCTACCTGCCCTCTACCCACATTCTTTCCTGGGAGATGATAGGGGCATGTAATCAAACACCGCACAGTGACAATCTAGCAGCCCTGATCCAGTAGAGCTGCAGTGCCAAGAGGGAGGAGCTTTAGGGGAGAGAGAGCACAACCTGCACCTCCTCCGGGCTGTGTCAAGATCTGGCTTGTCTCCTCCAGTGCTAAACTGACAGGAGTAGTGAAGCTGCCATTGCTACTCCTGTCTGCTTGTAGGTAGGAACCAGTGGCGTAACTTGAACAGTTAGGGCCCTGGTGCGAGAAACCATAAAGGACCCCCCTGACACGCAGCAGGAGCCCCTTTCCTCCAACCCCAGTGGCAAAATGCCAGGGCCCAGTGGCAAGTGCAACTTTTTTGACCCTGGTTGTTCCACTGCTGGTGTTAATAGTTATTTTATTTATTTTTTTATTTTTTTATTATTTTTTTTACAATTTTTTTTAAAATATTTTTTTTATATTTATTTTTAGGAGCCCCGTTGGGGGGGCTTTGGTGAAATACCAGGGGTCTAAAAAGGTCTCTGATGTTCCACCTTTGAGACAGAGAAAGGAGATTGAGGACACAGCCCTCGATCTCTTTCTCTGCAGCATAGACTGCACTGCATGAATAGATAGCAATAGCTCTGTACAGATCTCCGCCTCCATTCACAAACTGAAACATAGTAAATACAGATTACCATGTTTCAGTTATGAATGGACAGAGTCAGTGATCAGTATGGATTACACATTTACTGGCACCTTCCCCGATCTCCTTCCTGACAGATCTAGCAAGGGAGGGGGGGGGACAGGGGGGCTGGAGTGAACACTGGTGCAGCAGACGGAAGCTGAATACGAGGAGTGGCGGGAGAGCGGCTGCATATAGAGGAACCATCCCTCCATTTTCCTCCTGCCGCTTCCTCCTGCTGGCATTCAGGGGGGAAATATAGAGATCAGTTCCTCTATATGCAGCTGCCCCCACTGCTCCTCCTATCCAGGCGTACAGGGTGGCCGCACAGGCCACCTGCAGTCTAGGACCGGGTCGCAATTGCAACCCCTGCAACCCCTGTAGGTACGCCCCTGGTAGGAACTCTCTAAACAGCGCCCTACCAGCTGACACAATACCACTGCACCTAGGGCAGCTGCACCTCCTGGCCCACCCCTTGTCCCAGGCCCTTCATGCACGCATAGGCGTCTAAAGGAATTTGGAGGCAGGGCCGTTTAGAGGCAGAAAAAAAACCCCACTGCCAGAGCGTTCAGGAGCAGAGGCATTTTGGCAGGAAAAAAACATTTGCCTTGTGTAAAAAGGCATCTAGGCATGTTTAGAGCTTGAGCGCTAATTCATTTCAATGGTCAATCATAATATGTAAAAAAAAAATCCTAATTACTTCCCCAGAGTAGCACAGTGGGGTCACAGTATGTTAAAAAAAAGAAAAAAATGTAATAAAAATAACGTTTAACCGCTTCAGCCCCGAAAGATTTTACCCGCTTCCTGACCAGAGCACTTTTTGCGATTTGGCACTGCGTCGCTTTAACTGATGATTGCGCGGTTGTGCGACGTTGCACCCAAACAAAACTGACGTCCTTTTTTCCCCACAAATAGTTTTCTTTTGGTGGTATTTGATCACCTCTGTGTTTTTTTATTTTTTGCGCTATAAATAAAAAAAGAGCGACAATTTTGAAAAAAAAAAAAACGCAATATTTTTTACATATTGCTATAAGAAATATCCCCCAAAAATATATATAAAAAAAACTATTTTTTTCCTCAGTTTAGGCTGATATATATTCTTCTACATATTTTTGGTAAAGAAAAATCGCAATAAGCGTATATTGATTGGTTTGCGCAAAAGTTATAGCGTCTACAAAATACAGGATAGTTTTATGGCATTTTTATTATAAACTTTTTTTTTTTTACTAGTAATGGCGGCGATCTGCCATTTTTATCTAGACTGCGACATTATGGCGGACACATCGGACACTTTTGACACATTTTTGGGACCATTCACATTTATACAGCGATCAGTGCTATAAAAATGCATACTGTAAAAACGTCACTGGCAGGGAAGGGGTTAAAAACTAGGGGTCCATCAAGGGTGTTAATTGTGTTCCCTCTATGTGTTTTAAATGAAGGGGGGAGGGGACTGTGTAGGGGAGATGGCAGATCGCTGTTCATACTCTGTATGAACAGACGATCAGTCTCTTCTCCCCTCAGAGAACCGGAAACTGTATGTTTACACACACAGATCCTGGTTCTCCGTGTGTCAGTAGCGATAGCGGGAGCCCGGCGGTGATCACGACCGCCGGACACTTGCATCGGCTCTGGGGGCGAGCAGCGGGCGTGCGCGCACGCCCCTCGTGGCCACAGGGCGAAGCGACGTTACATAACGTTGTTTCGCCCAGCCATGCCATTCTGCCGCAGTAAAACTGCGGCGGCTGGTCAGCAAGCGGTTAATTAATTTTTTTACATACTGTTACCAGTCGGTTTCCCTGATCACCAGCACACCAGTTATATGATGGTGCTGTGCTGCACTGGTAACAGCATGTAAAGAAATAAAATAAAATTGAGAATTTTTTTTTAATTCTCCATTTTCCCCAAAATTTGAGGCAAAAATTACAACTTCAAAAAACTTGCCATGCCTCTTACTAAATACATTGGTTCGTTTACCTTTCAGAAAGGGGTCATTTGGGGGATATTTGTACTGTCCTGTCATTTTCGGGCCTCAAGAAATGAGATAGACCGTCAGTACATCAGGACTGATCAATTTATATTTATATATTTATATATATATATATATATATATATATATATATATATATATATATATATATATATATATATATAATGGAAACTCGGATTACGAGCATAATCCGTTCCAGGAGAATGCTCGTAATCCAAAGTACTCGCATATCAAAGCGAGTTTTCCCATTGAAGTCAATGGGAACTAAAATAATACGTTCCGCATTGACTTCAATGGCATGCAATTCCGCATATGGCCAGAGGTGGGAGGGCGCCGGAGAGCCTTGTAAACTGCCGGAAAGGCCCGAGGACACCTCGCCTGACCTCGGCAAACCTCGTAAAGACCCCGTTCCCTAGGTTTGCTGAGGTCAGCCGAGCCGTCCTCGGGCCTTTTCCATGCATTTCCCAATGGCGCCAATCGGCTGCGATCGGCGCTGCTTGGCTCCGGCGCCCCCCCACCTCAGGCCAAACGCGGTACTGCACACGCTTTAGCCTGAATCGTGCTCGTTTTGCGAGACAACACTCGCAAACCGAGTTACGATTTTTAAAAATACAGTGCTCGTATTGTGAAACGCTCATTAATCGCATTACTCGCAATCCGAGGTTCCACTGTATGCATATATATATATATGTATATATATATATATATATATATATATATATATATATATATATATATATATATATATATATACACACGAGGTGTGTCTAATAAATAACGAGACCGTGATCCCACCTAGTAAACAAAGCAGTCAGAACCAGTTGTAACTGCATGCGTGGTGACCTTGAACATGTTTGAACCGGCATGACAAGCAGCAACACTCTATGACGTTCAGTTGATTGTGAGTCGCCATTTAGTTTGGTTGTGTTTTCTGTAGTGTGCCGAAAAAATGCTACGTTTTAAAAGTTGAACAACGTGTCAATTTGAAATTTTTTGTAAAATTCCACAAAACCTCAACAGAATGTTTTCAAATGCTTACTACAGCCTATGGGAATGGCGGCCTGTCTCGTGCGCGTGTGTTTAAGTGGCACACAAGATTCAGCGAGGGACGTGAGAATGAATTCCCAAAAATTAAATCTGTGCTTAAAGGGACACATTTTGAGTCAGTTGATGCTGTAAAAAAGAAAACGGCGGATGTGTTGAAACAGCTGAAATTGATTTTGTCTATGCCTTCGGCCTGGAAAACAAGACTGCAGCAATGTATTAGTGCAAATGGGGAATATATTGAAGGGGGCAAGCATTCAATTTGTAATACATATAAATAAAGGTGAGTTATTTAACCACCTGCCGACCGCTACATGCCAATATATGTTGGCACAATGGCAGCAGTGGGCAAATGGGCATACCTGTACCCCTTTAATTTGCGGGGCTAGCGGGCGCCCGTCGTGTACAACGTGACCGTGCCCATGTGTCCCCCGGGCTCTATGTCCGCCGGTGTCCCGCGATCGTGTCACGGTGCCTCAGAATGGGGAGATGCTCCCTGTCTCGGGAGCAGTGATCGCTGTCATGTCAGTGGTAGCCCACCCCCCTACAGTTAGAATCACTCCCTAGGACACACTTAACCCCTTGATCGCCCCCTTGTGTTTAACACCTTCCCTGCCAGTGTCATTTACACAGTAATCAGTGCATTTTTATAGCAAAAAATAAATGATTGGTCCAAAAATAGTGTCAATAGTGTCCGATGTGTCCGCCATAATGTCACAGTCATGATAAAAATCGCAGATCGCCGCCCTTACTAATAAAAAAAATTAATAATAAAAATGCCACAAATCTATCCCCTATTTTGTATACGCTATAACTTTTGCGCAAACCAATCGATATACGCTTATTTTTCGATTTTTTACCAAAAATATGTAGAAGAATACATATCTAAACTGAGGAAAAAATTTGTTTTTTTATACATTTTTTGGGGATATTTATTATAGCAAAAAAGTAAAAAATATTGCTTTTTTTTTTCAAAATTGTCATTCTTTTTTTGTTTATAGCGCAAAAAATAAAAACCACAGAGGTGATCAAATACCAACAAAAGAAAGCTCTATTTGTGGGAAAAAAAGGACGTCAATTTTGTTTGGGTGCAACGTCGCACGACCGCGCAATTGTCAGTTAAAGCGACGCAGCGCCGAATCGCAAAAAGTGCTCTGGTCAGGAAGGGGGTAAAATCTTCCGGGGGGGCTGAAGCGGTTAATAGGCACACCTTGTATAACATAGTTGGTGGATTCTATAACTTTCCTACAGACTAAATAATATACATTGATTTTTTTTTTTCACCAAAGAAATGTAGCATTTGGCCCAAACTTATGAAAAAATATTATTTATTTGCAAAAATTTTATAACAGAAACACAGAAGAACACTTTTTTTTTCTTCAGAAATGTCAGTCTTTTTTGTCTATTTATCGAACAATAAAAATCTATGTGAACAAAATGATAAAAATTAATTGAGTACAGTGTTGTGTGACCGCGCAATTGTCATTCAAAGTGCAACAGCGCTGAAAGCTGAAAATTGGCCTGGGCAGGAAGGGGGTGAAAGTGCCCCTTAATTGAAGTCGTTAAAATCTTCCGTCCTTCCGATGCCCCCCCTACAGCTACATTTATTTACACATTAGTACATCAGGGGGTGTATGGAGCTGTGTGTGTTTTTACTTTTTAGTGGAGCTGCTCATGAAACAAAATTTTCTTTTATATATATATATATATATATATATATATATATATATATATATATATATATATATATATATATATTTTTTTTTTTATGATAGCATCGAGTTTGGAAAGTAAAATAAATTATCCTATTATCTGCCAGGGCTATTTCAGCACGCCGTCCTCTCTTATCTTCCTTTGGTGTATGCAAGATAAAACTTTACAATTTCCATTTGGATATTGGAACATAATGCGCATAATGAAACACTCGGCTGGCTGCATGTTGAAACTCCTTTCTTCTGTGTACCGCGCCGGCTCGTCTCATAAAAAAAACCAAATAATATCGAAGAACAAGTCGAATATTAGCATTGCCTCCGAATCCTGTGTGGCCCATCGTTGTAAAACAACCAGGCAAGGATAAATTGGATGCGGAAAATGAGAACGCTTCCAAATAACACTGTAATTTGAGCGTGATCTGGAAGCTGACAGCCTGCATACCAATAATTAGAAAATGCAATGATTATCATTTCAGAAAAAACATAATCACATGCATACAGTCCAGATTTTTCAAGATATGCCATTTAACCACTTCAATATCTGGCACTCTGACTCCCTTCCTGCCCAGGCCAATTATCAGTTTTCAGCGCATGACAATTACTCAGTCATGCAGTACTGTACCCCAATATTTTTTTTGAGACAGATAGCACTTTCTTTTGGTGGTATTTATTCACCACTGTTTTTTTGTTTGTTAATTAAACGAAAATAGAGAGAATACATTTTGAAAAAAACATTTTTTCTTAGTGGAACTGATGGGCATTGATGAGACTGCACTGATGGGCGCTGATAAGGCTGCACTGATGGGCACAGAAAGGAATGCATTGATGGGCACTAGTGAGGCTGCACTGATGTGCACTGATGAGACTGCACTGGTGGGCACTAATGAGACTGCACTGGTGGGCACTATTGAGGCTGCACTGATGGGCACTAATGAGGCTGCACTGATGAGCACTGATGAAACTGCACTGATGGGCACTGATGAGGCTGCACTGATGGGCACTGATGAGGCTGCACTGATGGGCACTGATGAGACTGCACTGATGAGCACTGATGAGGCTGCACCGATAGTCACTGATAAGACTGCACTGATGGGCACTAATGAGGCTGCACTGATGTGCGCTGATGAGGCTGCACTGATGGGCACAGATAGGAATGCACTGATGGGCACTAGAGAGGCTGCACTGGTGAGCGCTGATGAGACTGCATTGGTGGGCACTAATGAGACTGCACTGGTGGGCACTAATGAGGCTGCACTGATGGGCACTAATGAGGCTGCACTGATGAGCACTGATGAGACTGCACTGATGGGCACTGATGAGACTGCACTGATGAGACTGCACTAATGGGCACTGATAAGACTGCACTGATGGGCACTGATGAGGCTGCACTGATGGGCACAGAAAGGAATGCACTGATGGGCACTAGTGAGGCTGCACTGATGTGCACTGATGAGACTGCACTGGTGGGCACTAATGAGACTGCACTGATGTGCGCTCATGAGGCTGCACTGATGGGCACTGATGAGACTGCACTTATGGGCACTGATGAGGTTGCACTGATGGGCACTGATGAGACTGCACTGATGGGCACTGATAAGACTGCACTGATGGGCACTGATGAGGCTGCACTGATGAGCACAGAAAGGAATGCACTGATGGGCACTAGTGAGGCTGCACTGATGTGCACTGATGAGACTGCACTGGTGGGCACTAATGAGACTGCACTGATGTGCGCTGATGAGGCTGCACTGATGGGCACAGATAGGAATGCACTGATGGGCACTAGTGAGGCTGCACTGATGTGCACTGATGAGACTGCACTGGTGGGCACTAATGAGACTGCACTGATGTGCGCTGATGAGGCTGCACTGATGAGCAATGAAGAGGCTGCACTGATGGGCAATGATGAGACTGCACTGATGGGCAATGATGAGACTGCACTAATGGGCACTGCTGAGACTACACTGATGGGCACTAATGAGGCTGCACTGATGTGCCCTGATGAAGCTGCACTAATGAGCACTGATGAAGGGGCACTGCTGAGGCTTCACTGATGAGGCAGCACTGATGGGCACTGATGGGTGACACTGATAAGCTGCTTTAAAGGGGCACCAATAGGGCTGCAATGACAATCAGTGCACTGTTAATCAGTGCCTTTATCATCAGTGTATACAATGTACTCACTGTACTCGGTCAGATCGGCTCTCCTTTCCTCATGCGCTGTCTCTGTGTAAGGAAAGGAGAGCCAATAATCGGCAAGTCTGTTTACATGTAACCAGCTGTGATTGGACACAGCTGATCACACGGCAAAGGGCCACTGTGATTGACCCTTTACACCTATCTATGATCTGTTGTGTCCAAAGCACACAGCAGTCACAGAGTGCACCCCAGGGGGGCGCGCGGAAGGCATGCATGTTGAGGGACATCCATGGACGTCCTCCCAGAACTGGAGGCCCGTGTTGAATTCCAGGCAATTTCAGATTTTTCTCTGCTACAGTGACGTAATACTTAAAGGTCTTGTCCCTTCCCCAGCCTGTGATTGGACAGTGAAGGAGAAACATCATACCGATGAGCTTATCTTTCTTTCATTCTCCCACCCTATTAGCAAGGTCCTAACAGCTCAGGTCTAGGATCCGAACGCCCCTGAGCTCCTCACTAAGGGCTCTTTCACATGAGCAACTGAGGAGTGGCAACAATTGCTTTAGTTTTCTTTTCTTTTTTTCTTTTTTTGGTATTTTTTTCTTTTTTATGTGGTTTAAATTTCTGTATTTTTTAATTTCACTCATTATTGTATACACCATTGTTTGAGCATTTCATAATTTTATTTATCCTAATTTATATCATATTTCAAATTTTTTAGCGCTGCACTTACTGTGTTGTTTATACTGATATTTTTACTGTCCCCCAGCTGCCTATCTGAATTTTACCATTGTGGCCTGACAAGCACTGCCAGTCAAACTTGCCTATTGAGTTCAGTTGAGTAGTACCACAATGGTTGGCCAAACGGCTTGAGGTTGTGGCGTGGTGGCAACTTATAAAAAAAAAGTAAAAATAAAAACAGGCTTCCGAAGTCGGCAGCAGAGCCTTTTGAATGTCTGCCAGCCGCTGGTACTGTATACCGCCCTCTGAAAAGCAATCCACTGCAAATGTGAAAGAAGACTAACATGGAGCACATCTTTTGATCAGACATTTCCAAACATACTGATTGCAGTGTGCTTACTGTCCATTAGATACAAAGGTCTGGCTTTGTTTTTGTTTTGTTTTGTTTTTTTCTTTTATATTTTTTTTTTATTCAGTAAATCTATATTTCTACTCCATGAGTTACATAATGGCTTTAGAATGGCTCATCCCGATTGATGGCGATGATTTTTTTTTTTAAGGTTACAAATAACAATAGCAAACAGATCTTTGAAATGTAATGGAAGTAACCAGGCACACGTCTCTATCATCTATTACACACCACTGTGCACATCACAGCAACAAAACAACATTGTACAAAATGTATCCTTTTGTGTATAAACCTGATCAGCTCCACTGTGCACAACAAGCAAAACATACAAAGTATCCTTCTGAAATATCAACATCAAATGGTAATAAATATCAGACTTGTATCAATAAAAAATCCAAGTTATATACAGTAAATCAACAATCCGAGTCTTCTTAGAACTTCTCCTCCTCCACCACTCTGTATAATCTGCTTCAAGGAATAACACTTTACAAATCAGGATGTGACCTAAAGTGATTCTAAAACCAAACAAAAATACATTAAAATACAGTTTAATCACTTGCCAACTGGGCACTTTTACCCCCCTTTCTGCCCAGGCCAATTTTCAGCTTTCAGCGCTGTCACACTTTGAATGACAATTGCGCGGTCATGCTACACTGTACACATATGATTTTTATCTTTTTTTTTCACACAAATATTGCTTTCTTTTGGTGGTATTTGATCACTTCTGGGTAAACAAACAAAAAATGACCAAACATTTTGAACCCCCCCCCCCCCCCCCCCATTTTTCATAC
Organism: Lithobates septentrionalis; assembly: GCA_037952835.1. NCBI lineage: Eukaryota > Metazoa > Chordata > Amphibia > Anura > Ranidae > Lithobates > Lithobates septentrionalis. The sequence goes on from JBBDGP010002372.1 coordinate 325,618, forward strand.
TTTGTTATAACATTTTGAAATCAGGTAATTTTTCTCCTTCACTGATATGCACTGATGAGGCAGCACTGATGGGTAATGATAGGTGGCACTGATGGGTAATGATAGGTGGCACTGATGTGCACTGATGAGGTGGCACTGATGGGTAATGATAGGTGACACTAAAGGGCACAGATAGGCAGCAATTATGGGCACTGGTGGGAGGCACTGATGGGCACTGATAGGTGGCACTGATGGGCACTGATAGGTGGCACTGATGGGCACTGATAAGTGGCACTGATGAGGTGGAACTGAAGGGCACTGATAGGTGTCACTGATGGGTACTAATATGCATTGGTAGGTGGCACTGACGGGCACTGGTAGGTGGCACTGACGGGCACTGTAGGCGGCACTGATGGGCACTGATAGGTAGCACTGATGGGCACTGATAAGGTGGCACTGATAGGCAGTACTGATTGGTGTCACTGATGGGTACTGATAGGCACTAGTGGGCAGCACTGACGGGCACTAGTAGGCGGTACTGATAGGTGACACTGATAAAGAGGCACTGATTGGCAGTACTGGTGGGCACTGATAAGCAGCACTGATTGGTGTCACTGATGGCTACTGATAGGCACTAGTAGGTGGCACTGACGGGCACTAGTGGGCGGCACTGATAGGTGACACTGATGAAGAGGCACTGATTGGCAGCACTGGTGGGCACTGATTGGCACCACTGATAATCAGTGCCCTGATTATGAGTGCCAATGTCCCTTTAATACAAGCTGGTCATCGGCTCTCCTCTCCTCACGCTGGCAGCGTGAGGAAAGAAAAGCCGATAACCGGCTTGTGTTTACTTCCGTGATCAGCTGTCATTGGACACAGCTGATCACGTGGTAAAGGGCCCGTGTGATTGGCCCTTTACCCTGTTCTGTGATCAGCTGAGTCCGAAGGTGAAGCACGTGGGTGGTGCAATCACAGGAAGACTTCCTCCCGGCAAATTAAGCCTGCACTGTAGCCGTCATTCAGGTATAGCGCAGGTGGGAAGGGGTTAAATAACAAACATGTTGTGCTTCTCTTCTAGGCACTTGGCAGCTCCCCCCTTGTCAAGTGCCCCATAGCAAGCTGCTTGCTCTGGGGGCACTCGTACGTGCTCGCTCCTCAGCCGGCTCTGTGTGTGTATTGACATGTGTGGTTCAGCTCCGCCCCCCAATCTCTCCTCACTGGCTGTGATTGGCAGCAGGCTCCCGCTGCTTTCTCTCTGTCCAATGAGGAGAGAGAGAGCAAGGAGAGACGCTGCTCTCCTGCACATCCCTGGATCAAGATCAGGCTCAGGTAAGTATAAGCGAAGGGGGGGGGGGGGGCTGCATGCAGAATGTTTTTCCCCTAATACATAGAAAGTGGTTGTAAACTCTCACTTATACCCAGTTAAGTGACTTGCCTCAGGTGATGCACAGAGAGGAAACAAATTCTCCTACACAAGTTGTGCCTTTTTATCCACAGCTGTCTTTCCCATAAATTAATTCAAAGTGCAAAATTTACGCAGGATCTCTCAGCTCTGAAAAGCAGGGGGTGGGGAGCTGAAATGACATCAGCGAGGAGAGCTTTGAGAGCTGATTGGAGGGATGTACACACCCCCCTCTACACAGCACACAGGGACAGAGCTGAGGCTGTCAATCACAGGCCGTGTGCTGGTGCTCCCTCCCCTCGTGAGGAGCACCAGGGGAAACTTGCCAGAAGTGATTTGTGCTGATAGCAGAGGAAGGAGGCAGCAGACAGAATTTACACTTTGCTCTGCTCTGGATAGAGACAAATACACACTATAGAGGGATATGCTTTGTTCAGATTTACAACCACTTTACTAATTAGCGACCACCTGCCCACAATGTACTACGGATGGGCATCCACTCTAGGCAAAGTGACGTACCTGTACATCACTGATACTTCCGGCACCCACTGTGATTGCACACAATGGGAGTCTGTTAGCAAGTCCCAGCCAAAGATTCATGGCTGAGACCTGCTGATCGGCTGTGTCCAATCACAGCTCAGAGCTCTTATGTTGGTAAACAACACAGAGCTCTGTACAGAGGGAGCAATCTGTCTGTTTCTCATCCCTGAAATGCATGGAGGAGAAACCGAGAGATTTATTAGTTAATATACACATTACACATAGCGAGGCACACATTTATCCCTTTCGTTACCCCTAAATGTTACCCCTTCACAGCCAATGCCATTAGTACAGTGACAGTGTACAGTTGTCAGAAACTATGAAATCAGGCCGAGACAGAAGTACAGTTAAATCACACTTGTTTAATAATAAAAGTAAAAAGAACAAACGTAGTCAAAACATAGCCCAAGTTCTGTAACCGGAACGGATAGTCAGCTAAGCCAGAAGTCAGGGATCAATGTAGTAGAACAGCAAGCAGGATCTGGAGCTCGACGGGATGTCACCAAAGCAAGTCTTGAATAGGAACGCAGGAGATAGCTTCTGTGATGTGACCAAGGCGAGGGCAGAGCTTCTCTGGACTGGACGGGTTAAGTAGCCAGGACTGACGAGCAGGATATCATCAACAGCTGAGTAACTGTGGAGAGATAGGAGCTGGCAATTAGCCGACAAGCTGAGCAGCCAGCTCTGACAACAGTATTATCACTCATCACTGTATTAGGGTCACTGGTGATGTCAGTGGCAGTTAGTCAGATCCCCCAGTGTCAGTTAGTGTCAGATTTCCCGCTGCACTATCACAGTCCTGCTATAAGTCACTGATCGCCGCCATTACCAGTATAATATAAATAAATAAATAAAAAAACAATTCCAGTATATATACCATCGTTTGCAGACGCTATATCTTCTGTGCAAACCAGTCAATATACGCTTATTGGGATTTTTTTTTTTTTTTTTACCAAAAATATGTAGCAGAATACATAATAGCCTAAATTTATGAAGAAATTTGATTTTTTACATTTTTTCTTATAAGATATGTTTTATAGCAGAATGTAAAAAAGATATATTTTTAAATTATCGGTCTGTTTTCATTTATAGCGCAAAGAATAAAAAGCCCAGAGATGTTCAAATACCACCAAAATTGTGTGAAAAAATAAAATAAATGTCATTTCGGTACAGCGTTGCATGACCGCGGCAAAAGGCAGTTGAAATAAAGCAGTGCTAAAAAGCAAAATTTGGCCTGGTCATGAAGGGGGGGGGTAAATCTTCAGGAGCAAAAGTGGTTGAGTACTGCACTGGAGCTCGGAGCAGTGGAGGAGGAGTTAAAGGCTCGTACACACTATAAGAAAATCAGGCGAGAAGTTTCGTCCAAAGACTTTTCATACGATTTTCGTATAGCGCGTACACAACTTTAGACAGCCGATACCGACTTTTCGTACGAAAGTTCCCGAAGGGACAAACTCCGAAATTTTTCTCGTACGGGAACAGAACAAACTATTTTCGTTTAATGTGTATCGTTTGCGTATGATTTTCGTACAAGAAAAATCAGGAAAAAAAGGACCGCACATGATCAGAAACGATAAAAAAAACGAAAAAAAAAACAAAAAAAAGCCTTTGTCGTACGAGAATTTTCGTTCAGATTTTTGTTCATCGGTTCCGATTTGTTGTGTGAAACATCGAGAAAAACCAGATGAACGTTCGCCCGATTTTCTTATAGTGTGTACCCCACTTAGGTTTTGCAGCCAATGTTGCTTTTTTTAATTTAGCCACTTACGGACCATCCGCCTTCGTTGTACGTCGGTACTTTGACGTAGAGTACTGGGGTTATGGCAGCAGATATCTACCACAACCCCCCCCCCCCCCATATTCTCTTCAACGGCGGATGGTCCTCTTTCAGATAAAAATGGTCTCCACCACGGATTCGCCGCAAGATCCCTTTTATCGGGGGCAATAGAGGCCCCCCTCTCCCTCCTGCCGTGCTCCGGTAGTCTTACCGGATCCGTAGCAGTGGAGTCCTTTCCCCTGTGAGGCTGGATGCCGAGTGAGGGAATGATGGCCCCCCGCTCTCGGCTCCATACCATTGGATGACGGTAAAATGTTATTTCCGCCCAATGGTCTTAAAGGGGAATTTTTTTTCTATTTTTTGCAACAAAAAAAAAAGACTTTTTATTTATTTTTATTTTTTTTAATTGCATTTTTAGGGTAATCATGTACACTGCTGCTGCTATGTTTAGGAGCAGTTGGGCATTTTTTCAACTGCTCCTGAACTCTCCTCTATGTTATCTTATCAGTACATGTACACAGGGTCCTTTATAGTTGTTTCTAGACACTTGAGTTTAGAGGCCTTTTTTGCTTTTTTGCAAAAAAAAATGAGTTCAGACGCTGAGTTTAGAGGCATTTCAAGTGCCAAACGCTTCTAAACGCGGCTAAACACGGTAACACACATTTAGCCGCATTTTGTTTACAGGTGTTTTTCATTTTTGGGCCATTTGCTTCTAAACGCAAACGCGGCAAAACGCGGAAAAACGCGGTAAAACAGACGTTTTAAACGTGGGTTACTACCCTGTTTCCCCGAAAATAAGACCTAGCGTGATTGTCAGTGATGGATGCAATATAAGCCTTACCCCCCAAATAAGCCCTACCCTGTTTCCCAGAAAATAAGCCCTACCCTGAAAATAAGACCTACAAGGACTTTAACTAGGGCTTATTTGGGGGGTAGGGCTTATATTGCAGCCATCACCGACAATCATGCTAGGTCTTATTTTCGGGGAAACAGGGTATCTGTCAAGTTAAATCATTCAGGAGAGGTTGTAAAAACGTCCCGTCTACATTAAGCCAAAGGCTCCATGCACACTGGACGTTAAAATAACGTTATAAAAACGCCAGTAGCTTTGCAGTGAGTATTTCAACGGTTTTTAACGTTTTTGCAATAGTGTTTATTAGTGTTATTTAGCATTTTTCCATGTCAGCGGTTTTTAGTGTTTTTTTATTTATTTATTTTTAAATTTATTTTTTTTTCCAATGGATCAAAAACGTAAAAAAAACGCCGGTGAGCTGTGTTTTTTGAGCGTTTATCGGCGTTTATGTGCGTTTGGTGTTTTTTTGTGGTCACAAAAAAACGACTCCTGAACGCGATTTTATGGTGTTCAGAAAACAGCCCATAAACTCTACTGCTGATAAAGGTCCAAAAACGTCCATGTGTGCATGGACACCTAGGATAACATAGAAGGGAGTTTATGGGCTGTTAAAAAAAAACGCCCAAACTCCCAAAAACGGACATTTATGAGCTTTAGTGTACATGGAGCACAAATGTGAGTTCTATTTGACCCCATATTTATGAGGTCCTGTCATGCTTTTTTTTCTATTACAAGGGATGTTTACATTCCTTGTAATAGGAATAAAAGTGACCCAATTTTTTTTTTTTTAAAGGACAGTGTAAAAATAAAAAGTAAAATAAATAAGAAAAAAAAAATTTAAAGCGCCTCATTTCGCCGAGCTCGCACGCAGAAGCGAACGCATACATAAGTCACGCCAGCATGTGAAAATAGTGTTCAACCACACATGTGAGGTATCACTGCGATCATTAGAGTGAAAGCAATAATTCTAGCCCTAGACATCCTCTCTAACTTAAAACTGGTAACCTGTAAAAAATTTTAAACGTCGCCTATGGAGAATTTTAAGGGTCAAAGTTTGTCTCCATTCCACAAGCGGGCGCAATTTTGAAGTGTGACATGTTCGGTATCAATTTACTCGGCGTAACATTATCTTTCACAATATAAAAAAAATTGGGCTAACTTTACTGTTGTCTTCTTTTTTAATTCAAAAAAGTGTATTTTTTTCCAAAAAAATTGCGCTTGTGAGACCACTGCACAAATACGGTGTGACATAAAGTATTGCAAGGACTGCCATTTTATTCTCTAGGGTGTCTAAAGTGGGGTACACACTGTAAGAAAATCGGGCGAACAATCTTCTGATTTTCCCTGTTGTTTCACAGCAAATCGGAACCAATGAACGAAAATACGTCCAAAATAAATTCTCGCACGACAAACAAAAGCTTTTTTTTTTGTTATTTATTGTTTCTGATCATGCGTAGTCTTTATTTTCTGATTTCTCTTGAATGAAAATCATATCAAAACGGTACACATTAACTCCTTCAGATCTGCGCTATAGCTGAATGACGGCTACAGCGCGGATCTACTTTGCCAGGAGCCCGTCAATAGACGTCCTCCCCTTTGCACGCTCTCCGAGACTCAATGAGACTCAGGTGATCACAGATCGGAGTAAGGGGCCAGTCCCAGCCCCTTACCACGTGATCAGCTATCAGCCAATGACAGCTGATCACGTGATGTAAACAGAAGATCGGTAATCGTTTTTTTTCTTCTCATGCTGACAGCGTGAGGGGAAAGAAAACAGCCGATCACCAGCTTCTGTGCAAGGGACATCGGTCCCAAAGAGGAAGAGGCAAAGCTGCCTCATCTGTGTCAACCAGTACCGCCTGCCAGTGCCCACAGTGCCATGAATCAGTGCCCAACAGTGCATAACAGTGTCAGCATTCAGTGCCACCTATCAATGCCCATGAGTGCCACCTATCAATGCCCACCAGTGGTACCAATCAGTGCCTTATCAGTTTCACCTAGCAGTGCTGCCTATCAGTGTCACCTACCAGTGCCGATCAGTGCCCATCACTGCCACCCATCAGTGCCTATCACTGCCACCTATTAGTGCACATCAGTGCCACCTATCATTACCACCTATTAGTGCCCTTCAGTGCCACCTATCAATGCCCTTCAGTGCCGTCCGTCAGTGCCACCCATCAGTTCCACCTCTCAGTGCCCACCAATGCCGCCTCATCATTGCCCATCAGTGCCGCCTTAGCATTGCCCATTGATGCAGCCTATTGGTGCCCATCAGTGCAGCCTCATCAGCGTACATCAATGAAGGAGAAAAATTACCTGTTTGCAAAATATAAAACGTTTGTATTATTTTTCTTGAATTTTGGTCTTTTTAAAAATTTTTAACAAAAAATAAAAAACGCAGAGATGATCAAACACCACCAAAAGAAAGCTCTATTTGTGGAAAAAAAAATGATACAAATTTCATTTGGGTACAGTGTTGTATGACCGCGCAATTGTCATTTAAAGAGTGACAGCGCTAAAAGGTGAAAATCCATCTGGGCGGGAGGGGGGTTTAGGTGCCCAGTAAGCAAGTGGTTAAATGAAAATCGTTCGTTCTGTTCCTGTACGAGAAAAACTTTGGAATCAGCTGTCGAAAGTTGTGTACACACTATACGAAAATCGTATGAAAAGTCTTTGGACGAAAATGTTCGCCCGATTTTCTTAGTGTGTACAAGCCTTTAAGTTTTGAAGCCAATGTTGCTTGTTTTAATTTAAAAAGTGCCGTTTTTTGTTTTTTTTTCTCCTTGAATGGACAAAACAAGTCGGGAATTCTTTGCACTTTTGTATTTTTTTTAAAACCATCCCCTTCAAGAGTTAACGAAAATTAGAAAAAGGAATCGTCTTAATCAAGAAAATAACATGAAATTTGTTTCCCAATTTCATGCTTTAAAACGTTGAAGTGATCCTTACTACTTAACGCTAATTGCCTCCACTTAATGGTTTAATTTAAATGTATGCTTCCTGTCTGTTTGTTTAATGTCCTAATTCCAAATTGACAAACTAGGGGATACAGTTATCATCTGCATCCCGGTAATTAAACTGTCAGATGCTCATAAGAAATATCTGGAATCATCGCGGTGGGACTTAATCACTTGTATAAGTAGCATTCCGAGGAGGACCGTCTCATTTTTTTGGATATGAAATACAGCAGATTTAGTTAATAGGATAATAGAGTTTTGATACGTTTAAAAATAAATAAGCATTTGAATGGTGTCCTTCTCCTTTGTCTACTGATATACTCTGAAGCAGGCTCAGCGTTCTGCAGATGATCCGCACCTGCCATCCTCAAATACGTCACACTCTCCAATCTACTAGACGAGGGTGCGCTTCCCTACGCACCAAAAGGCCACTTAACTAAAACCTAACCTATATTGTAAATCATAAAAGGTATGTAAATGATCATAACAGGTATACCGATAGGGCATAGGCGTGCGCAAGGGGTGTGCCAGGCGTGCCTGGGCACACCCTAATCCTGGAGTTGGCAACCCATCAATTGTGGGCAGGTGACAGGTAAGCTGCGATCCTTTCTTGCCGACTCCCTGGACAGGATAGGCGGCTAACTGGACAGGATAGGCGGTTGGAGTGGAAATTAAGGGACCGATTTGTATTTTCTTCTGCAGCAGCTGAAAGTAGGCTTCTCCTCCTCTTCCTCTCAACGATATTCAGCTGCCATGGGGGGAAAATACAGGGGATTGGTACCAATGTATGCCACCCCTCTTGTCCCAGTTCCTTTTCTTTCTGCTGCCCAGGTCCCCCGTGTGCTCAACTGCTCCCCCCCCCCCATTGTTTTAGGATGACGAGTGGGGAAGAGGCTGGTTAATATGTCACAAAGGCATATGTGTTGGAGCTTTGAGATGCACACCCTAATACAATAGACTGCGCACACCTATGCGATAGGGTGAGATCCAGTGGCGGCTGGTGGTTTGGTAGGGTGCGGAAAACACGGAAAACAACCACCCCCATGGGCCGCCGGTGGAGCGGCACTAGCACAACTGCTAGCTATGCAGGTAGTGAGAGCAGCGGTCGGAGCTGCTGTGGCCATCTCCGGTGTCCTCTCCTGGAGTCCTCTCCTCTCTGCTTCTCCCGACGCTAGGTATCCAATAGGATCGCCTGACGTTTTGGTCAATCGGGAAATGGGTTTCATACCTGCTTCTTGATTGGCCAGGAGGAGGATCAGTGTTGCCCTGGCTGGGTTCAGGACGCATGCTCTGCAACCGGAGCCCACGTTATTTTGAAGCCTATTAGAGCCTTTGGCTCTGATCAGGTGCTAAAAAAAACCCTGCCCACTGTAATTCATGTGCCTGGTGACCCGAAAGGGGCCGGACACATGAATAGGGGGTGGCCATGGATAGATTCATGCTATGCATGAATCTATCCACTGCATATAGGGGGCGGAGAAAGGGGGCGGCGCCCGGTGCTCCTAATGGACGGGCCACCACCAGTGAGGTCAATGTCACTATATATGGACCAACGTTCTATCTCTATTTGGTAATATTAACATCTACCAAGTTTAATAGGTGAAACTTCCCTTGATATATACAGTGGATATAAAAAGACTACACACCCCTTTTAAAATGTCAGGTTTCTGTGATGTAAAAAAATGAGACAAAGATAAATCATTTCAGAACTTTTTCCACCTTTGATGTGACCTATAAACTGTACAACTCAATAGAAAAACAAACTGAAATCTTTTAGGGGGGAGTAAAAATATTAAAATAAAATAATGTGGTTGCATAAGTGTGCACACCCTCTTATAACTGGGGATGTAGCTGTGTTCAGAATTAAGCAATCACATTCAAACTCATGTTAAATAGGAGTCAGTACACACCTGCCATCATTTAAAGTGCCTCTGAATAACCCCAAATAAAGTTCAGCTGTTCTAGTAGGTCTTTCCTGACATTTTCTTAGTTGCATCCTACAGCAAAAGCCGTGGTCTGCAGAGATCTTCCAAAGCATCAGAGGGATCTCATTGTTAAAAGGTATCAGGAGAAGGGTACAAAAGAATTCCCAAGGCATTAGATATACCATGGAACACAGTGAAGACAGTCATCATCAAGTGGAGAAAATATGGCACAACGGCGACATTACCAAGAACTGTAAAATATATAAATATATATATATATATATTGTTGTTTACCTATCTTATTTCTATATATTTATTTATTTTTTGGTGTGCGCACAAGTACTTATTACCTTACCTTTATTACCAAGAACTGGACGTCCCTCCAAGATTAATGAAAGGACGAGAAGGAAACTGGTCACGGAGACTACCAAAAGGCCTACAGCAACATTAAAGGAACTGCGGGAAAATCTGGCAAGTACTGACTGTGTGGTACATGTGACAACAATCTCCTGTATTCTTCATATGTCTGGGCTATGGGGTAGAGTGGCAAGACGGAAACCCTTTTCTTACCAAAAAAAAACACCCAAGCCTGGCTAAATTTTGCAAAAACACATCTGAAGTCTCCCAAAAGCATGTGGGAAAATGTGTTATGGTTGGATGAAACCAAGGTTGGACTTATTGGCCATAATTCCAAAAGATATGTTTGGTGTAAAGACAACACTGCACATCACCAAAAGAACACCATACCCACCGTGAAGCATGGTGGTGGCAGCATCATGCTTTGGGGCTGTTTTTCTTCAGCTGGAACAGGGCCTTAGTCAAGGTAGAGGGAATTATGAACAGTTCCAAATACCAATCAATATTGGCACAAAACCTTCAGGCTTCTGTTAGAAAGCTGAACATGAAGAGGAACTTCATCTTTTAGCATGACATTGACCCAAAGCATACATCCAAATCAACAAAGGAATGGCTTCACCAGAAGAAGATTAACGTTTTGGAATGGACCAGTCAGAGCCCAGACCTGAAACCCATTGAAAATCTGTGGGGTGATCTGAAGAGGGCTGTGCACAGGAGATGTCCTCACAATCTGACAGATTTGAAGTGTTTTTGCAAAGAACAGCGGGCAAATATTGCCAAGTCAAGATGTGCCATGCTGATAGACTCATCCCCAAAAAGACTGAGTGCTGTAATAAAATCAAAGGGTGCTTCAACAAGGTATTAGTTTAGGGGTGTGCACACTTATGCACCCATATTATTTTAGTTTTTTTCTTTGTACTTCCCTCCACCTAAAAGATTTCAGTTTGTTTTTCAATTGAGTTGTACAGTTTATAGGTCACAAGGTGGAAAAGTTCTGAAATGAGTTATCTTTGTCTCTTTTTTATATCACAGAAACCTGACATTTTAACAGGGGTGTGTAGACTTTTTATATCCAATATATATATATATATATATATATATATATATATATATATATATATATATATATATATATAGACAAAATTAGGGTTATTATCTTCTCTAACATTCAATATAAAGGCCCCAGGCTGTTTAGAGGATATATAAAGAGATGAGGGTACATCTGTCTCTCCTCCCAGCTAACATGTTTCACTCTTCAAACAGAGCTTCTTCAGAGGTAAAAAAATTAAAGAAAGTGAAGAAAATGAGCAACCAAGAGTAGTTGACTGTCACATGGTGAAAAGAAACTTTGTTCTCAGCTGCTTATGGGGCTTGGAGAGGTAGGGATGGAGAAACAGCAACACACCCATCTTCCCAGTGAATTACTGTGCAGGGCAGGGGGCATGTCCGCAAAAGGCTTGGCCATTGGAGGACAGGCAGGCTGTGCTTCCGGCACAGTCATAAAACTGACCACACTGTGAAAGATGTGCTTCTATACCTATTGTGGTCAGTTTAAAAGAGGAACTGGCGGGATCACCAGGAATTTCACACACACACACACACACAAGGAAGCAATACAAAGAGGACAGGGTACTTTTTAACACAAGCACATATCAGGAATATAAAATGTTTGGGTAACATATTCTTTAGAACTTCTCTTTTATGCTACAACAATTTCCTTTGCTCTCCATGGCTGATGTTTTCTTGAAGGTTTTAAAGCGGTAGTAAACCGCATTCTATGCATTAAGATAGACATGTGCAATTCGTTTAGTTTCTAATTCGTTTTTTAAGGAATTTCAACAAATTTATTAATTCGGAAATATCCAAATTAACAAAAACCTATTTAACAAATTTTTCCAAATACTCGTAAATTCGAATATTTGAAAATTCGAATATTCAAAAATTCTGAAATTCAGAAAGTTGGAAATTTGGAAAATCAAAGATCCGAAAACCTGAAAATTCGAAAATATGAAATAATAACTAACTAATAATAACTTAACTATTACTAACTATTAAATTATAGGTATTGCAATTTCCTTTTCAAATTTGGCTGTTAGTGAACATAACGAATACAAATTTATCCAAAGTTACGATGTAACCTAAATTAACAGAATGCCGTTTCTAAACAAATGGAACGTAACAAATTAATAACAATACAGTAAATAACAATAATAATAATAAAAACTTTTTTAATATAATTAGTATTTATTATTAATTTGTTCCGTTTGATTTGTTTAGATGCGGCATTCATTATTTTGGATAATTCGTAACTTTGGATACATTCGTATTCGTTACGTTCACTAACAGCCAAATTTGAAAGGAAATTCCAATACCTACAATTCAATAGTTAGTTATTATTAGTAAGTTAGTTAGTTACTCTTTCGAATTTTCTCTTATTTTTGGATTTTCGGATTGTCGAATTTACGAATTTTCGAATTTACAAATTTACGAATTGCGATCATAATGAATGACCCGAAAAAAACAAAAAGAAAAACATATGAAACGAAAACGAAAACAAATGAATTTTTCGGTAGTGCACATGCCTACATTAAGATAGAAAAACCTTCTGTGTGCAGCAGCCCCAGCACTCCCTAATACTTACCTGAGCTCCATCCCTATCCACAAGTGCCTCGGCTGTCCGTGACTCTGCCTCCTGACTGGCACCATTGGCTCCCGCTGCTGTCAATCAAAGTTAATTAGCCAATCAGGAGAGGGGGGGCAGGGCCAAACCAGGGCTCCGTGTCTGAAAGGACATATGGCGCTGCAGCTCGGCTCGGGTGCCCCCACAGCAAGCTGCTTGCTGTGGGGGGCACTCATGAGGAGGGAGGGGCCAGGAGAGCAGAAGAGGGACCCGAGAAGAGAAGGATCCGGGACTGCTCTGTGCAAAACCAACTGCACAGAGCAAGTAAGTATAACATGTTTGTTATTTTTAGAGAAAAAACAAAAAACAAACTTTACAATCATTTTAAGTCATAATGTGCTAGTATACACTGCATACTAGCACATTATGATAGACTTACCTGGAAACTAAACCTGCCAGTGGAGTACTGGCACCACTGAAGGCGCTTCCATCTTCACCTGGTCTTCTTTCCAGGTTCGTGGGCTTCGGTGATAAGAATGGCGAGTAAATAAGTCATGCTTTAAAATTACGCACGCTCGTGGAATGGCGACAAGCTACAATAGTTACAAATCTCCATAGCCGACATTTTAAACAATGTTACAGGTTAAAGAGGAGCTCTAGAGCTAGAATTATTGCTCTCGCTGTAACATTTATGTGGATACCTCACATGTGGGGTGTGAACATTGTTTACACATGCATGTGCGACCTACGTATGCGTTCGCTTATGCACGCGAGCACGAAGGGATGATTACACTGTCCCTTTATTTTTTTCATTTTTGATCACTTTTATTTCTATCACAAGAAATGTAAACATCCCTTGTGGTAGAAACAAGGGATGACATATCCTCTTTATGAAGACATCTGGGGTCTATAAGATCTTTCTTTTACCCTTGAAAGCATCAGATAAAAAAAAATAAGGTGTGGAGAGATGATCTGGTCTCTCCACACCTCTGTCCGGGCAACACCGGCGAGTGGTGGAAGGGGATAGTGACCCCTCCCACTGCTTCTCAAAGCGATCCAGAGGCTAATCAGCCTCTCAAATCGCTTTTGTGAGAAAAAGAATCCCTCGGCTGAAAAGAAAAAACATAAAAATATCAGGGTTATGGCTGATAGCTTCACCACTTTAAACCACTTCAGAACCATTATGTATATATACATATTGCTGTCTTGAGGTTAAAAGCAAAATAATTAATTGCCTCTTTAATATCTGGGGAAGAGTATCTTGTGCAGTTATGGGCTAACCCTGTGTATAAAGAAGAGTAAATTCAGAGTGGAGTCGTGTTAACTGTAAAGTGTTTGTGCACCAGACATGTGCAGAACCAAAAAATGAGTTCAGTTTAGTTTTGTTTCAATTCATTATTTACATCAATTTGTTTGGTTAAATTTGTTTAATCAGTTTAATTCGTTTTCGGAATTCCTTTAGTTTATTTGTATTCAAATCGATTCAAATTTTCGAATTCAAATTCAGATCGATTCGAAAAGTTTTCAAATCAATTTCGACTAGTTTTCCTTTATTTTCTATTCTGTTTTATTCTCTTTGGAAGAAAACTAATCAGATTTGAAAAGTATTCGAAAGCGATTTGAAAACAATTTGAATTCAAATTTTGTCCAAATTTTTTTTCCGTTATTTCGGATTCATCTAAATTCGGTACTATTGTAATTTGGATACATGCGAATTTCCGAAAAACAAAAAGTTGTCCGAATTAAAATTCGGAACGAAACAAACCGCACATGTCTATTGTGCACACCTGGCTGGCCACGGAGTGGGTGATGATTGGAGGAATGTAGCCCCCCTCCTGGAGGTGAGGGATGGCATCCTCAGGTAACATGCATCAGGTGACCCCCCATGTAACATGGGCCTCGGGTGCTCGGCTTGAGCTCTAAGCACGTGTAGGACATAGGCCTATGTGCATAGGTGTGCACAGCCTAATGCATTAGGGTGTGCACCCTTAAGCTCAAACATACATGCATGTGTATTTATCTACATATATATGACCCTGGCACATTGATCTCCCTGCTGGCACAGTTAAAGAGAAAAGGATAAACATTTCTCTTATGGCAGAGCTGGTAAGAGGGAGATCTTTCCCATGTTCCTGTTGCTACACAGAGCGATAACACTAATGCGCATGGGGGGATTAGGGTGTGCCTGGGCACACCTGGCACACCCTGTGCGCATGCCTATGCCTATGTGTGAGTATGCTGTGGGGTCAATAGACTGTGACCAGGGGGGATGAGAGGCACTGTGGCCCATGGCTTGCAGCCATGCATGTGAACAATATGTGAGCTTAGGCACTCAAAACCAAGTTCAGGGCTCAGTGCTGCTTTCCTGAACCTCCAGTCTCCACAGGAAAGAGTTACCAGTGGACAGCACAGTCTCCAGGAAGCCTGTTAGCTTGGAGAACGGAGGGGAAGGGGAGGAGCAGGGAAGTGCCTTGCATTCCTAATCTATGGGGCTATGTGTTTCTATTGATGCACACAGTGTAGGGAGACATAGCTCTGGTCCCTGCATGCAAGTTCGGCTTCATAGGACGCTGCAAGATAAAGAGGAAACCTGGGGCAGTGGTCATGGCACCAGCTTAACCTAGAACAGAGGTCTCCAAACTTTTGAAACAAAGGGACTGTACCTAGTGGGAGTAGAAAATGCCTTGGCATTGTTGGGAGCCAACAATGTCATAGGCTTGCTGGTTAGTGGGAATAAAAAAATTACATCCTTGGTGTCAGTGGAAGGAATAGTGCCAAATCCCTGGTGTCAGTAGGAGGAACAGTACCCCATCATTGGTGTCAGTGGAAGGAATAGTGCCCCATTATTGGTGTCAGTGGAAGGAATAGTGCCCCATCATTGGTGTCAGTGGGAGGAATAGTACCTCCTCATTGGTGTCAGTGGAAGGAATAGTACCTCATCACTGGTGTCAGTGGAAGGAGTAGTGTCCCATCATTGGAAACAGTGGGAGGAATAGTGCCCCATCATTGGTGTCTATCGGAATATTAGTTCCCCGTCTCTGGAGTCAGTAGGAGGCATAGTACCTTATCATTGGTGTCAGTGAAAGGAGTAGTGCCCCATCATTGGTGTCTATAGGAATATTAGTTCCCCATCTCTGGAGTCAGTGGGAGGAATAGTACCTTATCATTGGTATCAGTGAAAGGAGTAGTGCCCCATCATTGGTGTCTATAGGAATATTAGTTCCCCGTCTTTGGTGTCAGTGGAAGGAATAGTGCCTTGTATCAGTGGAAGGAATGGTGCGCCAAGGGATAAAGGCAAGCAAAGGGCCACATCCAGCCCGCGGGCCACAGTTTCGAGACCTAGAATATAGGCAAGGTTTAAAAGATAAACAAGCTGCATACTCAGTAAGTGATTTCACTTTAAGCTCTAGACACATGCCAAAAAAAAAAGAAAGAAAATAATATCGAAAACCAGCCATAAAAGAGAAAAACCAAAGAATCCAAGACCGACGGAGCAGAACTTAAATTTATCCTTTTGTTGCATTGTCTGGGCACTTTACTCCCTCAGCGAACTTGCTAATTAACTGTACCGGCAGCCCGGGTTGCTGGGATGACGTTGGCGTGCATGTGTTATTTAAAATAATCGTGGTGATCCTGCAGAATTAGTCTGCTTGCCATCGCCCTGGTATAAGAGCTGTAAAATTAAAACAGAGTTAATGAAGCCCAGGCTCCCTAGGAATACGTATAATAATATTTCTTATTTTATAGCAATTATACCTAAGCATGAATCCTCCAAGAATAGCCTATTAATTTGCACCGCATTCATTTCTTTACATTTTTACCATGTGAAATTAAACATATATTTATTCAGTCTGCTAATATCCAGGTGTGGACTCAACGGTGTGACAGAAATCTAAATTATAAAGTAAATCTGTTTCATGGGCAATGTTTTTAACTATTGATAATACTGTCACTGCTAGATAATGGATTTAGATGAACTAACATTCTTTAAGATGACTATTTAAAGCTGAAATTTAGGCAGATATAAAAGACACAAATTAATGCAGTTCTGTCTTTAATAATGCACTATATATTTAGAGCTCACTATATACAGTATATTCATTTATATATAATAGGCGAGAAGGATGAACTAACAGAAATGAGAACTATGCAAAATACATTATTAAAATAATTATGTTTAATAAATGATTGTATGTTATTGTTGGAAGGCAACATGGTTTACTATCATATTTCTGGAGTTTCACTCATAGTTGATGCAGACAGGTGACCTTTGAAATGTAACAAGTTGCACATCAAAGCTTTGTAGCATATCAGATTATCTACCTGAAGAAGCAAGGCTGAACAAAAGCTTGGCTCCTGACCGTCTAATGTAATAACATGGAAATCCTTGATTAGCCCTCTGCAAGCAAGCTTCGAAAGGACCATACCTGACAAGATGATTGATAAATGTCCTGCTACAGAAGATCAAAATGGCCAGCTAAGACTGAAGGACCCAGGTCACATAAACATGATACATGGACAATGCTGCCCCTAGAGGCCAATACAGCAGGACGGACAGTAATATAATATATTGAGAAGGACTGCCCCAGAACTACTTTCATTCGTTAGAATCCTAAATGGGCAGGCAATGGGGTTGGGTCTGGACGGTGTATGGATGAAGTTCAAAAGGCGTACACAGAAGGGAAATTATCCCTTTTTGTGCTCTTGGCTCGTGCCTGATGGCTCTTTGAGCCGCATGGCTCTCTCTGTTACCATCTTGAGCCCAGCTGATGATACCGTATCTATAGGACAGCCTGCGATAAGTATATTTGAGGTTTCTTGTTGTTATATGCTTTGTAATGTCTTCCTTTAGTATTTTCATGTTTGCGTTTTCCTAGTTTCTTGGGAAATAAATAAGAAATTGTTTTATTAAGCAGTGTGTTTGTTTTCATAGCGAACCTTATATTATTGTGATATCAACAGTAACATGTGATCAGAGTTTTAATAGACTAGCTAACTATAGGAATAGACAAGTTAATACATATATGGAATAAATAGAGGGAATCCGTAACCACACTCGGTAGTATTTAGTTTAGAACGTATTCCAATTTTCAGAATTTTATTTCAATTGGCACCCCAGAAGGTGTGTGGAATTTATTTCTGCACTGAATCCAAACCCTAATGTAGTTTTGTCTTGAGTCCCTATAAGCTAAGAAATCAACTACATCTAGAACTGAAAATCTTCTCTACTGTGGACAAGATTCGCGCTGGTTCGTGAATTCTGAAGCCTTGCATGGTGGTCCTGAAAGTTCTATGAAATATTTCATCAGTGAGCGGACGTGCAAAATCTGGTGAGATTTTTGGCTGGTATATGTGTATGCGTTAACGTTTATTGTATTGCTAGTACAAATTGTTTTAGGCCCATGTAGCTGGTCAAGAGTGCCTGTGAGTGAGGGGCTGATCACCCTTGGTTATCTGATGTAGCCTGCAGATTGACAGGATAAATCACACATCTTTGAGGAGAAAGTGGGAGAAATATAGATTTTTTTATTTTATTTTTTTTTGTTTTACTTTTTTATTAGTTTATTTTTTATTTTTCCCCAGGTGAGAGTGAAATCTCTGTTCCAATAGAAGTTCAATGTGGCCTGCGTTCTGAGATAATAGGGCTAAAAATCAGTGGTAATAAGGACATAGTAAGGCATTGATTAAGAGTGTGCATGTCTCCTGCTGTGGAACTACAAGTCAGTATTAGCTTTTAAACAACTTTCAGTGTAGACTAATTAGGAAGTCAATGGAGATCATTGAAGATTTTCTTAAGAGGCATGCCTGTGTTAATTTTAACACTGTGGCAGAAAACGCTTTAACGCACCAAATTGGTGAGTTATTGAGACAATGTTATATTCATAATGATCAGATAAAACATAAAACGTCTTCAAAAAAAAGGCAGGAAAGCAAAGATGGCCAATGTTGTATGCATGTTATTGAAAATAAAAGACTTTGCTAGAAAGGACAATGGTGTACTGAGAGAAAGCAATTTTTGGAGTAGATACAAAGTGTAACTAAGAATATATTAACAATGGTTGCAAAGGCAGATGCAGATGTTCGTGATCACATTGAACAATTAGTGACTGAGAAACGTGTATTGGAACAGAAGATGAATGAATTAGAGGAAACGTGTAAACAAAGAGAAAGTTGTATTGCCTCTTTGAATCAGAGAGAGGCTGAGAAGGAGCGTATTATAATACTGCTTAGGAAGGAATTACATGAAGCCCAGTCTGCCATTATGGAGTTATCCTCCACACATGCTAAGTGCTTAGCAAAGATAGAGGCTCTGGAACAATGTGTAGAAAAGCCAAATGCTAGTGTTGCTGCAAGTGATGTTGTTATGGTGGGAATCAATGTTGGAGATCTGCATGAGGAATATTTAAATAAGAGTGTGGCAACTCCGCTTAAAAATGATTCAAGAGTTGAAACAGGGGTGACTTCTGATGAGTCCATTGCTAGTGAATAATCAGACAATGAAAGTGTAAAATCTGTTCATTCCAATCATAGTAATGTTATACAGCAATGCGAGTCTCCAGCTCCATATGCTCAGAGAAGGGCCTATGCAGGGATACCAGTGCTCAAGTGCTTTGTTTGTAAAAAGGGGGTAACATCGCTAGGTATTGTTTGGTGGCTAATAATGATATGCAAAGGAAATATCCTAAAACTACACCAAGGCGTTATGAAGTTTATTCTGCAAGATGGGTTAGCAATCCAAGGCATAGAGGCCATAGTAATCAAACCCGTTTCCCTTTTAAGACCCAAATGCTGAGACTACAACCCGAAAATAGTCAATTAAGACAGCAAAGGCATCAGTATATAGAACAGTCGCATAAACTCAAAATGGAGGTACCGCATGTTCATTCAAATATAGCACTGGGGGAAACAATGTTAGCAGCCCTCAGTGAGCTGCATGGATGGTAAGAATTTTCTGGTTAATGTTTCTTTGCTATGTATAAGGTTTAGATGTGAGTTTCAGAGATTTGCCCTTCATGTTTGTAATATTATAGAGGACCTTGAAATATTTTTTTGTATTTTCAAGGATAAGCCTCTGGATTGTTATTTTTTTTTCTGTTGTGATTTTTCTGTTTCTTCTCTTATTTTTAATTTTTTGTAAAAAAAATAAATATATATGTATATATATATATATATATATATATATATATATATATATATATATATATATATATATATATATATATATATATATATATATTTTTTTTTTTCGTTTTTTAACATTTTTTTTGCTTTTTATTTTTTTGTTATTTGTTCATTTATTTTATTTTTGTTTTGTTCAGGTGGAAAAAAATGTTATAAACCTACCTGATGGGGGGGTCATTAGCTATGCCCTCAATTAGCAGCTGAATACATTTTGTTTACGTCAAGAGTTGCTACGAAGCCATTCTAGCCTCTGGAGTTATAGCAGTTTTTTTCTTTGTTTTTATTTCCATTCAGGTGGAAAAAGTTCCAAAAGGTTTAGGCACTTTCCACCTGAAACGGGAGTTAGTGCATAGGTCTTAAGGTACAGATGAACGCATTGGTTTTTTTTTAGCATTTAAAATGAACATTTTTGAGAAGCAACATTCACGTTCATTTTTTTCTAAATTTTTGCTCTTACCATAGGGATCCATTTTAGAGTGGGTTCATCCTAAAGAAGTCATGGTTGTTTTGATAATTTGTTTAGAGTTGTAGAAGCCAGGAATACTAAGTTCCTGGGTTCATAGCAAGCGAGTAGATATTGTGGATAAGAATTTGATTCTGCTCTTGTTTTTCACTTTCAGAGTCCTGGTGGAGCAAAATTGGAGAGGTTTCTTGAACAGAGATGAAAGATGTTCATCTGGTTGGCAGTTTGTCTGTGCTACACCACACCGCAAATTTGTTCTGATAAACATTCAGGAGAGAAGGGACAAACGAAAAGATTCAGATTAATACTTGCAATATAAGGTTTCTTTTTCTTATGGACAATTTAGCTCTAATGCTGAATCGGAAAGACTGTGCCCATCAACAACACTGGTGAAACATTTTACCGGAGTCTCTCCTGTCATTTATGGATGTAAAGGTACTGTGAATACAAGTGCAATGGGTTGGAGGTTGGGGAAGGAATATAACCTATCCAATCCTTCAGAACAAGAAATGTAAAATATGCTTTTTTTGTTGGAGGGAGGAATTGAAAGAAGGAAATCATGTTTTTAATGTGTGACATAACTGAATTAAGATGGTGCAGGTACCCAGGAGGCTGACACTTATGTATAATAAGGTGTTTATTGGCCAGACTAGAGGGTGCCAGGTGACACATCAATGGGGTGAAAATTTCCTTGTATGGGGTGGTGTCTCAATCTTAGCAGTCCCACAGAGAGGTTCTCAGTTACTGGACATGTGGGACACCAGAGCTGGATATGGGGGAGATACGCCTGGCTGATGTTTCACCTGAGAGGTGGGAACCGTGCACAGGTAATGCCAATGACTACACACAGAAGCATGCCCTGTTAGATAAAGGGAACAAACGCTGGCTACCAGGGTACAGTATGCCTTCACCACATGGCGCTTCAATATCTCGCAGTGTTTGTTAAAAACCTATTACCCTATATGTGCTGAGTATACACTGAATCAAGTGCGGTCATTGTACCAGTGGCTTACTCCCAGAGATGTGCAGACACAGAAGGAGATTCATTCAG
Source organism: Lithobates septentrionalis (assembly GCA_037952835.1). Taxonomy (NCBI): domain Eukaryota; kingdom Metazoa; phylum Chordata; class Amphibia; order Anura; family Ranidae; genus Lithobates; species Lithobates septentrionalis. The sequence continues at coordinate 346,727 of JBBDGP010002372.1, forward strand.
GACTCTTATTTCTGAAAAGTAACCGAAAGAGGAGGGATGTATTCAGTACTATATTGGGGGGGAATAGGAGCTGGGATGGGTGTTGTTAATGGAGTGGACATCGGTATCCTGAGGAACAAACTCTCAGCCATAGCTTCAGACAGTAAGCGGGGCTTTGTTACTCAGAGAGATTGGTGACATCCTTAATAACATTCAACAAAGTCACATAAATACCCAGGTTAAAGTGGCTCCAGATTTTGTCAACCATGTTGAGAGGTTGGTAGAGAGCGTGAGGGTACAGGACACAAATCTGTCATGGGCTCTGGCATGCACGCAGGGGCAGGCGGAATTATCAACCAACATCAAACTGATTATACAGTCTCTGTATGAAGGGCAGTGGCCTTATGAGTTAACATCACAGCTCAGTAAGATTTTGCCAAAACACATCTCTCACACTAATCCAAGGTGGTGGTCGAATGCCTGGATGGGCTGTGCTAGTTTGGATTATGAGAGATGTTATGCTTCCTCATTGATCTCGTCTACAGAAGTGCAGACTAAGTCTGTGTATTCGGTGGTATCAATGGGCTTGCTGACTGGGGAGTCTACCTTGTTGCATCTGAGGCTAAATTACCCACATGTGATCAGAGAGGATGGAAGCTGGAGGCAGGTTGATATTTCCCTCTGTCGAAGGCATGACCATGACGTCCTTTGTATGCCAGGTCAATACACGGTGGTGAATGAGAAATGTTGGGAAGATGCCTCACTCTGTGTTCTGGATGGTGAGAAAATTGATGGAAGGGAACACCGGTGTATTATTTGGGACATAGGAGAGTTTGTTTCTTTCTCCTAAAGGATACCAATGTAACGTTAGTCATGGAACTAGGATGTTCTGTGAACCTAACAATAGCTAGAGGAGCATGGTGTACCCTTAGCGGTGTCTCTGAGATCCAGACACAGGAGTGGAATTATGCGATACCGCATATTGCCAATCTGTCTGTGGATGTCAACTATAACCACCCTGTTCTATGAGAGCCCTGCACCTTGGTATGGGAAGGAAGATACAGGAATGGTTAACAGATTGGGAAAGAGATGAGAGCCTTATGAGGATGCTGCAGCAAGAGAGAGCTACTACTGCTATAGCCATCTACCATGATCAGAATAAAATAAAGGAGGTAGTACATCAACTAGAAATTCATTTTGGAGGGTATTGGTGGGAGGTAATATTTGGACATTCCAGTAACGCCAACAGTATTTTGAATTATTTGATACATCCCGTTGTAGTATTACTCATTATTGCTGCAGTTTCGTCATTGGTTCAAGTTGTTATGTGTTGTTGGACTCGACATTTATTTAGGAAGGTCTCCCATTTATCTATGCGAGTTGAGGGACGAATTGATGGTGAGATCTGTTCATACAAGTTAGAGGCTTTGCTGCCAATTCAGAGCCCTGAAATACCACTGACGTGCCAAAATTACGGTTGGAAAGGCCATTGTGAGCAAGCCTGCCTAATCCCGACCCGTATTTACAGTAAAGGGCTATAGGAGGTTGAGAGCCGGATGCGTAATTTGATGTGTCACATATATATGCATATATTATGGTAATAGGTTGATTTATGTTATGCTATAATGTGACGTATGTGTATTTTAGGTTAGTGATATGGGTTAGTAAGGCCCTCCTCGAGACTCTGTATCTGAAAGCTGGTTAGTGTGTGCTGGTGAATGGTGAGTGAATGGACACCCCTTGCCTGTATTGCACCCTGTTGTGAAGATATTGGAAAGGAGAAGACACAGAATGGTGACATGGAAGCTGTCACTGAAGAATGATGGTGGTGTGTCACTCAGTGGCAGAGCAGCACATTTTGGGAAGCACAACACGTTAAGACCATTAGGCTGTTCCATAGGAACTGTTTCTGAAGACATGTTGGGAAGCGCAAAACGTTAAGACAGTTATGAACTGTTCCATAGGAGCCGTGTCTGAAGAAGGGTGATAAGCGCCCTTTAGGCGCAAAGTGGTGTATGTTGGAAGGCAACATGGTTTAATATCATATTTATGGAGTTTCACTTCCTGGTTGATGCAGACAGGTGGCCTTTGGAATGTAACAAGTTGCACATCAAAGCTTTGTAAAACAAAAGCTTGGCTCCTGACCGACTGGTGTGATAATACAAGATGATTGATGAATGTCCTGCTACAGAAGATCAAAGGGCCAGCTAAGCCATGGACACATACTGCCATAAGAGGCCAATACAGCAGGACAGACAGTAATATAATATATTGAGGAGGACTGCTCCATAAATACGTTGATTAGTCAAAAGTCTAGATGGGCCGGCAATGGGGTTGGGTCTGAACGATGTATGATTGAAGTATAAAAAGGACTGAACGAGACAGAGAACTCTCTCTCTACCATTATTGAGCCTCACGGCTCTCTCTTTTACCATCTCGAGCCCAGCTGATGATACCATATCTATAGGACAGCTTTGCGATAAGTATATTTGATGTTTCTTGTTGTTATATGCTTTGTATTATCTTTCTTTAGTATTTTCATGTTAGCGTTTTCCTATTTTCTTGGGAAATAAATAAGACATTGTTACTAAGCAGTGTGTTTGTTTTAATAGCTAACCTTATATGATTGTGCTATCAACAGTAACTATCAGAGTTTTAATAGACTAGCTAACTATAGGAATAGACAAATGAATACATATATGGAATAAATAGAGGGTATCCATAATCACCTTTGGATAATTTTTAGTTTAGAATTTATTCCAATTTCAGCATTTATTTCAGTTATCATTTATTTACTATTATTATAATTATCACCATCACCATCAATATTATTTTATTTGATAAAAAACATATTCTACTTTGCCTTTCTGTTTTTTCTTCATGCTTCCCTAATATATGTGCATACAGAGAGTATGTCACAAAAGTTAGTACACAGTAGTCCCTCACATTGACATCCCTCACATGTGACAACAGTAAAGAAATGACAATTTGCTACAATGTAAAGTAGTGAGTGTACAGCTTGTATAACATTGTAAATTTACTGTCCCCTCAAAATAACTCAACACACAGCCATTAATGTCTAAACCGCTGGCAACAAAAGTGAGTACATTATTTTCCAGCGCTGCCTTAACCCTCTTGGGCATGGAGGACAACATTACGGAGCTGGTGGGTGTTAGAGACCATGCACTCCTCCACCTTCCATTTGAGGATGCCCCACAGATGCTCAATAGGGTTTAGGTCTGGAGACATGCTTGGCCAGTCCATCACCTTTACCCTCAGCTCCTTTAGCAAGGCAGTGGTTGTGTTGGAGGTGTGTTTGGGATCGTTATCATGTTGGAATACTGCCCTGCGGCCCAGTCTCCGAAGGGAGGGGATCATGCTCTGCTTCAGTATGTCACAGTACATGTTGGCATTCATGGTCCCCTTAATGAACTGTAGCTCCCCAGTGCTGGCAGCACTCATGCAGCCCCAGACCAGACCACCATGCTTGACTGTAGGCAAGCAAACTTGTCTTTGTACTCCTCACCTAAACTTGGTCTGATGAGACCAACTTTATCTTGGTCTCATTAGACCACAGGACATGGTTCCAGTAATCCATGTCCTTAGTCTGCTTGTCTTTAGCAAACTGTTTACGTGTTTTTTTGCATCATCTTTAGAAGAGACTTCCTTCTGAAACGACAGCCATGCAGACCAATTTGATGCGGCATATGGTCTAGCACTGACAGACTGACCCCCCACCCCTTCAACCTCTGCAGCAATGCTGGCAGCACTCATTTGTCTATTTCCCAAAGACAACCTTTGGATATGACGCTGAGCACGTGCACTCAACTTCTTTGGTCGCCCATGGCGAGGCCTGTTCTGAGTGAAACCTGCCCCGTTAAACCTCTGTATGGTCTTGTCAACCATTCTGCAGCTCAGTTTCAGGGTCTTGGCAATCTTCTAGGCCATCTTTATGTAGAGCAACAATTCTTCCAGTGACCAGAGAGTGAGAGCGATAACACCAAATTTAACACACCGATTCCCCATTCATACCTGAGACCTTGTAACAATAACGAGTCACATGACACCGAGGAGGGTAAATGGCAAAATGGGCCCAATTTGGACATTTTCACTTAGTGGTGTACTCACTTTTGTTGCTAGCGGTTTAGACATTAATGGCTGTGTGTTGAGTTATTTTGAGGGGACAGTAAATTTACACTGTTATATAAGCTGTACACTCACTCCATTTTTTATTGTAGCAAAGTGTCATTTCTGCAGTGTTGTCACATGAAAAGATATAATAAAATATTTACAAAAATGTGAGGTTGTGAGATACTGTGTATATATATATTTATATACACACTATATTACCAAAAGTATTGGGATGCCTGCCTTTACACGCACATGTACTTTAATGGCATCCCAGTCTTAGTCTGTAGGGTTCAATATGCTTCAACTCTTCTGGGAAGGCTGTCCACAATGTTTAGGAGTGTGTCTATGGGAATGTTTGAAATTTCTTCCAGAAGCGCATTTGGTGGAGGGGGGATTATGGTATGAGGTTGTTTTTCAGGGGTTGGGCTTGGCCCCTTAGTTCCAGTGAAGGAAACTCTTAAGGCGTCAGCATGCCAACACATTTTGTATAGTTTCATGCTCCCAACTTTGTGGGATGGTCCTTCTGTTCCAACATGACTGCACACCAGTGCACAAACTCAATATTGAACCCTGCAGACTAAGACTGGGATGCCATTAAAGTTCATGTGCGTTTAAAGGCAGGTGTCCCAATACTTTTTGCAATATACTGTATATATATATACCCAGTTTCCCCGAAAATAAGACCTAGCGTGATTGTCGGTGATGGCTGCAATATAAGCCCTACCCCCCAAATAAGCCCTACCTTGTTTCCCCGAAAATAAGCCCTACCCTGAAAATAAGACCTACAAGGACTTTAACTAGGGCTTATTTTGGGGGTAGGGCTTATATTGCAGCCATCACCGACAATCACGCTAGGTCTTATTTTCGGGGAAACAGGGTATTTATTTATTTATTTGTATTGTTTTATATTATTTTTGTGCAATTTTCCCTCTTTCCACTTAAATTCAGAATTCAGCTTTAATTATTAGATCTGTTTCAAGCACCACTTTATGCATAGATGTAGCCCCTTTAGACTTAGGTCCATCCTGCCAGTATGGTCACCTGCTGAATAAGCACCCTCCACAGATAGCGTAACTCTCCAATAAAACACGGAAGTTTAAGCCAACATAGTTTTACTTTCTAAACTGCAGTACATGGGATGTTCACTGGTCGTTTGATGTGTAAAGAGATGTAGCAAGGTGCGGGCTATTAAGAAATGGAAGAGAGAGGAGACATTGCCAAAAAGGATCATAGACTGTTTATTCCCCTCCTTATGCTCAGAAACAAGGTTGTTACATCTCCTTTCCTGTCTAAAGAGTGGAGGATCATGGGACTAGTAGTCTTGCAACTAACATCTACTGAATCCTGAAGCCCATTTAGAGCTACAAATCACAGTGAGCTGAACCAACAATGGATTCTGGAATAGTCTATAAATTTGACTGTGACTGTCAGGCTCACTTTCTTAGCCAAGGGACATTGAGGAGGCTGGTCAGGCACAACGGTTCCTGCAGCTGCATGGAGATACAGCAATTCAGCCTCACACCAGCAGCAGTCCTCAGACCCACCTGCTGCACCAGTATCAGAGGTTCAGTGATGCCATGCATCTCCATGCCGAACGTTCATTTGGACAGCTGTCCTCAGCGACCATGGGACATAGAGACATTTGCAACCTTTATAATCTGTGGTTTCTTGCCAATGCTACTGCAGGGCGCTGTGCACCTGCTGTTAAATCCTATCGTGGATTCAAAGTCTGCTCAACCTAGCTTGTAGGTGGGTTGCCTACATAAAGTTCAGTTAGTAGTGACTGTCCCATGCAGGGGAAGGAGTTAAATTATTCTGTTTTGTTTCCTGGACTTATTGTACCCTGCCTACCCGCCCTGTGATTCTGTATGGGGGGGGGGAGGCTTGGTGCCAAGGGCTCTTGCCCTATCAACTAGAATATGGATTTGGTCATTGGGGACTCTTAAACACCGCTCTGCGGAGGGGGACTGCTAAGCCTTGCAGTTCGCCCAAAGACACTGGCTTTCCGGAGACTACCAAGTATGGACTTTCACCAGATATAGACTAACACCTTTATAAGGTAGGCCTGGGCAGCCATAGGTCAGATAGCTAGTCAAGAACATCATGCTTTGGACTGTAATGTTGAGCCATGTTGTTGCACTTTAAAGCTCAGTAAAGCTTGTTAAACCGATCACCACGCCTGGTCTGAAGTTTCTTAAAGAGGTGTATGTAGGTAATGGCACACAAATGTACTTGGGCCAGTTAAAACACATACGGGGTATGAAGCTGATCCACTATTAGAGGTTAAAATGGCACCAGGAAGGAAGCGAATAGTTGCCATCATTAACTAAGGACTGGAGTCGAGTGAATAGCAGCCTATTCTAAAGCGTAAAACCTGGGCAAGGTGAGCGGTTCTCCGGTAGTAAGGAGGTCAGTGTTCTCCGGTAGTGAGGAGGTCAGTGTTCTCCGGTAGTGAGGAGGTCAGTGTTCTTCGGTAGTGAAGAGGTCAGTGTTCTAGCCTCGACCCAGCAGTCAGTTTCTTATGGCAACCGGGACAGATCCGACATTATGGAAACCCTCAGCCTAGCTCTATAGTACAGGGGAGAGAGAGGACTCAACTGAAAGCATGCATGAGGTCCACGCAGGTGCTCGGTGGGACCCCATTCTGTCACTGGGAGTGAGATGGCAGAGGTACGCTGTAAGGGTGGAGTGAGCATAGGCTCAGTGGTGTCCCTCCTACATGCAACAGGTCAAAGTCAAGGTGTGCAGTGACACAGGACAGCATGTTTTGCTGGGACTCAGTAAATACATTCATTGCACGCGGTACACGCCTGCCTTAAAGTGATTGTAAAGGTTGTTGTTTTTTTTTTTTGAGTAACAGATATGTTATTTTTACCTGCTTTGTACAATGGTTTTGCACAGAGCAGCCCCGCTCCTCTTCATTTTGGGTCCCCCATTGGCGGTCCTGGCTTCTCCCCCTTATCAAGTGCCCCAATATCAAACCTCTTGCTATGGGGCACTCGAGCAGACTTGCTCTCAAGCAGTGCTCCTGTGAATGGACATCGTTCATTCACACACAGAGCATGGCTCGTCCCCGCCCCCCACTTTCTCCTCATTGGCTCACTGGGTGGGATCGACAGCAGCAGGAGCCAATGGCTGCTGCTTCTGTGTGAACCAAGGAGGAGGGAATGACCTGGGAGAGCCTCTGCTCTCATGCACTTTGCTGGATCGAGATGGGCTCAGGTAAGTATAAGGGGGGCTTGGGGGGAGCTGCACCCAGAAGGTTTTTTACCTTAATGCATAGAATGCATTAAGGTTAAATATCTTCTACATTTAGAACCACTTTAAGGTTGATTTCACCTGAATGCTGCCTCATTCCGGGGCATTAACGAGCGTGCGCACAGGAAAAGGTACCCCATGTGCAGGCCCTGCCCACATTGCCTGGTGTAGCCCAAGAACCCCATGGGCTCACAGTCACATACACAGCAAGCAAGGACCACCTGCCACCCAGCCCACATGCCTACCACACCAGAGTCCTTCCTCGATTGGTGAGAGGGCAGTGGACCAGTTTTTACTCTGTTCTGTTAATATAAAGACACTGCTAGCAGACACCTTTACCCTCAGTTCAGCTAAGAAGACTTTGCCACCTTACCTGAACTATCTGCAGACCTGACTCTATTACCACCTCTCATATCTCAGGTGTTAAAGGGCCCCAATGTTTGCTAGCAGAAACCTTTAGCCTCAAATACAAACTGACTTTTCCCATCATATAAACAAAAAAACGCTACCACCTACTCAGGGCTACCTCTCCTTTACTCCTATAGAACCACTACCTTTCCTCCTAATACTGCACCAGTGGCTGTGTGGAGTCTACTTGATCTGTGACAGGTTTCCTTCCTACAGCCACTGCTGCACCCTTAGGAAGCACCATATTGCTTCACCCAGTGGTTTATTACAATCTGTGTTACCATACACACTCATTATTATCTGTGTTAAATATACTACTTCTTAATATCATCTGACTGTGTATTGCTGCAAGCAGATTGTTCTCTATAATTGATTTGAATTACTTTGAAATATTCAATACAACAGCGATGGTTGAAATCCATGCTCATTGCCTTTACTTTATGCTTGGTATTGTGGGTGACCAGGTTACTGAACTTTGTCTGTCCAATCTATGTCTGAACCTAGAGTGTCAGAACGGTCAAGGTGCTTGCAAGGCCAAGGCAGTTCCAGGGGACAAGCATCACAATATTCTTCTCAGCCTTTTTGGCACCCTTCTGAGGGAACATGAAGAAGAAGGGATAGGGATCTATCGAAGGATTAAACTAACTAGCCCTAACATACAGGGAAGCAGGATTATTCCATTATCAAATACAGAAATAAGTTGTAGTTACACCGAATTGCCACTAGATGTCAGTACCAGGAAGTTAATATATACATAATGAAATCCAATGTACAACAGTCATGGATGCACAATTGTTCAAGAAGATTAAGGATAAGTAACCTATTAGTTTCCAGGGTATCTGTGCCAAAATTCCTATGCCCAGAACACCCATGACCATGTTAAAAAAGTCAAAATTATTTTATTACTGAGAGGATGACCTTTTGGCTCATTCGATATGTATGGCTAGCTTCAGACAAAGATGTTCACTGCAGACTCCTAATTACATTGTGTTATAGAAAGTAAAATGTCCTTTACAGTGAACAAAAGCCGTACAAAATGGGGATAATTAAAGTTTTGCCAATTGGCTTCACCCTTTGTTGTTAGCTACTAAACTAGGGCGCTAATCAGCCGGAATACGCCGCTAACTGCCGTTACGTCTTCCAATTTACCTTTAATTGTAGTTCCATTATTACTGTATGTGTTCTATTGCTGTATTTAAAATCTCACTTATCCATAATTTCTTGTACTTGGCGTGAAGTTAATTTATTCCATTTTCATCCCATTATTCGTTTTCACTGAGATAAATTGTCTAACTGGGACAACAAAACAAATCTGTGGTGGGAAATTAGAGATAAAGAATTAATTTTCAAAAACGGTAGAAAATTATATAAAATGGCCCGTGTACTTGACTAGTTTTATAAAAAAAAAAAAAATATTAAAAATGCAAATGAGCCACTCCTCGGGAGCTGAAAATTCGCTGGAACAGTCTATGTAGCGAGCGTTTGAAATTTAGTTGCTGACAATTAAAAAGCAGTATAGTATTGTACCATGTTAGTCATCAATGAATGCAGAAAGTTTGGTACATAACTTATTGGCTAACCTAAGTTTTTAAAGATGCAAGAATTCTACAATGGATCTATGGCATCGCATAGGCTTGCATCTTTAATTATTTAAATTATCCAAAAAAGGGTATCACTTACCTAAACTTTCTGCAATTCAAAGTAAAATCTAAAAATTAATAAACTAATACAACTGACTCTATTACTACCTCTCATATCTCAAGTGTTAAAGGGCCCCAATGTTTGCTAGCAGAAGATTTCAGCCTCAAATACAAACTGACTTTTCCCTTCATATATACAAAAAAACCCTACCACCCACTTAGGGGTACCTCTCCTTTACTCCTATAGAACCACTACTGACTCTATTACCACCTCTCATATCTCAAGTGTTAAAGGGCCCCAACGTTTGCTAGCAGAAGACTTTAGCCTCAAATACAAACTGACTTTTCCTTTCATATATACAAAAAAACCCTACCACCCACTCATCGGTACCTCTCCTTTACTCCTATAGAACCACTACCGTTTCTCCCAATACTGCACCAGTGGCTGCGTGGAGTCTACTTGATCTGTGACAGGTTTCCTTCCTACAGCCAACCTTGGGAAGCACCCTTGGAAGCACTGCTATAATCCATATTGCTTCACCCAGTCGTTTATTATAATCTGTGTTACCATACCCATTATTACCTGTGTTGAATATACTACTTCTCTATATCATGTGTGTATTGCTGCAAGCAGATTTTTCTCTATAATTGATTTGAATTACTTTGAAAAATTCAATACAACAGCGATGATTGAAACCCATGCTCACTGCCTTTACTTTGTGCTGGGTATTGTGGCTGACCAGGTTACTGAACATTGTTTGCTTAGTCCATGTCTGAACCTAGAGTTTCAAAAGGGTCAAGGTCATGGGCGTCCGCACCATAGGGCAAGGGGGGTCATTTGCCCCCCCCTGGAATCGTAAGAGTGTGTGTTGAATTCCTTCAGAGTAAGACTTGACTTGCCCCCTGTGTTGCAACGGCCGCCGCGGCCGCCTCCGCGGCAGCCGTGGTGTTTTTTTTCAAAGCCTGGCTGCAGCTGGGGCTGCGACTGTCTTTTCCGACTACACATGGATGCTTCCGTGACCGTCCCTCCCTCCTCACCTCCAGCCCGAGTATCATATTGGCTCTGCCGCTCGAGCCTCTGCGCTCGCCGCTCTGCTTAAAGTGACACTGACCCGGCTGTTCCTCGATTGGCTGCTGTCTCTGCCTGTGTAAATTATGTTGTGCCTATGCCGATCTGGCCGGCGCGGCTCCTCCCACAGGTCACAGCTGCGTGGCGTGCAGTGGCCGGGACAACAGGGAATACACTGCCTGACTGCCAGTGCCTGGACTATCCCTGAAGAACCACAGGTAACAGCAGTGCCTGTACAACGATACCACTGTGTACAATTTTTTTGTATTGCTGGAACTGTTGTGGCCATATTTTGATCTTGATGGAAACAGCTATACAGACTGTATTATACAGTCTGTATAGCTGTTTTCATCAAGATCAAAATATGGCCAGAACACAATGGCGGCCCATGCGTTAAGGGCGCACGGGAGCGCCGCCCCCTCTCTCCTGCCACCCCTCTATCACTTATAGATAGATTCATGCATTGCATGAATCTATCTATGGCCGCCGCTGCCACCCCCTACTCAGGCGCCCGGCCCCTTTTCGGGTGCAGGACGCCTGAATTACATCGGCGGGGGGTGTTTTTTTAAGCACCTGATTAGAGCCATAGGCTCTAATAGGTGTCAAAAATGGTGACCTACAAGCGCCATGCCTGGCGCTCGCAGGTCACTCAGCTGTGTTAGAAAAGCGAATGACTATTCACTTTCCTAACACTAAACCGCCTCTCCGCCAATCATGATGGGCACACTGGCAGCATATGATGGGCACACTGGCAGCGTTTGATGGCACACTGGCTGCGTTTGATGGCACACTGGCAGCGTTTGATGGCACAGGGGCTGCGTTTGATGGCACAGTGGCAGCGTTTGGCACAGTGGCAGTGACTAAGCCCCTCCCTTCATGACATTGTCGAAAAGGGGCCGAGCATGTGTGTCCATAAAATTATGCCCCCCCCTGAAAAAAGTTCTGCGGACGCCCATGGTCAAGGTGCTTGCAAGGTCAGTGCAGTTCCAGGGGACAAGCATCACAATATTCTTCTCAGCCTTTTTGCCTGCTAAGAAGGTTGGCACCCTTCTGAGGGAACATGAAGAAGAAGGGATGGGGGTCTATCTAAGGATTAAACTAACCAGCCCTAACATACAGGGAAGCTGGATTAAATCATTACCAAATATAGAAATAACAAGTTGTAGTTACACTGAATTGCCACTAGATGTCAGTACCAAGAAACTAGAGATAAAGAATTAATTTTCAAAAATGGTAGAAAATGATATAACTGGCCCGTGTACTTGACTAGTTTTATATAAAAAAAATAATAATAATAAAAATGCAAATGAACCACTCCCCAGGAGCTGAAAATTGATGCTGGAACAGTTTATGTAGCAAGCATTTGAAATTTAGTTGCTGACAATTAAAAAGTAGTAGAGTATTGTACCGTGTTATGCCGCGTACACACAGTCGGACTTTCCGGCATACTTGGTCCGGCGGACCAGAGTGTGCCGGACAATCCGCCCGTGTGTGGGCGCCGGCGGACTTTTCCGGCGGACTTCTTCCGAAAAGCCCGCCGGACCTAGATTTGAACCAAGTTTCAAATCTTTCCGTCGGACTCAGTTTCGGGCGGAAAGTCCGCTCGTGTGTGTGCTGGTCCGACGGAAAGGCCGCTCGTGTGTAGGCTGGTCCGACGGACCAGATACGACGCGAGGGCAGGGTATTGCATCTCGCGCTCGCTGCAATAGGAAAAACAAATTTTCCTATTGCGGCGAGCGTGGGGCATACCAGGCCCTTAGGTCTGGTATGGATTATAAAGGGAAGCCCCTACGCTGAAAAAACGGCGTGGGGTCCCCCCTAAAATCCATACCAGACCCCGATCCGAGCACGCAGCCTGGCCGGTCAGGAAAGGGGGTGGGGACGAGCGAGCGCCCCCCCCCCCTCCTGAACCGTACCAGGCCGCATGCCCTCAACATGGGGGGGGTGGGTGCTTTGGGGGAGGGGGGCGCCCTGCGGGCCCCCCCCCCCACCTCAAAGCACCTTGTCCCCATGTTGATGAGGACAAGGGCCTCTTCCCGACAACCCTGGCCGTTGGTTGTCGGGGTGTGCGGGCGGGGGGCTTATCGGAATCTGGGAGCCCCCTTTAATAAGGGGGCCCCCAGATCCCGGCCCCCCACCCTATGTGAATGAGTATGGGGTACATGGTCCCCCTACCCCTTCACCTAGGGAAAAAGTGTAAGTAATAAAACACACTACACAGGTTTTTAAAATATTTTATTAAACAGCTCCGGAGGTGGGGATCTTCCTCCGGCTTCGGGGGTCTTCTTCCGGCTTCGGGGGTCCCTCCGCTTCATCTTCTCCCGGCGTCCGGTTGGTTCTTCTCCGCGTGTTCCAGTTCTTCGGCCGGCTCCTCTGCTGTGTTCAGGTAGCTCTCTTGCCAGCAGAGGTCCGGACTTCTGAGCTGCTGGGCTTCTTCTCTTCTCTTCTCTTCTCTTCTCTTCTCTTCTCTTCTCTTCTCTTCCCCCAGATGTTGACACGACGCTCTCTCCGGCTGGACTGGTCTCTGAGGGCTGCGTTGTGACTTATATAGGCGGAGACCCCGCCCCCATATGATGTCACAGTCCCTGGGCATGCTGTTGTAAGTCACAACGCAGCCCTCAGAGACCAGTCCAGCCGGAGAGAGCGTCGTGTCAACATCTGGGGGAAGAGAAGAGAAGAGAAGAGAAGAGAAGAGAAGAGAAGAGAAGAGAAGAGAAGAAGCCCAGCAGCTCAGAAGTCTGGACCTCTGCTGGCAAGAGAGCTACCTGAACACAGCAGAGGAGCCGGCCGAAGAACTGGAACACGCGGAGAAGAACCAACCGGACGCCGGGAGAAGATGAAGCGGAGGGACCCCCGAAGCCGGAAGAAGACCCCCGAAGCCGGAGGAAGATCCCCACCCCCGGAGCTGTTTAATAAAATATTTTAAAAACCTGTGTAGTGTGTTTTATTACTTACAATTTTTCCCTAGGTGAAGGGGTAGGGGGACCATGTACCCCATACTCATTCACATAGGGTGGGGGGCCGGGATCTGGGGGCCCCCTTATTAAAGGGGGCTCCCAGATTCCGATAAGCCCCCCGCCCGCACACCCCGACAACCAACGGCCAGGGTTGTCGGGAAGAGGCCCTTGTCCTCATCAACATGGGGACAAGGTGCTTTGAGGTGGGGGGGGCCCGCAGGGCGCCCCCCTCCCCCAAAGCACCCACCCCCCCCATGTTGAGGGCATGCGGCCTGGTACGGTTCAGGAGGGGGGGGCGCTCGCTTGTCCCCACCCCCTTTCCTGACCGGCCAGGCTGCGTGCTCGGATCGGGGTCTGGTATGGATTTTAGGGGGACCCCACGCCGTTTTTTCGGCGTAGCGGGGTTCCCTTTATAATCCATACCAGACCTAAGGGCCTGGTATGCCCCGCAACGGGGCTCGCAAGGTGTCAATCTCGCCGATAAAAGCGGCAAGATTGACATCCTTTGCTAGTCCCGTCGCACCTGAGTCACGTTCAAAATGAACGGACTTGGCCGTGTGTGGGCAAGTCCGTTCATTCTGAAAGTCCGCCGGAACTCCGGCGAAAGTCCGTCGGAAAGACGGGTGGACTTAGCCCGCCGGAAAGTCCCGGCGTGTGTGGGCAAGTCCGTCCGTTTTAAAGTCCGGCGCACCTGGCGGACAAAGTCCGTCGGAAAGTGTGCCGGACCAAGTATGCCGGAAAGTCCGACCGTGTGTACGCGGCATTAGCCGTCAATTAATGCAGAAAATTTGGAACGTAATTTATTGGCTAACGCAAGTTATTAAAGATGCAAGCTTTCGGGGTGGCTTAGATCTCTTCTTCTATTCTACAATGGATCTAAGACATCACAAAGGCTTGCATCTTTAATTATTTAAATTAGCCAAAAAAGGGTATCACTTGCCTAAACTTTCTACAATTAAAAGTAAAATCAAAAAATTAATAAATTAAGACAATTAAAAAATAAAAATAAAATAAAAACAAACAAAAAAAATATTTAAAAAAATCAATATTACTTTAGACTTTTATTTAATTAACCAGCTCCCGCCTGGCCTATTGTCAAGTGAATCTTGGGCGAGACCACTCTAGATCTGGATGGATGTCACATGACATCCTCCCCAGAACGCACCTCGTGCGCGCCCCTCGGCCCTGCTACTGCATGATCTGTGACCTGCTGTGTCCGACAGATCAACGTACTGGCCCCCTGCCAGTACCATGTGATCTAAGGTTACCACCTGTCCAGAATTCACCCGGACAGTCTGGGTTTTGAATAATGTGTCCAGGTTTCAGTCCGCCTGAAACCCAGACACATTGTTCAGGCCGGGCTTTGGCTCCTCAATTAACCGAGATAGTCACATACAAGTTTGTTGCCCTCTGGGAGCTGCGGGTGGCTGTCTGGGGGCAGGTTTGGCATCGCTGAAGGCCGTGTCGATGATGTCAGTAAGAGCAATTTGACCACACCCACTGTTTGCCGCAGCGTGCTTCATTACTACTCTCTTTGCACCCAAATGTGTCCCAGGTCTTTTATAATCCTATAGTATTTAAAAAAAATTGCCCTGTGCTGCTAAAGTGTTTGGGTTTGGCTTAAAGATAAGGTGGCAACTCTAATGTGATCACTGTGACCAATCACAGCAGATCACGTGACAATTGTCCACAGTGAATGGTTTCCATAATATTGTGCTGATCTCTGTGATCAGTCACAGTGATTACATGGTACAGGCAGGGTCAGTCACAGCTCATCTGTACCATGTGATTAGCTGTGGCCAATCACAGCTAACCAAAATAGTAAACGTTGAATGAATTGATTTCATTCAGTAACAATGGTTGCTATATCAGCGATAATCACTGTTATAGTATAAGCAATCATAGTGTGCAAAAAAAAAAAATCCTGACCACCTCCCCAGAGTAATACCAGTTGCTCTGGACACAGTATGCAAAAAAAAAAAAGAATTGTAAAAAAGAAGAAGAATGTAAAAAAAAAAAGAAAAGAAATATTTTTTTTTTTTACATACTGTCACCAGTCAGTGTCCCTGATCACCACCACACCCTTTATATGATGATGCCGTACTGCACTGGTGACAGTATGTAAAAAAAAAAGAATTGTAAAAAATGTCTTCATTTTCCAAAAAATTGTGACCAACAATTACGACTTGCCTCTAATCAAATACCAAATACTGTCTACTTTCCAAAAAGTAGAAATTTGGGGGGTATCTGTAGTGTCCTGGCATTTTTGGGCCTCAATAAATGAGATACAGTAGGCCGTCAGTACATCGGGATTGATCGATTTTCAAACATACTGTATAAACACCATAGTTAGGGATGCTATCATTTTTCCACAGACTAAGTAATAAACACTAATTATGGGTTATTTTCACCAAAGAAATGTAGCAGAATATATTTTGGCCTAAATTTAGTAAGAACAATTATTTATTTGCAAAATTTTATAACAGAAACAAAGAAAAATGTGTTTTTGGTTTTTTTTTTTCGTTTTTTTTTAATTTATTTAGCAAGAAATAATAAAACCCAATTGTAATTGAATACCACCAAAAGAAAGCTCAACCTTACTTACAATTATAAAAATGTCATATGGGTACAGTGTTGCATGACGGCGCAATTGTCATTCAAAGTGTGACAGCGCTGAAAGCTGAAAAATGGCCTGGGCGGGAAGGGGGTGAAAGTGTCCGGTATTGAAGTACATAAAAATTTTAAGATGTCAGAGCACAAAAAGCATTAAAGTGTAACCATATTTTAGAATTGGGAAGGGTTACAATTTTTATTAGGTTGTTTTTTTTATTTTTAATTTTTTTGCCTTTCTGTGTCCTGCTGGGAAGATTTCCCTTCATTTTCTGTGCTAAGGTGTAACAGGTAATTTAGGAAAAATTCAAACAAAGAGGGGAAAATTCTCATCTTAGATAGATGTCACCGAGTCAGTTGTCCTCACTGGAAGAGTTCCCCGTATCTCTTGCTCTGGTGACAACTCCTTCCGGCTGGGGACACTTTCCTTTATTTTCTGTCCTAAAGTGCAACAGGAAATTTTGAAAATTCCCAAATAATAAGGAAAATTCCCATCGTAGACAGATGTCATTGGGACATTTGTCCTCATTGGAAGATATCTTATCTCTTGCTCTGGTGACAACTTTTTCCTGCTGGAGAAATTTCCCTTTATTTCCTGTCCTAGGATGCAACAGGAAGTTTAAGACATTTTTGAAAATTAAGGAAAATTCCGATCTTAAACAGATGTCACCATGACATTTCTTCTTTTTGGACAATATCCGCTTGTCTCTTGCTCTGGTGACAATTCTTTACTTCTGGGAAAATTTCCCTTTATTTCATGTACTAAGGTTCAATAGGAAATTTGAGGAAATTTCCAAAAATTAAAGGAAAATTCCCATCTTAGACAGATGTCACTGGGACATTTGTCCTTATTGGAAGATACCCCCTTATCTCTTGCTATGGTGACAACTCTATTTCTGGGGAGATTTGCCTTTATTTCATGTACTAAGGTCCAATAGGAAATTTGGGGAAATTTACAAAAAATAAGGAAAATTCCCAACTTAGACCGATGTCACTGGGATATACGTCACTGGGACATCTGTCCTTATTGGAAGACACCTCTTTATTTCTTGCTATGGGGACAACTCTACTTCATGGAAGATTTGCCTTTATTTCATGTACTAACGGTTCATTAGAAAATGTGTGGAAATTTACAAGAAGTAAGGAAAATTCCCATCTTAGA
Source organism: Lithobates septentrionalis (assembly GCA_037952835.1). NCBI lineage: Eukaryota > Metazoa > Chordata > Amphibia > Anura > Ranidae > Lithobates > Lithobates septentrionalis. Next base: position 363,941 of record JBBDGP010002372.1, read on the forward strand.
CAGATGTCACTGGGACATTTGTCCATATTGGAAGATACCTCCTTATCTCTTGCCCTGGTGACAACTCTTTACCTCTGAGGAGATTTGCCTTTATTTCATGTACTAAGGTTCATTTGAAAATTTGCCGAAATTTCCCAAAAAATAAGGACAATTCCCACCGTAGACAGATGTTCCTGGGACATTTGTCCTCATTGGAAGATACCCCCTTATCTCTTGCCCTGGTGACAACTCTTTATCTCTGAGGAGATTTGCCTTTATTTCGATGTACTAAGGTTCATTAGAAAATTTGCCGAAATTTCCCAAAAAATAAGGACAATTCCCACCGTAGACAGATGTTTCTGGGACATTTGTCCTCATTGGAAGATACCCCCTTATCTATTGTTCTGGTGACAACTCTTCAAAGCAGGATTCCAGTAATTTAGTTTTTTTGCAAACTTGCATTGGTTCAGCTTAACTCGCTGTATCTATCCATATCCCATATCCAGAGGGCCGCTGGAGATGTTGAAAATGGCTGTAGTAGTCCATGTTACCTCCAGCAATAGCCATGATCTTCCGGGGGCTGCTTTACCTGTGCCCACTGAACACAGGGGGTTCTGGCTCAGCGCCATTCAGAAAATTCCCTGTATTTTTCAAAGAATACAAGGCCTTCTCTGATTGGATGAGGTGAAGGTTGTGATGTTAACTTGTCTAATCAGAGAATGCCTTGTATTTATTGAAAAAATGTGAATGGCGCATGTGCTGAATGGCTGACCTCCTGTATTCACAATGCAAAGGTAAAAAAAAAACAGTGTCCTTGTGGAGTCCCTCTACTGAAGGCCCAGTCCAGCCTGTACAGTATCCTGTGACCTTAGTCCAAGTCAACATTAAACACCACCCCCTTTTGGTAGAAAGTCTAGCCCAATATCAAGGCCAGAACCTAAGCGGTCAGTGGAGGTATTTTGTAGTTGGATGATATGGAGGGGGCTTAGTGTGAACCTGAGCAGATGTTGCAGCTTGAGACTTGGATCCAGGGGCTACACATTGTAGAGGAAACACTTGATAATTTAAATGACATTACTTCCGGTTTACTCAGAAACCATCTGCGATATTTAAAAAAAATTGAAAGCATTCAAAAACCGATCTTGGTGTTTTAAGTTCAGAGGAGGGATTTGGGGCCTTATAGACCCCAGATCTCTCCATAAAGAGTACCTGTCACATACCTATTGCTGTCGCAAAGATACTTATATTCCTTTTGACAGCAATAAAAGTGATAACAAAAAAAAAATAAAATAAATAAAGCAACAGTGTCAAAAATAAAATAAAATAAATGAATTCATTAATAATGGAAAAAAAAATTAAAGTGCCCCCCCGCCTTCCCATGCTCGCATGTAAAGGCGAACATGCATGTTGTCCCTGCATGCGCGCAAACCACAATCGTCCCACACATGTGAGGAATCACCGCGAACATCAGTTAATGGTCAGTAATTCTAGCACCAGACCTCCTCTGTAAAGCCCCGTACACACGATCGGATTTTCCGATGGGAATTGTGTGATGACGGGCTGTTGGCGGAAAATCCGACCGTTTTTACACTCCATCGGACAATTGTTGGCCAACTTTCCGTGGACAAATGTTGGATGGCAGGTTTATCAATTTTCCGCGGACAAATGTCTGTTGTCGGATTTTCCGAGCGTGGGTACACGAGTCCGTCGGAGAAAAGTCCAACGTACAGAGACGCATGCTCGGAAGCAAGGACGAGCCGGAAGCGATCGGTCTTCTAAACTAGCGTTCGTAATGGAAAATTAACATTCGTGACGCGGTAAATTATGAAATCTGGAAATGCAGCGCACAATTCTCTTCTTCTTTAATGGGATAATAATGAAGCTGCTTTGCTGGTGATACTGATGGAGTTATTGCAAACACATTTTCAAAGGCTTTTTTTTTATAGTGATATCAAGAATAATATTATTATGCTTTTTTTTTTTTATTTGGGCAAGTTACCACAACACCATTATCCCGTAGTTTTTAAGATCAAAGATACAACTATGTTGGTGTCCCTTGTTAATATTACATTGTATTTTTTTAAATGTAACTGCCGACTCCCAAACTGTCATTTGAAGTAAAACACATAGCCAAGTATTATTCTACACAATTTTTTTTATTGTGCATTAAAAAAAAGAAAACAAATAAAATTAGACATGCTATCTGCCAATAGAACTTAACCAAAAAGTGCATTCTATGCATCCAAAATTATAGAAAATATACCAAATCAAATCATTATTATTCAACCAAAAAATAAAATAAAAGCCTCATGCATGTGTCCTGCTTCTTAAAGTGGGGTTCCACCCAAAAAAACAAACATACATGAAAAATCCTAAAAGAAAAACAAAAAAACATTTGGATATTTTTTTTTTAACTTACCTCTAAATGCCTGTTGCTAGGGGGTCCCTCGTAGTCTGCCTCTTCCAGTGCCTGGGCTGGTGACATCACTTCCCCCTCGGCACAGGAAGGGCTCAGCTCTGCTCCCTCCCTCCTGTCAATCATCTGGGACCTATTACATGTCCCAGGTGACTGAGCGGCCAATCACGGCACGCGGCGCAGCTCACGCATGCGCAGTGGGTGCCAGGCTGTGAAGCCACAGCCCGGCACCCACAGTTGCAATGCCGGCGCCGCTGAACGGAGGGGGAGACGAGCGGGGCTTCGATCCCCCGCATCGCTGGACCCAGGGACAGGTAAGTGTCCAATTAAAAGTCAGCAGCTGCAGTATTTGTAGCTGCTGACTTTTAATTTTTTATTTTTTTTACTGGACCCCCTGAGTGGAACTCCTCTTTAATATAGGGTGTGGACAATGCCAAGAGTTGGTGAAAGCAGGGGTCCGTCATCTGGAGATAATTCCGAAAAACATCCGGATTATTCTCCTGGAGCTCCCTCAGCAAAGGCATATGACATAATTGGTCACGATTAATAAAGCAACCAATTTTTGGTCCAAGAAATCCTCCTCCTCCTGTTCCTGGACTGGACTTGGGTCAAAGCAATAACTCCAAGGCCAATAATAAATAACACGTTATCTCCCCTGATTCCGCAACATGGCTGGTTGACGAACAGCCATTCATAAACAAACTGAAAAGCACAAAATGAAAACTGCAAAATTAAAAGCGCAATCTGAAAAGCGCGATTCAACACTCACCAAACTTCTACTAACACAAAATTAGCAGAAGGAGCCCAAAGGGTGGCGCTAAAGAGCTGAAAAACTATGTAGTACGTCACTACGCTCATGTTTGTGGAAAAAATGTATATGGGAGGGGGGGGGGGCTTAATTTTAGTCTTGCTTAGAGCAGCACAAAACCAAAATACACCACTGTGTTCAGGGACTACTTACACTGTTTGTAGTAAAAAAAACAAAAACAGAAAACAAAAAAAAAAAACAATAAATTTAACAAATTAATAACGAATAAAGAGCTACATGAATTTGTGTAGTTTATAACTTGGTGGAGTTCAGCTTTCAAAGAGCTTGTTCTCCTTTAAAAGCCGTTGTTTATATATTTGGAAGTTTATATTTCAATGCAATTATTGTAACGATTAGGAGCAACGGCAACAAATTGGAAGATGAAATCCTATTCATGGTTGATTTATTTGTGTTATTATGCTGCATGACAATAATCAAATGGGATGAAATTATGATATATGGCCCATTTAGAACACACGCCACCATCTGCAACGTCAAAGCGTCCTATGTGAATATTCACACGCGTGCTCCTGAAACCGCTTAAACAATTATAAAGCTGTTCGGATAGAAAGGATCCCCTAAGATTCTGTTTGTTAATATATATGATCCACAGGGATGTAAACAGAAATCTCCAGAAAATCAGCCAATAAAACTAATAAATAAAGCCAAAAGTTATTGTATTCTCATAAATGCTAGTACCTGTAATGATAGTGTTCAGTACAGTGGAACCTTTTTTTCCGAGTAACGCGGTTAACAAGCGTTTTGAAAGACGAGCAACTTTTTTTTTAAATTCTGACTCGGTTTGCGAGTGTTGTCGAGCAGAATTCAAGCTAATTGGGTGTGCAGTACCGCATTTGGCCAGAGGTGCGGGGGGGCGCCGATGACACTCGGAACGGTTCGGAGCCGTTCGGAAATACTCCTGAATCACTCGTAAATACTCCGTTCCCGAGTGTTTCCGGGGCTTTCCGAGTTCAGCCAAGCTGTCCCCGAGTATTTCCGAGGCTCTCTGGAACCCCCCCACCTCTGGCCACATGCGGTATTGCAGTCAATATAGAAGTCAATGCGGAACAAATTATCTTTGTTTCCATTGACTCCTATGGGGAAACGCGCTTTGATATGCGAGTGCTTTGGATTACAAGCATTCTCCTGGAACGGATTATGCTCGTAATCCAAGGTTCCACTGTATAAGAATTCCTTATTTTAATTTGATTGTTATTTATATTCTTCCATATTACATGCAAACCGAGCTATCTAGCAAAAATGGCAGTTATAGGCGTCAGGACAAACCATGTAACATTGCTGGGATTGTAGTCATATGTACACGTAGCCCAAAACTGCCCAGAAAAAAATGGTAGTCACCCTATGTTCACACCTATGCATTTTTTAGTGCATTTTGCAGTTTGCAGAAACGCACTACAGTCCATTTAGGGTTGAAAATGTTTGTATTGTCATTTAATCAGACATCACATTGAACAACATTAGGAGTTACATTCCATAAACAGTCACAAAAAAACATATACGGTTAGTCAGCCTGGTGGCTATCGCCCATAGCTAGAATCCCCTTAATATGTAATATAGTATTAATATTGACGACTGTTGCTCAGTCCCGAGAGCAATTTTGGCTAAGGGGCCATGTTGTTGGCCAAGAAAAAATCCCGTATGTATATAATTAAAAACATAAAAAAGAAAGAAAAAAGAGTCTAGGTCAGTAAGAAACCAGAAGGGGGGAGAAACTGTTCAGGCATGGGCGCAAGCTGAGAGAAGAGAAAAAAAGAACAGGAAACAACAGATGTGAAGAGGAAACAGAGAGAGAAAGAGAGGGAGAGTGGAAGAAAAGCACAATAACTGCTGAAGAAACTTTCATCAAAGAAAAGCATAGTGGACAGAGGGTGGGATGAACCAGGGAGTATATGTCCCAACCTACTCCAATGTCAGACAAAGCTGCAGGATGTTCCAGTTATGCCGCGTACACACGAGCGGAATGTCCAACAGGAAAAAGTCAGACGGAAGTTTTTCATCGTCTATTCCGATCGTGTGTATGCCTCGTCGGACTTTTTTTTTTCAAAAATTCTGACGGACCTAGAAAGAGAACATGTTCTAAATATTTCCGACGGAACCAATTCCTATCGGGAAAACCGATCGTCTGTATGCTGTTCCGACGGACCAAAAACTATGCATGCTCAGAAGCAAGTACGAGACGGAAGCTATTGGCTGGAATTCCGTCGGAGTTCCGTCTGAGAAACCTTCGGAGTTTATTCCGACGGCAAAACGGATTGTGTGTACGTGGCATCAGAGGTTTTATAACATGTTCAGGAGGGTATCAGAGGCCGAGAAGCAGAGCTACAGTCCATTTTACATGGTTTCCTATGGTATTAGTTCACATCTATGAGTTTTGCGGCCGGTGCGTTTTTGGAAAGGGTCGGGGACTTTTTTCCCGCAATTTGCGGCTAATAGACTTCAATGGAGCTGCACCAGAAACGCAAGTGGTGTGTTTTTGATGCGATTTTTTGATGTGTTTTGCGGTTCTTATTTTACCAGTGTATATAGCTGGTTGCTAAGCAGGGGGCCGGGAAGATGGCCTCCGCGTCCTTAGCAACCGATGAGTCATCAGCTGTCAGCGGGATTCCCTAATGAATGCTAAATGTAAATAAAGAAAAAAATAATTGTCGGCAAAAAAATTCACGAAAAAACAGCGTGTGGTCACCCCCAGCTCCATACCCTTTAGGTCTAGTATGGATTCGGAGGGGACCCCCATGCCATTTTTTTTTTTACATTTTGGCGTGCCCAAAACCCATATCAGACCCTTATCCGAGCATGCCCCCCCGGCAGGTCAGGAAAGGGAGGGGACAAGCTCTGAACTCCCCACCCCAAAGCACCCCCCCATCTTAAAGGCCTGGTATGGTTCAGGAGGGGGGGGCGCTCGCTCGTCCCATCCGTTTCCTGACCTGCGGCATGCTCGGATAAGGGTCTGGTATGGATTTTGGGGGTGACCCCACCCCATTTTTTTTTTTACAATTTTGGCGTGGGGCCCTCTGAATTCATACTAGTATGGCCCTTTGGGGGAACCCCACGCCGTTTTTTTCGCAAATTTTTTTGCCGGCAATTTTTTTTCTTACATTCAGCTTTCAGCAGGGACCCCGCTGACAGCTGACGACTTATCGGTTGCTAAGGATGCAGCGGCCACCTTCCCTCCCCCCTCCTTGGCAACCAGCTCTATACAGTGTCTTTTACAGTCCGTTTAAAGAGAAAAAAATAACATTTTAAACGCAAAATGCATGAAAACTGCATGCAAAAATACACAAAAAACGCAAAATGCACTGAAGAACATGCCTGAAAAACGCATCAAAAAGCTGCATAGATGTGAACCTAGACTTACAGGGGTCGGGACAACCATATACTGTAACTTAGCTGGCAATACCTATAACAGTCAGCTTGTAGTCATATGTACAGTTGTGTCTCCCTTGGCAGAAACATCTGTAATCAAGCTTTTGGGATAACTGGCAATAAGTCTTTCACATCGCTGTAGAGGAAATTTGGCCCACTCTCCTTTGCAGATTTGTTTTAATTCAGCCACATTGGAGGGTTTTCCAGCATGAATGGCCTGTTTAAGTTTATGCCACAGCATCTCAATCGGATTTAAATCTGGACTATGACTAGGCCACTCCAAAACCTTAATATTTGTTTTTTCGACCCATTCAAAGGTGGTCTTACTGGAGTGTTCCCGATCATTATCCTGCTGCATAACCCAAGTGTGCTTGAGCTGGAGGTCAGGAACTGATGGCCGGAGATTCTCTTTAACGATTTTCTGGTGGAGCGCAGAATTCATGGTTCCATTAATTATGGTAAGTCGTCCAGGTCCTGAAGCTGCAAGGCAGCCCCAGACTATCACACTACCACCACCATGTCTGACTATTGGTATGATGTTTTTTTTAATGAAATGCTGTGTTAGTTTTACGCAAATGTTATGGGACTCACACCTTCCAAAAGTTGTCTCATCAGCCCACAGAATATTTGTCAAAAACTCTTGGGGGTAATCAAAACAAATTGTTTAAAAATAGCTTTTAAAGGTCATTTGTGCTGTGTTGGGGGGATGGGGGTAGGGTATAGTTACCATATATCTCTCAAGAAAAAAATCCCAGTCACTGCACACCAACAACAAAGCCCGAGTGTATCCTAAATAAAAGTGGCTTCAGCCCAGCCATTTTTTGCGGCACTAGGAACCTTCGTGACCAAGCCCCATGGCGAGACGAAACACGTTGGGTGTGTGGCTTGGATGGAACTGGGCTGAAGCTGCTCTCATTTAGGATACACTAGGGCAGGGATCTCCAAACTGTGGCCCTCCAGCTGTTGCAGAACTACACGTCCCATGAGGCATTGTAAAACATGACTAGGCATGATAGGAAATTTAGTTCCTGTACAACTGGAGGCCCCTGAAGTTGGGCTTTGTTGGTGTATGGCAACTGGGTTTTTTTTTGTTTGCTATCTTGACTGCATACAATGAGGGGGATGGGCTCTTTACACGCCAGCATCCTCCTCTGGAATCGCAGCCGGGCACCCGAAGCTTCTGTAATTTATGATACCATATGTCCCCGTTTCCCTGGAACAGTTCCTGCTTTGAGATGTTTGTCCCTGAAAAACATGCAACCCCGGTGCAGCATACACATTTTATGATTCCCTATTTATGATACCATATGTGTTGGGTTTGGTTATCTTTTAAAGGTTTGTTCACACCAGGAGGTGCTCTGATGAAGAGGGATCATTCCGTGAAAACGTGTCAGTTGGTTATATGACATTCATTTTAAACTAGAGGAGTTCTATCGTAGGACAGACCTTTCGGTTCATGGTTTATGTACAACGCTGTTGTCTTTTTCGCTTTTGTGTGTATGCACTCTTTTTATCCCACTGTGGATAATGCTCTAGGCATTTCTGGCCCTGTGTTTCATTTGTTTGTATAGTTAGGAGCTTCCCTGGCCTGAACAGAGCTGCATTGTCTATACCAGGGGTCTCAAAACTGTGGCCCGATGCTGCCCTTCGCTTGCCTTTATCTGGCCCTTGAGACACTATTCCTCCTACTGACACGAACAATAGGGGCACAATTCTTGCCACTGACACCAATGATGGGGCACTATTCTTCCTACTGACACCAACGATGGGGCAATATTCCTCCCACTGACACCAATGATGGGGCATTATTCCTTGCACTGACACCACCAATAGGGGTATAATTCTCCCAACTGACACCAATGATGGGGCACTATTCCTCCCACTGACACCAATGATGGGGCACTATTGCTCCCACTGACACCAATGATGGGGTGCTATTCCTCCCACTGACACCAAAGATGGGGCACCATTTCTCCCACTGACAACAAAAATGGGGCACTATTCCTCCCACTGACACCAACAATGGGGCACTATTCCCCCCATGGATACCAATGATGGGGCATTATTCCTCCCTCTAAAGAAGTGGCTTTGTTTATCCCCACTGACATCAGGACATTTTCTATTCCCATTGGCCACAATGCAGCCTCCCTAAAGTCTGAAGGACAGTAAGCTGTCCCCTTTGTTTACAAAGTTTGGAGACCCCTTGGCTACACCATCCAGTTCCAATTGTCCAGAGACAATGATCACTTGTGACAGTCAGTTCTGATTCTCTGGAATTCTTTAGCACTACGGTGTGGAGTTATTATTCTTGTACACCAGGAGGTGCGCACTTTTTTTTTTTTTGCGTGTTCCCGCGCATTCCCATGTGTCACATTCGTTTCAATGGGCTGCCCTATGCCTATAAAAAAAAAGTGCAAAAAAAAGGTGCTGGCGCAATTTAAACAATTGCACCGCACCAAAACACATGATACTGCGGTACCGTGCATTTTGGCGGGCATAGATGCAGGACGGTACCATTAAGAATTATTGGCACCCGTGTGCATCTACAAAAGGCAGTGCCCCTGGTTTGATGAGCCCCTAAGTCTCTCTTTATAAAGAATTGACTTTTGCCTTTCCTGTAGCAGCCCGACACTGTGCAGCTCTGTGCTGTTGGTTTAAAAATGCAACAACGTAACATCTGGGAAAATAGAAGCTGTGCTTGTCCTGAGCTGTGTTGTGAAAATAAGAAGCACTTTCCAATTTCATGCAAAAGTACTTTTTAAACATATAATAGGAAGAAAATGGATACAGAGCAGATGTGAAAGCCGTGACATGTTTAGCATAATAGGTTCTGAATATATTCAGCATTGTGAGGCTATACAGGTGCATGCTTGTGTGAATATATTAGGTGGAATTAGATGTTATAAAGGACTTTTAAGGCTTAAAAAGTAAACCCGATTACAAAAATTTTATATATTGCAGCTTATCAGGCCAATTCGTTACATATGGCAGCAGTGGCGGCTAGTGGTATATCATTTTTTTTGGGGGGGGGGGGCGGAAAACAATCCACAAATCCCCCCCCCCCCTCGGTCAGTCACCAGCTCCGCACTTAAAGCGGGGGTCCACCTATCTATCGTTTTTTTTTTATTTTTTAGTTCATTCACAAACTTTTCTTCTCAGCATTACATACTCACATATTGTGTGTAATATGTCCGCCTGTGTCAGATTTCGTCTGAAAGAATAACTTATATTATTCACTGCAGGCGGTTTCCATCTTCATTGTGGGCATTTGAAGCCCACAAGCATTTATTTCCTGGATTCGGTGAATGCTGTGCTCCCAGCATTCACCGCTCGTTCCCGCACATGCTCAGTGGCATCCTGGGAAGCCTGAGACTAGCTCCCAGGAGTCTGGGAGAGGCTAGAAACACGCCTACTCCCACGGGAGGAGAACCAGGAAGTGCAAAGAAGAATAGAAAAATAAAAGGTAATTACGGCGATTTAAATTTTTTTAAACGGCATGTCAGCATCTAGGCAAGCAAGAGAATACATACAGATATTGTTCAAAATTTGGGTGGAACCCCGCTTTAACCCCATCTAGGTCGGCTGGCGGCGGGCAGAGTCTCTTCGTCCATGGTGCTTCATGGCGGCTTCCCCTGCGTCTCCGCCCTCCCTCCTCTTCGGTGGCCAATAGAATCGCTTCTCCTCTCTGCCAGTCGGGTGATGGTTTCAGAACCCGCTTCCTGATTGGCAGGGAGGAGAATCAGGAAGACAATAGCGAATATTAATTCGCTATTGTCACACAACTGGGTGGCCTCGAGGCGCAGTGCTCTTTTGAACCCTTTTGTGAAGCCTATTGGAGCCTCTGGCTCTAATCACGTGCTTCTAAAAAAAAAAAAAAAAAAAAAAAACCCATTGGAATCCAATGCGTCCGCATGTAGATTAGGGGGCTGGATGCATGGATTAGGGAGGCAGTGCCCCTTTGCCCTGCATTACGGGCCGCCACTGCGTGGCAGCTGCATTTGTTTTAATTTTCCAGGCCGGGAACAATTTCTACAAGTACAGAAAATACTTTTTGATCCTGCCAGAAACACAGTGTCCTTGCCACCTAAAAGAGAAAGGGGAAAACCAGAAGGGGGCGGGACTTTGAATATGCCACAGAGAACACAAAGTATGTAAAATACAATATTCTTTTATTGGATTTTACATATCATTTAAAAGTGCCAATCTGCAAAAAAGAAAACATAGAAATTTATACCATACACTACAGAGCATCGTAATGCATTTGGTAGGAACATATAAGTTCATGTATATATTCAACAGCAGGTTGGTCAACATGTTTCACGGGAACCCTCGCTTCCTCGGGACCACACAAGCATATACAGTATATAGCTCTGGACTTTAACACTGATATATGGCTGTTATATGCACCACCAAAAAGTGACAAGGTAGCAGGAAAAAACAAGTCTCCAAATGAGGGTTATGCCTACCGGGCCATGGGAACAACCCACCACACATGAAGGTATGAAGATGAGGCCTCTTAAGATGTGGTGGGAATAGCATTATCCATCAACAAGTCAGCATCATAGTGTTGTATATATAGGAACAGGGTTATTCATATAACCACCACAAAGGTGTGCTTGAAACGGCCATCAAAGACTATTCCTGACCCTCACAAAGATGGATTAAGCACATAACCAGCCCAAAGTGCTTCATGTCTGACTAGCGTGAACTCTTGCTGGTGCTTAATCCATCTGTGTCAGGGCCAGGAATGGACTTTGAGGGCCGTTTCAAGCACATCTTTGGGTTGGATAATGCTATTCCCACCACATCTTAAGAGGCCTCATCTTCATACCTTCATGTGTGGTGGGTTGTTCCCATGAGGCGGTGGGCGTAACCCTCATTTGGAGACTTGTGTTTTCCTGCTAGCTTGTCACTTTTTGGTGGTTCATATAACAGCCATATATCATCGTTAAAGTCCAGAGCTATATACTGTATATGCTTGTGTGGTTCTGAGGAAGCGAGGGTTCCGGCGAAACGCGTTGACCAACCTACTATTGAATATATACACAAACGTCTATGTTCCTACAAATGCATTACAATGCTCTTTACTGTATGGTATACATTTCTATGTTTTTATGCCAATTGGCGCTTTTAAATGATATGTAAAATCCAAGAAAAGAGTCTTTATTTTATATATTTTGTGTGCTGTGTTCTCAGAGGCATATTCAAATTCCTGCCCCCTTCTGGTTTTCCCCTTTCTTTTTTATGTATATATGGGATGATGCCGATGAGAACATAATTTGCCATTTTTTATGGCATTCCACTTCCAACTTCTATATACACAAAGGTCCTTGTCACTTACTATAAGCTGACCTAGAAGTATTAAATATTCTTATGCTTCTTCTATAAACTACAGTGCCTTTGATAAAGTATTTATACCCTTTGACATTTTCCACATTTTGTCATGTTACAACCAAAAACATAAATGCATTTTATTGGGATTTTATGTGATAGACCAACACAATGTCTCTACCGGATTTAGGTCTGGACTTTGACTGGGCCATTCTAACACATGAATATGCTTTGATCTAAACCATTCCATTGTAGCTCTGGCTGTATGTTTAGGGTCGTTGTCTGGAAGGTGAACCTCCGCCCCAGTCTCAAGTCTTTTGCAGACTCTAATGCCGCGTATACACGGCCGGACTTCCCGATAGAAAAAGTCCAATGGGAGCTTTATTGTCGGCATTTCCGATGGACACAGATATAGAACAGGTTCTAAATCTTTCAGTCGGAAATGCAGACGGAGTTTAGCCCGTTGGCAAGTCTGCTCGTGTGTACGCGGCATTACAGGTTTTCTTCTAAGACTGCCCTGTATTTGGCCCCATCCATCTTCCCATCAACTCTGACCAGCTTACCTTTCCCTGCTGAAGAAAAGCATCCCCACAACATGATGCTGCCACCACCACGTTTCACAGTGGGCATGGCATGTTCAGAGTGATGTGCAGTGTTAGTTTTCCTCCACACATAGCCTTTTGCTTTTAAGCCTAAAAGTTCAATTTTGGTCTCATCTGACCAGATCACCTTCTTCCACATGTTTGCTGTGTCCCCCACATGGCTTCTCGCAAACTGCAAACAGGACTTCTTATGGCTTTCTTTCAACAATGTCTTTCTTCTTGTCACTCTTCCATAAAGGTCAGATTTGTGGAGAACACGACTAATAGTTGTCCTGTGGACAGATTCTCCCACCTGAGCTGTGGATCTCTGCAGCTCCTCCAGAGTTACCATTTATCATTTTCCCTCCACTTCACAATTATGTGCTGCTTTGTGTTGGTCTATCGCACAAAATCCCAATAAAATACATTTACGTTTTTGGTTGTAAAATGACAAAATGTGGAAAATGTCAAGGGGTATGAATACTTTTTCAAGGCACCATATTTCCATAGCTGCTCACAAGTGTTTAAATATTTTGGTGTCTCATCATTGGTATCAGTGGGAGGAATTGTATTCCGATGTTTACATCAGTGGAAGGATCATTGGTGTCAATAGAAAGAATGGTGTTTCATTGTTGGTGTCAATAGAAAGAATGGTGCTTCATTGTTGGTATCAATAGAAAGAATGGTGCTTCATTGTTGGTATCAATAAATAGAATGGTGTTTCATTGTTGGTGGTAATAGAAAGAATGGTGTTTCATTGTTGGTGGTAATAGAAAGAATGGTGTTTCATTGTTGGTGGTAATAGAAAGAATGGTGCTTCATTGTTGGTGGTAATAGAAAGAATGGTGTTTCATTGTTGGTGGTAATAGAAAGAATGGTGCTTCATTGTTGGTGGTAATAGAAAGAATGGTGTTTCATTGTTGGTGTCAGTAGAAAGAATGGTGTTTCATTGTTGGTGTCAATAGATAGAATGGTGCTTCATTGTTGGTGGTAATAGATAGAATGGTGCTTCATTGTTGGTGTCAGTAGAAAGAATGGTGCTTCATTGTTGGTGTCAATAGATAGAATGGTGTTTCATTGTTGGTGTCAATAGAAAGAATGGTTTTTCATTGTTGGTGTCAATAGAAAGAATGGTGCTTCATTGTTGGTGTCAATAGATAGAATGGTGTTTCATTGTTGGTGTCAATAGAAAGAATGGTTTTTCATTGTTGGTGTCAATAGAAAGAATGGTGCTTCATTGTTGGTGTCAATAGATAGAATGGTGTTTCATTGTTGGTGTCAATAGAAAGAATGGTTTTTCATTGTTGGTGTCAATAGAAAGAATGGTGCTTCATTGTTGGTGTCAATAGAAGAATGGTGCTTCATTGTTGGTGTCAATAGATAGAATGGTGCTTCATTGTTGGTGTCAATAGAAGAATGGTGTTTCATTGTTGGTGTCAATAGAAAGAATGGTGTTTCATTGTTGGTGTCAATAGAAAGAATGGTGCTTCATTGTTGGTGTCAATAGAAAGAATGGTGTTTCATTGTTGGTGTCAGTAGAAAGAATGGTGTTTCATTGTTGGTGTCAATAGAAAGAATGGTGTTTCATTGTTGGTGTCAATAGATAGAATGGTGTTTCATTGTTGGTGTCAATAGAAAGAATGGTGTTTCATTGTTGGTGTCAATAGAAAGAATGGTGCTTCATTGTTGGTGTCAATAGATAGAATGGTGTTTCATTGTTGGTGTCAATAGAAAGAATGGTGTTTCATTGTTGGTGTCAGTAGAAAAATGGTGTTTCATTGTTGGTGTCAATAGAAAGAATGGTGTTTCATTGTTGGTGTCAATAGAAAGAATGGTGCTTCATTGTTGGTGTCAATAGAAAGAATGGTGTTTCATTGTTGGTGTCAATAGAAAGAATGGTGTTTCATTGTTGGTGTCAGTAGAAAGAATGGTGTTTCATTGGTGTCAATGGAAAGAATGGTGCTTCATTGTTGGTGTCAATAGAAAGAATGGTGTTTCATTGTTGGTGTCAATAGAAAGAATGGTGTTTCATTGGTGTCAATGGAAAGAATGGTGCTTCATTGTTGGTGTCAATAGAAAGACTGGTGTTTCATTGTTGGTGGTAATAGAAAGAATGGTGTTTCATTGTTGGTGTCAACAGAAAGAATGGTGCTTCATTGTTGGTGTCAATAGAAAGAATGGTGTTTCATTGTTGGTGTCAACAGAAAGAATGGTGTTTCATTGTTGGTGTCAACAGAAAGAATGGTGCTTCATTGTTGGTGTCAATAGAAAGAATAATGCCTCATATCAATGACAGGAATAGTGCCCCAAGGGCTTGGATAAAGGCACGCCCACTGAGCCACTGAAAAGGTAGCTTTGAATTTTCCCCAGAATAAAACTTTAAAAATAAATCTTGAATTTCCTGTATAAGCCCCGTGGTGTCCGGTAGTCATTCACTGAATTTTTTATTTATTTTTTTGCCTTCTGGCAATTGAAGGGTGATCTTTAATTGTGCAAACCTACCACTGAAAGAGGGAACAAGCTTAGAGGAAATGATGGCAAAGGGGTCAGCAGAGAGGGACAGGAGGGCTTTATTAATATCTTCAGAATTAAATAGATTAAGCAGCACAGCTTAAAAGGGTTACATATGAACGTGGGTAACCAGCTATCCAGTGCCCCCTTCTTTATAAAAAAGGTCAGATCCCTGGATAACTCTAATCAGCCGTTCTTCAGCCCCCGAGTCTACCAGGAACAGTTTAGGCGCTTACAATAAGCATTCATTGTGCACTTGTTATTAATAAAAGCCCTATTTTTATACCGCATTAATACTTAATTAAAGTGGATTTTTAATATATCCGGAGATGTCTTGAAGTATCATAAAAAAGTAGAGTTGTTATATTAAAATAAGAAAAAAAAAAAAAAAAAAACAGTTATTCCAATCCTACCAACGTTATTTGAGGACAGAGAACTAAGAAATCTGTGAGGCAGGAAATATAACGTTCTACAGAAATCTGAAAATAGCATGAAATTGAAGAAAAATATGGAATCATGGAAATGCTTGAATAGTCATTGAAGCAAGCCATAGACATTAGAGGACAGATAGCGGTGGCTGTAATATGACTGTTGGACAATCATACTTAAAGGGCCCAACCACCAAAATAGGTTTGCGCCTGGTAGGCTGAATTAGCCCCTGGTTTCTTATACACTATATTGTCAAAAGTATTGGGACGCCTGCCTTTACACGCACATGAACTTTAATGGCTTCCCAGTCTTACGCAGCGTACACACGATCGGACATTCCGGCAACGAAATCCTGGGATTTATTTCCGACGGATGTTGGCTCAAACTTGTCTCGCATACACACGGTCGCACAAATGTTGTCGGAAATTCCGAACGTCAAGAACACGGTGGTTGGTTGTTTTTAGGATTTGTGATTTCCCTGCTGGCTGCCTGGAATGATCTCCCCCCATCTTCTGTATGCTGACTAACAAATGGTGAGGGAGCGTTTGAGATACAAGAGCCTCCTTTGACCCCCCCGTAATAGGTGGTCAATGCTCTCTGGTAAGAGCACATCCTTAAATTGGTGGTGGTTTATCACAAGGTGGAGGATTTTGTTGGTGATTCAACGATCAAAACCCCTGTTCACATATTTTTATGTCACGTTGGTGACTTATGGACCCACTGTTTTTTTTTGTTACACTAATTATTTAACACATTTTTTTATGAATTCTTATTTGTGACAATATACCACTAGTGTGGTGCAGCTGTTTATTTCACTATCGTCATCACAAGCGCAGTTTATTTCTGTTTTTTCTTTTCTTTTTTTACCTCTTTAAACCTGACCTTCAGTCATTTTTTCATCTTTCTATCTATTAAATCTTCTGCCCTTGTTGTTGTTGTTTTAACTTTGGATAGTAAAACATTTTTTTTTCTGCCAGTAAATACCTTATACGGCCCACTTCCTCTTTCTTGCCTGGTCATAAGCCTAGGCTAATGACATCATGCACAGCTCTCTCTCTCTCTCTCTCACTCTCGTGAAGAAAGGGAGGGGGGATGAGTCATAAGAGGGCCAATGAGAGCTGCGGGGCTAAAGGTGTGCCTCTGTGTAAATCCAGGAAGTGAAGAGGCAGCAGCTTCAGCTGCCCACAGTTAAAATGGCTGCAGCCAGACTCGGTGGAGGTAGATTTCTGCAGCATATTTGGCAAGTACGGAAGTATATATAGAATAATATGCAAAGTGGTTGGAGGGAAACTTTAGAATGGCAAAGATGTTTTTATTACAAATTATGTGAGCAGACTGCCTCTTTAAGTGTAAATTGGGGGCTTATGGTTGCAGTTTAAAGTGACTGTAAAATTTGTTTAAATAATAAACATATCATACTTACCTCCACTGTGCAGCTCAATTTGCACAGAGTGGCCCCTGAACCTTGTCTTCTGTGTTTCCCCCCGGTGGCTCTCACGGCTCTTCCTCACATCGGATAACCCCCTAGGAGATGCACTGTCCCGGGGGGATTACCTTGCGGGCGCGCTCCCGAGTCCAGCATTTGGCGCCCAGAGCCGCCGAACGCTGGACTCGGCCCCGCCCCCCGGGTCATTGGATTTGATTGACAGCGGGCGCCAATGGCTGCGCTGCTATCGATCTATCCAATCAAGAGATGGGAGCACATGGAGAGAGAGACAACGTGTCCCCGGCGAAGAGATGAAGGGGTTCAGGTAAGTAAAACGGGGGGGGGGGGGGGCTGGTGACTGCCAGGTGTTTTTTCACCTTGATGCTTAGGATGCATTAAAGTGGAGTTCCACCCACTTTTACAACTCTTCAGCATCCCTCACTAAACTGTGCACTGTAAACAAATTTGATATATATATATTTATTTTTCTCAGCACTTACTGTATATCTGCTGTATTCATTTTTCACTTCCTCCCCCCTGGCCGCGGCCCATCGCATCATTTCCTGTTTGCAATGCCTTCTGGGAAGGGGTGGCAACTTCCTCTGAAACTGCCGTTGCTATGGAAACCTGACCTGGAACCTATTACACTGCTTGTGTTGCACTGAGCATGTGCAAGATCTGCAAGGATGAGATCCAGGAAGAAATACAGTCTGGCTTCAGATGCCCACACTTAAGATGGCCACGGCCTGCTGTAAGTTTATAAAATAACAAACTACTGCTATAAACTAACAAAACAGACCTTAGTTTACAGACTAACTTTACTAGAATACATTAAGCTTGTGTATTATAGGGGTATTTTTATTTTAAAAGTATAATTTCGGCCGGAACACCACTTTAAGGTGAAAAAAAAAACGAACCTTTACAACCCCTTTAATACCAGATTTCATCTGTAGGTGGTGCTATAGATCTATCCCAAGTCTATAAATTAAAGTGTTATGAAGAAGTATTAAATTCTGGCTTTTTTTGTACTGCAGAGGAGCCCAAAGAGTCAATTTTCAGTTAATAGTAATACTCTGAAACCTTCATCATTGAAAGAACTGAGGGTCATATCTTACCCCTCCTATCATTTTAGGTATTGATCTGCTAAAAAAGTAATAACAGGTGCACTTTAAACATAAATACACATATATGGGGTTTGAATTATTTTCATCAGTGTCCTTAGATGTCTCTAAAAATAATTTCCCTGACTCCCTGATGCCATTAAACACATTTTTTAAGAGGACGTTCTGGGATGACGGACACGAAATGCTGCCGTAATAACATGTTTTATACGGGCGGCGTATACTTTCAGGCAAATCACAGAAAATAGTTGTATTTTGTCCCCACTCTCTGGCACTTTATCGCTGTGAAAATTGGACATTTTGTCTTCTAAGAACACCGCATGGCAAAGTCCTCACTAACTTCTCTTCTGAAGCTGACGTGAGCAATTCAAGAGTACCTGTCATGGTCAAGTCAAGGGAAGCAGAACTTTTTTTGGGGCGGGGGGGGGGGGGGGGGTTAAGCAAAATGGCCAATTAAAATGCAGCTAGCAAAATAATGGTGACTTCAGATGTAAAGTATTTCAGAAACGCTTTCAATTAAAGGGAAAATACAGTGCAGTTGAGGTGAATATTATTTTGAGTTAGAGTACTTTTTTAAAGGGTAACTCCACTTTTGTGGGGTAAAAAAATTGCAAATAAAGACAAGAAAAGCCCCCTTTTTCTTTTCTTTTTTTCCCCCTTTTTGTCTGATTTCTCTGTTTAAATAATGGCCTTATATATATCAGTTGAAAACAGAATCCATCTGCGTTAAGATACATTTTTTTTTTTTAAATGCATGCAATGAAATTTGTTTTGTCTATATGTATAAAAATTGTTGAAACAAAATACAGAATTAAAAAAAAAAAAGAAAGAAAAAATAATATAGCATATACAATTGTGACACAAGTCATATTGTAATTGAATGTTATTTAAAATGACCTTTACTTTTCAAACTGCAGCCGCTGTAATTTTCAGAAAATGCAATATGGCCACTAGGGGGTGTTCTGTGTACTTACCACTCCCCACAAACATCATTTACTGCTTGTGATTGGCTCACTGATTTTCCTAGTGCTCCATTGGTTGGGGGGGGGGGACAGACGGATTGACAACCTCCCCCATCGCTCCAGCCCGCACTGCACCCACCCCCCCACCCCCCCGTTGCCAGCTCATTTACCCTGACAGGCGGAGGCTTCCCCTCTCAGTCACCCCGTGTCCCAGGATACGTCTTCTCGGCCGTACGTCTCCTCCTCGACGGCCAATAGGGTGGCTTCTCCTTTCGGCCAATCGGGAAACTGGTCTCCGACCCGCTTCCTGATTGGCCTGGAGGAGGATGAGTGTGGCAGTGGCGGCTCTTCGTTCGCTATTGTCACGCAACTGGGTGGGCTTGGAGCGCAGTGCTCTGCACCCCAAGTCCACCCTTTTTTGAAGCCTATTAGAGCCTCTAGCTCTAATCACGTGCTTAAACCCCCCCCCTACTGGGATCCATGCGCCCTGTATGTAGATTAGGGAGCCGGACGCATGGATGGGAGGGGCGGCACCCATGCGCCACTGGTCTGCACTAAGCTACAAGTCAGATTTCAGGCATCCCCTGCAACAAAAATTTCATTTTTGGTGAGATACTCCCAATAGGAAATCACGTCTAAAGGGATGCAGGACCTGCAGCTTTCCTCATTAGAGCCCTGCAGGTGCAGCAGCTGATTTGTAATTATGAAAGCACTCCTATTAGACTCACTTTCCCACATGGACACCGACAAACGCACAGCGATTTCTTCAGAATAACAAAAGGTAGGAATCTGCAATAAAGTTTGTTATAATCCTTGCAATGTACATCGATCACCCAGAGGGGAATGTTTTTTTTTTCTCAACAAAAGTGGAGTTACGCTTTAAGGGCCAGTTCACACCATAGAAAGGCAGTCCGGATGCGTTCCGAATGCTTTTCTGAATGCGTGTTTTTGATGCTGGCCAGGGCGTTTTCGATGCATTCCAGTGCATCCCCCCCCCTCTTTTTTCTACACTTCCACCGTCAATATACATCGGTCCTTTGACGTTGAATTCAACGGCGAGCGGTCCGCTTTACGATAAAAGTGGCCTCCGCAGCAGATTCGACGCAAGATCACTTTTATTGGCGGCGGTAAAGGTGCCCACCCCCTTCCCGCGGCGTCCCGATCCACTCCGCCGCTTACCGGATCTGGCGGTAGCGGCGGAGACGATCCGATCCAATCCTTTCCCCTGCTTGGCACTAAGTCGAGTGAGGGAATGATGGCCCCCACTCGACTCTGTGCCATTGGATGACGGCAGCGACGTCAAACGTCACTTCCGCCCAACGGCCTTAAAGGGACAATTCTTTTTTGTTGAAAAAAAAACAACTTTTTTTTTATTAGTGCATTTTAGTGTAAATATGAGATCTGAGGTCTTTTTGACCCCAGATCTCACATTAAAGAGGTCCTGTCATGCTTTTTTTTCTCTTACAAGGGATGTTTACATTCCTTGTAATAGGAATAAAAGTGATCCAAAATTTTTTTTTTTTAGAAGGACAGTGTCAAATTAAAAGAATAATGAGTAAAATAAAAATAAAAAATAAATAAAAATTTAAAGCGCCCCATCCCTCTGAGCTTGCACGCAGAAGCGAACGCATACGTAAGTCGCACCCACATATGAAAATGGTGTTCAAACCACACATGTGAGGTATCACCGCGATCGATAGAGCGAGAGAAATAATTCTAGCACTAGACCTCCTCTCTTACTCAAAAATTATAACCTTTAGCCATTTTCAAATATCACCTATGGAGATTTTTAAGTGTCAAAGTTTGTCGCCATTCCACGAGCAGGCGCAATTTTGAAGCATTACATGTTGGGTTTCAATTTACTCAGGGTAATATCATCTTTCACAATATAGAAAAAAAATTGGGCTAACTTTACTGTGTTCTTATTTTCTAATTCAAAAAAGTGTATTTTTTCCCCCAAAAATTGCGTTTGTAAGACCGCTGCGCAAATACGGTGTGACATACAGTATTGCATTTTATTCTCTAGGGTATCTGAAAAAATATATAATGTTTGGGGGTTCTAAGTAATTTTCCAGCCAAAAAAAAAAATGATTTTAACTTGTAAACAGGTGTCAAAAATAGGCCCGGTCCTTAAAGGGGTTTTAAACCCTCGAGGTTTTTCACCTTAATACATTCTATGCATTACATTCTATACATTCGTCTGTAGTGCAGCAGCCCCCCAGAGCCCCCATTTTACTTACCTGAACCCAATCGTTCCAGCAACAGGGATGAGCAGAGCAGCTCCAGCTGCTGTCTCGGGTCCTCATTGGCTGGATTTATAGCAGCAGGAGCATTGGCTCCCGCTCCTGTCAATCAAAGCCAGTGACACGGGAGCCGGGGGGGCGGGGACCGAGTCCTGCTGTCTGTGTCAATGGATGCCGCAGCAGGACTTGGGAGCGCGCCCGCATGAGTGCCCCCATGGATTGCGGCTCTCTCCGCGGGGGCACTCGAGAAGAGGAGGAGCTAGGAGTGCCACTGGGGGACCCCAGAAGAGGAGGATCCAGGCACAGAGGAGTTAAGCATGACATGTTTGTTATTTAAAAAAAGAAAACAAACCTTTACAACTCGTTTAAGTGGTTAGATAAGGACATATGTGTTCCAGTGCATTTTTGGTGCATTTAGGTGCGTTCCAGCGTGTTTTTGATGCATTTTATCACGTTCCAGTGCAGGAAAAATGCAGCATGTTCTACTTTTTGTTCTGGAACCGGAAAGCCCTGGAACTGACCGCACTGGTGTGAACTATGCCATGGGAAACCATATAACCTACTGTCCATGCATTTTCAATGCAGAAAAAAACGCACTTGACTGCTTGTGGTGCGAACTGGCCCTAAAGCAATCTTTGATGTGGTTTTCAGATTTTGTTTATGTAAATGTTATAAAATAAATGAAAATTATTGCGCTGGTAGAAAACATGAACCGCTGTCAAAAACACAATAGGATACATTGTGGATAATAGATACATAGATAGGTGACAAATTTACAACACTAAAAAGTTAACAACAATGAAAAAAATTCTTGAGTAGCAGTCACCTCTGGAGGGGCCAATGAGAATAAGCCCAGGTCTCCCTTGCTAGTACATGTAGCATCCTCCTAGATAGGTAGCTGGGAAAGCTAGGCAAATGTGGTTCTTTTTGGCTCCCTTGTAATCAGTGGAGCAGTTTGTAATTGCTCTGGGCTGCTCTGGGTTCCACTGGTTGCAGGTCTGATTGTCCCCCCTCCCCCTGCCTTCTGGAGGATTCCAGAATGTAGTTGGCTGGAAAGGCAAATCAGAAACCTGAATATTTATGTTATCTCAGCCAATCCCCAGGGGTGCCCAGAAGGTGGCTGGGGGAGTGTATAAATCATCTGGGGTTTGGAGCTGCCCTGTTCTTGTCCAGGAGGAGAAGTTCTCAGCCTGAAGCGCTGCTACCCTTCCAGGCAGCCCATCTGAAATTCTACCTGTCCTTATTTAGGCTGACCCTCCACCCCTTCAACCTCTGCACCAATGCTGGCAGCACTCATACGTGTATTTCCCAAAGACAACCTCTGGATATGACGCTGAGCACGTGACCTCAACTTCTTTGGTCGACCATGGCGAGGTCTGTTCTGAATGGAACCTGTCCTGCTAAACCGCTGTATGGTCTTGGCCACTGTGCTGCAGCTCAGTTTCAGGGTCTTGGCAATCTTCTTATAGCCTAGGCCATCTTTATGTAGAGCAACAATTCTTTTTTTTCAGGTCCTCAGAGGGTTCTTTGCCATGAGGTGCCATGTTGAACTTCCAGTGACCAGTATGAGAGAGTGAGAGCGATAACACCAAATTTAACACACCTGCTCCCCATTCACACCTGACCTGAGACCTTGTAACACTAATGCCCCGTGCACGCGGTCGGACATTGATCGGACATTCCGACAACAAAATCAATGGATTTTTTCCGACGGATGTTGGCCCAAACTTGTCTTGCATACACACGGTCACACAAAGTTGTCGGGAAATCCGATCATTCTGAACGCGGTGACGTAAAACACGTATGTCGGGACTATAAACGGGGCAGTAGCCAATAGCTTTCATCCCTTTTTTTATTCTGAGCATGCGTGGCACTTTGCGTACACACAATCGGAAATTCCGACAACGGATTTTGTTGTCGGAAAATTTTATAGCCTGCTCTCAAACTTTGTGTGTCGGAAAATCCGATGGAAAATGTGTGATGGAGCCCACACACGGGTCGGAATTTCCGACAACAAGGTCCTATCACACATTTTCCGTCGGAAAATCCGACCGTGTGTACGGGGCATTAGAGTCACATGACACCGGGGAGAGAAAATGGCTCATTGGGCCCAGTTTGGACATTTTCACTTAGGGGTGTACTCACTTTTGTTGCCAGCGGTTTAGACATTAATGGCTGTGTGTTGAGTTATTTTGAGGGGACAGCAAATTTACACTGTTATACAAGCTGTACACTCACTACTTTACATTGTAGCAAAGTGTCATTTCTTCAGTGTTGTCACATGAAAAGATAGAAGAAAATATTTACAAAAAATGTGAGAAGTGTACTCACTTTTATGAGATACTGTGTGTCTATTATCCAGTGGTGGCCACTGCACACATATCAGAGATAGAAAATGGTCAAGGTGCACAGATAAGACTGTAGTACATATAATCCAAAAGAGAGAGCGGCGCTCGCGGGTCTTGAAAGGTTGTGGCTCGTCAAAACGTCAAAATAAAACCTTCACTGTGCGCTCACCTTTCAAGACCTGTGAGTGTCGCTCTCTCTTTGGATTATACTAATATATATATATATATATACAGTGCCTTGCAAAAGTATTCGGCCCCCTTGAACTTTTCAACCTTTTGCCACATTTCAGGCTTCAAACATAAAGATATAAAATTTTAATTTTTTGTGAAGAATCACCAACAAGTGGGACACAATTGTGAAGTGGAACGAAATCTATTGGATATTTTAAACTTTTTTAGCAAATAAAAAACTGAAAAGTGGTGCGTCCAAAATTATTCGGCCCCTTTACTTTCAGTGCAGAAAACTCACTCCAGAAGTTCAGCGAGGATCTCTGAATGATCCAATGTTGTCCTAAATGACTGATGGTGATAAATAGAATCCACCTGTGTGTAATCAAGTCTCTGTATAAATGCACCTGCTCTGTGATAGTCTCAGGGTTCTGTTGAAAGCGCAAAGAGCATCATGAAGACCAAGGAACACACCAGGCAGGTCCGTAATACTGTTGTGGAGAAGTTTAAAGCCGGATTTGGATACAAAAAGATTTCCCAAGCTTTAAACATCCCAAGGAGCACTGTGCAAGCGATCATTTTGAAATGGAAGGAGTATCAGACCACTGCAAATCTACCAAGACCTGGCTGTCCCTCTAAACTTTCAGCTCAGACAAGGAGAAGACTGATCAGAGATGCAGCCAAGAGGCCCATGATCACTCTGGATGAACTGCAGAGAACTACAGCTGAGGTGGGAGAGTCTGTCCATAGGACAACAATCAGTCGTACACTGCACAAATCTGCCCTTTATGGAAGAGTGGCAAGAAGAAAGCCATTTCTCAAAGATATCCATAAAAAGTCTCGTCTAAAGTTTGCCACAAGCCACCTGGGAGACACACCAAACATGTGGAAGAAGGTGCTCTGGTCCGATGAAACCAAAATCCAACTTTTTGGCCACAATGCAAAACGATATGTTTGGCGTAAAAGCAACACAGCTCATCACACTCAACACACCATCCCCACTGTGAAACATGGTGGTGGCAGCATCATGGTTTGGGCCTGCTTTTCTTCAGCAGGGACAGAGAAGATGGTTAAAATTGAGGGGAAGATGGATGCAGCCAAATACAGGACCATTCTGGATGAAAACCTGTTGGAGTCTGCAAAAGACCTGAAACTGGGACGAAGATTTATCTTCCAACAAGACAATGATCCCAAACATACAGCAAAATCTACAAAGGAATGGTTCACAAATAAACGTATCCAGGTGTTAGAATGGCCAAGTCAAAGTCCAGACCTGAATCCAATCGAGAATCTGTGGAAAGAGCTGAAAACTGCTGTTCACAAACGCTCTCCATCCAACCTCACTGAGCTCGAGCTGTTTTGCAAGGAAGAATGGGCAAGAATTTCAGTCTCTCGATGTGCAAAACTGATAGAGACATACCCCAAGCGACTTGCAGCTGTAATCGCAGCAAAAGGTGGCTCTACAAAGTATTAACGCAAGGGGGCCGAATAATTTTGCACACCCCACTTTTCATTTTTTTATTAGTTAAAAAAGTTTCAAAAATCCAATAGATTTTGTTCCACTTCACAATTGTGTCCCACTTGTTGGTGATTCTTCACAAAAAATAAAAATTTTATATCTTTATGTTTGAAGCCTGAAATGTGGCAAAAGATTGAAAAGTTCAAGGGGGCCGAATACTTTCGCAAGGCACTGTATATATATATATATATTTGTTAGCCAATAAAGGGTATCACTTAAACTCCAAATGTTCTCAACTAGAGGGAGCAAAGACTTCGTTTTCAATCATTCTGCTTCCCTTCTTTACAGTTGCAGAGACAGAAAAGGGTTAAATTTCCTGTATTTATGAGTAGCAGCGACGGATAATCATTTACCGTAGTCCTTCACAATCCAGCAACTGTATCTAATGGCCATAGCATCATGTATACTCACTATCACAGGCCCGCACACCATGAGAACGTCTCATGAGCAGTGACGTCATTGTCTCATTGTTCAAAGTGGTTGCTGGTTAACAGAGAAGTCCTTTAAGGCAAGTAGTCGTTAATAGACTTCTTCTCCATTAACGAGGCAACGTGACTTGATGTACAGCTGAGAGTGATCTTCATTGCTATTGCAGCATGGTGAATTGATGTACAGCACAACTGATATTGTGTAAAGGTAAAGTATTATGTATTTTAGGTATTATTACAGCTTTTGCCTTAAAGTGGAAGAAAACCCCATCGTTTTCAGCCAAGGAAGCCGCCATCTTGGCCTCTGTTTAATCTACAACTGCCATGATGCTGCACATGTGATCCGTTATGACACCAGCCATTGGATGGTTTAACAGTTTGGTTGAGAGCACAACCAATGGGAGTGTTACATTTCCGGCACGTGCCGGAAAGGTAACTGTTTTATGGATGGGTTTACTTCCGCTTTAAAAGTAATTTTTATATGAAGTTCAGATCCCTACAAATGTGTTCTTCAATATTTTTTTTTTATATTTTTCTTATTGTGTTAAATATAGAGATTAGCAGATCAGCCACTAGAGGGCGCATTTGCTGACTTTGTGCATTCGCTCTCTTAAAGTGTACAGGCAGTCCCCGGGTTACAAAGAAGACAGGGTCTGTAGGTTTGTTCTTAAATTGAATTTGTATGTAATTTGGAGCAGGTACACTTTTTAAATGTATTTCCAGCCAAAAAAATAATTTTTACATTTTCTTTTTGATAGCATAGGGAAGGGTTATCTCCCCTGTAACGTTTGTTTTGCTGTCTGTGCCCCCTGTTCAGAAGGTTTCACCTCACCTTTGAAAATTTTGGGATTTTTTCCCCACAATAACTCTTATGCCCCGTACAAAATGTCCGATCGGAGCGTGTTGTCGGAAATTCCGACCGTATGTGGGCTCCATCGGACATTTTCCATCGGATTTTCCGACACACAAAGTTTGAGAGCAGGCTATAAAATTTTCCGACAACAAAATCCGTTGTCGGAAATTCCGATCGTGTGTACACAAATCCGACGCACAAAGTGCCACGCATGCTCAGAATAAATAAAGAGATGAAAGCTATTGGCTACTGCCCCGTTTATAGTCCCGACGTACGTGTTTTACGTCACCGCGTTTAGAACGATCAGATTTTCCGACAACTTTGTGTGACCGTGTGTACGCAAAACAAGTTTGAGCCAACATCTGTCGGAAAAAATCCTAGGATTTTGTTGTCGGAATGTCCGAATAAAGTCCGACCGTGTGTACGGGGCATAATGCCGCGTACACACAAGCGGAATTTCCGTCGGAAAAATCTTGGACGGTTTTTCTGATGGAATTACACTCAAGCTTGCCTCAAGCATACACACGGGTCACACAAAAGTTTGCTGAACTTTCGACCGTCAAGAACGCGGTGACGTACAACACTACGACGAGCCAAGAAATTGAAGTTCAATGCTTCCGAGCATGTGTCAAATTGTTTCCAAGCATGCGTAGGAATTCTGCGCATCCGAATTGGTACAGACGTTTGGAATTTACGTTTGGAACTTTTTCCTGACCGAAAAATTGAGAACCTGCTCTCAATCTTTTGCTGGCTGGAATTCCGCCAGCAAAAGTATGATGGAGCATACACACGGTCGCATTTTCCGACCAAAAGCTCTCATTGGAGTTTTGCTGGCGGCATTTCCGATCGTGTGTGTGTGGGGCATAAGGGCCGGTTCACAGTGGTGCAACAACAGCTCCAACTTTGAGAGCACATGTCGCATGACATGTAAAAATCAATGAATCCCTATGAGAGCCATCTTAACTGGTCCAACTTGTGTCAGTCCTAATTTGGAAAAGGTTCTGCACTACTTTGGTTAGACTTTTGTCTGATTTCAGCCCATAGAATTGAATGGAAAATATATTGAAAAAAAATGGCGCCCCCCCCCCCCCCCCCCCCGTCCAATCTATATCAGACCCTTAGGTCTGGTATGAATTTTGAGGGGTAACCCCATGTCAAAATAAGAAAAAAAAAAAAGCATGGATTTTCCCCCAAAATCCATACAAGACCCTTGTATGGATCTGAGCATGCAGCCTGGCAGGCCAGGAATAGGGGGGGTTGGGGGCAAGCTGAACCATACCCAGGTCACATGCCCTTAACATGGGGGGGAGCTTTGGAACAGGGGGCTTATTGGAATCTGGAAGCCCTCTTTAAGAAAGGGGGGCCCCAGATCCTGCCCCCCCTGTGTGAATGAGTATAAGGTACATAGAACCCCTATCTATTCACCAAAAAAAAAAACTGTGTAGTGTAACAAAAAACATGAGGCAGTTTTTGACAAGTTCTCTTTAAAAAAATGAATAATGTCCCCCGATGTAGATCTAACATCAATCACGATGGCCGTCACCACCGTCGCCACTACCAACCCAGTAAAAAAAAAATGCTCCTCCCCCAACTACTGCTACCCTCCGTTCTGGCAGCTCCCATGTCTAATGCCCCGTACACACGGTCGGACATCGATCGGACATTCCGACAACAAAATCCTAGGATTTTTTTCCGACGGATGTTGGCTCAAACTTGTCTTGCATACACACGGTCACACAAAGTTGTCGGAAAATCCGATCGTTCTGAACGCGGTGATGTAAAACATGTACGTCGGGACTATAAACGGGGCAGTAGCCAATAGCTTTCATCTCTTTATTTATTCTGAGCATGTGTGGCACTTTGTGCGTCGGATTTGTGTACACACGATCGGAAATTCCGACAACGGATTATGTTGTCGGAAAATAGCCTGCTCTCAAACTTTGTGTGTTGGAAAATCAGATGGAAAATGTGTGATGGAGCCCACACACGGTCGGAATTTCCGACAACAAGGTCCTATCACACATTTTCCGTCGGAAAATCCGACCGTGTGTACGGGGCATAACAGTTCTCATATAACTATTGGATGTGGCCCCGCCCTCTTGTGATGTAATGGACCCTTTCCTGGCCTGCCAGGCTGCTCGGATAAGAGTCTGGTATGGATTTGGGGGGGGGGGGGACCTTACACCATTTTTTTTTTTTTGTAAATTTGGCATGGAAATCCATACCAGACCCAAGTTGCACTCATCTCAAGTCAGATTCTGTTCATTAAAGCGGAGGTCCACCGACCATGCATTTTTTTTTTTTTCAACAATTCGGACACTTACATAATCACAATGTAACACTCACTTTTTAGGTGAACTATCTCCCCCAATGTCCGGTTTCGAACTAAAAACAAAGTTTTAAAAATTGAGGATGGCCGGTTCCATCTTGCTTGTGGGCATGTGAAGCCCACAAACATTAACTTCCTGGATGCAGTGAATGCTGAGCTACCAGCATTCACCGCTCGTTCCCACGCATGCTCAGCGTTAACGGCGTGGAACTCCGTAAACTTCCAGGTTGCCATCACGATCCGCACTGAATCCTGGGAATGCTGACTCTTAGCTCCCAAGAGACAGTGTGCCGCCGGGGATGAAGAAGATACACGCCTACTCCCGTGGGGATCAGACACAGGAAGTGCCACAATAAAGACTGCTAGAAAGGTAAACACACAGCAAAATTTTTTTTTTTTTTTTCATTTGCACATCTGTTCAATGCAATGATGGGATTAAGATAAAGTTAATAATTTGTGTGGACCTCCGCTTTAAAGTCGCATGGAAGTCAGGTCGATGTCAGACCGAAGTCGCAGGCCAAACTCGGAACGCAACTTTCGTGTCGGAGCAGTGTGAACCCAGCCTCATGCATGTGCTTCTACTATGGAGGCTCTCAAAAGGTAGCGTTAGGACTGCAGATAATTCTGGGTTGCCATAAAGTGGCTCTGCAGCTTATGCATGTATTTGCAAATGTGTGCAAACGAAACCCCTGTTTTTAATGCAAACTGTTATGCCGCGTACACATGAGCGGATTTTCCGTCGGAAAAAACTTGGATGGTTTTTCCGACGGAATTCCGCTCAAGTTTGCCTTGCACACACACGGTCACACAAAAGTTCTCTGAACTTTCGACCGCCAAGAACGCGGTGACGTACAACACTACGACGAGCCGAGAAAATGAAGTTCAGTGCTTCCAAGCATGCGTCGAATTGTTTCCTGAGCATGCGTAGGGATTTTGCGTGTCGGAATTTGTACAGGCGATCGCATTTTCGGATAGGAACTTTTTCCGACCAAAAAATTGAGAACATGCTCTCAATCTTTTGCTGGCTGGAATTCCGTCAGCAAAAGTCCGATGGAGCGTACACACGGTCGCATTTTCCGACCAAAAGCTCTCATCGGTCTTTTGCTGGCCGAATTTCCGATCGTGTGTACGGGGCATTAGACGGGATAATTTGGTTGGTTGCAGGCTGGCTTGCAAGTTGAGCTGGGAATGTTTTGTTTTACATACCTCAGTGTACATTGTCAAGAAAATTGCAACAGACAGGTAAGAATCCTGGGTTGCAGATGAGACTAGAAGGTGACTGTTTCTAGCATTCACTCAGCTGTTGCAAATTTGTATTTTGTCTAATATGTTTGTTTCAAATGATCGTCAACGCCATCTAGTGGTCACAATGCAGCATTTTCCTGAAATCACCTCAATCTGGAAAATACAGCATTATGCCCACTAGATGGAGCTGTTGATCATAGGAGATAAACATATTAGACACATGGGGATAAATTGTGATGGCTGTCCAAGTGTTTGTGACATTCATCCAATGATTTTTTTTGTTTTATAGATAGAACTCTATGTCTTCTTTGCAATAAAAAAGGCCTTGCTATTCACACATTTTTAATTTCTATGTTCCATTTTAAAGTTAGATTTTTTTTTTTTTTTTTATAGAATTGCTGAACATTTCTACTTTGTAGCTTTGTAAATTCCCAAGAAACAATATGGAGTGAAATGACTTCAATTTCAAGTTTTCGAGTGTACTTCTAAGTCTGCAGGCTTCCCCAGGTGGACCGTCCATCGCCAACAGAGCCAGCAAACCTCAATAAAGGGCAGCCATATGGAACATCTCCATCTGCCTTTCCATCCATCCGGAGAAACAGCTGCACGTCATCATCAGAGGAAGCTCATCCACCTTCCCTGAGCGCTGCGTATGACTTGCTTCAAATAATACCTAGACTGGTAAAGCCTTCTTAGAACAAACGGTATTCACATGTATCATTCCATCACACATCCCGAAAATAAGAGGATTACTTAAAAAGAAAGATGTGAAATCCTTCAGCACGATGACCCTTTTCTCAGAGCATCTGAAGGAATCGAATCGCTGGTTTAATTACCAATAAAAAGAATCTTAGTTTTTCCCAGGAAAGTAGTATAGGACAATGAAAGACAGAAGGTGATTGGCTATTACCAGGGCTCGCTCAAGACATTCTGCTGCCTGGGTCCAAGAATTAAATGTTACCCCTCCCCCCCAAAAAAAACAAAAACTCACGCCCACGAAAAGGCCCCCACATCCATTATTTGATATCATGATAATTAAAACTAAAATTAAATTGATCAGGAAGTCAGATTTAAATGTTGCAGCACCTTGTCCATATGCAAAATTATATGACATTATGTTCAATTCCAAGGGGTGGGCTAGGGCAGTATAGGGGCAGGCTAGGGTAGTATAGGGGCAGGCTAGGGCAGTATAGGGGCAGGCTAGGGTAGTATAGGGGCAGGCTAGGGTAGTATATAGACAGGCTAGGGTAGTATATGGACAGGCTAGGGTAGTATATAGACAGGCTAGGGTAGTATATGGACAGGCTAGGGTAGTATATGAACAGGCTAGGGTAGTATATCGACAGGCTAGGGTAATATATAGACAGGCTAGGGTAGTATAGGGACAGGCTAGGATAGTATATAGACATGCTAGGGTAGTATACAGACAGGTTAGGGTAGCTTATGGACAAGCTAGGGTAGTATAGGGACAGGCTAGGGTAGTATAATGACAGGCTAGGGTAGTATATGGACCGGCTAGGGTAGTATATGAACAGGCTAGGGTGGTAAATAAACATGCTAGGGCAGTATAGAAGCAGTCTACTGTAGTATATAGACAGGCTAGGATAGTATATAGACAGGCTAGGGTAGTATAGTATAGGGGAAGGCTAGGGTAGTATATAGACAGGCTAGGGTAGTATAGGGGCAGGCTAGGGTAGTATATGGACAGGCTAGGGTAGTATATAGACAGGCTAGGGTAGTATAGGGACAGGCTAGGGTAGTATAGGGGCAGGCTAGGGTAGTATATGGACAGGCTAGGGTAGTACATGGACAGGCTAGGGTAGTATAGGGGAAGGCTAGGGTAGTATATAGACAGGCTAGGGTAGTATAGGGGCAGGCTAGGGTAGTATATGGACAGGCTAGGGTAGTATATAGACAGGCTAGGGTAGTATAGGGACAGGCTAGGGTAGTATAGGGGCAGGCTAGGGTAGTATATGGACAGGCTAGGGTAGTACATGGACAGGCTAGGGTAGTATAGGGGAAGGCTAGGGTAGTATATAGACAGGCTAGGGTAGTATAGGGATAGGCTAGGGTAGTATATGGACAGGCTAGGGTAGTACATGGACAAGCTAGGGTAGTATAAGGACAGACTAGGGTAGTATATAGACTACCCTATACTAGTATAGGGACAGGCTAGGGTAGTATATAGACAGGCTAGAGTAGTATATGGACATGCTAGGGTAGTATATAGACAGGCTAGGGTAGAATATAAACAGGCTAGGGCAGTATATTGGCAGGCTAGTATAGTATAGGGGTGGGCAGAGAGGCCAAGGGGCAGTTGTCATGACACGCAAAACTGCTGGAAAAAAATCTTGATTGTCAATTTGCTGGGTAAATAGAAGAGAAGGAGAGGGGGCCGTGGTTCGATTTGCTGCCCCTATCAAAGTGCTGCCTGGGTCCAATAGACCCACTGGGACACATGGTAGGGCCGGCCCTGGTTATTACAAGAAACAAAGATCTGTAGTTTTACTCACTTGAAGACCTTTTCTGGCACTTTTTGTTTAGTTTAAATCAATATTTTTTGCTAGAAAATTATTTAGAACCCCAAAAACATTATATATAGATTTTTAGCAGAGACCCTAGGGAATAAAATGGCAATTGTTGCAATTTTTATGTCACACGGTATTTGCACAACGTTTTTTCAAAGCAATTTGTTTAGGAAAAAAACACTTTAATGAATTAAAAAAAAAAAAACACAATATATATCCCAATTTTTTTGTAACATATGGAAGATGATGTTACAACGATTAAATAGTACGATTAATACTTAACATTTTAAAATTGTGCATGCTTGTAGAATGGCAACAAACTACGGTACTTAAAAATCTCCATCTTGTGTATAAAAGTGAAGGAAAAGAAACAACTAATGGAAAGAATGTTATTATATGAAGCATTTACTCAAGATATAATATTTTTGTATCCTAGATTTTGTTACACACATTTTGTATCTTTACTTTTATTTTTTTATTCTTTCTCTTATGTCCAAGAAGTGATGAATTTATGTAATGTACAGATGCAATTTTTGTAATCTTGTACAAGTGTAAGAGATATATATATAATGTGTTTATATACACATACATACATACATATGTAAGCACTACAAATGTTACTTCTCCTGTTATTTAAATAAATATGTATATATTTTTCTCGATAAAAAGTTAGTGAAATAAAAAAAAAAAAAAGATAGGTTACCTGTTTAGAGTTATAGAAGAGGTCTAGAGCTAGAATTATTGCTCTCACTCTAACGATTGCGGTGATATCTCACATGTGGTGCGAATACCGTTGAACTATGCTTGCACGACCTGCGTATACCTTCTCTTCTGCGTGCGAGCACTGAGGATTTTTTCCTTATTTATTTATTTTTAATTTATTTATTTTACACTTTTCCTTTATTTATTTTGTATTCACTTTTATTCCTATTACAAGGAATGTAAATATTATTATTATTATTATTATTATAGTCATCTTTTTGGAGAGATCTGGGGTGAAAAAGACCCCAAATCTCTTCTTTAAAAACAAAAGATCAAAAAAAAAAGTTTGATCTTGTGCTTTAAAAAATAAAAAAAAATTATTTACTTTCACCCTGGACTTGTTGTGACATTATGACGTCGCTCTGTTCCTCCAAGGCCATGGAGGCGATCAAAGACAAACTAGTCTTTGTTCGCCTCTGTGACCAGCCGGCCGCACCGTCGGATCATTTCTCGGGCTCGCCGGTGAGAACAGTAAGCCTGAGACAGATCAGCGAGTGGTGGGGCGGTAAGCCGCTCAAACCGCTTTCATGAGAAAGCCAGCCGCTGGCTGAAAAAAAAAATAAAAATACCAGGGTTATTAGGTGATATCTTCAGCCACAACATGGGTAAACCACTTGCAAACTGCAACATACAGAATATACATATTGCAGTCGGCAAGTAGTTACATAACTGTGTCTTAAAGTGGAACTAAACTCCCTCAATCAATATTAACCATTTTGAATGCTGCTTGTATTTGTAAATAGATAGGAAGTTGTATTATATTTACTTGTTTTAAACTTTTTTTTTTACATTTCTTCAGTTGGTTTCTGGGCTAAACCAAAATGATGTCTCACATCCCAGGAGTCCTCATAGGAGGAGGGGCTTTTTCAGCTAAAGACACACCCCATACCTGCTTGCCTGAGCTAAGGGCACATGGATCCCAGGAAGTAAATGCCACATGAATCATGTGCCCTTACTTAAGATGGGGCACAATACCTCCCAATGACACCAACAATGGGGGCCAATGACACCAATGATAGGACACAATTCCTCCCAATGAAAACAAACATGGGGCATAATACCGCTCAATGACACCAACAATGGGGGCCAATGACACCAATGATAGGACACAATTCCTCCCAATCACAACAAAGATGGGGCACAATTCCTCTCAATGACACCAACAATGGGGCCCAATTACAGCAATGATAGAACACAATTCTTCCCAATGAAAACAAAGATGGAGCATTATTCCTCCCCAAGACACCAACAATGGGGGCCAATGACACCAATGATAGGACACAATTCCTCCCAATGACAACAAAGATGGGGCACTATTCCTCCCAATGACGTGGGCACAATTCCTCTCAGTGACACCATCAATGGGGCCCAATTACACCAATGATAGAACACAATTCCTCCCAATGACACCAACAATGGGGCCCAATTACACCAATGATAGAACACAATTCCTCCCAATGACACCAACAATGGGGTCCAATGACACCAATGATAGGACACAATTCCTCCCAATGAAAACAAAGATGGGGCACTATTCCTCCCAATTACAACAAATATGGGGCACAATTCCTCCCAATGACACCAACAATGGAGCCCAATTACACCAATGATAGAACAGAATTTCTCCAAATGAAAACAAATATGGGGCACAATACCTCCCAATGACACCAACAATGGGGTCCAATGACACCAATGATAGGACACAATTCCTCCCAATGAAAACAAAGATGGGGCACTATTCCTCCCAATTACAACAAATATGGGGCACAATTCCTCTCAATGACACCAACAATGGGGCCCAATTACACCAATGATAGAACAGAATTTCTCCAAATGAAAACAAATATGGGCACAATTCCTCCCAATGACACCAACAATGGGGCCCAATTACACCAATGATAGAACACAATTCCTCCCAATGACACCAACAATGGGGTCCAATGACACCAATGATAGGACACAATTCCTCCCAATGAAAACAAAGATGGGGCACTATTCCTCCCAATGACAACAAAGATGGGGCACTATTCCTCCCAATTACAACAAATATGGGGCACAATTCCTCCCAATGACACCAACAATGGAGCCCAATTACACCAATGATAGAACAGAATTTCTCCAAATGAAAACAAATATGGGGCACAATACCTCCCAATGACACCAACAATGGGGTCCAATGACACCAATGATAGGACACAATTCCTCCCAATGAAAACAAAGATGGGGCACTATTCCTCCCAATTACAACAAATATGGGGCACAATTCCTCTCAATGACACCAACAATGGGGCCCAATTACACCAATGATAGAACAGAATTTCTCCAAATGAAAACAAATATGGGGCACAATACCTCCCAATGACACCAACAATGGGGGCCAATGACACCAATGATAGGACACAATTCCTCCCAATGACAACAAAGATGGGGCATTGTTTATTCCCATTGATGTCAAGATCTTTTCTACTCCCAGTGGCCACAGCTTGGCCCCCCTTAAGTCTGAAGAAGAATAAACTGGTCCTTTGTTTAGAAAGTTTGAAGACCCCCGTTTTAAGGCATTCTAACATGGGTGTTACATGGGCTTCCCAATCACATGACGAAGCCAGCATTCTGTTGGTGACAGTGCAGTCACAGTGCGCTCGAAGTAAAAACATATACACCTATGTGATAGGATAACATAGCGCCCACCTCTGTGCCGCCTTATATATGTATACAGCTGGCAGGAAGGGGTTAAAGCTGAACTCCGGGCACATATATATATATAAAATGAATGCATCTCTGTATTCATTGATACATCATTAAAGTTATATTTCAATGCAAGCCCCTGAATTTTACCTGATATCAGCCTCTTGATTTCCCTGTACAGCTAAAGCTCAGACTGGGGGAGGGAGAAACAGCACAATGCCCCAATCAGGTTTGCTGCAGTGCAAGGAGCACACTGATAGGAGGGCGGAGAGATGGATCAGTTTTCTGCTTCTCCTTTCACTGTCCAGTCACAGGCTGGGGGGAGGGAAAGAGACCTATGAAGGCTAGTGGTTGAGGGGAGGTAAAACCCTCTGGTTGAGCTGCATTTTACCACCCACCACAACCGCTGCAACCTTAAGCCTCATGAACACTGGGGTGTTTTAAATGTCGCTTGTAGAGGTGTCTTGCTTTTTTTCCCCCCTGCCTCTCAATGCCCCTCTATGTTAGTCTAAGTGTCCAGGTTTAGAAGCGATTAGAGGCAGAAAAATGCCTGATGCGATTAAATGCATGTAAACGTACTTAAGCGCTAGGAGCATCAAGCACTTGGGCATTCGTTCATTTCAACGGCCAGAATAAATAAATATTCTGGCCAAGGAAATGAATAAACGACCAAGAGCTTGACGCACTTAAACGCCCCTAAACATGTTTACATTTCTGGCGCTGCCTCCTCACCACCTATCAATAGCCTTCTGAAGAACAATGCGAATGCGGATCGCTCCTAAGAGATCAAAGGACATGTGAATGAGCCCTGACTGTTATGGAACTGCAGAGAAAAGAAAAAGTCTCTGACCCTGCCGAACAAGGTTGTGCTGTGTGGCAGAGCTGTGTGAATCTCAGAACTGGATGGGCCAGAGTACAAATCCTTTGTAAAGCAGCTCCCATATATGTTGTTTCTATGTATTTAGCGATTTCCTGGAGTTAAGCTTTAACAGAAAGTCATTTTGGGCTTATAAATTAATAAACATATTCTAGGTTATTAATAATTATAGCGAAGTCCCCGCGCTCCCTGGCATTTTCCCTTCTTTTTTTTCTTGTAACTCCGTCACTTTTTGTCTTGTATTAAATATCTCAAAATTAAAATTAATATTAAAATAAAAAAGCCATACATTTACACTGCTTTCCATTAACAGGTACATCGGAATGATTAAGTCTCTATTGCCTCTAGAATTTCTTGCTGCAGGGATTCAATGAAGTGCTAAAATTTTAATTGAGGTGGAGCGTTCCGTGACCTCACCTTGTCTGCATGAATACATGCCTGGAAAGTCACAACATACAGCAACAATATCATATAATACTACTACTACTAATAATAATCATCATACTACTACTACTACTACTACTACTAAAAATAATCATACTACTACTACTAATAATAATAGTCATACTACTACTACTAATAATAATAATCAATCTACTACTACTAATAATAATCATGCTACTAATAATAATCATACTACTACTACTAAAAATAATCATACTACTACTACTAATAATAATAGTCATACTACTACTGCTACTAATAATAATAATAATCATACTACAGCTACTAATAAAAATCATACTACTACTACTAATAATAATAATAATCATACTACTACTGCTACTAATAATAATCATACTACTACTACTACTACTAATAATAATAATCATACTACTACTACTACTACTACTACTAATAATAATCATAATACTACTACTACTAATAATAATAATCATACTACTACTACTACTAATAATAATCATACTACTATTAATAATAAAATAATAATAATCATACTACTACTGCTACTAATAATAATCATACTACTATTAATAATAAAATAATAATAATCATACTACTACTGCTACTAATAATAATCATACTACTACTAATAATAATAATCATGCTACTAATAATAATCATACTACTACTGCTACTAATAATAATCATACTACTACTACTAATAATAATAATAATAATCATACTACTGCTACTAATAATAATCATACTACTACTAATAATAATAATCATACTACTACTACTACTACTACTACTAATAATAATAATAATAATCATACTACTACTACAAAAAATAATAATGATAATAATGATACTACTACTACTACTACTACTACTACTACTACTAATAATAATTATACTACTACTACTACTAATAATAATCATACTACTGCTGCTACTACTACTACTATTACTACTACTACTACTAATAATAATAATAATAATGATAATAATGATACTACTACTACTACTACTACTACTAATAATAAAATAATAATAATAACTACTACTACTAATAATAATAATAACTACTACTAATAATAATAATAATAACTACTACTAATAATGATACTACTACTACTACTACTACTAATAATAATAATCATACTGCTACTACTATTACTACTACTACTACTACTAATAATAATAACCATACTACTACGTACTAATGATAATAATAATAATAAAAAACATAAAATAATAATAATCATACTATTACTACTGCTACCACTAATATAAAAAAACTTTACTTTTAATCATTAACCACTTCAAGTCCACTTTCACCCCCTTCCTGCCCAGGCCAATTTTCAGCTTTCAGCGCTGTCACGCTTTGAGTGACAATTACTCAGTCATGCAAATAATTTTTTGGTACAAACAGAGATTTCTTTTGGAGGAATTTATTCACCACTTTTCACCACTTTTGTTTTTTTTGCTGTATAAATGAAAAAAAATTGGAACATTTTGAAAAATATATACAGTATTTTTTTTCTTATAAAATTTTTATATGTATTCTGCTACATTTTTTGGTAAAAATAACCAAAAACAATGTATACTTTTTAGTGCGTGTGAAAATGATAGAGTCTACAAACTATAAGATATAGATCTAAAAATTGATCAGTTGAGACCCTAAGATGCCAAACGCTGATATGTGGTATGGCAGTGATCAGGGCACTGGTATGGGGTATGGCATTGATCAGGGAGCTTGTATGGGGTATGATAGTGATCAGGATGTTGGTATGGCAGTGATCAGGACACTGGTATGGCATATGGGGTGATCAGGACATTGGTATGGGGAATGGTGATGATGAGGATGTTGCTATGGAGTATGGCAGTGATCAGGACGCTGGTATGGGGAATGGTGGTGATGAGGATGCTGGCATGGGGTATGATGGGGATGAGTATGCTGGTATGGTGGTGATCAGGATGCTGGTATGGGATATGGTGGTGATGAGGATGCTGTTATAGGGTATGGTGGTGATCAGGATGCTGGTATGGGATATGGTGGTGATGAGGATGCTGTTATAGGGTATGGTGGTGATCAGGATGCTGGTATGGGGTATGGTGGTGATGAGTATGCTGGTATGGGGTATGGTGGTGATGAGGATGCTGGTATAGGGTTTGGTGGTGATGAGGATGCTGGTATGGGGTATGGTGGTGATGAGGATGCTGGTATGGGGTATGGCGGTGATCAGGATGCCGGTATGGGATATGGTGGTGATGAGGATGCTGGTATGGGGTATGGTGGTGATGAGGATGCTGGTATGGGGTATGGTGGTGATGAGGATGCTGGTATAGGGTATGGTGGTGATCAGGATGCCGGTATGGGATATGGTGGTGATGAGGATGCTGGTATGGGGTATGGTGGTGATGAGGATGCTGGTATGGGGTATGGTGGTGATGAGGATGCTGGTATAGGGTTTGGTGGTGATGAGGATGCTGGTATGGGGTATGGTGGTGATGAGGATGCTGGTATAGGGTATGGTGGTGATCAGGATGCCGGTATGGGATATGGTGGTGATGAGGATGCTGGTATGGGGTATGGTGGTGATGAGGATGCTGGTATGGGGTATGGTGGTGATGAGGATGCTGGTATAGGGTTTGGTGGTGATGAGGATGCTGGTATGGGGTATGGTGGTGATGAGGATGCTGGTATGGGGTATGGCGGTGATCAGGATACTGGTATGGGATATGGTGGTGATGAGGATGCTGGTATGGGGTACGGTGGTGATGAGGATGCTGGTAGGGGGTATGGTGGTGATGAGTATGCTGGTATGGGGTATGGCAGTGATCAGGATGCTGATATGGGGTATGGTGGTGATGAGGATGCTGGTATGGGATATGGTGGTGAT
Source organism: Lithobates septentrionalis (assembly GCA_037952835.1). Lineage (NCBI taxonomy): Eukaryota > Metazoa > Chordata > Amphibia > Anura > Ranidae > Lithobates > Lithobates septentrionalis. The sequence goes on from JBBDGP010002372.1 coordinate 404,185, forward strand.
GAGGATGCTGGTATGGGGAATGGTGGTGATGAGGATGCTGGTATGGGGTATGGTGGTGATGAGGATGCTGGTATAGGGTATGGTGGTGATGAGGATGCTGGTATAGGGTATGGTGGTGATGAGGATGCTGGTATGGGGTATGGTGGTGATCAGGATGCTGGTATGGGGTATGGTGGTGATGAGGATACTGGTATGGGGAATGGTGGTGATGAGGATGCTGGTATGGGGTATGGTGGTGATGAGGATGCTGGTATGGGGAATGGTGGTGATCAGGATGCTGGTATGGGGTATGGTGGTGATGAGGATGCTGGTATGGGGTATGGTGGTGATGAGGATGCTGGTATGGGGTATGGTGGTGATGAGGATGCTGGTATGGTGGTGATGAGGATGCTGGTATAGGGTATGGTGGTGATGAGGATGCTGGTATAGGGTATGGTGGTGATGAGGATGCTGGTATGGTGGTGATTAGGATGCTGGTATGGGGTATGGTGGTGATGAGGATGCTGGTATGGGATATGGTGGTGATGAGGATGCTGGTATGGGGTATGGTGGTGATCAGGATGCTGGTATGGGGTATGGTGGTGATGAGGATGCTGGTATGGGGAATGGTGGTGATGAGGATGCTGGTATGGGGAATGGTGGTGATGAGGATGCTGGTATGGGGAATGGTGGTGATGAGGATTCTGGTATGGGGAATGGTGGTGATGAGGATGCTGGTATGGGGAATGGTGGTGATGAGGATGCTGGTATGGGGAATGGTGGTGATGAGGATGCTGGTATGGGAAATGGTGGTGATGAGGATGCTGGTATGGTGGTGATGAGGATGCTGGTATGGGGTATGGTGGTGATGAGGATGCTGGTATAGGGTATGGTGGTGATGAGGATGCTGGTATGGTGGTGATGAGGATGCTGGTATGGGGTATGGTGGTGATGAGGATGCTGGTATAGGGTATGGTGGTGATGAGGATGCTGGTATGGTGGTGATTAGGATGCTGGTATGGGGTATGGTGGTGATGAGGATGCTGGTATGGGGTATGGTGGTGATCAGGATGCTGGTATGGGGTATGGTGGTGATGAGGATGCTGGTATGGGATATGGTGGTGATGAGGATGCTGGTATGGGGAATGGTGGTGATGAGGATGCTGGTATGGGGAATGGTGGTGATGAGGATTCTGGTATGGGGAATGGTGGTGATGAGGATGCTGGTATGGGGAATGGTGGTGATGAGTATGCTGGTATGGGGTATGGCAGTGATCAGGATGCTGATATGGGGTATGGTGGTGATGAGGATGCTGGTATGGGATATGGTGGTGATGAGGATGCTGGTATGGGGAATGGTGGTGATGAGGATGCTGGTATGGGGTATGGTGGTGATGAGGATGCTGGTATAGGGTATGGTGGTGATGAGGATGCTGGTATAGGGTATGGTGGTGATGAGGATGCTGGTATGGGGTATGGTGGTGATCAGGATGCCGGTATGGGATATGGTGGTGATTAGGATGCTGGTATGGGGTATGGTGGTGATGAGGATACTGGTATGGGGAATGGTGGTGATGAGGATGCTGGTATGGGGAATGGTGGTGATGAGGATGCTGGTATGGAATATGGTGGTGATGAGGATGCTGGTATGGGATATGGTGGTGATGAGGATGCTGGTATGGGGTATGGTGGTGATGAGGATGCTGGTATGGGGAATGGTGGTGATCAGGATGCTGGTATGGGGAATGGTGGTGATGAGTATGCTGGTATGGGGTATGGCAGTGATCAGGATGCTGATATGGGGTATGGCGGTGATGAGGATGCTGGTATGGGATATGGTGGTGATGAGGATGCTGGTATGGGGAATGGTGGTGATGAGGATGCTGGTATGGGGTATGGTGGTGATGAGGATGCTGGTATAGGGTATGGTGGTGATGAGGATGCTGGTATGGGGTATGGTGGTGATCAGGATGCCGGTATGGGATATGGTGGTGATTAGGATGCTGGTATGGGGTATGGTGGTGATGAGGATACTGGTATGGGGAATGGTGGTGATGAGGATGCTGGTATGGGGTATGGTGGTGATGAGGATGCTGGTATGGGGAATGGTGGTGATCAGGATGCTGGTATGGGGTATGGTGGTGATGAGGATGCTGGTATGGGGTATGGTGGTGATCAGGATGCCGGTATGGGATATGGTGGTGATTAGGATGCTGGTATGGGGTATGGTGGTGATGAGGATGCTGGTATGGGGAATGGTGGTGATGAGGATGCTGGTATGGGGTATGGTGGTGATGAGGATGCTGGTATGGGGTATGGTGGTGATGAGGATGCTGGTATGGGGAATGGTGGTGATCAGGATGCTGGTATGGGGTATGGTGGTGATGAGGATGCAGGTATGGGGTATGGCGGTGATCAGGATGCCGGTATGGGATATGGTGGTGATTAGGATGCTGGTATGGGGTATGGTGGTGATGAGGATACTGGTATGGGGTATGGTGGTGATGAGGATGCTGGTATGGGGTATGGTGGTGATGAGGATGCTGGTATGGGGAATGGTGGTGATCAGGATGCTGGTATGGGGTATGGTGGTGATGAGGATGCTGGTATGGGGTATGGTGGTGATCAGGATGCTGGTATGGGGTATGGTGGTGATGAGGATGCTGGTATGGGGTATGGTGGTGATGAGGATGCTGGTATAGGGTTTGGTGGTGATGAGGATGCTGGTATGGGGTATGGTGGTGATGAGGATGCTGGTATGGGGTATGGCGGTGATCAGGATACTGGTATGGGATATGGTGGTGATGAGGATGCTGGTATGGGGTATGGTGGTGATTAGGATGCTGGTATGGGGTATGGTGGTGATGAGGATACTGGTATGGGGAATGGTGGTGATGAGGATGCTGGTATGGGGTATGGTGGTGATGAGGATGCTGGTATGGGGAATGGTGGTGATCAGGATGCTGGTATGGGATATGGTGGTGATTAGGATGCTGGTATGGGGTATGGTGGTGATGAGGATGCTGGTATGGGGTATGGTGGTGATGAGGATGCAGGTATGGGGTATGGCGGTGATCAGGATGCCGGTATGGGATATGGTGGTGATTAGGATGCTGGTATGGGGTATGGTGGTGATGAGGATACTGGTATGGGGAATGGTGGTGATGAGGATGCTGGTATGGGGTATGGTGGTGATGAGGATGCTGGTATGGGGAATGGTGGTGATCAGGATGCTGGTATGGGGTATGGTGGTGATGAGGATGCTGGTATGGGGTATGGTGGTGATCAGGATGCTGGTATGGGGTATGGTGGTGATGAGGATGCTGGTATGGGGTATGGTGGTGATGAGGATGCTGGTATGGGGTTTGGTGGTGATGAGGATGCTGGTATGGGGTATGGTGGTGATGAGGATGCTGGTATGGGGTATGGCGGTGATCAGGATACTGGTATGGGATATGGTGGTGATGAGGATGCTGGTATGGGGTATGGTGGTGATGAGGATACTGGTATGGGGTACGGTGGTGATGAGGATGCTGGTAGGGGGTATGGTGGTGATGAGTATGCTGGTATGGGGTATGGCAGTGATCAGGATGCTGATATGGGGTATGGTGGTGATGAGGATGCTGGTATGGGATATGGTGGTGATGAGGATGCTGGTATGGGGAATGGTGGTGATGAGGATGCTGGTATGGGGTATGGTGGTGATGAGGATGCTGGTATAGGGTATGGTGGTGATGAGGATGCTGGTATAGGGTATGGTGGTGATGAGGATGCTGGTATGGGGTATGGTGGTGATGAGGATACTGGTATGGGGTATGGTGGTGATGAGGATGCTGGTATGGGGAATGGTGGTGATGAGGATGCTGGTATGGGGTATGGTGGTGATGAGGATGCTGGTATGGGGAATGGTGGTGATCAGGATGCTGGTATGGGGTATGGTGGTGATGAGGATGCTGGTATGGGGTATGGTGGTGATGAGGATGCTGGTATGGGGTATGGTGGTGATGAGGATGCTGGTATGGTGGTGATGAGGATGCTGGTATAGGGTATGGTGGTGATGAGGATGCTGGTATAGGGTATGGTGGTGATGAGGATGCTGGTATGGTGGTGATGAGGATGCTGGTATAGGGTATGGTGGTGATGAGGATGCTGGTATGGGGTATGGTGGTGATGAGGATGCTGGTATGGGGTATGGTGGTGATGAGGATGCTGGTATGGTGGTGATGAGGATGCTGGTATAGGGTATGGTGGTGATGAGGATGCTGGTATGGGGTATGGTGGTGATGAGGATGCTGGTATGGTGGTGATGAGGATGCTGGTATAGGGTATGGTGGTGATGAGGATGCTGGTATGGGGTATGGTGGTGATGAGGATGCTGGTATGGGATATGGTGGTGATGAGGATGCTGGTATGGGGTATGGTGGTGATCAGGATGCTGGTATGGGGTATGGTGGTGATGAGGATGCTGGTATGGGGAATGGTGGTGATGAGGATGCTGGTATGGGGAATGGTGGTGATGAGGATGCTGGTATGGGGTATGGTGGTGATGAGGATGCTGGTATGGTGGTGATGAGGATGCTGGTATAGGGTATGGTGGTGATGAGGATGCTGGTATGGGGTATGGTGGTGATGAGGATGCTGGTATGGTGGTGATGAGGATGCTGGTATAGGGTATGGTGGTGATGAGGATGCTGGTATGGGGTATGGTGGTGATGAGGATGCTGGTATGGGGTATGGTGGTGATCAGGATGCTGGTATGGGGTATGGTGGTGATGAGGATGCTGGTATGGGGAATGGTGGTGATGAGGATGCTGGTATGGGGAATGGTGGTGATGAGGATGCTGGTATGGGGAATGGTGGTGATGAGGATTCTGGTATGAGGAATGGTGGTGATGAGGATGCTGGTATGGGGAATGGTGGTGATGAGGATGCTGGTATGGGGAATGGTGGTGATGAGGATGCTGGTATGGGAAATGGTGGTGATGAGGATGCTGGTATGGTGGTGATGAGGATGCTGGTATGGGGTCTGGTGGTGATGAGGATGCTGGTATGGGGTATGGTGGTGATGAGGATGCTGGTATGGTGGTGATGAGGATGCTGGTATGGGGAATGGTGGTGATGAGGATGCTGGTATGGGGTATGGTGGTGATGAGGATGCTGGTATGGGGAATGGTGGTGATCAGGATGCTGGTATGGGGAATGGTGGTGATGAGGATGCTGGTATGGGATATGGTGGTGATGAGGATGCTGGTATGGGGAATGGTGGTGATGAGGATGCTGGTATGGGGAATGGTGGTGATGAGGATTCTGGTATGGGGAATGGTGGTGATGAGGATGCTGGTATGGGGAATGGTGGTGATGAGTATGCTGGTATGGGGTATGGCAGTGATCAGGATGCTGATATGGGGTATGGTGGTGATGAGGATGCTGGTATGGGATATGGTGGTGATGAGGATGCTGGTATGGGGAATGGTGGTGATGAGGATGCTGGTATGGGGTATGGTGGTGATGAGGATGCTGGTATAGGGTATGGTGGTGATGAGGATGCTGGTATAGGGTATGGTGGTGATGAGGATGCTGGTATGGGGTATGGTGGTGATCAGGATGCTGGTATGGGGTATGGTGGTGATGAGGATACTGGTATGGGGAATGGTGGTGATGAGGATGCTGGTATGGGGTATGGTGGTGATGAGGATGCTGGTATGGGGAATGGTGGTGATCAGGATGCTGGTATGGGGTATGGTGGTGATGAGGATGCTGGTATGGGGTATGGTGGTGATGAGGATGCTGGTATGGGGTATGGTGGTGATGAGGATGCTGGTATGGTGGTGATGAGGATGCTGGTATAGGGTATGGTGGTGATGAGGATGCTGGTATAGGGTATGGTGGTGATGAGGATGCTGGTATGGGGTATGGTGGTGATCAGGATGCTGGTATGGGGAATGGTGGTGATGAGGATGCTGGTATGGGGAATGGTGGTGATGAGGATTCTGGTATGGGGAATGGTGGTGATGAGGATGCTGGTATGGGGAATGGTGGTGATGAGGATGCTGGTATGGGGAATGGTGGTGATGAGGATGCTGGTATGGGGAATGGTGGTGATGAGGATGCTGGTATGGTGGTGATGAGGATGCTGGTATGGGGTATGGTGGTGATGAGGATGCTGGTATGGGGTATGGTGGTGATGAGGATGCTGGTATGGTGGTGATGAGGATGCTGGTATGGGGTATGGTGGTGATGAGGATGCTGGTATAGGGTATGGTGGTGATGAGGATGCTGGTATGGTGGTGATTAGGATGCTGGTATGGGGTATGGTGGTGATGAGGATGCTGGTATGGGGTATGGTGGTGATGAGGATGCTGGTATAGGGTATGGTGGTGATGAGGATGCTGGTATGGTGGTGATTAGGATGCTGGTATGGGGTATGGTGGTGATCAGGATGCTGGTATGGGATATGGTGGTGATGAGGATGCTGGTATGGGGTATGGTGGTGATCAGGATGCTGGTATGGGGTATGGTGGTGATGAGGATGCTGGTATGGGATATGGTGGTGATGAGGATGCTGGTATGGGGAATGGTGGTGATGAGGATGCTGGTATGGGGAATGGTGGTGATGAGGATTCTGGTATGGGGAATGGTGGTGATGAGGATGCTGGTATGGGGAATGGTGGTGAGGAGGATGCTGGTATGGGGAATGGTGGTGATGAGGATGCTGGTATGGGATATGGTGGTGATGAGGATGCTGGTATGGGGTATGGTGGTGATGAGGATGCTGGTATGGGGTATGGTGGTGATGAGGATGCTGGTATGGGGTATGGTGGTGATGAGGATGCTGGTATGGGGTATGGTGGTGATGAGGATGCTGGTATGGGGAATGGTGGTGATGAGGATGCTGGTATGGGGAATGGTGGTGATGAGGATTCTGGTATGAGGAATGGTGGTGATGAGGATGCTGGTATGGGGAATGGTGGTGATGAGGATGCTGGTATGGGGAATGGTGGTGATGAGGATGCTGGTATGGGAAATGGTGGTGATGAGGATGCTGGTATGGTGGTGATGAGGATGCTGGTATGGGGTCTGGTGGTGATGAGGATGCTGGTATGGGGTATGGTGGTGATGAGGATGCTGGTATGGTGGTGATGAGGATGCTGGTATGGGGAATGGTGGTGATGAGGATGCTGGTATGGGGTATGGTGGTGATGAGGATGCTGGTATGGGGAATGGTGGTGATCAGGATGCTGGTATGGGGAATGGTGGTGATGAGGATGCTGGTATGGGATATGGTGGTGATGAGGATGCTGGTATGGGGAATGGTGGTGATGAGGATGCTGGTATGGGGAATGGTGGTGATGAGGATTCTGGTATGGGGAATGGTGGTGATGAGGATGCTGGTATGGGGAATGGTGGTGATGAGTATGCTGGTATGGGGTATGGCAGTGATCAGGATGCTGATATGGGGTATGGTGGTGATGAGGATGCTGGTATGGGATATGGTGGTGATGAGGATGCTGGTATGGGGAATGGTGGTGATGAGGATGCTGGTATGGGGTATGGTGGTGATGAGGATGCTGGTATAGGGTATGGTGGTGATGAGGATGCTGGTATAGGGTATGGTGGTGATGAGGATGCTGGTATGGGGTATGGTGGTGATCAGGATGCTGGTATGGGGTATGGTGGTGATGAGGATACTGGTATGGGGAATGGTGGTGATGAGGATGCTGGTATGGGGTATGGTGGTGATGAGGATGCTGGTAGGGGGTATGGTGGTGATGAGGATACTGGTATGGGGAATGGTGGTGATGAGGATGCTGGTATGGGGTATGGTGGTGATGAGGATGCTGGTATAGGGTATGGTGGTGATGAGGATGCTGGTATAGGGTATGGTGGTGATGAGGATGCTGGTATGGGGTATGGTGGTGATCAGGATGCTGGTATGGGGTATGGTGGTGATGAGGATACTGGTATGGGGAATGGTGGTGATGAGGATGCTGGTATGGGGTATGGTGGTGATGAGGATGCTGGTATAGGGTATGGTGGTGATGAGGATGCTGGTATAGGGTATGGTGGTGATGAGGATGCTGGTATGGGGTATGGTGGTGATCAGGATGCTGGTATGGGGTATGGTGGTGATGAGGATACTGGTATGGGGAATGGTGGTGATGAGGATGCTGGTATGGGGTATGGTGGTGATGAGGATGCTGGTATAGGGTATGGTGGTGATGAGGATGCTGGTATGGGGAATGGTGGTGATCAGGATGCTGGTATGGGGTATGGTGGTGATGAGGATGCTGGTATGGGGTATGGTGGTGATGAGGATGCTGGTATGGGGTATGGTGGTGATGAGGATGCTGGTATGGTGGTGATGAGGATGCTGGTATAGGGTATGGTGGTGATGAGGATGCTGGTATAGGGTATGGTGGTGATGAGGATGCTGGTATGGTGGTGATTAGGATGCTGGTATGGGGTATGGTGGTGATGAGGATGCTGGTATGGGATATGGTGGTGATTAGGATGCTGGTATGGGGTATGGTGGTGATGAGGATGCTGGTATGGGATATGGTGGTGATCAGGATGCTGGTATGGGGAATGGTGGTGATGAGGATGCTGGTATGGGGAATGGTGGTGATGAGGATTCTGGTATGGGGAATGGTGGTGATGAGGATGCTGGTATGGGGAATGGTGGTGATGAGGATGCTGGTATGGGGAATGGTGGTGATGAGGATGCTGGTATGGTGGTGATGAGGATGCTGGTATGGGGAATGGTGGTGATGAGGATGCTGGTATGGTGGTGATGAGGATGCTGGTATGGTGGTGATGAGGATGCTGGTATAGGGTATGGTGGTGATGAGGATGCTGGTATGGGGTATGGTGGTGATGAGGATGCTGGTATGGTGGTGATGAGGATGCTGGTATGGGGTATGGTGGTGATGAGGATGCTGGTATAGGGTATGGTGGTGATGAGGATGCTGGTATAGGGTATGGTGGTGATGAGGATGCTGGTATGGTGGTGATTAGGATGCTGGTATGGGGTATGGTGGTGATGAGGATGCTGGTATGGGGTATGGTGGTGATCAGGATGCTGGTATGGGGTATGGTGGTGATGAGGATGCTGGTATGGGATATGGTGGTGATGAGGATGCTGGTATGGGGAATGGTGGTGATGAGGATGCTGGTATGGGGAATGGTGGTGATGAGGATTCTGGTATGGGGAATGGTGGTGATGAGGATGCTGGTATGGGGAATGGTGGTGAGGAGGATGCTGGTATGGGGAATGGTGGTGATGAGGATGCTGGTATGGGATATGGTGGTGATGAGGATGCTGGTATGGGGTATGGTGGTGATGAGGATGCTGGTATGGGGTATGGTGGTGATGAGGATGCTGGTATGGGGTATGGTGGTGATGAGGATGCTGGTATGGGGTATGGTGGTGATGAGGATGCTGGTATGGGATATGGTGGTGATGAGGATGCTGGTATGGGATATGGTGGTGATGAGGATGCTGGTATGGGATATGGTGGTGATGAGGATGCTGGTATGGGATATGGTGGTGATGAGGATGCTGGTATAGGGTATGGCGGTGATCAGGATGCTGGTATGGGGTATGGTGGTGATGAGGATGCTGGTATGGACTATGGTGGTGATGAGGATGCTGGTATGGGGTATGGCGGTGATCATACTACTACTACTACTAATAATAATAATCATACTACTACTACTAATAATAATCATACTACTATTAATAATAAAATAATAATAATCATACTACTACTAATAATAATAATCATGCTACTAATAATAATCATACTACTACTGCTACTAATAATAATCATACCACTGCTACTAATAATAATCATACTACTACTACTACTACTAATAATAATAATAATCATACTACTACTACTACTACTACTACTAATAATAATAATAATACTGATACTACTACTAATAATAATAATTATACTACTACTAGTACTAATAATACTGATACTACTACTACTAATAATAATCATACTACTGCTACTACTACTACTACTATTACTACTAATAATAATAATAATAATAACTACTACTAATAATAATAATAATAATAACTACTACTAATAATGATACTACTACTACTACTACTACTACTACTACTACTAATAATAACTACTACTAATAATAATAATAATAACTACTACTAATAATGATACTACTACTACTACTAATAATAATAATAATCATACTACTACTACTACTACTAATAATAATAATAACCATACTACTACGTACTAATGATAATAATAATAATAAAAAACATAAAATAATAATAATCATACTATTACTACTGCTACCACTAATATAAAACAACTTTACTTTTAATCATTAACCACTTCAAGTCCACTTTCACCCCCTTCCTGCCCAGGCCAATTTTCAGCTTTCAGCGCTGTCACGCTTTGAGTGACAATTACTCAGTCATGCAAATAATTTTTTGGTACAAACAGAGATTTCTTTTGGAGGAATTTATTCACCACTTTTCACCACTTTTGTTTTTTTTGCTGTATAAATGAAAAAAAATTGGAACATTTTGAAAAATATATACAGTATTTTTTTTCTTATAAAATTTTTATATGTATTCTGCTACATTTTTTGGTAAAAATAACCAAAAACAATGTATACTTTTTAGTGCGTGTGAAAATGATAGAGTCTACAAACTATAAGATATAGATCTAAAAATTGATCAGTTGAGACCCTAAGATGCCAAACGCTGATATGTGGTATGGCAGTGATCAGGGCACTGGTATGGGGTATGGCATTGATCAGGGAGCTTGTATGGGGTATGATAGTGATCAGGATGTTGGTATGGCAGTGATCAGGACACTGGTATGGCATATGGGGTGATCAGGACATTGGTATGGGGAATGGTGATGATGAGGATGTTGCTATGGAGTATGGCAGTGATCAGGACGCTGGTATGGTATATGGGGGGATCAGGACGCTGGTATGGGGAATGGTGGTGATGAGGATGCTGGCATGGGGTATGATGGGGATGAGTATGCTGGTATGGTGGTGATCAGGATGCTGGTATGGGATATGGTGGTGATGAGTATGCTGTTATAGGGTATGGTGGTGATCAGGATGCTGGTATGGGGAATGGTGGTGATCAGGATGCTGGTATGGGATATGGTGGTGATGAGGATGCTGGTATGGGGTATGGTGGTGATGAGGATGCTGGTATGGGGTACGGTGGTGATGAGGATGCTGGTAGGGGGTATGGTGGTGATGAGTATGCTGGTATGGGGAATGGTGGTGATCAGGATGCTGGTATGGGATATGGTGGTGATGAGGATGCTGGTATGGGGTATGGTGGTGATGAGGATGCTGGTATGGGGTATGGTGGTGATGAGGATGCTGGTATGGGTATGGCGGAGATCAGGATGCTGGTATGGGATATGGTGGTGATGAGGATGCTGGTATGGGGTATGGTGGTGATGAGGATGCTGGTATGGGGTACGGTGGTGATGAGGATGCTGGTAGGGGGTATGGTGGTGATGAGTATGCTGGTATGGGGTATGGTGGTGATGAGGATGCTGGTATGGGGTATGGCAGTGATCAGGATGCTGGTATGGGGCATGGTGGTGATGAGGATGCTGGTATGGGATATGGTGGTGATGAGGATGCTGGTATGGGGTATGGTGGTGATCAGGATGCTGGTATGGGGTATGGCGGTGATGAGGATGCTGGTATGGGGAATGGTGGTGATGAGGATGCTGGTATGGGGTATGGCGGTGATCAGGATGCTGGTATGGTGGTAATGAGGATGCTGGTATGGGGTATGGTGGTGATGAGGATGCTGGTATGGGGTATGGCGGTGATGAGGATGCTGGTATGGTGGTGATGAGGATGCTGGTATGGGGTATGGTGGTGATGAGGATGCTGGTATAGGGTATGGTGGTGATGAGGATGCTGGTATGGGGTATGGTGGTGATGAGGATGCTGGTATGGCGGTGATGAGGATGCTGGTATAGGGTATGGTGGTGATGAGGATGCTGGTATGGTGGTGATGAGGATGCTGGTATGGGGTATGGTGGTGATGAGGATGCTGGTATAGGGTATGGTGGTGATGAGGATGCTGGTATGGGGTATGGTGGTGATGAGGATGCTGGTATGGGGTATGGTGGTGATGAGGATGCTGGTATAGGGTATGGTGGTGATGAGGATGCTGGTATGGGGTATGGTGGTGATGAGGATGCTGGTATGGTGGTGATGAGGATGCTGGTATAGGGTATGGTGGTGATGAGGATGCTGGTATGGTGGTGATGGGGATGCTGGTATGGGATATGGTGGTGATGAGGATGCTGGTATGGGGTATGGTGGTGATGAGGATGCTGGTATAGGGTATGGTGGTGATGAGGATGCTGGTATGGGATATGGTGGTGATGAGGATTCTGGTATAGGGTATGGTGGTGATGAGGATGCTGGTATGGGGTATGGTGGTGATGAGGATGCTGGTATGGGGTATGGTGGTGATGAGGATGCTGGTATGGGGTATGGTGGTGATGAGGATGCTGGTATGGGGTATGGTGGTGATGAGGATGCTGGTATGGGGAATGGTGGTGATGAGGATGCTGGTATGGGGTATGGTGGTGTTGAGGATGCTGGTATGGGGTATGGTGGAGATGAGGATGCTGGTATGGGATATGGTGGTGATGAGGATTCTGGTATGGACTATGGTGGTGATGAGGATGCTGGTATGGGATATGGTGGTGATGAGGATGCTGGTATGGGGTATGGTGGTGATCAGGATGCTGGTATGGGGAATGGTGGTGATGAGGATGCTGGTATGGGGTATGGTGGTGATGAAGATGCTGGTATGGGGTATGGTGGTGATGAGGATGCTGGTATGGGGTATGGTGGTGATGAGGATGCTGGTATGGTGGTGATGAGGATGCTGGTATAGGGTATGGTGGTGATGAGGATGCTGGTATGGGGTATGGTGGTGATGAGGATGCTGGTATAGGGTATGGTGGTGATGAGGATGCTGGTATGGGGAATGGTGGTGATGAGGATGCTGGTATGGGGAATGGTGGTGATGAGGATGCTGGTATGGGGTATGGTGGTGATGAGGATACTGTTATGGGGTATGGTGGTGATCAGAATGCTGGTATGGGGTATGGTGGTGATGAGGATGCTGGTATAGGGTATGGTGGTGATGAGGATGCTGGTATGGGGAATGGTGGTGATGAGGATGCTGGTATGGGGAATGGTGGTGATGAGGATGCTGGTATGGGGAATGGTGGTGATGAGGATGCTGGTATGGGGTATGGTGGTGATGAGGATACTGTTATGGGGTATGGTGGTGATGAGGATGCTGGTATGGGGTATGGTGGTGATGAGTATGCTGGTATGGGGTATGTCGGTGATCAGGATGCTGGTATGGGGTATGGCGGTGATGAGGATGCTGTTATAGGGTATGGTGGTGATGAGGATGCTGGTATGGGGAATGGTGGTGATGAGGATGCTGGTATGGGGTTTGGTGGAGATGAGGATGCTGGTATGGGGTATGGTGGTGATGAGGATGCTGGTATGGGGTATGGTGGTGATCAGGATGCTGGTATGGGGTATGGTGGTGATGAGGATGCTGGTATGGGGTATGGCGGTGATCAGGATGCTAGTATGGTGGTGGTGAGGATGCTGGTATGGTGGTGATGAGGATGCTGGTATGGTGGTGATGAGGATGCTGGTATAGGGTATGGTGGTGATGAGGATGCTGGTATAGGGTATGGTGGTGATGAGGATGCTGGTATGGGGTATGGTGGTGATCAGAATGCTGGTATGGGGTATGTCGGTGATGAGGATGCTGGTATGGTGGTGATGAGGATGCTGGTATGGGGTATGGTGGTGATGAGGATGCTGGTATGGGGTATGGTGGTGATCAGGATGCTGGTATGGGGTATGTCGGTGATGAGGATGCTGGTATGGTGGTGATGAGGATGCTGGTATGGGGTATGGTGGTGATCAGGATGCTGGTATGGGGTATGGTGGTGATCAGGATGCTGGTATGGAGTATGGCGGTGATGAGGATGCTGGTATCGTGGTGATGAGGATGCTGGTATAGGGTATGGTGGTGATGAGGATGCTGGTATGGACTATGGTGGTGATGAGGATGCTGGTATGGGGTATGGTGGTGATGAGGATGCTGGTATGGACTATGGTGGTGATGAGGATGCTGGTATGGGGTATGGCGGTGATCAGGATGCTAGTATGGTGGTGATGAGGATGCTGGTATGGTGGTGATGAGGATGCTGGTATGGTGGTGATGAGGATGCTGGTATGGGGTATGGTGGTGATCAGAATGCTGGTATGGGGTATGTCGGTGATGAGGATGCTGGTATGGTGGTGATGAGGATGCTGGTATGGGGTATGGTGGTGATGAGGATGCTGGTATGGGGTATAGTGGTGATCAGGATGCTGGTATGGAGTATGGCGGTGATGAGGATGCTGGTATGGTGGTGATGAGGATGCTGGTATGGGGTATGGTGGTGATGAAGATGCTGGTATGGGGTATAGTGGTGATCAGGATGCTGGTATGGAGTATGGCGGTGATGAGGATGCTGGTATGGTGGTGATTAGGATGCTGGTATGGGGTATGGTGGTGATGAGGATGCTGGTATGGGGTATGGTGGTGATCAGGATGCTGGTATGGAGTATGGCGGTGATGAGGATGCTGGTATGGTGGTGATGAGGATGCTGGTATGGGGTATGGTGGTGATGAGGATGCTGGTATGGGATATGGTGGTGATGAGGATGCTGGTATGGGGAATGGTGGTGATGAGGATGCTGGTATGGGGAATGGTGGTGATGAGTATGCTGGTATGGGGTATGGCAGTGATCAGGATGCTGATATGGGGTATGGTGGTGATGAGGATGCTGGTATGGGATATGGTGGTGATGAGGATGCTGGTATGGGGAATGGTGGTGATGAGGATGCTGGTATGGGGTATGGTGGTGATGAGGATGCTGGTATAGGGTATGGTGGTGATGAGGATGCTGGTATAGGGTATGGTGGTGATGAGGATGCTGGTATAGGGTATGGTGGTGATGAGTATGCTGGTATGGGGTATGGTGGTGATGAGGATGCTGGTATGGGGAATGGTGGTGATCAGGATGCTGGTATGGGGTATGGTGGTGATGAGGATACTGGTATGGGGAATGGTGGTGATCAGGATGCTGGTATGGGGAATGGTGGTGATGAGGATGCTGGTATGGGGTATGGTGGTGATGAGGATGCTGGTATGGTGGTGATGAGGATGCTGGTATAGGGTATGGTGGTGATGAGGATGCTGGTATAGGGTATGGTGGTGATGAGGATGCTGGTATGGTGGTGATTAGGATGCTGGTATGGGGTATGGTGGTGATGAGGATGCTGGTATGGGATATGGTGGTGATGAGGATGCTGGTATGGGGTATGGTGGTGATGAGGATGCTGGTATGGGGAATGGTGGTGATGAGGATGCTGGTATGGGAAATGGTGGTGATGAGGATGCTGGTATGGGGAATGGTGGTGATGAGGATTCTGGTATGGGGAATGGTGGTGATGAGGATGCTGGTATGGGGAATGGTGGTGATGAGGATGCTGGTATGGGGAATGGTGGTGATGAGGATGCTGGTATGGGGAATGGTGGTGATGAGGATGCTGGTATGGTGGTGATGAGGATGCTGGTATGGGGTATGGTGGTGATGAGGATGCTGGTATGGGGTATGGTGGTGATGAGGATGCTGGTATGGTGGTGATGAGGATGCTGGTATGGGGTATGGTGGTGATGAGGATGCTGGTATAGGGTATGGTGGTGATGAGGATGCTGGTATGGTGGTGATGAGGATGCTGGTATGGGGTATGGTGGTGATCAGGATGCTGGTATGGGGTATGGTGGTGATGAGGATGCTGGTATGGTGGTGATTAGGATGCTGGTATGGGGTATGGTGGTGATGAGGATGCTGGTATGGGATATGGTGGTGATGAGGATGCTGGTATGGGGAATGGTGGTGATGAGGATGCTGGTATGGGGAATGGTGGTGATGAGGATTCTGGTATGGGGAATGGTGGTGATGAGGATGCTGGTATGGGGAATGGTGGTGATGAGGATGCTGGTATGGGGAATGGTGATGATGAGGATGCTGGTATGGGATATGGTGGTGATGAGGATGCTGGTATGGGGTATGGTGGTGATGAGGATGCTGGTATGGGGTATGGTGGTGATGAGGATGCTGGTATGGGGTATGGTGGTGATGAGGATGCTGGTATGGGGTATGGTGGTGATGACGATGCTGGTATGGGGTATGGTGGTGATGAGGATGCTGGTATGGGGTATGGTGGTGATGAGGATGCTGGTATGGGATATGGTGGTGATGAGGATGCTGGTATGGGGTATGGTGGTGATGAGGATGCTGGTATGGGGTATGGCGGTGATCAGGATGCTGGTATGGGGTATGGTGGTGATGAGGATGCTGGTATAGGGTATGGTGGTGATGAGGATTCTGGTATGGACTATGGTGGTGATGAGGATGCTGGTATGGGGTATGGCGGTGATCATACTACTACTACTACTAATAATAATAATCATACTACTACTGCTACTAATAATAATCATACTACTACTACTAATAATAATCATACTACTATTAATAATAAAATAATAATAATCATACTACTACTACTAATAATAATCATGCTACTAATAATAATCATACTACTACTGCTACTAATAATAATCATACTACTACTACTAAAAATAATAATAATCATACTACTACTGCTACTAATAATAATCATACTACTACTACTACTACTAATAATAATAATAATCATACTACTACTAATAATAATAATCATACTACTACTACTACTACTACTACTACTACTACTACTACTACTAATAATAATAATAATCATACTACTACTACAAAAAATAATAATGATAATAATGATACTACTACTACTACTAATAATAATAATAATACTGATACTACTACTAATAATAATAATTATACTACTGCTAGTACTAATAATACTGATACTACTACTACTAATAATAATCATACTACTGCTACTACTACTACTACTATTACTACTACTACTACTACTAATAATAATAATAATAATAATAATAACTACTACTACTAATAATAATAATAATAACTACTACTAATAATGATACTACTACTACTACTACTACTACTACTACTACTAATAATAACTACTACTAATAATAATAATAATAACTACTACTAATAATGATACTACTACTACTACTAATAATAATAATAATCATACTGCTACTACTATTACTACTACTACTACTACTACTACTAATAATAATAACCATACTACTACGTACTAATGATAATAATAATAATAAAAAACATAAAATAATAATAATCATACTATTACTACTGCTACCACTAATATAAAAAAACTTTACTTTTAATCATTAACCACTTCAAGTCCACTTTCACCCCCTTCCTGCCCAGGCCAATTTTCAGCTTTCAGCGCTGTCACGCTTTGAGTGACAATTACTCAGTCATGCAAATAATTTTTTGGTACAAACAGAGATTTCTTTTGGAGGAATTTATTCACCACTTGTTTTTTTGGTTTTTTTGTTGTATAAATGAAAAAAAAATTGGAACATTTTGAAAAATATATACAGTATTTTTTTTCTTATAAAATTTTTATATGTATTCTGCTACATTTTTTGGTAAAAATAACCAAAAACAATGTATACTTTTTAGTGCGTGTGAAAATGATAGAGTCTACAAACTATAAGATATAGATCTAAAAATTGATCAGTTGAGACCCTAAGATGCCAAACGCTGATATGTGGTATGGCAGTGATCAGGGCACTGGTATGGGGTATGGCATTGATCAGGGAGCTTGTATGGGGTATGATAGTGATCAGGATGTTGGTATGGCAGTTATCAGGTCACTGGTATGGCATATGGGGTGATCAGGACATTGGTATGGGGAATGGTGATGATGAGGATGTTGCTATGGAGTATGGCAGTGATCAGGACGCTGGTATGGTATATGGGGGGATCAGGACGCTGGTATGGGGAATGGTGGTGATGAGGATGCTGGCATGGGGTATGATGGGGATGAGTATGCTGGTATGGTGGTGATCAGGATGCTGGTATGGGATATGGTGGTGATGAGTATGCTGTTATAGGGTATGGTGGTGATCAGGATGCTGGTATGGGGTATGGTGGTGATGAGGATGCTGGTATGGGGTATGGTGGTTATGAGGATGCTGGTATGGGGTATGGCGGTGATCAGGATGCTGGTATGGGATATGGTGGTGATGAGGATGCTGGTATGGGGTATGGTGGTGATGAGGATGCTGGTATGGGGTACGGTGGTGATGAGGATGCTGGTAGGGGGTATGGTGGTGATGAGTATGCTGGTATGGGGTATGGTGGTGATGAGGATGCTGGTATGGGGAATGGTGGTGATGAGGATGCTGGTATGGGATATGGTGGTGATGAGGATGCTGGTATGGGGTATGGTGGTGATCAGGATGCTGGTATGGGGAATGGTGGTGATGAGGATGCTGGTATGGGGTATGGTGGTGATGAGGATGCTGGTATAGGGTATGGTGGTGATGAGGATGCTGGTATAGGGTATGGTGGTGATGAGGATGCTGGTATGGGGTATGGTGGTGATCAGGATGCTGGTATGGGGTATGGTGGTGATGAGGATGCTGGTATGGGGAATGGTGGTGATGAGGATGCTGGTATGGGGAATGGTGGTGATGAGGATGCTGGTATGGGGTATGGTGGTGATGAGGATGCTGGTATGGGGAATGGTGGTGATGAGGATGCTGGTATGGGGTATGGTGGTGATGAGGATACTGTTATGGGGTATGGTGGTGATCAGAATGCTGGTATGGGGTGTGTCGGTGATCAGGATGCTGGTATGGGATATGGTGGTGATGAGGATGCTGGTATGGGGAATGGTGGTGATGAGGATGCTGGTATGGGATATGGTGGTGATGAGGATGCTGGTATGGGGAATGGTGGTGATGAGGATGCTGGTATGGGATATGGTGGTGATGAGGATGCTGGTATGGGGTATGGCGGTGATCAGGATGCTGGTATGGGATATGGTGGTGATGAGGATGCTGGTAGGGGGTATGGTGGTGATGAGTATGCTGGTATGGGGTATGGCAGTGATGAGGATGCTGATATGGGGAATGGTGGTGATGAGGATGCTGGTATGGGGTATGGTGGTGATCAGGATGCTGGTATGGGGTATGGTGGTGATGAGGATGCTGGTATGGGGTATGGTGGTGATGAGGATGCTGGTATGGTGGTGATGAGGATGCTGGTATAGGGTATGGTGGTGATGAGGATGCTGGTATGGGGAATGGTGGTGATGAGGATGCTGGTATGGGATATGGTGGTGATGAGGATGCTGGTAGGGGGTATGGTGGTGATGAGTATGCTGGTATGGGGTATGGCAGTGATGAGGATGCTGATATGGGGAATGGTGGTGATGAGGATGCTGGTATGGGGTATGGTGGTGATCAGGATGCTGGTATGGGGTATGGTGGTGATGAGGATGCTGGTATGGGGTATGGTGGTGATCAGGATGCTGGTATGGGGTATGGTGGTGATGAGGATGCTGGTATGGGGTATGGTGGTGATGAGGATGCTGGTATGGGGAATGGTGGTGATGAGGATGCTGGTATGGGATATGGTGGTGATGAGGATGCTGGTATGGGGTATGGTGGTGATCAGGATGCTGGTATGGGGAATGGTGGTGATGAGGATGCTGGTATGGGGTATGGTGGTGATGAGGATGCTGGTATAGGGTATGGTGGTGATGAGGATGCTGGTATAGGGTATGGTGGTGATGAGGATGCTGGTATGGGGTATGGTGGTGATCAGGATGCTGGTATGGGGTATGGTGGTGATGAGGATGCTGGTATGGGGAATGGTGGTGATGAGGATGCTGGTATGGGGAATGGTGGTGATGAGGATGCTGGTATGGGGTATGGTGGTGATGAGGATGCTGGTATGGGGAATGGTGGTGATGAGGATGCTGGTATGGGGTATGGTGGTGATGAGGATACTGTTATGGGGTATGGTGGTGATCAGAATGCTGGTATGGGGTGTGTCGGTGATCAGGATGCTGGTATGGGATATGGTGGTGATGAGGATGCTGGTATGGGGAATGGTGGTGATGAGGATGCTGGTATGGGATATGGTGGTGATGAGGATGCTGGTATGGGGAATGGTGGTGATGAGGATGCTGGTATGGGATATGGTGGTGATGAGGATGCTGGTATGGGGTATGGCGGTGATCAGGATGCTGGTATGGGATATGGTGGTGATGAGGATGCTGGTAGGGGGTATGGTGGTGATGAGTATGCTGGTATGGGGTATGGCAGTGATGAGGATGCTGATATGGGGAATGGTGGTGATGAGGATGCTGGTATGGGGTATGGTGGTGATCAGGATGCTGGTATGGGGTATGGTGGTGATGAGGATGCTGGTATGGGGTATGGTGGTGATGAGGATGCTGGTATGGTGGTGATGAGGATGCTGGTATAGGGTATGGTGGTGATGAGGATGCTGGTATGGGGAATGGTGGTGATGAGGATGCTGGTATGGGGAATGGTGGTGATGAGGATGCTGGTATGGTGGTGATGAGGATGCTGGTATGGGGAATGGTGGTGATGAGGATGCTGGTATGGTGGTGATGAGGATGCTGGTATAGGGTATGGTGGTGATGAGGATGCTGGTATGGTGGTGATGAGGATGCTGGTATGGGGAATGGTGGTGATGAGGATGCTGGTATGGGGAATGGTGGTGATGAGGATTCTGGTATGGGGAATGGTGGTGATGAGGATGCTGGTATGGGGTATGGTGGTGATGAGGATGCTGGTATGGGGAATGGTGGTGATGAGGATGCTGGTATGGGGAATGGTGGTGATGAGGATGCTGGTATGGGGAATGGTGGTGATGAGGATTCTGGTATGGGGAATGGTGGTGATGAGGATGCTGGTATGGGGAATGGTGGTGATGAGGATGCTGGTATGGTGGTGATGAGGATGCTGGTATGGGGTATGGTGGTGATGAGGATGCTGGTATGGTGGTGATGAGGATGCTGGTATGGGGTATGGTGGTGATGAGGATGCTGGTATAGGGTATGGCGGTGATCAGGATGCTGGTATGGGATATGGTGGTGATGAGGATTCTGGTATGGACTATGGTGGTGATGAGGATGCTGGTATGGGGAATGGTGGTGATGAGGATGCTGGTATGGGGAATGGTGGTGATGAGGATTCTGGTATGGGGAATGGTGGTGATGAGGATGCTGGTATGGGGAATGGTGGTGATGAGGATGCTGGTATGGTGGTGATGAGGATGCTGGTATGGGGTATGGTGGTGATGAGGATGCTGGTATGGTGGTGATGAGGATGCTGGTATGGGGTATGGTGGTGATGAGGATGCTGGTATAGGGTATGGCGGTGATCAGGATGCTGGTATAGGGTATGGCGGTGATCAGGATGCTGGTATGGGATATGGTGGTGATGAGGATTCTGGTATGGACTATGGTGGTGATGAGGATGCTGGTATGGGGTACGGTGGTGATGAGGATGCTGGTAGGGGGTATGGTGGTGATGAGGATTCTGGTATGGACTATGGTGGTGATGAGGATGCTGGTATGGGGTACGGTGGTGATGAGGATGCTGGTATGGGGAATGGTGGTGATGAGGATGCTGGTATGGGGTATGGTGGTGATGAGGATGCTGGTATGGGGTATGGCAGTGATCAGGATGCTGGTATGGGGTATGGCAGTGATCAGGATGCTGATATGGGGCATGGTGGTGATGAGGATGCTGGTATGGGATATGGTGGTGATGAGGATGCTGGTATGGGGTATGGTGGTGATCAGGATGCTGGTATGGGGAATGGTGGTGATGAGGATGCTGGTATGGGGTATGGTGGTGATGAGGATGCTGGTATGGGGTATGGTGGTGATGAGGATGCTGGTATAGGGTATGGTGGTGATGAGGATGCTGGTATGGGGTATGGTGGTGATCAGGATGCTGGTATGGGGTATGGTGGTGATGAGGATGCTGGTATGGGGAATGGTGGTGATGAGGATGCTGGTATGGGGAATGGTGGTGATGAGGATGCTGGTATGGGGTATGGTGGTGATGAGGATGCTGGTATGGGGTATGGCGGTGATCAGGATGCTGGTATGGTGGTAATGAGGATGCTGGTATGGGGTATGGTGGTGATGAGGATGCTGGTATGGGGTATGGCGGTGATGAGGATGCTGGTATGGGATATGGTGGTGATGAGGATGCTGGTATGGGGAATGGTGGTGATGAGGATGCTGGTATGGGATATGGTGGTGATGAGGATGCTGGTATGGGGAATGGTGGTGATGATGATGCTGGTATGGGATATGGTGGTGATGAGGATGCTGGTATGGGGTATGGCGGTGATCAGGATGCTGGTATGGGATATGGTGGTGATGAGGATTCTGGTAGGGGGTATGGTGGTGATGAGTATGCTGGTATGGGGTATGGCAGTGATGAGGATGCTGATATGGGGAATGGTGGTGATGAGGATGCTGGTATGGGGTATGGTGGTGATCAGGATGCTGGTATGGGGTATGGTGGTGATGAGGATGCTGGTATGGGGTATGGTGGTGATGAGGATGCTGGTATGGGGTATGGTGGTGATGAGGATGCTGGTATGGTGGTGATGAGGATGCTGGTATAGGGTATGGTGGTGATGAGGATGCTGGTATAGGGTATGGTGGTGATGAGGATGCTGGTATGGGGTATGGTGGTGATCAGGATGCTGGTATGGGGTATGGTGGTGATGAGGATGCTGGTATGGGGAATGGTGGTGATGAGGATGCTGGTATGGGGAATGGTGGTGATGAGGATGCTGGTATGGGGAATGGTGGTGATGAGGATTCTGGTATGGGGAATGGTGGTGATGAGGATGCTGGTATGGGGAATGGTGGTGATGAGGATGCTGGTATGGGGTATGGTGGTGATGAGGATGCTGGTATGGGGTATGGCGGTGATCAGGATGCTGGTATGGTGGTAATGAGGATGCTGGTATGGGGTATGGTGGTGATGAGGATGCTGGTATGGGGTATGGCGGTGATGAGGATGCTGGTATGGTGGTGATGAGGATGCTGGTATGGGGTATGGTGGTGATGAGGATGCTGGTATAGGGTATGGTGGTGATGAGGATGCTGGTATGGGGTATGGTGGTGATGAGGATGCTGGTATGGCGGTGATGAGGATGCTGGTATAGGGTATGGTGGTGATGAGGATGCTGGTATGGTGGTGATGAGGATGCTGGTATGGGGTATGGTGGTGATGAGGATGCTGGTATAGGGTATGGTGGTGATGAGGATGCTGGTATGGGGTATGGTGGTGATGAGGATGCTGGTATGGGGTATGGTGGTGATGAGGATGCTGGTATAGGGTATGGTGGTGATGAGGATGCTGGTATGGGGTATGGTGGTGATGAGGATGCTGGTATGGTGGTGATGAGGATGCTGGTATAGGGTATGGTGGTGATGAGGATGCTGGTATGGTGGTGATGAGGATGCTGGTATGGGGTATGGTGGTGATGAGGATGCTGGTATAGGGTATGGTGGTGATGAGGATGCTGGTATGGGGTATGGTGGTGATGAGGATGCTGGTATGGTGGTGATGGGGATGCTGGTATAGGGTATGGTGGTGATGAGGATGCTGGTATAGGGTATGGTGGTGATGAGGATGCTGGTATGGGATATGGTGGTGATGAGGATTCTGGTATAGGGTATGGTGGTGATGAGGATGCTGGTATGGGGTATGGTGGTGATGAGGATGCTGGTATGGGGTATGGTGGTGATGAGGATGCTGGTATGGGGTATGGTGGTGATGAGGATGCCGGTATGGGGTATGGTGGTGATGAGGATGCTGGTATGGGGTATGGTGGTGATGAGGATGCTGGTATGGGGTATGGTGGTGATGAGGATGCTGGTATGGGGTATGGTGGTGATGAGGATGCTGGTATGGGGTATGGTGGTGATGAGGATGCTGGTATGGGGTATGGTGGTGATGAGGATGCTGGTATGGGGTATGGTGGTGATGAGGATGCTGGTATGGGGTATGGTGGTGATGAGGATGCTGGTATGGGGTATGGTGGTGATGAGGATGCTGGTATGGGGTATGGTGGTGATGAGGATGCTGGTATGGGGAATGGTGGTGATGAGGATGCTGGTATGGGATATGGTGGTGATGAGGATGCTGGTATGGGGTATGGTGGTGATCAGGATGCTGGTATGGGGTATGGTGGTGATGAGGATGCTGGTATGGGGTATGGTGGTGATGAGGATGCTGGTATGGGGTATGGTGGTGATGAGGATGCTGGTATGGTGGTGATGAGGATGCTGGTATAGGGTATGGTGGTGATGAGGATGCTGGTATGGGGTATGGTGGTGATGAGGATGCTGGTATAGGGTATGGTGGTGATGAGGATGCTGGTATGGGGAATGGTGGTGATGAGGATGCTGGTATGGGGAATGGTGGTGATGAGGATGCTGGTATGGGGTATGGTGGTGATGAGGATACTGTTATGGGGTATGGTGGTGATGAGGATGCTGGTATGGGGTATGGTGGTGATGAGTATGCTGGTATGGGGTATGTCGGTGATCAGGATGCTGGTATGGGGTATGGCGGTGATGAGGATGCTGTTATAGGGTATGGTGGTGATGAGGATGCTGGTATGGGGAATGGTGGTGATGAGGATGCTGGTATGGGGTTTGGTGGAGATGAGGATGCTGGTATGGGGTATGGTGGTGATGAGGATGCTGGTATGGGGTATGGCGGTGATCAGGATGCTAGTATGGTGGTGATGAGGATGCTGGTATGGTGGTGATGAGGATGCTGGTATGGTGGTGATGAGGATGCTGGTATGGGGTATGGTGGTGATCAGAATGCTGGTATGGGGTATGTCGGTGATGAGGATGCTGGTATGGTGGTGATGAGGATGCTGGTATAGGGTATGGTGGTGATGAGGATGCTGGTATGGTGGTGATGAGGATGCTGGTATAGGGTATGGTGGTGATGAGGATGCTGGTATGGGGTATGGTGGTGATCAGAATGCTGGTATGGGGTATGTCGGTGATGAGGATGCTGGTATGGTGGTGATGAGGATGCTGGTATAGGGTATGGTGGTGATGAGGATGCTGGTATGGGGTATGGTGGTGATCAGAATGCTGGTATGGGGTATGTCGGTGATGAGGATGCTGGTATGGTGGTGATGAGGATGCTGGTATAGGGTATGGTGGTGATGAGGATGCTGGTATGGGGTATGGTGGTGATCAGAATGCTGGTATGGGGTATGTCGGTGATGAGGATGCTGGTATGGTGGTGATGAGGATGCTGGTATAGGGTATGGTGGTGATGAGGATGCTGGTATGGGGTATGTCGGTGATGAGGATGCTGGTATGGTGGTGATGAGGATGCTGGTATAGGGTATGGTGGTGATGAGGATGCTGGTATGGGATATGGTGGTGATGAGGATGCTGGTATGGGGTATAGTGGTGATCAGGATGCTGGTATGGAGTATGGCGGTGATGAGGATGCTGGTATGGTGGTGATGAGGATGCTGGTATAGGGTATGGTGGTGATGAGGATGCTGGTATGGAGTATGGCGGTGATCAAGATGCTGGTATAATGTGGCGGTGATCAGGACGTTGATATAGTGTATGGAAGTAATCAGGGCGCTGCTATGGTGTATGGCGGTGATTAGGACGCTGATGCACTACTACTACCACCACTACCACTACTACTACTGCTACCACTGCCACTACTACTACTGCTACCACTGCGACTACTACAATTACCACTATTATTATCATACAAGATTTATATAGGGCCAATAGTTTGCGCAGCACTTTACAACGTTAGGGCAAACAATGGTTTTGGTACAGTTACAATACAATTCAATACAGAAGGAATCTACTACTACCATTACTACTGCTACCATTAAAACGTCTAATACGACTACTACAATTATTACTACTACCACTAACATTACTACTACTACCAATACAACTACTAATAAGACTACTACCACTACTCCTACCACTACGACTACTACAATTACTACTACTACCACTAAAACTACTTATACTATTACTACTACTACTACTACTACTACTGCTACTTTATCTGGGGCTAAGACAAATCTGGGTACCAGTGTTCAACTAGCCCGTCCCGGCTAAGTGCAGACACAAAAGAGGGGAGATGTATTGCCGTACTCTGAAAGAACAACCCGCGGATGAAAGCTGAAAGCGGCTTCAGCCTGGCTCTTCACAGGCCACACCCACCGATGCGTTTTTCAGCATACTACAGGCCAATAAAAAAGTCATGCAGTTCAATACAACACAGAAAAATGAGATGAAAGTGAGGCAGAAGAAACATTAAAGAGATATTTGGAAGGAGCGGGATGAAAGACGTTTCTTGTTTCTTGTCTGAACGAACAAAGTTCTAACCATGAATGTGATTTTGGTTTCTGGAAGAACCACTCATATTTCAAAGTGCATGTAGTAGGCACAGAAGAATCCTGTTTAATACGTCTGCGATTCCGTTCAAGGAGCCGGTGTGGAGGAAAGTTTAAGAGCTTGCCGAGCAAATCAAGTTGATTCAATGATAACAAGATGGAATGTTCTGTTGAACATTTTATATTTTGGAATTTCAAACCAAAGCTCAGACAGAATTCCACTGATGTATGGCCAGCTTTACAAAAAAGACTCGCTTATTAACCCCTTTCACGACACAGTAACACATATATGTGGTGTCCAGGAGGTGGGGGGTCAAACACTTCAATACCGGGCACTTTCACCCCCTTTCCTGCCAAGGCCAATTTTCAGCTTTCATCACTTTCACACTTTGAATGACAATTATGCGGTCATGTAACACTGTACCCAAACTGAATGTTTAACATTTTTTGGAGATAAATAGAGCTTTTGTTTTGGTGGTATTTAATCACCCCTCTGTTTTTTTTTATTTGTTGCTAAACAAATTAAAAAAGACTGAAAATGTTGAAAGAAAAAAGTTTTTCTTAGTTTCTGTTGTAAAAAAGTCATTTTTCTCCTTCACTGATGGGCACTGATAAAGGAAGCACTGATGGGCACTAATGAGGCTGCACTGAGGGGCACTGATGAGGAGGCACTGATGGGCACTGATGAGGCTGTACTAATGGGCACTGATGAGGAGGCACTGATGGGCACTGATGAGGCTGTACTGATGAGGAGGCACTGATGGGCACTGATGAGGCTGCACTGATGGGCACTGATGAGGCTGCACTAATGGGCACTGATTAGGAGGCACTGATAAGCACTGATGAGGAGGCACTGATAAGTGGCACTGATGAGCACTGATAGGTGGCACTGATGGGCACTGTTGGGCAGCACTATTCGGTGGCACCGATGGGCACTGATAGGCAGCAGTGAATGTCATTGATAGGCGGCACTGATAGTCACTGATAGGCGGCACTGACAGGCATCACTAATAGGCACTGACAGGCAGCATTGATGGGCAGTGACTGGCAGCACTGATGGGTACTGGTTGGCAGCACTGATTGGTACTGGTTGGCAGCACTGGTGGGCGCTGATTGGCAGCACTGGAGGGCACTGTTGGGGCTGCATTGATAATAAGTGCCCTGATTATCAGTGTAGATGTCCCCTGGGTGGATTTGCCAGTTATCGGCTCTCCTCTCCTCACCCACTAACAGCGTGAGGAGAAGAATGCTGATAACCAGCAAATACTGTTTATACTGTGATCAGCTTTTTTTCCTCTCTGACTGGAGAGGAAGATACATTGTATGCACACAGGATACATGATATAATACATTGTATACACACAGGATACATGAAATAATACATTGTATATACACAGGATACATGAAATAATACATTGTATATACACAGGATACATGATATAATACATTGTATGCACACAGGATACATGATATAATACATTGTATATACACAGGATACATGATATAATACATTGTATACACAGGATACATGATATAATACATTGTATACACACAGGATACATGAAATAATACATTGTATATACACAGGATACATGATATAATACATTGTATACACAGGATACATGATATAATACATTGTATACACAGGATACATGATATAATACATTGTATGCACACAGGATACATGATATAATACATTGTATGCACACAGGATACATGATATAATACATTGTATGCACACAGGATACATGATATAATACATTGTATACACAGGATACATGATATAATACATTGTATGCACACAGGATATATGATATAATACATTGTATACACAGGATACATGATATAATACATTGTATACACAGGATACATGATATAATACATTGTATGCACACAGGATATATGATATAATACATTGTATGCACACAGGATACATGATATAATATTCAATACAGCAAAACAAATACTCTTGCGCACGAATGTGTTAGCCAGGCAGTCCAAAGTTCAGGGTGGACAATAGCTTTCGGCCTTGCTGCCCTCCAGGACAGGGATATCCTAGCCATCAGCACGAAAAAACAGAAAAAACAGGGCGCACCAGCCTTGTGCATTATCCTTTGATACATTTATTACGAAGCAACATAATTAAAACCTACTCACAAAGGTAGAGAGAAAAATCACACTTGTAACAGTCTTTGGCTTGTGACAGTCCGTGTACTGAGGGCGGTCTCCAGATCCTGGGGAGAGGACGTACGGGCCGCTACTGGCTGACGCGTTTCAAAGGTATAACCTTCTTCCTCAGAGCCTAGCAGTGTTATCTCTTACAGCTACTTATATACAGTGGGGACGGAAAGTATTCAGACCCCCTTAAATTTTTCACTCTTTGTTATATTGCAGCCATTTGCTAAAATCATTTAAGTTCATTTTTTTCCTCATTAATGTACACACAGCACCCCATATTGACAGAAAAACACAGAATTGTTGACATTTTTGCACATTTATTAAAAAAGAAAAACTAAAATATCACATGGTCCTAAGTATTCAGACCCTTTGCTCAGTATTTAGTAGAAGCCCCTTTTGATCTAATACAGCCATGAGTCTTTTTGGGAAAGATGCAACAAGTTTTTCACACCTGGATTTGGGGCTCCTCTGCCATTCCTCCTTGCAGATCCTCTCCAGTTCTGTCAGGTTGGATGGTAAACATTGGTGGACAGCCATTTTTAGGTCTCTGGCTGGGCCATTCAAGAACAGTCACGCAGCTGAAAAACCCCCCCACAGCATGATGCTGCCACCACCATGCTTCACTGTTGGGACTGTATTGGACAGGTGATGAGCAGTGCCTGGTTTTCTCCACACATACGGCTTACAATTATGGCCAAAAACTTCTATCTTGGTCTCCTCAGACTAGAGAATCTTATTTCTCACCATCTTGGAGTCCTTCAGGTGTTAGCAAACTCCATGCCGGCTTTCATGTGTCTTGCACTGAGGAGAGGCTTGCGTCGGGCCACTCTGCCATAAAGCTCCGACTGGTGGAGGGCTGCAGTGATGGTTGACTTTCTACAACATTCTCCCATCTCCCGACTGCATCTCTGGAGCTCAGCCACAGTGATCTTTGGGTTCTTCTTTACCTCTCTCACCAAGGCTCTTCTCCCCCGATAGCTCAGTTTGGCCGGACAGCCAGCTCTAGGAAGGGTTCTGGTCGTCCCAAACATCTTCCATTTAAGGATTATGGAGGCCACTGTGCTCTTAGGAACCTTAAGTGCAGCAGAAATTTTTTTGTAACCTTGGCCAGATCTGTGCCTTGCCACAATTCTGCCTCTGAGCTCTCCAGGCAGTTCCTTTGACCTCATGATTCTCATTTGCTCTGACATGCACTGTGAGCTGTAAGGTCTTCTATAGACAGGTGTGTGGCTTTCCTAATCAAGTCCAGTCAGTATAATCAAACACAGCTGGACTCAAATGAAGGTGTAGAACCATCTCAAGAAGAAATGGACAGCACCTGAGTTAAATATATGAGTGTCACAGCAAAGGGTCTGAATACTTAGGACCATGTGATATTTCAGTTTTTCTTTTTTAATAAATCTGCAAAAATGTCAACAATTCTGTGTTTTTCTGTCAATATGGGGTGCTGTGTGTACATTAATGAGGAAAAAAATGAACTTAAATGATTTTAGCAAATGGCTGCAATATAACAAAGAGTGAAAAATTTAAGGGGGTCTGAATATTTTCCGTCCCCACTGTACATGTTGTAACCTGGGGGACAGGTAGCAGGCACAAAGCTCCCTGGGATGAGCAGTCTTTCAGGCACAGATACCAAATCCAGTGGAATAGTGACAAACAGTGCGGTGTTTATTTGTGATATTTACAAGTCTATATACAGGTGCTGTACAGTGTTCCAAAAGAAACAAATAGGAACAAAAATAGCCAAAACAAAACCTAGCCGTGTCTCGGCACTAACTAAACAATATTTACAGATCCTAACTATTAAGCTGAGCAAGCCTACAGCTTGTCAGCTTCCACATACCTTTTTGCTCTCTTACACAGAAGTTCTGAGTATCCCAGGCCAAGAGCAAGGGCTGTCTTGCTCAGGTGAGCTTAAATTAGCCTGGGGGAGAGGACCAAGAACTGAACTGGACCATGGATCAGAGATCCCTGAACCTGTATGAGAGGAGCCTGGGAGATGTATAAACCCCGAACAGGACTTTTCCTGGCTCTCTCTGGGACGCTCTGCTACATATCCTCTCCCCTTGTTTCAACCCCAGGGTTGGAACACCTGTAGCCCAACAGGAGTGAACACGGGACAGGGCATCTACATTCCCCATCTCAACACCTGGTCTGTGTTTTACAGTGAATGAGTAATCCTGTAGAGCCAAAAAACACCGGTTCACCCGTCTATTAGTCTCCTTCTTTTGGGCCATCCATTTCAGAGGAGCATGGTCAGTTATTAACTCAAACTGGCGTCCTAACAAATAGTACCTGAGTGCGTCCACGGCCCACTTTATGGCTAAACACTCCTTTTCAATGACTGCATACCTTTGCTCATGGTCGTTGAGCTTTCTGCTTAGGTACACCACAGGGTGTTCTTCCCCATTGTGTACCTGTGATAGTACTGCCCCAATACCAACATCAGACGCATCCGTCTGAACCAAAAAATCTTTGGAGAAATCGGGGGAGTACAGTACTGGTTGTGCACAAAGAGCCTTCTTCAGGACTTGGAAAGATTCCTCTGCTACTGAGGACCATTTCACCATTACAGAGTCTCTCCCTTTCGTAAGGTCTGTCAGTGGGGCAGCTATAGTTGCAAAATTTGGGATAAATCTTCTATAATACCCCGCAATGCCAAGAAAGGCCCTGACCTGCTTCTTGTTTGCAGGACGTGGCCATTCCTGGATGGCTTCTATTTTATTCACTTGAGGTTTTATTACACCACGCCCAATAGTGTAGCCCAAATACTTGGCTTCCTCTAGACCAATGGCACATTTTTTTGGATTTGCTGTAAAACCTTCTTTGAAGAGGGAATTGAGGACAGCCTGGACACGGGGCAAGTGAGACTCCCAGTCAGTGCTATGTACCACTATGTCATCTAGATATGCTGCTGCATATTGTCGGTGGGGTCTTAGAGTCCTGTCCATGGCCCTCTGAAATGTGGCGGGGGCATTTTGCAACCCAAAAGGCATTTTTTTATATTGAAAGGAACCCTCTGGGGTCACAAATGCAGTCTTCTCTTTGGCGCTACCAGTCAGGGGTATTTGCCAATAACCTTTTGTCAAGTCCAAAGTGGTCAGATAGCGAGCCTTGCCAAGTCGGTCTATAAGTTCGTCCACTCTGGGCATTGGGTACGTGTCAAACTTTGTCACTGCATTAAGCTTCCTGAAGTCATTACAGAACCTCCAAGTGCCATCCGGTTTTGGGACTAACACGATGGGGCTAGACCAGTCACTATTGGATTCCTCAATGACATCTAGCTCCAACATTCTTTTAACTTCCTCGCTGATGTCCTTTCTCCTCGCTTCAGGAATTCGGTATGGTTTTAGCTTGACACGGACCCCAGGTTCAGTAACAATATCATGCTGAACTGCTGAAGTCGTGCCAGGTAACTCTGAAAATTTCTCTCTATTTCTTATCAGGAATTCTCTAGTTTCCTGCTTTTGAGAATATGACAGGGTGTCTGGAATCGTGACCTCAGGGATCAGAGGAGACTCAGTACCCTTAGGCGTTACCGGGAGGGACCTCGCAGTTAACGCCAGTCTATCCTTCCAGGGCTTTAACAGGTTTATGTGGTAAATCTGTTCGGGCTTCCTTTTTCCTGGTTGATATATTTTGTAATTGACCTCCCCAACTCTTTCAATTACTTCAAAGGGACCCTGCCACTTAGCCAGGAACTTGCTCTCAACAGTGGGAACTAACACCAGGACCCTATCACCAGGTGAGAAAACACGGAGTTGGGCCCCCCTGTTGTATATCCTCTGTTGAGCTGTTTGGGCCTGCAGTAAGTGTTCTTTTACCAACGGCATGATTGCTGCAATCCTGTCCTGCATTTGAGCGATATGCTCAATGACACTTTTATGGGGTGTCTGCTCCCCCTCCCAAGTTTCTTTGGCTATGTCCAAGAGTCCCCGAGGGTGTCTCCCATAAAGCAACTCAAAGGGAGAGTACCCCGTGGAGGACTGGGGAACCTCCCTGATGGCAAACATCAAGTATGGTATCAGGAAGTCCCAGTTTTTCCCATCCTTGTCAACAACCTTTTTTAACATGCTCTTTAATGTTTTATTGAAGCGTTCCACCAAGCCATCCGTTTGAGGATGGTACACCGAGGTTCGCAATTGCGTCACCTTAAATAACTTGCACAGCTCTCTAGTTATTCGTGACATAAATGGGGTGCCCTGGTCTGTAAGGACTTCTTTAGGGATTCCAACACGACTGAACACCATAAACAGCTCTTTGGCAATGTTTTTAGCAGACGCGGTGCGTAAGGGAATTGCCTCTGGGTAACGGGTAGCATAATCCATGATTACGAGGATATGCTGATGACCTCGGGCAGACTTGGGGAGTGGACCCACAAGGTCCATGGCAATCCTCTCAAAGGGCACTTCAATAATGGGCAAGGGCACTAAAGGACTTCGGAAGTGTTGTAGTGGGGCTGACATCTGACACACAGGACAGGATTGACAATAATTCTCAATATCCTTCTGTATTCCGGGCCAATAAAACCTGCGCAACACCCTTTCAGTAGTTTTCTCAACCCCTAAATGACCTCCTAGCAAGTGCCCATGGGCAAGTTCCAACACCACCCGTCTGTATGGCTTAGGGACCACCAACTGTTCCACCACTTCATCATTTTTTTTTACATACACGATACAATAAATCCTCATTGCTGCTAAAATAAGGAAAACAGAGCCTGTCCCCTGATTCGACAGGTACATCATTAATCACCATTACATTTTCCCAGGCCCTGGCAAGGGTTGGGTCTTTTCTCTGCTCGGTACCAAAATTTTCCTTGTGTACATTAAGGTCAGCAAACTCCAACGTAGGCTCAGATTCAGCAGATGGCTGTCCAGCTCCACTGGTTGTGGGGACCTCCTCAGGCTCCTCCAGCTCTCCTGCCATAACTGAGAAAGGAAAACCCGGGGAGCACTGAGAAGAGTCCCCTGTACCCACATTTTCAGTAGCGGCCAGGAGTTCTGGCTCTGTCACTGAGTCAGCTACTGCGACCGGGTCGGGACGATCCCACAGTTCCCAAAACTTAGGGAAGTCCCTACCAATGATGGCCTCGTGCACCAAGTGGGGCACAAGTCCAACCGGATGGGTCACCGTACCTAAGCCAGTTTTAAACTGAACAGTGGCTATAGGATACTCGCGGGTATCCCCATGTACACAGATCACAGCAATTTTTTTAGCATGCAAATTCACAGTGTCAACCATCTCAGCTGTAACCAAAGTCACTAGACTTCCAGAGTCTAGCAAGGCCGTAATAGGCTTATTATTAACAGTCATTTGGCACATGTGTTTTCCCATACTTGGTGCTGCAGCGCATGAAACAGCAGCAAACATAGACTGCCTTCTAATGGACAGATCGCACTGCATTGGTTCATCTGTCAATGGACAGTTTGCTGCAACATGTCCCAGTTCTTGGCAACGAAAACACCTGATGTTTCCCCAGTTGGGTTTGCTGACAGGCAGTAGCTTCCCTTGTTTGGGACGCCAAACTTCAGTCCTGGCACCAAAAATCCTCCCCCCTATTTCCTTGCCATGCTTACCACCCACTTCCCCTGGAACAGTCTTACCGGTTGCCTGGGGAGACCGTGGCTTTGGGCGGAAAGTCCGTGCGGCTGTAGGGGTGGTGACCAGGTTCTCTGCAGCAAAGTACCTTTCAACAAGTTCCACGAGGTTGTCCGCCGAGTTGGGGTCTCCTTGACTCACCCACTTCTGCAGGGGAACTGGTAGTGACCTCAGGAACTGGTCCATGACCACACGCTCCACTATTTGTGGCCCAGACAGGGACTCCGGCTGTAGCCATTTCCTCACCAAGTGAATTAGGTCGAACATCTGCGATCTTGGGGGCCTCTCGTCTTGGAAGAACCAGCTGTGGACCCGCTGTGCTCGAACTGCCAAGGTGACACCAAGTCGCGCCAGGATTTCCCGCTTGACCTTTTCATAGTCTCCTACTTCTGCTGACTCCAAATCATAGTAGGCCTTCTGCGATTCTCCAGACAGCAAGGGGGCGACCAGTCCTGCCCACTGGGTTTTGGGCCAACCTTCCCTCTCAGCGGTCCGTTCAAAGGTTAAGAGAAAGGCCTCTGGATCATCATCTGCAGTCATCTTGGAAAGAAAACGACCCACATGGATGGCTGAGGGCTTGTCTCCAACAACATTAACTTTAGCAGGTGACCACTGTGCAAGCGTCTCTACAACCGCAGCCAGGGTTTTCCTATCCTCTTTTGCATCAGTGGCTAGCTGTTCAAACAGCCTCTGCGATAGCTCCTGTACAGCACCAATCTGTTGGCACAGCGCCTTGGTTTGCTCCTGTGCGATAGCGTTTATTTGCTGCTGTGTAGCGTTTGCTTGATGCAGTGCAGCGTTTGCTTGTTGCTGTGCAGCATTGGATTGTTGCTGTGCAGCATTGGATATCACCAATTGTTTTAGGATTTCCTCCATGTTTAGTCACTCTAGGTACTGGCCTTTTAAGTAGTAACTTACTACAGCTGGTCGCAGTCTCCACCATATGTAACCTGGGGGACAGGTAGCAGGCACAAAGCTCCCTGGGATGAGTGGTCTTTCAGGCACAGATACCAAATCCAGTGGAATAGTGACAAACAGTGCGGTGTTTATTTGTGATATTTACAAGTCTATATACAGGTGCTGTACAGTGTTCCAAAAGAAATAAATAGGAACAAAAATAGCCAAAACAAAACCTAGCCGTGTCTCGGCACTAACTAAACAATATTTACAGATCCTAACTATTAAGCTGAGCAAGCCTACAGCTTGTCAGCTTCCACATACCTTTTTTGCTCTCTTACACAGAAGTTCTCTGAGTATCCCAGGCCAAGAGC
The DNA here is from genome assembly GCA_037952835.1 of Lithobates septentrionalis. Classification (NCBI taxonomy): domain Eukaryota; kingdom Metazoa; phylum Chordata; class Amphibia; order Anura; family Ranidae; genus Lithobates; species Lithobates septentrionalis. The sequence goes on from JBBDGP010002372.1 coordinate 439,779, forward strand.
AAGGCTGTCTTGCTCAGGTGAGCTTAAATTAGCCTGGGGGAGAGGACCAAGAACTGAACTGGACCATGGATCAGAGATCCCTGAACCTGTATGAGAGGAGCCTGGGAGATGTATAAACCCCGAACAGGACTTTTCCTGGCTCTCTCTGGGACGCTCTGCTACAATGTGTTCATCTAAGAGGAACATCCCGAATCAGCTCCGGTGCCCCTCCCCCCTTCCGTGGGTTGTCCAATGAAGCCTCTGGTGGGAGTGTGAAAAATTAAGGAATATTGGCAGGAAATCCTGGAAAACATAGAAGAGATAACTGGAGAAAAGATAATCAGTAGCCTGCAGACGTGCTTATTCCATGATTCTAAAGCTCCAAATAAGCAATACAGAAAAACATTAATCAATTCCAATACTTTTGAATGCTGCAAAAGGACTCATTCCAAAAAAGTGGTTAAGTACAGAAAAAACTGGATGTAAGGAAATGGTTCGAGCGAATAGAATACTATAGCAGAATGGAATACTTATGTAGTAGAGAAAAAGGGTATTTGGAGTAGATGGAGAACCTTTAAAACTTCAGAGAAATACCCTGTTTCCCCGAAAATAAGACCTAGCATGATTGTCGGTGATGGCTGCAATATAAGCCCTACCCTCCAAATAAGCCCTACCCTGTTTCCCCGAAAATAAGCCCTACCCTAAAAATAAGACCTACAAGGACTTTAACTAGGGCTTATTTGGGGGGTAGGGCTTATATTGCAGCCATCACCGACAATCACGCTAGGTCTTATTTTCGGGGAAACAGGGTATCTATGGAAGATGACGGAGGGCGGCAGGGCCGAGTAGACCCGCAAATAAGAAGGAGGTCCGAGAACAAACCAAACGGGTGGGGGGGGGGGGAGTGGGAGGGAGGAAACCGGGGGGAGGATGGACGAATATGGGTAAGGGAAGAATAGAATCTTTATAAGATAGGCACAGAGGGTAACGTTAGCAATTAAGATTTTAATATTAATTTTTGAGGAGCTTTTTCTCTTTTTTTTTTTGATTATAAAAGAAATTAAATAACTAATAACGTCCAGGAATAATACCACAATGATGTGAAACTGAGAAGGAGACAGTGAATGAACGTAAAAGTCGAATAAGTCTCTTGACAGAGTTTGCTGAAGTGGTAGAAAAAAAAAATTGCCGAAAGATTGCTACAGCGCGGGCTTAGACTGCCGGGAGGGCATCCTTGGGGCTCTGCTGATCACAGATCGGAGTACAGGGCCGATCTCAGCCCTTTACCATGTGATCAGTTGTCAGCCAATGACAGCTGATCACATGATGTAATCAGACGCCAGTAATCTGCTTTCTTTCCCCCTCACGCTGACAGCATGAGATGACAAAAATAAAGCCGATTTCCAGTTTCTATAAGAGCTTCTATAAGAGGGACATTGGTCCCACACAGTAAACAAAAGTGCTGCTAAAAAGTGCCCACCAGTGCCACCTACCAGTGCCCACCAGTGCCACCTACCAGTGCCTAATAAATACTGACAACCAGTATTACCACCTTCCACCTACCAGGGCCTATCAGTGCTGCCAATCTGTGCCCATCAGTGCCACCTACCAGTTCCGATCAGTGCCCATCAGTGCCCCCTATCAGTGCCTATCAGTGCCCTTCAGTGCCGCCTATCATTGCCCATCAGTGCCACCTATCAGTAAAGCCTCATCAGTGCCTTCTGATCAGTGTCCACCAGTTACACCTCATCAGTGGCCATCAGTGCCTATCAGTGCAGCCTATCAGTGCTCATCAGTGCCACCTATCAGTGGCCATCAGTGCCACCTATCAGTGCCCATCAGTGCCACCTATCAGTGCCTATCAGTGCAGCCTATCAGTGCCCATCAGTGCCACCTATCAGTGCCCATCAGTGCCACCTTATCAGTGCCTATCAGTGCAGCCTCATCAGCGCACATCAGTGAAGAAGAAAAACTACCTGTTTGCAAAATTTTATAACAAACTATGAAAACTGTTTTGTTTGTTTTTTATCAAATCTTTCTGTCTTTTTTTGTTTGGTTAGCAAAAAATAAAAACCCCAGTGGCAATTAAATACCCCCAAAAGAAAGCTCTATTTGTGTGAAAAAATGATAAAAATGTAATTTGGGTACAGTGTTACATGCAATTGTCATTCAAAGTGTGACAGCGCTGAAAGCTGAAAATTGGCCTGGGCAGGAAGGGGGTATATGTGCCGGTAAGCAAGTGGTTAAGGGTTTATTTTACCCCATGTTATAAAGGGGTTAAATATGTTTGCATAAAGCTTTGTTTTTTTGCCAAAAGTGAAATGACCCTTTAAAGGTATAGTTCGATCCCGTCACTGTAAACACTGGGAGGGGGGGGGAGATTTACTAAAACTGGAGCACTCCGAATCTGGTGCAGCTGTGCATGGCAGCCAATCAGCTTCTAACTTCAGCTTGTTCAATTAAGCTTTGACAATAAAACCTGGAAGCTAATTGGTTTACTTGCAGAGCTGCACCACATCTTGCACTATACAGTTTTTGTAAATAACCCCCACGGTGCTAAACGACTTAGTTACCGTCGAACAGCTCTGGGAATTTTGGCAGCTCTCATCGCCTGGTGCAGCGGACACATCTGTTAGAGAGGGAAAAACTGCCAGCGGGTACGTCCGCGTCTTTCCAAGAATTTGCTGCAAAGGCTCAGCTTCCCCAGCATTTCAAATATTGACATTTCAGCTCTGATGCTAATTTGTTTAATATCGCAATGTGACACTGGTTTGTTAGATTGGCCCGTTCTCAAAGGAAAAAAAAAAAGAAAGAGCCAGCAAATCTTCCCCTCTCTGGAGGATATTACCATAGATCCCCGGCCCTGAATAAAACATGCGTAGTTAGAATGCAGAGTGTTAACAGCTTGAGTCCTAACTGCAACATGAAAACATTTGTATTCTAGAATGTCGGCGGGTAATCTGGTGTATAAGGAGCTGGATGAAGGCCCTTTGTTCCATCTGCTGACAAGCCTTGAGTTTTATAGGATGACGGGGCGATGAGACGTCACATGACACATTGCAAATATAATTGTAGCCAATCAAGTGTCAGCTCTTTTTTTCTTTCTTGCTCTGGTTGGTTTTGGGGCGACCGAGCCAAACCCCCCCCCCACCCAATGGTTGTACGTCCTTACAAACATAATCCAGGTGGTGGTCATAGCTCTGCCCTTTACGGGGGTGGGGTGTCATCATGGCATCCTAAGCTCACTGTACTAAATGGGGCGGGTCCGCCGGTCCCACTGATTTGCTCCCATTGTGTCCAATCACAGCGGGAGCGGATTGCAGGAGGCGCACGTGCATGCCGAAGACCAGGAAGTCTCCTAGGAGGATCCTCCTAGATTTTTTTTTCGCGAAACATGTAGAGGAATTCAGATTGGACCTACATCTTCAGAATCCCCATTAAACTGCGGGGTTCTTGCTTTACCAAGTCCATATCAAATAACCGTTTTTTGCTTCTGTATGCAACAATGTTTTTAAACTACTTTTTGCATTTATGTGTAAAAACTGTCTATGTACAATAAAATTTAGTTTTTCGTATTCAATCGTTTCATTCTTGGGTAAGGAGATAGTCCATTCCCATTTGTGTCTTGGGGCAATTATTGGTGTAGCCCCAGACAACCCTTTCTTTATCATTCTAGATTCTAGGATAACGGGTAAATGTAATTCTTTTTGGCTTCTCTGTAATCATTGGAGCAGCTGTTGATTCACATCGGTTGTTTTGGGTTTCACAGGCTGTGGGTTTGATTGTTTCCTCCTGCATTCTAGAGGCTTCTAGAACATAGAGGGCTGGAAAGTCAAATTAGCAGCCTGAATATGTATGATGCTTTAGAGAATCCCTGGGGAGGTGTGCCCAATACATGGCTGGGGAGGGCACATAAATAGTCTGAAGCCTGGAGCAGTCCTGTTCTTGTTCTTCTGAAGAAGTCCCATAGCCTCAGGGGCTCTGCCCCTTCTGAGGAAGTTTTTGCTGGAGCCTGCTAATGTTCACCGAGGTCCCATCTGTGGCATAGCTGGGGGGACCTATTCCTAATCAACTTTGGAACAAACCAAGCAGTCCCTTCTAAGGATATGGTCTGGAGCACTTACTGGAGAGCAGTGGCGGCCGTTGGAATTTTTTTGGGGGGGCAGCAAACAGTATGCCACCGACACACCCCCCCTGTCGGTTGGTCGCTCGCTCACCCGCTCGCACTTACCCCATTAGGGCTTGGAGCTTGTCCTGAAGGTCTGTACGATCGTTGTTTTCATCAGCATACATCAGCATACATGGACCATAAAAAAAACAACGACAAGGAACCTCCACATAGTGTAAATCCGGAAAAATTGGTTTCTCAATGGGCATTTATTGGATCAATCACGATCAACAAAACAATCCATAAAAAATCTTGGTTTAAAATTAGAATCGATTCAGATAAAAAGACGACAGAGTAAGCGTGGTGAGGATGGCTGGGTACAGCAAGGAGACCCTACGCGTTTCGTCTGAAGAGACTTCTGCTGGGTACCCCAGCAGAAGTCTCTTCAGACGAAACGCGTAGGGTCTCCTTGCTGTACCCAGCCATCCTCACCACGCTTACTCTGTCGTCTTTTTATCTGAATCGATTCTAATTTTAAACCAAGATTTTTTATGGATTGTTTTGTTGATCGTGATTGATCCAATAAATGCCCATTGAGAAACCAATTTTTCCGGATTTACACTATGTGGAGGTTCCTTGTCGTTGTTTTTTTTATGGTCCATGTATGCTGATGTATGCTGATGAAAACAACGATCGTACAGACCTTCAGGACAAGCTCCAGGCTCCCCATCCAAGGAGGACGTCTCCGGGTGTACCATCCACTTTTCTACTGTCACCTATCACAAGACAGTACAAGCTCGTTTGACTCACCGCCCACGGCTTGTGAGTCCACCGAAGTTGGTAAGAGTATTCTACCTTACATTTTTCTGAGTCTTTGTGTTGTAAGGATATCTGCCTTGGGTCCCCTCTGAGTTGGAGTTTCAGTATTATAAGGATATCTGCCTTGGGCCCCCTTGTGTCAACTACATCAGGCAACATATGGACTATATTACTGAGTCTTCATTATCTATATGGGATTAACACTTCCTCATTAGCACGTTGGACAGCTTCGTTACATTTCATCACCAGCAAAATGTGGACTTTTGAGATTATTATTTGTTGATTCACCTACACTATATATTTCTATGCACATTTGCACTTTTTTTAAAAGATAGAGCACTGCACTCTGTCTGTACTTAAGAGTTGTTATCACACTGTTTGTGTATACACTTATCTGGTTTTTGACCAAGCCGAGGTTACAGGTCATTTGCAAATTTGAGCTTTACCTCTCCTTGCTTCAAAACCTCTTATTTACTTCATCTACTTTAGCGCTACACTTTTTCTTATATTGTTTATATGGTTTCAGTCGTTTTGTAGTGTTGGCAGCTGTTTTCACATACTAGATAGGCGCGGTATTTTATTTATCCATTAGGGCTTCCCTTGCTCGATGGTGGCCTCCCGTCCTGTTCCCCTGCTCTCCACAGCGGCGGCGCCTTCTGTTTCCTCCCTCCTTGGCGGCCAATCGTGAGACATCTCTTTTCGGCCAGTCAGAAAACAGGTCTTACACCAGCTTATGATTGGCCGGATACAACAGCGAATTTTCATTCACTGTTGTAACACCTGGGTGGGTTCATGGTGCAATGCTCTGCGCCACCAGCCACCCTATTGTGTAGCCTATTAAAGCCTATGGCTTTAATCAGGTGCTTAAAAAAAACACCCCCGCCTCTGTAATTCAGGCGCCCGGCGTCATGAAAGGGGCCGGACTCCTGAATAGGGGGTGGCCGCGCCAGCCATTGATAGATTCATGCTATGCATGAATCTATCCATTATTCATATAGGAGGTGGTGAGGATAGAGGGGGAGGTGCCCTGGCGCCCCTAATGGACGGGCCACCACTGTTGGAGAGTGCCTGGTAGATGCTGGAAGGTGTGCAGCTGTCCTGTAGCATTGTGGGTATTAACCCCTCCCTCACTGAAGAGTGTCTGGTGGAAGCTCGGAACTGAGTAGTTGTCCTGAAGCACAGAGAAGTTGAAAGGAAACTGGGGGGAGTTCAGCTGTCCTAGACGGACATTGTGAGAATAGACCTGAGCTCAAGATCCTGGTGACTGTTTACTATTGGGATAGTTTGGCCAACTCTACCTCTAGCCTTCCCTAGTCATTAATGAGGTAGAATGTCATCATCGTTGACATTAGCTGTACTACAAACAGTCTTTGCTGTGAGAATACAGACTTCTTCAGTCTTACCTGTACTTGTGCTACAAAGTACTTCATGGTCCCCAGCTGTGAACCTGTAGACCAGAGATATGCACTCTCCAACTGTTGCAAAACTACAAGTCCCATCATGCCTCTGTCTCTGGGTGTCATACTTGTGGCTGTCAGAGTCTTGCTATGCCTCATGGGACTTGTAGTTCTGCAACAGCTGGAGGTCCGCTAATTGCATATCCCTGCTACAGACTGTTCCAGTCTATCACTACTTGTGCTACAAACTACTTCATGGTCCCCAGCTGTACCATTACCTGTGCTAAAACCTATTTCATGGTTCCCAGCTGTGAGTGATAAATTGTGCTGCTGTTACTAAGAGAAGAGTGTCCTCCTGTTACTATTCAGTATGTCTTGAGTATCCAATACCACCCTCACCCCTCTGCCATCCCATGTCCTACAAGCAGTAGACTACAAAAAGACAACCCCTTGACAGTTTATTGGTGCTGGAGTGAATGGACTGTTGCTTGTGTGACTGGTGGCCTCTGCACTGTCTGGGAAAGAACCATTTAAATTTACGGCCCTTTTGGGGGTAGCGCCACACCAACATTTCTGTGATTGGAATGAAGCAGAAGAAGGAGGGGAGGGGTGTGTCTGCACCTGGCTGTGTCCGCAGTCATTAATGATGTCACATGCAAAGGTCTGGTGAGTACAATTCATGGAAAGGTGAAGAAAATTTGTGCTGGATGTGGTTTTGTCAACTTGGAGGTGGGGGTTGTATTGGGAGGAATTTTTGTTTGGAAGACACCCTGTGCTTTACTTACTTTTGGCCTCTACATGTTGAGTGTTATGCACTCTGGACGCAGAGCTAGACGTGTGCGGTTTGTTTTGTTCCGAATAAATATTCGGACACATTTTTCATTATTCGGAGATTCGGATATATCCAAATACCCGAATTACAGTACATACAAAGTTTACCAAATGCTCCGAATAACTAAGCAAAAATTTGTCAGAATTTACGAAATTTAAGTTAAAATTCGACTCGAAACTTACATCGAATTTCATTTGAATTTGACCTGTAAACATAATTATGAAATCAAAGACTGTGTTTGTTATTAGAGTACCATTTCAAAATAATGCTGTTTTTGTTAAGCCAAAGATGATTTAAAGAGTCATTGTAATCATTTGATGAAGATTTTTCTTTTGTTTGTTCACTTTGTAGCATTCGAATAAAAAAAAAAAAAAAATTATAACATTTTCGATTCTAGTGATTCGAAATTTATCGATTCAAATGTTTCGAATTGATAAGAAAAAATCGGTAAATTCAAAGAAAATTTGAAAAAAGGCGAATTGCGAACACGAATTACGAATACAAATCCTGAACACAAATTGAACGGATCAACCAAATTTAATGAAACCAAATAACTAGATTAACTAATCGAAACAAAACAAAACACTTTTTTCCGTCATGCACATGTCTACCCAGAGCAAAGTTGATGTTATTAATCCATACCCCTCTAAGCCCCTCACACCTGGTGTAGCTTGCTCCACACCCCCACACCCCCCAAAAAGTGGGCATGGTCAGTAGGGTGTCTCCAGATTTCATATAAAAAAATCTGTTCATCTTTTTTTAATACAAACGCTTTTATTGGGATTTCGAAAGCTTAACAAAATAATGTTCTAATGTACAAAGATTATCAAGGTATGGCTATGAAAGAATTAATACAAAATGAACATAATACTATATTCTTATACAATACGGATATTATAGTGTACTGAGATTCGTACCCTTCTTAAGATCTGAATGAATATCTGTATCAAGAACTCTCATTTATACAATTATTGCAATTGGTGTTGGAACCATAGCAACTTAATAAAGCGTTATCATCTATGCATCTTGGTAAACGCATTCTCTTCTACAACAAAGATGAGAAAATAGAAGATAAGAGGTAGAGACTAGAAAAAAAAAACTGAGGAAAGAATGAAAAAAGAAGAAACAAAGTCTGAGATACACCATGTGTCATAGCGGGCTAAGAACCCACACAATTAGATAGGTTGCTAAATGGACCTTTTCCCCTACCTCTATTCCCACCCATTATCTACTCCATTCCCATAGGGTATCCAATGAATCCATTTATGGTCAAACAAAAGCATAGTATCCATAATAGTATGTTGTACCCTTTCCATTAGTTTGATTGTTTCCATTCTCTGCATGACCTGGGGCCACGTCACAGTTGGAGTCCTCCAATTCAGTGCTATGGCCCGTAGGACCGCACTGAATAATGTATGAGCTAGTTTTCTGGGCTGGTGCCGTGACTTCAGGAATCTGTGCGAAAAGAAGGCACAAGGTGCATTCAGTGTAACCAGGGAACCCATTATTTGACCTACCTTAGAGGCTACCTTCTGCCATATCGGTTGAAGGACCGAGCAACTCCAAAAGGTATGGATAAATTATCCTGTTGTTTGACACCCCCTAAAGCAACTATCTGGAACTGTCGGGTAAAACAGATGTACCTTCCTGGGGGTCAGGTACCATCTAGTGTGTAGTTTCACTACTTTTTCTTTTATAGACATAGAGCACATGCATTTATGCATGTTTATCGGCATATCAGACCGTTCATCTGTAGTAAATTCCTGACCTATTTGTGTTTCCCACCTGACCATCACAGAGGACTTTTCTGGTAAATATAACCCATTTAGGTAACTGTATATATGTGATATGATCCCTTTGTCTCTGGAAGAGTTAGCGCAGATATATTCATAAGATGCAAATCCGGGCCTGATGTTCAGAGGGTTTAGGGAGTCATAAAAATGCCTAATCTGGAGGTATTTAAAAAATTCAATTTTTCAAATTGGAACATTATACTGTTGCTGGAGGTGGGAGAAAGAACAGAAATGTGAATCTTGCATCAAGGAGTTAAAGGTAACTAAAGCGTTCAGCTCCCACCAAAGATAATCATTCGGTGAGGTATATGTGGGAGGGAATCTTTTATCTCCCAGGAATGATAGTAGAGGTGGTCTCTGGGATGAGAGTTTGAATTTCAGATGGTAAAAAGACCATAGTTACATAGTAGGTGAGGTTGAAAAAAGACACAAGTCCGTCAAGTCCAACCTATGTGTGATTATGTGTCAGTATTACATTGTATATCCCTGTATGTTGCGGTCATTCAGGTGCTTATCTAATAGTTTCTCGAAGCTATTGATGCCCCCCGCTGAGACTACCGCCTGTGGAAGGGAATTCCACATCCTTGCCGCTCTTACAGTAAAGAATCCTCTACGTAGTTTAAGGTTAAACCTCTTTTCTTCTAATTTTATTGAGTGGCAATGAGTCTTGTTAAACTCTCTTCTGCGAAAAAGTTTTATTTCTATTTCATAGGTAGAGGGATTGTGAGACTATGCTGTTAAGAGGGCTCAACTCTCTGGTCCTAATTGAATACTGCCAAAGCAGACCCAGTAGTTAATACGGACGGACTGAGTTAGTTTTCGAACTGGAGCCGGGGATCGAGGTTGTTGGGGTGTGCCATTGTGCTGTTTGTGCCAATCTGGCTACCAAGTAATACCGCCAGAGATCAGGGAGACCTAGACCTCCTTGTGAAAGAGGCCTATGTGTTAATAACTTGCCAAATCTAGGTCTCTTACCTCTCCATATAAATTGATTAAGCTCCCTTTGTATCTGTTCGATGGTCTGGTGGGAAACATATACCGGTAAGGCTCTAAAATAATACAGCAACTTTGGTAAGATGGACATCTTAATAGCTGTGACTGCCCAATAGGGAAATGGGGAAGTTGGACCACAATCTCAACCATTGTTTGACTTTTTCGAAAATGATTGAGGATAGTTTGTGTTGTACATCTCCCTGAGTGAAGGGGCAGTCGAACCCCTAAATATTGCAGGGTACTGTCACTGATTGAGAAGCCAAAGGAGTACCTTATGTTAGCTCTTAAGTCATCAGGAACATTTATCGGGAGTGCTGCACACTTAGACAGATTCACTCCTAGGCCTGAGATACCATGAAACTCTCCTAACATTTCCACTAGGGAGGCATACCAGCAGGTCCGGGAGGAACATGAGTACATCAGCCGCGTACATGTTTAATTTAAATTCCTCACCCCCCTTCCGGTACCCTCTGATATTCGGGTTGGCCTTTACCGCCCTCACCAGTGGCTCTATGGCCAGGACAAAAATCAAAGGTGACAAGGGGCATCCTTGCCTTGTGCCCCTTCCCAGTGGGAGGTAGTCAGAGAAGCAGCCGGGAGCTTGATTCTGGTATGGGGGTTGTGGTATAAGGCCTTAAATCCATGTAGGAATTCCCAGCTGAACCCAAATTTAGCTAGGACACTGACCATATATGGCCATAGCATGCTATTGAAGGCCTTATGTATAGCCAGACCCAGGATCAATACTTTGCGAGCAAAGAGATCTGCGTCCTGAATGATATTGGAGGCCAGTCTGATGTTGTCTTTGATCTGCCTGGTAGGAATGAATCCCATTTGTTCTGGGCCTATCAGCGAGGAGATGATAGGGGCAAGGCGATCCGCTAGTGATCTGCCAAGGATCTTTATATCATTATTGAGGATCGATATCATCGATCAATGTCATATATGCATGGAGCATCTCTTCCGGGAGCTTATGTCCCTGGAGGACGTAATTGAATAAATTTGAGAGTCTTGGGGCTAGGGTATCCGCAATTTTCTTGTAGTATGTAGGGGTAAACACATCTGGGCCCGGGGCTTTCGATGTCTTAAGGGATTTAATAATGGTAAGAACCTCCTGCTCTGAGCAGGGGGCACTCAAGCTCTGTAGCTGCTCCTCCCTTAGGGTTGGGAGGCGTAATGAGGCCAGCCAGGGCGCCTCTTGACTTTCGGGGCCTGGGTTAGGGGCTGAAAGTAGAGCCTCATAATAAGAGGTAAAGATCTGTAGTACTTCCTTTGGGTGAGAGACCATCTGTCCCTCTCAATTTCTCAATTTGTAGACATGTGTTGGCTGGAGGGACTGGTGAAGTTTGTGAGTGAACATTGTCGAGACTGAGTTACTGTGAAGGAGAAAACGTGCCTTAGACCAGCAAAGGGATTTCTCCGTTTGGTCTGATAATAGGGTGTCAAGTTCTACTCTTTTTGTGTCAATTTGCCTCTGTATTTCTGTAGAGTGTTATTGGTGATGTAGGTGATACAGCTTATGTAACTCTTTGGTGAGGGTGGCAACTGCTGCCTCAGTGGCAGCTGGTGCTCAAAATTATTTGGGGAGGCACAAACAAACTGAAAGATTCTAAAAAAACATCAATTGCAGCCACTGTACCATCAAATGAGCCACTGTGCCCATCAAATGCTGCCACTGTGCCATCAAACGCAGCCAGTGTGCCAATTAAATGCTGCCAGTGTGCACATCAAATGCTGCCAGTGTGTCTATTAAATGCTGCCATTGTGCCCATCAATTGCAGCCAGTGTGCCCATCAAATGCTGCCACTGTGCCCATTAAATGCTGCCACTGTGCCCTCAAATGCTGCCAGTGTGACCCCCCGCCCACTCGCTGTCTGCCCGGAACTTACCCTGACTGGGTGGGGTAGCGGGTGATGGCGACGAGCCGGTTCCTTCAAGCCAGCGTCTCCTGCCATCCTCATCTCGCGACTCTCGTCCTCTCCTCCCTATAGGTGTCCAATAGCAGCGCCTGTCATTTCAGCCAATCAGGTAACAGACCCGAGCACCTGATTGGCGTAGAGGCGGTTCAGTGTTAGGAAAGCGAATATTCATTCGCTTTCCTAACACAGCTGAGTGAACTGCGAGCACCAAGCATGATGCTCGCAGGTCACCATTTTTGACGCCTATTAGAACCTACGGCTCTAATCAGGTGCTTCAAAAACACCTCCCGCCTCTGTAATTCAGGCGCCTGGTGCCCAAAAAGGGGCCGGACGCCTGAATGGGTGGTGGCCGCGGTGGCCATGGATAGATTCATGATGCATTCAATGCATGAATCTATCCATAGTGCACAGAGGGGGTGGCAGGAGAGAGGGGGCGACGCCCATGCGCCCTTAATGCACGAGCCGCCACTGCTCTGTCTTTTCCTTGCAGTGGCCAGCTCTATTATATGTCCCCCCAGGACCGCCTTGTGGGCTGCCCATAACATGGGTGGGGATGTTTCGTCCATATCATTTAATCTAAAATATTCTAGGAGTTTGTAATTTGTGATATTACTTTTGGGTCTGTGAGCAATGAGTCTATCAGTCTCCATGTTGCTGTCTGGGGGCCAAACATATGTATGTGGTCTGAAAGGATACGATGTGATGTTCCGACCAGGGACACACATGTATCTTGGCTGAGATGGAATTAGCTATCAGTATGGGAGTGTTAAATATGTAGTCTAGTCTGGAATAGCTATCATGAGGGTGGGTGTAGTGTGTGTAGTCTCTGACTCCTACGTTCAGCGCTCTCCAGGTATCTATTAAATGGTGTGACTCTAGTGATCTTTGCACGGATCTAGAGAATGTGTTTGCTGTACTCACTGTCCTGCTTCTGTCTAGGCCACAAGATTGAAGTCACCTCCAACCAACACATACGTTGCATTGTACCTGTCCAACTTCTGGAAAGAAGACTGAAAAAAAGAGCTTTGAGAGGCATTAGGAGCGTACACATTCTCTATAGGTAATGCCCGACCTTGCATAGAACCTTGAAGTATAATGAACCTGCTTTCCGGGTCTATGTATGTATGGTGATTGCTGAATATCAAACAATACATTCTTCTTAATGAAGATTGCCCGTCCCCTCGATTTGGACTCTTACGTAGTAAAATTAGGTTTTGTCGAAGTACTTGGGGTGGCTATCGGCAGAAAAATGAGTCTCCTGTAACAATATAATGTCCGCCCCTATTTTTTTGTAAAATCTGAAGGCCTTTTTTCGTTTCTGTGGGGAGTTGAAGCCCCTTACATTGTGGGAGATAATTTGGATACCCATATTAAATTCAGAGGATAATTATCTAGTGGCATAGCTGAGTGCCAAAATGGGGATTTAGTCAACCACAGGCTGTGTCTTACCACGTCTGAGTCTATGTCGTGTATCTCTTTGGGTGGAGTGGGGTAATACTGTCCCTTATATACCAGTATAGTTAGCATATCTATCTGTAAAAAAAAAGAAAATAACAAGAAGTGAAAGAAAACATAACATGTAAGCATATAACGAAAAAACTGTGTGGGGCCAGGGGGGTGCGGCCCACCATGCCATAATGACTGCCTTCTGAGGACCTTGCAGTCCAATACTCAGCCAGCGCTTCATCTCGCTATGGGCCTCTCTGACAGTCTGTGTATCAGGGAGAGTAGTTCTTCAGGATCCCCCTATTACTAAAACAAGAAGGGAGGGGGGAGTGGTGGTACCAGAAGCTGCTGTGAGTAGGGGGGTCAAACAGGTGGGCGAGCAGAGACTGAGCTAGGGTGCCCGACTTGCAAAAGTCGTATGGAGTGCATGTTGCTGTTAATCTGTGGGGAACAAATGTCCACTGGTAGATGGACTTCCTCTGCTGTCGTGGATCAAGCCTCCATATCCCTGGATCTACGCCGATTTCTCCTTTCTCTCTGCGGTGATGGGGTGGCCCAGATCTGAGTTAATCGGGGAGTAGAGGGAAGTTTCAGGGTGTTGAGTGATTCCATCAGGCCTAATTTGACGAGTAAGTCCTTGCCCTCAGATAGATTGAATGCTGTGTATGTGGTGCCATTATGTGGTACCGTGAGCTTGAAGGGGAAGCCCCATCTATATTTAATCCTGGCTGATTGCAGGACCGCCGTGACTTCTTTCATCTGTCGCCTCTTGTCCAGAGTCACTGGGGAGATATCTGGGTAGATTTGAATTATGGTCCCCTCGTATCTGATTATGGGGGTGGCGCGAGAGGCCCGAAGTATCTCCTCTTTGACCAGAAAGTCCTTAAGACATATTACTATGTCCCTGGGGGGTTTCTCTGGAGGGGGTTTCAGCCGAAGGGCCCTGTGGATTCTATCGCAGGTAAAGGCCTTGTCTGCGTGTTCTGGTAGCAATGAGTGGAATATGGCCTTCACTGCAGTGGGCAAATCTACCACCGTCTCTGGGACCCCCGCACTCTGATATTACTTCTTCTGTTGCGGTTGTCTAAGTCCTCGAGGTGGGTTTGCAGCTGGAGGAAATTATATGAGAGTGCCTCGTGATCGTTACGCAGATCCACATATGCTAGATGAAGCTCATCATGCTTCGGTTCTAGCATGTCAGCGAGGCCTCCAAGCGTGGCTATCTCCTGTGTCAGGGTGCTGGTAGATTTGTGTAGCTCTGCTTGGAACTTACGGGCCAGTCTATCATACATTGTGGAGAGACTATCCTCCAGGTCAGCCTTAGTGAGGTGGGGAGTGTACTCACTGTGGTCCGGAATCGTAGGCTGTGAGGCTGCTGGTGCTGGGGAGACCTTGTGGGCCTGTGTCTGCTGGGCGCCATCTTTGGTCATTGCTGTTTGGTCCCATACACAGAGCAGATAATTTGCTACGCGGCCTTTTTATTGCCGCTCCTGGAGTTCGGCATGCACCGGCTTCTCCCTCAGGGGTACTGCTGTGTAAAGTGCTGAGATTTGGTGCTCTTTGGCCCCAGGGAATAGGTTTAAGTCTCCGCTTCCCTCGGAGCTCCGGTGACTAGCTTCCGTCCAGTTTCGTGCCATGCATGCGCCCTAAAATCTGTTCATCTTAATGTATCACCTGCCAGTAAACACTGTGAAACCAGTGAACGGCAATGGTGTTAAGTTACTAAAAGGTCTCATTTACACAAGCGGAACTTTCTGCAAAATGATGGGTCACTTCTCAAAGGGCAGTAGATGCAGCAGCTGCAACTGAATAGGGATTTTGAATGGGGGTGCCTCAATATGCGGGCAATGTGTTTGGGTTGTGTTTGCGGCGTGACCCCCTTTACTCGAACGGGACGCGTTTGGCGGGAGGTACTACCTGGCAGACATGACCTATATACATTTTGCACCACAACCACGGCAGCGTGTACTAGCATGGCTGCTGCCCATATTAACCTGCAGCTAGGCGGGTAGAGAACATTAAAACCCACGTCTTAACTGGCTATTTTTACCACCCCCCAGCTGCCCATGTAGGTCTAAAAAGCCTAGCCAGGTTTTAAAACATAGAAACAAATATAGAGTGCACAAATCTGGTATCATGATACATATTCTTTATTGGAATAAATTCCACTCACATTTTTGTAGGCTCAAACATGACTTTGTAGATAGCCTTTATACTCTGCATAAGAAGAGAAGCAGCCAGGGCAGGTGCCTCTACAGTTGCTGCTATAAAGCCATTGGCCGTGGCCGTTGGTCTGCATACGCTGAGTATAAAGACCATGTACAAAGTGATGTTTAAGCCTGCAAAATGTGAATGGAATATTTTATCTTCTTAATCCAATAAAGAATATGTCTTATGGTGCCAGATCTGTGCGCTCTCTTTTTTGTTTTTATGTTTTGAAGTTTTTTTTTCCAGCTTTTTTCATTCCTTGTGCTATTAACAGAAAGCTTGGTGCATGCTGAACTTTTACAGAACTATACTTCTGAAAAATGCCCAAAAATTGTTGGTTAAGCATGGAGTTAACGAGTTTCTCAATGATTCAATTTAATAACCAGTTTGCAACAGCTTTGTAAATACTTGATGGAGCGCCGCTGCAAGCGCCGATGATGCGGCTCTGGTGGACCCACTTCAAACAGGCTGCAGGTGTAAATGCTAATGCAATGCAGTTGAAATTTACTGGGTAAGGGCTGCGCGCCTCAAAACCTATCCAGGTGCGAGAGCGATGAAAAGTGTCCTCAGCCCTAGCTCCTCCTGATAGGCCACTCCCTCTGGCACATTTCCCACTGCCCCAGGGGCTTAGTCATAGGGCAAAATGCCTCCGAGGGCGTGGCCTATTGAGAGGAGCTAGGGCAGGGGCCGCTTTTCATCTCTCTCGCACCTGGAATGGTTTTGAGGTGTGCGGCGTTTACCCAGGTTTGCAGCAGTTGTCATTTAGGGCCCAGGTTGGTGTCATACATTTACATATTTTCTTCTACTGTATGGTCTTATGGCTGCACCATCTTTAATGCATTTTTTAGAGTGTGCCCCCCAAATATCTTGTTTGTATTTTGTATGGATTCTGACCAAATCCTGTTGGGTGCGGAGCACCTCACTACATAACATAAGTACCTTTAATTAGTGTCCACTTGTGTCATGGGTGGAGACCTTATGATTCTCCCATTTAGAAGAGTGCAATGCTCTCATGGTTCAGAGATGCAGGTTCTCCCACTCCATGAATAGTGTAGGACCCACTGATTATGGGGTAATTTGTCGCAGTAAGTGGGCTTAGCACCATATAGCAATATGGTGTGACCAAATCCCCATATTTTTGAAAATGTTTTTCTAGAAATGCTTAGGTGTTTTAAACTAGCCTTGCTTGAGGTAAATGTCTTTTTTGCATGTGTGCGCTGTAATATTTTCTTCTTATACATTTACATAGGACTAAAGTAGTAATGCACACCTAATACCAGTAGCTCCACTAGATCCTATAAAAATCAGAAATTAAGTTCAGTGTAGATGGATGCAGGTGAAAGGGGTTATCCGGAGCAAGAGGAATAAAGGGCAATCCAACCTACCTGTCCAACAGCTACCAATAAATTCGCAAATGTATAGATCTCTGCCTGTCAGACTCTAAATCTGAAGGCAATTTCCTATTCCAGCTCCATAGAGACATGGATTGATGAGTTTGATGTGGAGGAACTCATGTAGTCTACAAAGAGGCCTGAACTCCATTCTACTAAACACTGATTGCTAGCCAGATCTTCTCATCCAACATCAGTACCTGACCTCATAAATGCTCTTTTGGCTAAATAGGCTAAATAGGCTTTAATTCTCACACACACATTCCAACATTTTATTCGTAGTCTTCTTAGAAGCCTGGAGACTGTTATACAAGGGAAAGGATTGCAATTCCATATTAAGTCTCTAGGCTACCCCAACCTTGACACTTGACAGGGTGGGCTGGAAGGCAGGAAAAAGGTTGAGAAAGATCAGGGAATAGTTTAAGGATATAATGTAGGGAACAGGGATGAGGTGGTTATAACCAGCAAACCTTGAGGAAAACAGCAAGGTGAGCAATTTGACCCACCCTCTTGGTAACAGTTTGGTTATGGCAATGATTAAAGCATTTGGGGAACTGAGGTAAAGGAAGAGGATGGGCTACTTGTGGGGCATGTTGTATTTTTGTCATAACATCTGCAGGTCTTTGATTTTGCTGAAAAAGTAGGCTTGTTGGCAATGTTTGGATAGATGGTTTAACCTTAATGGTCACAAATATGTATGATTGTGTAGTGTTCATGAAGGCAGTAATTACTAAGGTTTATTCTAGGTGAACAATTGTGTAAAATGACTTGTGTGTACACATCAAGCTGGTTGTGAATGGCTGGTGGGGGTTTACAACTGAACATGACATTGGGTGGCACTGTCAAGGACCTGGCTTTAATGGTTGCATTAAATTATGTCATTATTATTATAGTGTTATTTAATAAAAGCTGTGGACATAAAACTCCAATGAAAATAACTTGTGTCATGGGGGTTGATTTACTTAAACTGGAGAGTGCAAAATCGGGTGCAGCTGTGCATGGTAGCCAATCAGCTTCTAACTTCAGCTTGTTCAGTTAAGCTTTGACAAAAAAAAAAAAACTGGAAGCTGATTCGTTTATATGCAGAGCTGCATCATATTTTAAACTCTCTAGTTTTAGTATGGTGCTATGGTCACTTGCCTGCAAACATTTAGCCATATAGTGTAGACAAAATAGCCCTAAGCATGAGCATGCTAAATGTAGAAGAAGAAGAGTCACCAGCACCCAATTGAAGATCAAGGAATAATGTAGATTCTAGAAGAATATGGATGAAGAATAATCACCCGAACCCAAATGACGAAGAAGAGTCACCAGAACTCAAATGAAGATCACAAACCAACATAGTTTTTAGTCATATCTTCCCATATCAGTCAACTATAGCCAATGTTCTGGGGCCTCTCAGAATCCCTTCCTCAAGATGATACAGTGACAGCAATCAATGTGTCGCCTTTAGGGACCCTGTAATGCCCTAAAACATTGACTTCATCTGACTGATATGATGTGATAGGAATAAATCTACATTATTTATTTATCTTCAATCTGGTCCTGGATATTCTTCTTCTTCTTCTTCTTCTATATTCTATCTTATTTCTCGATCTTCATTTGGGTCCTGGTGACTCTTCTTCTTCTATATTCTATATTATTTCTTGATCTTTAATTGAGTGCTGGTGACTCTTCTATACTCTTCCATATTCTGTGTTATTTCTTGATCTTCAGTTGGGTGCTGGTGACTCTTCTCCCTCTTCTAGATTCTTCTATATTCTACATTATTTACTTTTGAGTGCTGGTGACCCTTCTTCGTCTTCTATAGTCTAATACATTCTATGTTATTTTTTTGATCTTCTATTGAGTGCTGTTGACTCTTCTATCTAAATTCTTCAATATTCAATTTATTTCTTGATCTTCAGTTGGGTACTGGTGACTCTTCTCCTTCTAGATTCTTCCATATTTTATATTTTCTCAATCTTCAGTTGGGTGATGGTGACTCTTCTTCCTCTTCTATATTCTGTGCTATTTCTTGATCATTAATTGAGTGCTGGTGACTCTTTTTCTATAGTCTTCTACATTCTACGTTATTTCTTGATCTTCATTTGAATGCTGGTGACTCTTCATCTTATAGTTTTCTTTTTTCTACATTATTTAATTCATCTTCAATTCAGTGATGGGGGCTATTCTTCTTCTTTATTCTATGTTATTTCTTGATCTTCAATTGAGTGATGGGGACTCTTCTTCTTTTTATGTGTTTTTGCATGGAGCCAGCCACTGCTGTCACTACGATCCCTGTCCAGTTACACTGGTGTCAACACTGTATAGAGTGCAACCCATTACTGTACTATTCTAAATTCAGAAGGACTGAATCAGATGTCCTTGTGACCCAATGCACACTGTCAACCAGCAGGTCTCTGATGTTCCTAGGGTAACACCAGCTTACATCCTGTGAAGACACCAGATGAGAAAGGAACCACCGAGCCCAAAGCTGGCCATACATGGGTCAAAATTAGGCCACTTCAGCAGGAACCAGAAGAATTTCGATCCATGTATGGCCATTCCCCTTCATGAGAAATCAATCTATTGATCAGCTTCTCATGAACTTCATGAACTGTCTAGTCGGAAATTTTTGCTTTGATCAACACATGCAGCTAATTGGCTGCAGCGCTGATCAGTGTATTCTGACTGTCAAAATACAAAGACACAGCGGGGAGGATTCCCCCATTCATCTTGAATGTGTGGATGGGGGAACGATTCAGAATTGCCAGCTTTAGAGACAATAGAAGGCCATAACACCAAGTCTTATACGTCTTACATACAATTACAAAGAGCTTTAGAAAATGTAGATGCAATAGTTATCAGTTTATAATAATCCTATTCCGTGTTGATTTTTTCTATATCCTCACCCTGTTCATATACAACTTAATTAATAGCAAAGAAAAATTGCATGCATATCTGTATACAAGCAAATATATACTGTACATATATCCTGAGCAACAAATAGCCCAGGGGGGTATTCCCACATGAAGGTTTTAACAACATGCAAATAATGTGTGCCAGTAATGTATATGATATACGCATCTGGCAATTATCAGTGGAACAAAATATTTACCATCAGCCTCAGTAAAATGAGAGTGAGAGCCGAAGCACTATATTAGCATTTTATAATGGGTTTTAATGAAATATAGCCCATTGCTTTCAGTCAGAGGAAATCCTGCAGATTGCAAACACATGGACAAATTGAAATGCCTACACGACTTACTTCCTCTCCATCTCCTCTTACAATGAACTAATTGTCAGTGTAGAGAATGCAATTGTGGGTTACTGATTGGTATTCATATAGGTGATTGTTTAAATTTTAAAAAATACCTGTAATGTTCAGTCACTCGTGTATATTAGATTGATACATCTATAAAATCATTGTCATGCTATATAGCCTTAACCCCTTCTCACCCGCAATCTACCGTATATATGCGAGTATAGGACGACCCGAATATAAGCTGAGGCGCCTAATTTTACCACAAAAAACTGGGACAACTTATTGACTAGAGTATAAGCCTAGGGTGGGAAAATGCAGCAGCTACTGGGTAAACAATGCCCCATCTGCAGCCTCACTGTGCCCATTTTCAGCCTCACTGTGCCCATTTTCAGCCTCATTGTGCCCATTTGCAGCCTCACGGTGCCCATTTGCAGCCTCTTTGTGTCCATTTGCAGCCTCTTTGAGCCCATTTGCATTCTCCTTGTGCCCATTTGCAGCCTCACTGTGCCCATTTTCAGCCTCACTGTGCCCATTTGCAGCCTCATTGTGCCCATTTGCAGCTAAACCCTTGATTACTAAAACAGCGGGTGTCTCCCGCTGTGTTATGCAGTCTGTTCGGCGGCTGTCCATTGTAACAAAGCTCCGCCTCCTCCTCGTCCATAATAGAACACTGATACAGTTTTCCAGCATTGTATCAGTGTTCCTCTATCACGGACGAGGAGAAGGCAGGGCTTTGTTACAAAGGACATCGCTGAACAGACTACATAACACAGGTGGAGACACCCGCTGTTTTAGTAATCAAAGGTATGGCTGCAAATGGGCACAATGAGGCTGCACATGGGCACAGTGAGGCTACAAATGAGCACAGTGAGGCTGCAAATGGGCACAGTAATGCCCCGTACACACGGTCGGACATTGATCGGACATTCCGACAACAAAATCCTAGGATTTTTTCCGACGGATGTTGGCTCAAACTTGTCTTGCATACACATGGTCACAGAAAGTTGTCGGAAAATCTGATCATTCTGAATGCAGTGACGTAAAACACGTACGTCGGGACTATAAACGGGGCAGTAGCCAATAGCTTTCATCTCTTTATTTATTCTGAGCATGCGTGGCACTTTGTGCGTCGGATTTGTGTACACACGATCAGAAATTCCGACAACTGATTTTGTTGTCGGAAAATTTTATAGCCTGCTCTCCAACTTTGTGTGTCAGAAAATCCGATGGAAAATGTGTGATGGAGCCTACACACGGTCGGAATTTCCGACAACAAGGTCCTATCACACATTTTCCGTCAGAAAATCTGACCGTGTGTACGGGGCATAAGGCTGCAAATGGGCACAGTGAGGCTGCAAATGGGCACAAAGAGGCTGCAAATGGGCACAGTGAGGCTGCAAATGGGCACAGTGAGGCTGCACCCCCACTCAAGACCCCCATTCGAGACCCTGACTTGAGTATAAGCTGAGGAGGGGTTTTCAGCCTAAAAAATGGGCTGAAAAACTCAGCTTATACTCGAGTATATACGGTATATATTAACATTGCCTGGCATGATGCCCCATGCTGAGAATACCTGGATATATGTTCTCCCCTTTGAAAACCAGCAGCTGACACTTTGAGTGGCTGCCGGCTCTCAATTATAGCTGACAGCTATGGTCATCAATGGCCATTGGACCAATCATACTGGTTCTTGACCATGTGATCACATGCAGGCTAAAGGCTCCATTGACAAAAAATGAAAGCCTGCCACCTTCAGGCTATAATGGTTATCTGCGGTGGCATCTATTTAAAGCAGGATTAAAGTCCACATTTTGAAAAATTGCAGAGTTTTTATAATAGAAGAGGTGGTCTCTTCTGTCATGGATGCTTCTCCCTGCCTGTCAGCAGTAATGTACACTGAGCCACATGTGCACCTCAGAGAATGTGTGCATGCGTGAGAGTGACGTCATCACACTGGTCATTTAAGTGACTGAACAGAGTGAACCTGGAAAGAAGAGCGAAGATGGAAGTGCCCTGGACCAGTGGTGCATACTAGCACATTATGGCATACACCACCTGGGAGCCCATTAAAAAAATAAATTAATGGAGTTTAATTCTGCTTTAATAGATTAAAAAAACACACACATTTGCACATTTGTCAGCCTATAATAAAAACAGAGCAGTTTTTTTTTCTACAAAATAAACATCTTATATGGCCCTAAACATATGTAGAATTCAAGTATGCAAATTAGCCATAGAGGTAATGCTAAGTTGACCAACACTTTCCAAAACCATGGACATTATGGTCCCAAAAATTCAGGGATTCAGCCCTGCCCATGGTCCACAGTTCTTCCACCAACTTTCTTGGTTGGCATGCTAAACTTCTAAATATGCAGAGACCTCTCATCACACCCACTTTATGGGTTCGTCCTCCCCAGAGCCTGTCTGTAAATACGCTAGGGCCACCAACTCAAGGCCACCAACTCAAGGCCACCAACTCAAGGCCCACATGTGCAGTAACTAAAAAGACAATTGATGCTGTAATCCCAGGACATGGGTCAGGACACAGCATTGGCGGGACAGAGGGACAAAATGCAGGGATGTCCCAGCAAATCAAGCATAGTTGGCGTATGTGTTTATAAAAAGTTGCCATCTCTTCGTAGCTGTAACAATCTTTACTCCACTAGAAAGGCTTTCCACAAGAATTTGGAGTGTGTCTGGGGAAGTGAGTGCCCATTCATCTAAAAGAACACTGATGGTGGATGAGAAGACCTGGCTTGCAATAGAAATTCAAATTCGTCCCAAAGCTGTTTGATAGAGTTGACTTCAGAGCTCTATGCAGACTATTCAGGTTCC
The DNA here is from genome assembly GCA_037952835.1 of Lithobates septentrionalis. NCBI lineage: Eukaryota > Metazoa > Chordata > Amphibia > Anura > Ranidae > Lithobates > Lithobates septentrionalis. Next base: position 462,746 of record JBBDGP010002372.1, read on the forward strand.
TCTATGCCAAATTCATCAAACCATATCGTTATGGCGCTGGCTTTGTGCACAGGGGAATAGAAATGGGCCTTCACCAAACTATTGCCACACGACCTGATGTTGGATGAGAAGACCCAGCTGGTAGTCAATGTTCTATTTCATCCCTAAGGTGTTGAGGAGAATTGCGGTCAGAGCTTTGTGCAGGACACTCAAGTTCCTCCACACAAAAATGGTCAAACCATGTCTTTATGAAGCTGGCTTTATACAAGGGGCACAGTCACGCTGGAACAGAAAACGTCCCATCACCAAACTATTGCTGTAGGTACTGATGTTGGATGAAAGGACCCAGCTGGCAGTCAAAGTTCCATTTTATCCTAAAGGTGTTCAGTAGGATTAAGGTCAGGCTTTGTGCAGGACACTCAGGTTCCTCCATACCAAACTGGTCAAAACATGTGTTTATGAAGCTGGCTTTGTACAAGGGGCACAGTCATGCTGGAACAGAAAACGTCCCTTCACCAAACTATTGCCGTAGGCACTGATGTTGGATGAGAAGACCCAGCTGGCAGTCAAAGCTCCATTTTATCCCAAAGGTGTTCAGTAGGGTTGAGATCAGGACTTTGTGCAGGACACTCAAGTTCCTGAACATCACACCTATATAAATGTGTTGGACATCCCATTGCAAAACCATGGACATTAATATGGAAGTGACCACCTTTCTGGATAAAGCAGCCCCCACTCTTCTTGGAAGGCTTCCCATAAGATCTTAGAGTGTCTCTGTGGTTATTCAGCCAAAAAAAAACTTTTGTGAGTTTAGGTACTGATGTTTTATAAGAAGGCCTGGCTCACACTCGACCATCCAATTCATCCAAATGGTGTTCAATAAGGTTGAGGTACAGGATGCTCAAGTTCCTCCACACCAAACTGATCAAACCATGTCTTTATGGAGCTGGCTTTGTACAAGGGGCACAGACTTGCTGGAACAGAAAAAGCCCTTCACAAAACTATTGCCACAGGTACTAATGTTAGATGAGAAGACGCGTCTGGGTCTTCTCACAAGGGGCACACTCAAGACAAGGGGCACAGCCATGCTGGGACAGAAAAAAAACCCTACCACAAAGTTGGAAGCTCACAATTCTCTAAAATGGCTTTTTATGTTGTAGCATTAACAGTACCCTTCATTGAAAACTCCTAAACGTAATCATTAGGTGGGGGCTGTTCACATATTTTCAGCCATATAGGTAGGCGTGATGGTCAGATGGTCATATCCCGTAGCTCTCTTCCTAATTATACAATCTTAGGGCACTAAGATAGCTTGAATACTTTTGGTTAATAGAGTATATTTCATGGCAAGTAAAGGCTCAGAATTTTACTACGCCTGTTGCGGAGAGCCCTTTTCTCCATGTTACTTTCCCCTAGAAGCAGTAGGTGGCAGTGTTTCATTTCGGAACGTTCTCTTCCCAGATCCATTGCGGAACTCTTTAATAGTCTGCGATGCAATGTTATATCCCAGGGTGAGCAGGCACTGCATCATTAACCATCCTGCCTACCTGGCCGCAACATTAGAGCGTGTCTTCCTCTAAGGTGACAAAAACTCATAATTAAATCATTTGGAACAAGTCTTCTTCTTCTCTTTTTTTTCATTATTTTATTAAACTGCAAGAGGACAAAATAACAGCATTGCTGAATGAATTGGTAAACACATAAAGAATTTTTATCTTAAAGGTGAGGTCAACCGGGTCATTTTTTTTTTTTTGTTTCTCACTGCAAAATCCTTCATTGGTTTGGTTCAGAAATCCCAGATTTCAGCTAAGTTCTTGAAGCAAGGGGATGCACTGGAAATGATGAAAACATGTGTTTAGCCTGCGCTGTTTAAAGAGAACCTGTCATAAAAGAAATGTGTAGGCCTCCATTCAACAACTTCATTAAAAAGTACTAATTGGCTGTTATAATATACTTTTTTGCTTTAATATTTTCCGGGTTGCTGACCTGAGGCAAGAGAGAACTCTTAAATCGATTACCACTTTCCATGCAGTGACTAAGTAGGCAGCTAGAAATTTTAGGTTAGTCATGGTACCCTCAACATTTGTCTCATGGAAGGTTCCTTTAAATAAGTATTTTTTTCAGGGCTTTTCAGCTTTAGCTTATAGTTGCATATAGGACATAACTTCTTGGCTTTAGCTGCATATAGAACATAACTTCTTGGCAGTTCATTAAGGGCCTATTTACCTCTTTATGACGCATTAGTGTACATACACTATATTGGCAAAAGTACTGGGACGCCTGTCTTTACACGCACATAAATTCTAATGGCATCCCAGTCTTATGCCGCGTACACACAATCGGACTTTTTGCCAACAAAACCGTGGATTTTTTGTTCGAAGGTTGTTGGCCCAAACTTCTCTTCCATACACACGGTCGCACAAATGTTGGCCAACAATTACGAACGTGGGAACGCGGTGACGTACAAGACGTACAACAAGCCGAGAAAAAAAGAAGTTCAATAGCCAGTGCGGCTCCTTCTGCTTGATTCCGAGCATGCGTGAACTTTTGTTGCGACGGACTTGTGTACACACGATTGGACTTTCCGACAACAAAGTTTCGTTGGAGGTAAATTTTAGAACCTGCTAGCCAACATTTGTTGGCGGAAAGTCCGACAGCAAATGTTCGATGGAGCAACAACCTCACATCCAACATTTCCCATCGGAAAATCCGACCGTGTGTACGCGGCATAAGTCTGGGCGAGTTGGGGGTGGGGGAACTTGACTGGCCTGCACAGAGTCTTGACCTCAACCGAGCTCAACCGACCTGACCTGACTGTTAGAACACCTTTGGAATGAATTTGAGCGCAGACTGTGAGCCAGGCCTTGTCGTCCAACATCAGTGCCTGACCTCACAAATGCGCTTCTGGAAGAATGGTCAAACATTCCCATAGACACACTCCTAAACCTTTTGGACATCCTTCCCAGAAGAGCTGAAGCTGTTATAGCTGCAAAGGGTGGGCCAACTCAATATTGAACCCTACAGACTAAGACTGGGATGCCATTAAAGGTCATGTGCGTGTAAAGGCAGGCATCCCAATACTTTTTGCACAAGAGTGTACGTTAATGCATGTTATGTTGCGTGATAATATGCATTGTGTTAAGGCTGTCCATTTCCCCACACCTTCCTTCCAACCCCCTCTAGTCTATCCTTACAGACATTTTTCCCCATTACCTCGTAAAGCCAGATATGCTCACCGGATTGCCCCATCTAGACTCCCCGCTGCTGGTTCTGGTTTGAGGAACCGCTAATCCAGTGCTACAAGGGCGTCCCAAGATGCTGCCATCCGTTTGTGATGGCGTTTTCTCTCTTGAGGGTATTCTGCCATTGGCCATCCAAAAGGAAGTGTCCAAGTCATCTAAAGTGGACCCAGCAATAATGTGGGCACCCAAAGAAGGATCTATCCAGGAAGTACACCGAGGAGGAGAGGGCTCAGGTCGGCTGCTTCACATGGCTGTGGCTTAAGGTAAGTAAAAAAGGGCATTTAGCAATGTTTTATTTACTTTTTACTAAAGTGATCAGTTAGAGGGGATTGGGAAAGAGGGATGAGAGGGGGATGTTTTCATTCCAGTGAAGGTCAGGTTGGCCATTTTGTCATGCAATGGCATGCATTCCAGCGTGTTACAATGGAGATGCGATGCCTAGGTATGTTGTTGTGTCTTCCAAAATAAATGCACCGTGATGCATGTTCCACACACGTTACCGCAAAGTGTAAGTAGGCCCCCGAACATACATGTTTGCACCATGAACTTTCAAAAGAAAGATCTTTAGCTGGTCATGTTTTTCAAAGCCTTTTGGTAAATAGGGCCATGTAAGGACACCTAATGATGGCAAAGATTTCCAATGGGGATACAGACAAAGACTAGTTTATAGTGGACTGGTATTGGGTTAAAACCCCTGTTTTATTGCTGTCTGTGACTTTCTGCCCTGGTGACACCCCCCCCCCCCCCCCCATAAAGTGAGTTAAAAATGTTATAAATAAAGTCACAGACAGCAATACCAAACACATTGACAAAATGTTTGACTCTTCCCTACTGAACAAAAAAAAAAGAAAAAAACCTTACTTGGAAGGACCCTTCATGAATTCACTTGAGCTGAACCACCCAACCACCCAGGAGATCACCAACCCAAAACATAGCTCCACCACTGTATAGGTCGGTCGTTTGTCTCATCACTACGAATGACTTAAATAATGATCCTGATGTTCATAGGCGTGTGCACGGGGTGTGTCGGGTGTGCCTGGGCACACCTTAATCTCCCCACCTGTGCCAGCCAGGGCTTTTTTCTGGTGAAACTGCTGGGTTTGCTAATAGACACTCAATGGCAGTGACAGTGCTGCCAGTGAGACAATTTTGATTGGTATGTATACTCCTAGACTTACTCTATGAGAACTGCAGTCGCGGAGTAAGCTGACAGCTGGATGCATTTCCCGATGCTCCCTCTATAGTTCCGGCAAGTGATCTCTTACTGTAGGTGGTGGAGTGATACAGCTGCACTCCACCTGCCCTCCAGTGCCTCTTCTGCTGTCATGGAATAAGAGGTAAGCAGCACCTAGTGGGGAGCATGGCCGAATCTAAAATCTAAAAAGGGGCACTGTGTCATACACTGATGTAAGGGGCACTGTGCCATGCTCTGATGTAGGGGGCACTGTGCCGTGCTCTGATGTAGGGGCACTACTGTGCCATTCTCTAATGTAAGGGGCACTGTGTCATGCTCTGATGTCAGGGCACTACTGTGCCATGCTCTGATGTCAGGGCACTACTGTGCCATGCTTTGATGTAAGGGGTCACTGTGCCATGCTCTGATGTCGGGGGGCACTACTGTGCCATTCTCTGATGTTGGGGCACTACTATGCCATGCTCTGACTTCAGGGGCACTGTACCATGCTCTGATGTCAGGCCACTACTGTACCATTCTCTGATGTAAGGGGTCACTACTGTGCCATGCTCTGATGTCAGGGCACTACTGTGCCATGCACTGTGCCATGCTCTGATGTAAGGGACACTGTGTCATGCTCTGATGTTAGGTGCACTGTGTCATGCTCTGATGTCGGGGCACTGCTGTGCCATGCTCTGATGTCAGGGCACTACTGTTCCATGCTCTGATGTCAGGGGGCACTGTGCCATGCTCTGATGTCAGGGGGCACTGTGTCATGCTCTGATGTAAGGGACACTGTGTCATGCTCTGATTTCAGGGCGGCACTGTGCCATGCTCTTATGTCAGGGGGGCACTGTGCCAGGGGGGGGGCACTGTGCCATGCTCTGATGTGAGGGGCACTGTGCCATGCTCTGATGTAAGGTGCACTGTGTCATGCTCTGATGTCCAGACACTACTGTGCCATGCCCTGATGTCAGGGGGGCACTGTGTCATGATCTGATGTTGGGGCACTACTGTGCCATGCTATCATGTTGGGGCACTACTGTGCCATGCTATGATGTTGGGGCACTACTGTGTTATGCTCTGATGCCGGGGCACTGTGTCATGTGCTGATGTAAGGGACACTGTGCCATGCTCTTATGTCAGGGAAAACTGCCATACTCTGATGTAAGGGGGCACTCTGCCCCCCTGCGGGCAATCTGGTACTAACTGACACTGTCTGGCAGGGTCACGAACTGACACTGATGTCACTAGTGACACTAATACAGTGATCAGTGATAATACTGTACAATAATGTACTAATGCCACTGTCTGGAAAAGGGTTAACATCAAGAGGTTAACTGTGTGTCTATCAATGTGAAAAAGTGTGCTGCTTTTACTTACTAATCTGGCTGTTTTTTCTCCCTGCTTTTCAGGGAGAAGAGAGGGTGAGATCACTATTCCTATGTACACAGAGTTCTGTGTGTTTGTGTGAAATATATATATTTATAAAATCAGATGTGTTTTAGCTTCTGTTTGGGGTGCACACCCTAATGCAATAGGCTGCGCACACCTATGCTGATGCTATTAGTGCCAATAAGACCACTGTGCCAAAAATGCCTTGTATCAAATCAGCAGTTGTATGTGTAGCAGCAGAAAAAAAAACATTGTAAATATGTTTCAAATGTACAATTTCACTTAATTGTCAAAAATCCAATGTATTGGAAGGCGTGAAGGGCTGAAGATGAAGTCATTTGTCTGGTGTGGGTTCAAAGGAGACCTTTCATTCCTCCCAGCTAACAGCTAAGATGAAGAAGAGCCTATCCAATGTGATAAAAAAATAGATAGATTGCTTTGCCCTGCCTCCAGAAGAAAATTATAATTTAGAGCTTAGGGAGCGGGAATTCAAATGTCCAGTCTGAATATTGAGCAGGGCCCAGCCAATCCCTGGGAAGGTGTGCCCAGGTGGTTGCTGGTAGACATGTGCGCCGTCAATAAATTCGCTTTGTTTCATTCCTTTCCGTTCCGTATTAGTCGTTAATTCGTATTTCATAATTTGTGTCTGAAATTCAATTTGGATTCGTACGATATACAAACTTTCGTTAGGTTCGTTAACTTTTCGTAACAATTACGAACGTTCGTTATGATGAATTTAAAAAGCAAAAAATACCTTTCTCAATATGGCAGTCATCAGACTCATTATGCTCATTATGAGGGGCTCCCACCATCCCTGTGCTGTGCTGACTTCCTCCTGGGGCTGTACCCCTGCTGTGCTGATTATGAGGGGCTCCCACCATCCCTGTGCTGTGCTGACTTCCTGGGTTTGTACCCCTGCTGTGCTCATTATGAGGGGCTCCTACCATCCCTGTATTGTGCTGACTTCCTGGGTTTGTACCCCTGCTGTGCTGATTATGAGGGGCTCCCACCATCCCTGTGCTGTGCTGACTTCCTGGGTTTGTACCCCTGCTGTGCTCATTATGAGGGGCTCCCACCATCCCTGTATTGTGCTGACTTCCTGGGTTTGTACCCCTGCTGTGCTCATTATGAGGGGCTCCCACCATCCCTGTATTGTGCTGACTTCCTGGGTTTGTACCCCTGCTGTGCTCATTATGAGGGGCTCCCACCATCCCTGTGCTGTGCTGACTTCCTGGGTTTTTAACTTCATCATAACGAATAATCGTAATTATTATGACAATAATATAACAATATTAACGAACATTATTTTGTTCGATTCTGAATCTCCCATCGACTACCAGTACCAGTCTCCCACTCCCATATTAAAAAAGGTAATTTTCCCAACCCTCACTCAGAAGCAGAAGAAAACCTCTGATTGGTCAACAAAACACCAGTCACGTTTCCGTTGTAACGGAATTTGGATCCAAAATCCGTCAACGAAATTTCGTATTTCGTATACAATTAGGAAGCATAGAAATTCGTGTTTCGGATGCTTCAGAATGAACGAATTTTCGGAAATTCGTATGAATTTTCGATTCGTACGAAACGAACCGCACATGTCTACAGTAGTTGCTAGGTGTAAATGAATAACTCCCGCACTGTCTAAAAAAAAATATATATATATATATATATATATATATATATATATATATATATATATATATATATTAAACCTAGGGGGCACTGCTGCAAACACCTGCTAATCTGATCCTAAACAGAAAAAAAGGGGAATAAATGATTAAATGGTGGTATTTGCGCTGTGTAAAATTACAGAGTGTACTGTGAGGGCAAAAAATTAGTAATGTATGTGTGTAAGAAACATGTATCCAACAAATATATCAAACATATAACTGCTTGAATAACGTGATAAATTCCGTCGTGAAAATGCGTGACAGAACAAATGAAATGATCCAGCGAAAAGTCCGTGTCAGTATACAAAATAATAAGTGACAAATCCAATAAAAGTCCGTGTCAGGTATACAAAATAAATCCCACCACCAAAATGCCAAATGAAGTGCTGAAAAACAAATCTTCAGTGGTGACACCTGTGTATCTGTAAGCCTCTCACCTTACTGCTGTAAGGTATACAGCATGGATAAATCACAGGTGCAGTGTTCAATGATTCCCTCCTGGTTTTGATAGTTTGAGTCCTTCTTAGCTGGTCTCAGTAGCAAGTTAAGACATATAAGAAAAAATAAAACTCATAGCATAATTCCATAAAAGAAAGGGGAAATAGATGAAGGCAGACCCAAAAGAGATACACTCACTTTTAAAATAAAAGCATAGACATCAATCCACGAACGCCGAGTTCGTAAGCCTCTAATGCAATCCTGGTGCTGCCTTTGATCCAAAGCCCTTCTGGTGTAAGCTCGGTATTTTGGATTTAAAGATGGGAAAGAGAGATCGTAGCGTGATCCCGTATTTTTAAAACAATTTATTGAAATTACGCAATAAAAGAAACTCACATTTGGAGTGAAAAAACGTGCAGCCTACCACGAGCGCCGAGCTCGAATCCTTCTGTCAAATGTGAATGGTACCTAGTGCTCCAATCCCGACGCGTGTCGTCACGTCACGTGATTTCATCACTACTTTTTTGCACTCACAGTACGCTCTCTGTAATTTTACACAGCGCAGATACCGCCATTTATTCAGGTGGTTGCTGGGCTGCTGTTAAATAGTCTGGAGCCCTAAAGAGATGGTTTTCTTTCCTGTAAGAGAGTAGATCTGTGAGCTGCAGAGGGATGCTTGCCCCTAGAACCCCTACTGAGCTGGATGCTAGGCTACAAGGGACTAATCCTTTGGACTCACTCTAGCACAGGATCTTTGAGTAGTTCCTCTACTTGTGCTAAAGCTGCTTTATGGTCCCCAGCCGTGAACCTATAGAATATTCCACTATACTTCTATGTGTGCTAAAGCTAGCTCATGGTCAACAGCTGTGAACCTAAAGTCTGTTACAATCTACCTTCATTTCCACCACAGTTACTGAGTAGAAAGTGTTCTCTGCTGACCGAGCTAAAGGTTTTGGGGTATCCCACACCCCTTTTTTCCCTTCCCTGTTACAAGTTACAAAAAAGACAAACCCCTAGACTGTTCATTCGACTGCTATCTTTGCCCTATTCAGGGAAGAACCAGTTAAACCTAACGGCGTGAGGGTGAGGCGTCCTGTGAGGGTAGCGCTACAGAGCTCAGCGAAGCTGGCCCCCCTACAATCAGCACAAATAAAAACTTAAGTGTGTTTCTTTAGTGCTACGTTTGTGCTGTTTTGTGCCGTAAAAATTTACATTTGTGCTGCTTTTATTTTTAAGGTATTAGCAATTGTTTTTTCCAGACTATGACATCACCTAGCCCCCCTACAACGCCCAAATGACACAAAACTGGTCTCGTTGGTTAGTGCTACGTTTGTGCTGTTTTGTGCTGCTAAAAATTCCGTTCTATCTTTTATCGTTTTTGCGTTATTAATGATTTATTAAAGGTCACCAAAGGTCAGTCAGCCCCCCTACAATGCCCAAATGACGTAAAACTGGTCTCGTTGGTTAGTGCTACGTTTGTGCTGTTTTGTGCTGCTAACATTTTTATTTGTGCTTTTATGGTTTTTAAGTTATAAATTATAACTTAATATATTATAAAATATATTTTTTTTCAAACCCCACTCACTTTGCCCACCCTACAATCAGCACAAATAAAAATTCAAGTGTGTTTCTTTAGTGCTACATTTGTGCTGTTTTGTGCTGCTAAAATTTCCGTTCTACCTTTTATCGTTTTTGCGTTATTAATGATTTATTAAAGGTCACCAAAAGTCAGTCAGCCCCCCTACAACACCCAAATGACACAAAACTGGTCTCGTTGGTTAGTGCTATGTTTGTGCTGTTTTGTGCTGTTAAAAATTCTGTTCTATCTTTTATCGTTTTTGTGTTATTAATGTTTTATTAAACGTCACCAAAAGTCAGTCAGCCCCCCTACAACACCCAAATGACACAAAACTGGTCTCGTTGGTTAGTGCTATGTTTGTGCTGTTTTGTGCTGTTAAAAATTCTGTTCTATCTTTTATCGTTTTTGTGTTATTAATGTTTTATTAAACGTCACCAAAAGTCAGTCAGCCCCCCTACAACACCCAAATGACACAAAACTGGTCTCGTTGGTTAGTGCTACCTTTGTGCTGTTTTGTACTGCTAACATTTCCGTTCTATCTATTATCGTTTTTTCGTTATTAATGATTTATTAAAGGTCACCAAAGGTCACTCAGCCCCCCTATAATGCCCAAATGACACAAAACTGGTCTCGTTGGTTAGTGCTACGTTTGTGCTGTTTTGTGCTGCTAAAATTTCGGTTCTATCTTTTATAATTTTCGTGTTATTAATGATTTATTAAAAGTCACCAAAGGTCAGTCAGCCCCCCTACAACGCCCAAATGACACAAAACTGGTCTCATTGGTTAGTGCTACGTTTGTCCTGGTTTGTGCTGCTAAAATTTTTATTTGTGCTGTTATGGTTTTTAAGTTATAACAGTTTATTTTTTTTTTCAAACCCCACTCACTTTGCCCACCCTACAATCAGCACAAATAAAAACTCAAGTGTGTTTCTTTAGTGCTACATTTGTGCTGTTTTGTGCTGCTAAAATTTCCGTTCTACCTTTTATCGTTTTTGCGTTATTAATGATTTATTAAAGGTCACCAAAGGTCAGTCAGCCCCCCTACAACGCCCAAATGACACAAAACTGGTCTCGTTGGTTAGTGCTACATTTGTGCTGTTTTGTGCTGCTAACATTTCCATTCTATCTATTATCGTTTTTGCGTTATTAATTATTTATTAAAGGTCACCAAAGGTCACTCAGCCCCCCTATAATGCCCAAATGACACAAAATTGGTCTCGTTGGTTAGTGCTACGTTTGTGCTGTTTTGTGCTGCTAAAAATTCTGTTCTATCTTTTATCGTTTTTGCGTTATTAATGATTTATTAAAGGTCACCAAAGGTCAGTCAGCCCCCCTACAATGCCCAAATGACACAAAACTGGTCTCGTGGTTAGTGCTACGTTTGTGCTGTTTTGTGCTGCTAAAAATTCCGTTCTATCTTTTATAGTTTTCACGTTATTAATGATTTATTAAAGGTCACCAAAAGTCAGTCAGCCCCCCTACAACACCCAAATGACACAAAACTGGTCTTGTTGGTTAGTGCCTCATTTGTGCTGGTTTGTGCTGCTAAAATTTTTATTTGTGCTGTTATGGTTTTTTAGTTATAACAGCTTGTTTTTATATTTGTGCTTTTTTTGTGTTATAATAATAAAAATTTGTGCTGCTTTTATTTTTAAGATAATAGCAATTAGTTTTTTCCAGATGATGACATCACCCCGCCCTCCTGTCACATACCTGGTTAGTGAGCTCCTGGTTAGAAAGCAGCCATGGGAGCACAGTGAGGTATGAGTGCCTGTGATCAGTCCAGTAGACTGTGTGGTGGCAGCAGTCAGCAGGTGGATGTGGTGGCAGAACCAGCTTGTGGCAGATGAGCTGACACTGAGCTTGGCTGGTGGCAGACTGTGGGTAAGCAGCTGGAAGCAGGAGACAGATGAGACCTTGCTGGGCTGAAGAGCTGTAGCAGGCTGGATGAGCAGGATGCAGGGTCAGATGAGCCGGATCCATAATGGTCAGGCAGATCAGGTATAGACGGCACACAACAGGATAGTCGGGTCACAAGCCAAGTCAGCAACAGGAGGTAGATCAGGCAAGAAGAGAAGGCAGAAGCAGAATCCAGAGACAAGCCAAGGTCAGGGCAGGTAGCAGTCAAACGGAGGTCAGCTGCTTCTGCCTTCTCTTCTTGCCTGACCTACCTCCTGTTGCTGACTTGGCTTGTGACCCGACTATCCTGTTGTGTGCCGTCTATGCCTGATCTGCCTGACCATTATGGACCAGGCTCATCTGACCCTGCATCCTGCTCATCCATCCTGCTACAGCTCTTCAGCCCAGCAAGGTCTCATCTGTCTCCTGCTTCCAGCTGCTTACCCACAGTCTGCCACCAGCCAAGCTCAGTACCAGCTTATCTGCCACCAGCTGGTTCTGCCACCACATCAACCTGCTGACTGCTGCCACCACGCAGTCTACTGGACTGATCACAGGCACTCATACCTCACTGTGCTCCTATGGCTGCTTTCTAACCAGAAGCTCACTAACCAGGTACGTGACTGGAGAGCGGGGTGATGTCATCATCTGGAAAAAACAAATTTCTATTATCTTAAAAAAAAAAGCAGCACAAATTTTTATTATTATGACACAAAAAAGCACAAATATAAAAACAAGCTGTTATAACTAAAAAACCATAACAGCACAAATAAAAAATTTAGCAGCACAAACCAGCACAAATGAGGCACTAACCAACGAGACCAGTTTTGTGTCATTTGGGTGTAGTAGGGGGGCTGAGTGACCTTTGGTGACCTTTAAAAAAATCATTAATAACGCAAAAACGATAAAAGATAGAACATAAATTTAAACAGCACAAAACAGTACAAATGCAGCACTAAAGAAACACACTTGAGTTTTTATTTGTGCTGATTGTAGGGGGGGTAAAGTGAGTGGGGTTTGAAAAAAAAAATCTGTTATAACTTAAAAACCATAACAGCACAAATAAAATTTTTAGCAGCACAAAACAGCACAAATGTAGCACTAACCAACGAGACCAGTTTAGTGTCATTTGGGTGTTGTAGGGGGGCTGACTGACTTTTGGTGACCTTTAATAAATCATTAATAACGTGAAAACGATAAAAGATAGAACCAAAATTTTAGCAGCACAAAACAGCACAAACGTAGCACTAACCAATGAGACCAGTTTCGTGTCATTTGGGTGTTGTAGAGGGGCTAAATGACCTTCGGTGACCTTTAATAAATCATTAATAATGCAAAAACGATAAAAGGTAGAACGGAAATTTTAGCAGCACAAAACAGCACAAATGTAGCACTAAAGAAACACACTTGAGTTTTTATTTGTGCTGATTGTAGGGTGGGCAAAGTGAGTGGGGTTTGAAAAAAAATAAATAAACTGTTATAACTTAAAAACCATAACAGCACAAATAAAAATTTTAGCAGCACAAACCAGCACAAACGTAGCACTAACCAACGAGACCAGTTTCGTGTCATTTGGGCATTGTAGGGGGGCTGACTGACCTTTGGTGACCTTTAATAAATCATTAATAACGCAAAAACGATAAAAGATAGAACAGAAATGTTAGCGGCACAAAACAGCACAAGCGTAGCACTAACCAACGAGACCAGTTTTGCGTCATTTGGGCATTGTAGGTGGGCTGACTGACCTTTGGTGACCTTTAATAAATCATTAATAACGCAAAAACGATAAAAGATAGAACAGATTTTTTAGCAGCACAAAACAGCACAAACGTAGCACTAACCAACGAGACCAGTTTTGTGTCATTTGGGCATTGTAGGGGGGCTGACTGACCTTTGGTGACCTTTAATAAATCATTAATAACGCAAAAACGATAAAAGATAGAAGGGAATTTTTAGCAGCACAAAACAGCACAAACGTAGCACTAACCAACGAGACCAGTTTTGTGTCATTTGGGCATTGTAGGGGGGCTGACTGACCTTTGGTGACCTTTAATAAATCATTAATAACGCAAAAACGATAAAAGATAGAAGGGAATTTTTAGCAGCACAAAACAGCACAAACGTAGCACTAACCAACGAGACCAGTTTTGTGTCATTTGGGCATTGTAGGGGGGCTGACTGACCTTTGGTGACCTTTAATAAATCATTAATAACGCAAAAACGATAAAAGATAGAACGGAATTTTTAGCAGCACAAAACAGCACAAACGTAGCACTAACCAACGAGACCAGTTTTGTGTCATTTGGGCGTTGTAGGGGGGCTAGGTGATGTCATAGTCTGGAAAAAACAATTGCTAATATCTTAAAAATAAAAGCAGCACAAATGTAAATTTTTACGCCACAAAACAGCACAAACGTAGCACTAAAGAAACACACTTGAGTTTTTATTTGTGCTGATTGTAGGGGGGCCAGCTTCGCTGAGCTGCGCTACAGCTACAACATACAAAGATAATCTAGTGAATTGTGAGCTAAGCTTCCAAGTTTGTGGCAAGGTCCAATTCTGCTCCAGCAGTACTGTCTATAAAGCCAGCTCCATCAAGACATGGTTTGATGAGTTTGGTGTGGAGGAACTTGAGCATCCTGTACCTCAACCTTATTAACTGCTTCAGATGCCAAATGACGGCAACAGCGCGGATCTAAATTGCCGGGACTACGTCCATTGACGTCGTCCCGTGCACGAGCGGCCTGCGCGCCCCCTGCAGGGCGCGCGCGGCGCGCTCGGTGATCAGCGAGTCTATGAGACTCGCCTGATCACAGATCAGAGTAAGGGGTTGGTCCCAACCCCTTACCACATGATCAGCTGTCAGCCAATGACAGCTGATCATGTGATGTAAACAGAGCCGGTAATCGGCTATTTTTCCTCCTCGCGCTGACAGCGTGAGGAGGAAAAAAAAACCCGATCACCGGCGGCCGTGATCGGGACATCAGTCCCGATCACGGCGATCTTATAACAAAAAGCAATAGGCAGCAGTGCTGCCTACCAGTGCCCACCATATTAACCCATCAGTGCCCACAGTGCCATCAGTCAGCGCCACCCATCAGTGCCCACAGTGCCACCCATCAGTGCCCACAGTGCCACCCATCAGTGCCCACAGTGCCACCCATCAGCACCCACATCAGTGCCACCCATCAGCACCCACATTAGTGCCACCCATCAGCACCCACATCAGTGCAACCTATCAGTGCCCATCAGTGTCACCTACCAGTGCCCATAAGTGCCCATCAGTGCCACCCATCACTGCCCATCAGTGCCACCCATCAGTGCCCCCCATCAGTGCCCCCCATCAGTGCCCCCCCATCAGTGCCACCTATCTGTGCCACCTATCTGTGCCACCTATCTGTGCCACCTATCTGTGCCACCTATCTGTGCCACCTATCCGTGCCGCCCATCTGTGGCCATCAGTGCCGCCTTATCTGTGCCCATCAGTACCGCCTTAACTGTCCCCATCAGTGCCGCCTTAACTGTGCCTATCAGTGCCGCCTTAACTGTGCCTATCAGTGCCGCCTTAACTGTGCCTATCAGTGCCGCCTTATCTGTGCCTATCCGTGCCCATCAGTGCAGCCTATCAGTGCCCACCAGTGCCGCCTCATCAGTGCATATCAATGAAGGAGAAAAATTACCTGTTTGCAAAATTTTATAACAAACTATTAAACATGATTTTTTTTTTTTTCAAAATTTTCCATCTTTTTTTGTTTGTTTAGCAAAAAATAAAAACCCCAGCTGTGATTAAATACCACCAAAAGAAAGCTCTATTTGTGGGAAAAAAATGATAAAAATTTCATTTGGGTACAGTGTTGTATGACCGCGCAATTGTCATTCAAAGTGCGACAGCGCTGGAAGCTCAAAATTGGTCTGGGCAGGAGGGGGGTTTAAGTGCCCAGTAAGCAAGTGGTTAAACACCGTTTGGATGAATTGGATGGTCGAGTGTGAGCCAGGTCTTCTTATACAACATCAGTACCTAAATTCACAAATGTTTTTTTTTTTTTTTGGCTAAGATCTTGTGGGAAGCCTTCCAAGAAGAGTGGGGGCTGCTTTATCCACAAAGGGGGTCACTTCTATGTTAACGTCCATGGTTTTGCAATGGGATGTCCAACAAGTTTATATAGGTGTGATGCTCAGGTATCCACAAACATTTGGCTGTATAATGTACTTTTTTTCTTGATGTGGAACATCAAAGTAGATTTGAAGAAATTTGCTTATCTCTCTCTGGGACTGTGTTAAATCAAATCGACAGAAATATTAAACTGTAAAAATAAATATGTACAAGAAAATCTATTGTAAATCCTCTGTCTTATCCTACTAGGGATTTCTGAAATAAAGTGACACCAGCGTGAATAAGTACAATAACTATGACATCCAAATCTCCCTGGTAACTTACACTATAAAATAACTGATGTTATGGATTAGCTGGTACAGCAGTAGTGATTATATGCCCTGCCATTTAACTAACAAATATCTTTACAGATGAAAAAGGGATTTTTTTTTTCTTTTTCTAGAACCTCATGCGTTGCAGAGATCAGCTTACCTGCTGCCATGGCATAGGCTGAATATAGCTTGAAAAAATAGGAAATTGGGAGGAAGGCCTCAATGAGAGACTCTTATTTGGTAGACCATATAGGTCTGGTACCTCATCCTAATCAATGATTTACAAAATAATGGACTCTAACAAACTAAATATAAGGACTATAACGGTACTCAATTGATTGGCCTTTGGCCGATCATGGCTCAGGAGGCTAAGTCCACGCCCCCACACTATATAAGGCTGCTTACACGGCTGCTGTATGTAGTGTGATAACGTGGGGAGATTGGGAGAACTTGAGGTAGATTAGGCAGGTTAAATATTGACTTGCAGGCAGTTTAGTGTATATATATATATATATATATATATATATATATATATATATATAAATATATATATATATATATATATAGTGCCTTGCAAAAGTATTATATATATTATATAGTATAAGTTGGAAAAATTAGAAAAATATATTAAATTAAATTAGAAAAATATATAAATAAAACTATTTTTTAGAAATAAAAAAACGATAATTGGCATGTGCGTATGTATTCACCCCCTTTCTTATGAAGCTCATAAAAAGCTCTGGTGCAACCAATTACCTTCAGAAGTCACATACTGTATATACTCGAGTATAAGCCGACCCGAATATAAGCCGAGGCACCTAATTTTACCACAAAAAACTGGGAAGACTTATTGACTGGAGTATAAGCCTAGGGTGAGAAATGCGCAGCTACTGTATGTGGAAAAGAGGGTCAACAATGCCCATTTGCAGCCTCACTATGCCCATTTAAAAAAGAAAGAAGGACGGCGCCCTCTAAGTGCAGCATGTATGTTAAAAATATTTATTACAATAGATAAAAACACTCACATTTGAGTTGCTAAAAACCAGCACATAAGTAGTTTCATCCGCGTGCTCTTGGGGGATGTGGGTGTCACGGGCCTGTGGGGGGGTTCCTGGGATGTGAGTCCTGTGACTTGGGTCCTGGTAGCTGTTACGGTGGTGCCGAGGGTCCTCAGAGCCTCCGAGTGGCCAGGATGTCGGTCATGGATGCTCCGTGGAGCGCCGTGCTGACCTGCGTCTTCACTTCCGGGAGCGGGGTAAGGCGGGCGGTGCTTCACATTCGGAGCATGCGTGCTCCTTCATCAGGCTATGCTGGTGGCCATATTCAGTGTGGGAATTTATACCATAGGCACTGGGAGGGGTGGAGAGGTGATTGAGAGGAGGGCCTATGGAGGAGGGCCACCCGCCTCACCCCGCTCCCGGAAGTGAAGACGCAGGTCAGCATGGCGCTCCACTGAGGATCCATGACCGACATCCTGGCCTCCCGGAGGTTCTGAGGACCCTCGGCACCACCGGAACAGCTACCAGGACCCAGGTCACAGGACTCACATCCCAGGAATCCCCCCCCACCGGCCCGTGACACCCACATTCCCCGAGAGCACGCGGATGAAACTACTTATATGCTGGTTTTTAGCAACTCAAATGTGAGTGTTTTTATCTATTGTAATAAATATTTTTAACATACATGCTGCACTTAGAGGGCGCCGTCCTTCTTTCTTTTTTATTGTTCCACAGCCTCTTCTAGCTTTTATAGACCGGCTGCCTTCCATTTATTCAGCATCATTTTATCCTTACATGGACTAATACCTGAACTTGTTGTGAAACATTAACTACCACCACCAAGTTCCCCCTCTCAGGAACCCCCAACCCACCCCCTTACCACCACCATTTTTAGTTATATGTACTCGGCTACATCCATTGTGCGCCATATTAACCCTTTGATCACTGTGCCCATTTGCATGCCTCACTGTGCCCATTTGCAGCCATAGGTCCCCCCAACTTCAAACTCGGTAGTTAAGGATTTCTAGATGCCCCCTAGCTGCAGCCAAAATTTGGGGTCTTTGGACCCAAAGGGTCCCGAAATGACATTGCTGCAGATGGACACAGTTGACCAAATTTGGGGCCCCGTACCTTGGGGGACACTTGGTGCTAGGAACCCCGAATTTGGTGTGCAAACACAGTGGAACTAGCACTACAACATATCCAAAGCTGTTTCCTAGCACCAAGTGGCACCGAGATACAGGGCCCCAAACTCGGTTCGGAAAATGTCAAGCACTTTTCTACAGCAGAGAATGACATTTTCTGAACCGACTTTGGGGCCCCATATCTCGGGGCCACTTGGTGCTAGGAACCCCAGCTTTGGATATGTTGTAGTGCCACTGGGTTTGCACACCAAATTTGGGGTTCCTAGCACCAAGTGGCCCCGAGATACGGGGCCCAAAATTCGGTTCAGGAATATCAAGCACTTTTCTGCAGCAGAGAATGACATTTTCCGAACCAACTTTGGGGCCCCATATCTCGGGGCCACTTGGTGCTAGGAACCCCAAATTTGAATATGTTGTAGTGCTAGTTTTACTGGGTTTGGGGTTCCTAGCACCAAGTGGCCCTGAGATACGGGGCCCCAAAGTCAGTTCGGAAAATGTCATTCTTTGCACCAGAAAAGTGCTTGACTTCACTTTCAGCACAAAAAAATGTGCTGAAAAACTCAGCTTATACTCGAGTATATACGGTAATTAGTGAAATGATGTCCACCTGTGTGCAATCTAAGTGTCACATGATCTGTCATTACATATACACACCTTTTTGAAAGGCCCCAAAGGCTGCAACACCTAAGCAAGAGGCACCACTAACCAAACACTGCCATGAAGACCAAGGAACTCTCCAAACAAGTAAGGGACAATGTTGTTGGGAAGTACAAGTCAGGGTTAGGTCATAAAAAAAATATCCAAATCTTTGATGATCCCTAGGAGCACCATCAAATCTATCATAACCAAATGGAAAGAACATGTCACAACAGCAAACCTGCCAAGAGACGGCCGCACACCAAAACTCACGGACCGGGCAAGGAGGGCATTAATCAGAGAGGCAGCACAGAGACCTAAGGTAACCCTGGAGGAGCTGCAGAGTTCCACAGCAGAGACTGGAGTATCTGTACCTAGGACGACAATAAGCCGTACTCTCCATAGAGTTGGGCTTTATGGCAGAGTGGCCAGAGGAAAGCCATTACTTTCAACAAAAAACAAAATGGCACGTTTTGAGTTTGCGAAAAGGCATGTGGGAGACTCCCAAAATGTATGGAGGAAGGTGCTCTGGTCTGATGAGACTAAAATTGAACTTTTTGGCCAACAAAGAAACCGCTATGTCTGGCACAAACCCAACACATCACATCACCCAAAGAACACCATTCCCACTGTGAAACATGGTGGTGGCAGCATCATGCTGTGGGGATGTTTTTCAGCAGTCGGGACTGGGAAACTGGTCAGAGTTGAGGGAAAGATGGATGGTGGTAAATACAGGGATATTCTTGAGCAAAACCTGTACCACTCTGTGTGTGATTTGAGGCTAGGATGGAGTTTCACCTTCCAGCAGGACAATGACCCCAAACACATTGCTAAAGCAACACTTGAGTGGTTTAAGGTGAAAATGTTAATGTGTTGGAATGGCCTAGTCAAAGACCAAACCTCAATCCAATAGAAAATTTGTGGTCAGACTTAAAGATTGCTGTTCACAAGTGCAAACCATCCAACTTGAAGGGGCTGGAGCAGTTTTGCAAGGACGAATGGGCAAAAATCCCAGTGGTAAGATGTGGCAAGCTCATAGAGACTTATCCAAAGCAACTTGGAGCTGTATCTTAAAAATCGGTTGGAAAATTCTTGTAACTAAACAAATACTGGAATTTTCTGTTTAAAATATTGCAAATAAAAATTAAAAAATAAAAAACACCAAAGTATACTGAACTTGTTTTTTCTCTTGTGATGGATGCATTTAGACCATTCTGGTTCTGACGGACAAAAGCCTTCATCGTACCTTGACCCTCACCCTTATTAAAACACCCTTCTCCTCTCAGTTAAACAGTTTGGTCTTGTCCAGAGGAGGCATCATGATTTGCAATACACTTGTTGGCTGTCAGGATAAATTATGATATTTTTATTTTATTTTTTTGCCAAGGGGGACACAAACGTACTACATAATCTGACATCAAAGAGGCACCCTCATCACCAATACTAGGTGCAACGATGTAACAGCTTTTGCATTTCAACTTCTGAGTTTCTAGATCAGGGGTAGGCAACCTCGGCACTCCAGCTGTGGTAAAAACTACAAATCCCATCATGCCTCTGCCTCTAGGAGCCAAGCTTGTGATTGTCAGGGTCTTGCAATGTCTCATGGGACTTGTAGTTTCACCACACCTGGAGGGCCGAGGCTACCTACCCCTGTTCTTGATAGACATAAACTACCACAAAACACAGTTTATTACTCATATTATTTTGTTTATTGACTTTTTCTATCTTCAAAATTGGTTGGTAAATTTTTGTAACTAAACAAATGCAGGGATTTTTTGTTTATACTTCATAAAAAAAATTATTGCAAATAAAAAACAGTAAAAAATAAATGGCACCAAAGGAAAGTATACCAGGCTTGTTTTTTCTCCTGTGATGGATGCATTTGGACCGCTGGTTCTGTCGGAAAAGGCCCAGGTCTTTACCATTCCATAACCCTCACCCATAATAAAATTCCCTTCTCCTCTCAGTTAAACAGTTTGGTCTGGCCCAAATAAAGCTTCAGAATTGCCTGGAATTTTCTGTTCAAACCTAATAAAAATAATTGCAAATAAAAAGCAAAAAGGAAATAACACCAAACCAAAGTATACTGGGCTTGTTTTTTCAACTTGTGATGGATGCATTTGGACCAATGGTTCTGACAGTCAAAGGCCCAGGCCTTTACTGTTCCATGACCCGCTATTAAAATTCCCTTCTCCTCTTGGTTAAACAGTTTGGTCTGGCCCAAATGAAGATTCAGAATTGCCAATACACTGGCAAACACGACCCTCCGGCTTGACCCACTACATTGCCTTTTGGGCCTACCCTTTTCCGGTATTACTAAACACGCCGAACGATTGACCTTGTACATATTGTTAGCAGCCAAGAGAGTTATTCCCTTGTGTTGGCTGTCCAATTGTCCTCCCCCGTGGTCTAGATTCCTCCAACTCATAGCTGACATTAGAAGAATGGAATATCTTATGGCCTCTGTGCACGACATCATCCTACAACGTAATAAAATATGGGAACCATGGGATCAATCAGAGTACGGGGCTCCCCTTCCAATCTCTACACCCTAAGCCAAGGGCTTCCTAACAATAGCATGCTCATTGTATAGATGACTTATATGTATGACCTCTACAATACGACGAGATTTTTGTTCACATACAAAGCATATTTTCATGTTTAACCTACAGTCTTCCTTTTTGTATTGCTACCTTGGACATCTTGTTTGCACTTCATGTTTTTGGATACATGTGTTATTCTATGAGTATGATGTAGAGCAAAGAAGAAAACGAATGGCTAACCTAAGTTTGAAACAGTGCCACATCCAATGTTCAAGACAAAGACTAGAGGAGTTCCCCTAAGTGGACTTTTAAGGCACCTATTGTAAAAATGTACCGAAATATACAAAATAATATAATAATAAACTAATTTTATTAATGAATAAACAAAGTTAAAAAAAAAATGTAACAAAACATTGATTTATCTAAGCAGTTTGTTTCCATCACCATGCAAAATAAATACATGAAAAAAACCTCCTGACACCCAACGCGTTTCGGGATATAGTTTAGTCCTTCTTCAGGGATGAAAAAAAGGAGGGGTTCATCTAAGATATAATTGAAATATAATCAGTAAATTGCCATGAAATTTAGAAACACAAAAATACACGCTTAGGGTGTTACAATAAAACACTTACATAATATTGAATAATGACGTAGTTTTACAATGTTTTGTTAATAAAACTACTACTACTATTAACAAAACATTGTAAAACTACCTCATCATTCAATATTATGTAAGTGTTTTAGTGTAACACCCTAAGCATGTATTTTTGTGTTTCTACATTTCATGGCAATTTACTGATTGTATATTTCAATTATATCTTAGCTGAACCCCTCCTCTTTTGCACCCCTGAAGAAGGACTAAACTATATCCCGAAACGCGTTTATTTTGCATGGTGATAGAAACAAACTGCTTAGATAAATCAATGTTTCGTTACAATTTTTTAAACTTTGTTTATTCATTAATAACATTTGTTTACTATTATATTATTTTGTATATTTCGGTACATTTTTACACAAGATACTACTAGGTGCCTTAAAAGTCCACTTAGGGGAACTTCTTTTGTCTTTGTCATGAGTATGATGTAACACTTTCTTTTTTGTTTTGCAAAAAATTCTAATAAAAATACAATTATAAAAAAAAAAGAATTGCCAATACACTCATTGGCTGTCGGGATGAATTACAATCTTTTTTTTTTTTTGCCAATAGGGACACGAATGCGTTACTTAAAACCAACATCAAAGAGGTACCTGTACAAAATACAGGCTGGAGCTAAGCTAAGACTCCATTGTCTTTTTTTCCCCTTAAATATATAACAGAGAGTCCTTTTGATTTTTTTTTTTCTTTTACTTTTTTTTAAGCGCTAAGCCTTTAGACAGCAAACGTCTGATCGTTTCCAGAAGATCAAGAGAATTTACACCGGTACCATTTAGTTTACTTGATCTTCAATTATATAAAAAGTGTCCTATGTAAGAGGATTGATTAGGGAAAGACCTTGAAACGAGGCTTGTAGCTCCTCGTAACCGCACAAAAGTGCTTTTTTTTTTTTTTTTTTTTATATTATTGCTGTATTTTATGTGAAAATCTTTCATGTACCGGCACAAAATAAAACAGCAGAGCTGGAGAATATATATATATTTTTTACAAGGATTGCCTTTTTCATTCTCTCTTTTTTTAAATTTTTTTTTTTATTTATTTAAAGTGCCATGACCTGAATCTGCTAAAGCGAAGTCTTTGAATTGAAGTTTAAAGGGCAAATTATTTACTTAGCCGCTCTATGAGGCTTCCAGAATATCCGCTTAATAATTAATCACAGCGTGCGTGTTTAAATAATGCATTATGACATTAGTAATAACAGGGATGGTTACAAGTTAACCCTGTTGGGCAAAATATTGTTATTGAGATGTAATAACCTTCATAAGTATAACGGGACATAAATTATTCAATCCAAAGTCACAGGTTTTTTATTTTTTTATTTTTTTATTATTATTATAGTGTTGGGTGCAAAGAAAAACAGTTTTGGTTTAAAGTGGAACAGAGCCATTAGGTGGCATAGGGGCGTATTTATATAAATGATGAAGTGAAAACAGTGCAGCGCTAAGAATCAAATGTTAAGTATTGACATAACATACTGTGATATACAAAATAAATTGTGATTGGCATATTCAAAAAACTCTAATGCCCCGTACACACGATCATATTTTCCGACGGGAATTGTGTGATGACAGGCTGTTGGTGGAAAATCCGACCGTGTCTACGCCACATCGGACAATTGTTGTCGGATTTTCTGCGGACAAATTGGATAGCAGGTTTTAAAATTTTCCACGGACAAATGTCTGTTGTTGGATTTTCCGAGCCTGTTTACACAAGTCCGTCGGACAAAAGTCCAAGTTACAAAAACGCATGCTCGGAAGCAAGGACGAGCCGGAAACGGTCGGTCTTGTAAACTAGCGTTCGTAATGGAGAATTAACATTCGTGAGGCGGCAAATTATGAAATCTCGAAATGCAGCGCACATTTTCTTCTTCTTTAATGGGATAATAATGAAGCTGCCTTGCTGGTGATACTGATGGAGTTATTGCAAACACATTTTCAAAGGCTTTTTTTTTTTCTATTGATATCGAGAATAATATTATTATGCTTTTTTTTTTTTTTTTTTTATTTGGGCAAGTTA
The DNA here is from genome assembly GCA_037952835.1 of Lithobates septentrionalis. NCBI lineage: Eukaryota > Metazoa > Chordata > Amphibia > Anura > Ranidae > Lithobates > Lithobates septentrionalis. Next base: position 486,540 of record JBBDGP010002372.1, read on the forward strand.
CCACAACACCATTATCCCGTAATTTTTAAGAACAAAGATACAACTATGTTGGTGTCCCTTGTCAATTTTGCATTGTATTTTTTTAAATATAACTGCCGACTCCCAAACTGTCATTTGAAGTAAAACACATAGCCAAGTATTATTCTACACATTTTTTTTTATTGTGCATTAAAAAAAAGAAAACAAATAAAATTAGACATGCTATCTGCCAATAGAACTTAACCAAAAAGTGCATTCTATGCATCCAAAAATATAGAAAATGTACCAAATCAAATCATTATTATTCAACCAAAAAATAATGTCAAAGCAATAACTCCAAGGCCAATAATAAATAACATGTTATCTCCTCCGATTCTGCAACACGGCTGGTTGTCGAACGGCCTTTCAGTAACGAACTGAAAAGCACGAAATGAAAAGCGTCAAATGAAAAGCAGGAAATGAAAAGCACGAATCAACACTCACCAAACTTCTTCTAACACAAAATTAACAGAAGGAGCCCAAAGGGTGGCGCTAAAGAGCTGAAAAACCCGTAGTACATCACTACCTTCGTGATTGTTGGCCAACAATTGTGTGCTGTGTGTATGCAAGACAAATTTGGGCCAACACCCTTCGGACAAATGTCCACGGTTTTGTTGGCCAACAATCCGATCGTGTTTAACAGGCTTTACACTATCATCTGATTGATAGGATTTCTAAATAAAGAGCACTGTGCAAATTGTAAATCAAGTAGTATAGTCCCATTGGTGAAACATTAATCCATTAGTATACTGTATATTGATGGCAAGGAATCCAGGAGTGTAGGACTAAAGGAGTCACCACCGTGTGTGCATCCACCACCCAGGAGAGAAGATTAAATACGCTTACCAGAAGGTAGCATCAATCAGGCATGTGATAACGAACCTCTGGATAGCGAGTGGTGCAATTTCTCCTCCTCAGCTGAGTCACCACAGGCAACTTCCACCCGGCATGTGAGAATATGGATCAGGATGGGAATGTCCCAGAAAGTCCCTCCTTCCACCACAGAACCGTTTGGTTGGTTTATGGTTAACAGCATCCATAAAACACAACAGAAAGCCTCCACATAGTGAAAAAAACATATGATTACGGGTTTATTTGAGATAAAAAGGCTTTACATAGATTCCAAGATGTATTGCATCAAGTTAAAAAATCTCCTCTGTGATCACAAAAGCATATAATTCAAAAAGGCGCAATGGCATGGAAAGGACTCATCAAACCCAATATATAAATGATGAATGATCAATTCACAGAGCATTAATGAGTATACAATGTTGTTTTTTTTCTCATTTTAGAAAGATTAGGGTACAGTGAAACCCCTTGTTAAACTAGAGGATGCTTTCAGAAATAAAAGTGTTAATAGTTTATTTGTATCAATTAATAAAATGGAAAGTATGAACAGAAGAGAAATCCAAATCAAATCAATATTTGGAGTGACAACCCTTTGCCTTCAAAACAGCATCAATTCTTCTACGGTAGGTACATTTGCATACAGTTTTTGAAGGAACTCGGCAGGTAGGTTGTTCCAAACATCTTGCAGAACTAATCACAGATCTTCTGTGGATGTCGGCTGCCTCAAGTCCTTCTGTCTCTTCATGTAATCCCATATTGATGCCATGATGTTGAGATCACGGCTCTGCAGGGGCCAAATCATCACTTCCAGGACTCCTTTTTCTTCTTCACGCTGAAGATACACTATATTACTAAAAGTATTGAGACGCCTGCCTTTACACCCACATGAACTTTAATGGCATCCCAGTCTTAGTCCGTAGGGTTCAATATTGAGTTGGCCCACCCTTTGCAGCTATAACAGCTCCAACTCTTCTGGGAAGGCTGTCCACAAGGTTTAGGAGTGTGTCTATGAGAATGTTTGACCATTCTTCCAGAAGCGCATTTGTGAGGTCAGGCACTGATGGTGGACTAAAAGACCTGGCTTGCAGTCTCCGCTCTAATTCATCCCAAAGGTGTTCTATCGGCTTGAGGTCAGGACTCTGCAGGCCAGTCAAGTTCCTCCACCCCAAATTCACTCATCCATGTCTTTATGGACCTTGCTTTGTGTACTGGTGCGCAGTGCTGTTGGAACAGGAAGGGGCCATCCCCAAACTGTTCCCACAAAGTTGGGAGCATGAAATTGTCCAAAATGTCTTGGTATGCTGACGCCTTAAAAGTTCCCTTCACTGGAACTAAGGGGCCAAGCCCAACCCCTGAAAAACAACCCCACACCATAATCCCCCATCCACCAAATGATTTGGACCAGTGCAAATGCAAGGTCCAAGGTCACTTTTTATGACAATAACTTGCATATAAGCCTTTAAAATGAGCACTTTTGATTTTTCATGTTCGTGTGCCATAGACTTTAAAGGTGTTCGTGTGTTTTGACAAATTTTTTGCCTGTCCGGGATGGTGCGACCCGAACCGGGTAGGTGTTCGGCTCATCCCTAATTATAAGTCACTGATCACTGCCATTAGTAGTATTAAAAAAAAAAAAAAAATCCATTATCTATATCATAGTTTGTAGGCGCTATAAGTTTCAGGCAAACTAATCAATATACTTTTATTGAGATTTTTTCTTATTAAAGACATGTAGCAGAATACATTTTGGCCAAAATTTATGAAGACTTTTTTCTATTGGATATGTTTTGTAGCAGAAAGTAAAAAATATTCTTTTTTTTTTCAAAACTGTCTGTCTTTTTTTTGTTTATATCACAAAATATAAAAAACCCAGTGGTGATAAAATACCACCAAAATAAAGCTCTATTTGTGTGAAAAAAAATTATATAAATTTTGTCTGTATACAGCGTTGCATGACCACACAGTTACCAGCTAAAATAGTGCAGTGCTAAATAGCAAAAAATGATCGGGTCCTGAAGGGGGTAAAACAAAAAACAAATGGTTCAGGCTTGTCAGCCCACTTTTATTAAATAAAAAAGTTCAAAGCATAACAGTTACCCACGCAGGAGATTTTCACCAGCAAAACAGGAATAGAAAATGCCAAGCCATCTGGCTCCCTCTTCAGCATCACCAAAGGTTTACATCTTAACCTTGGATACTTGCTGGTCCCTCAGGACCTTCTCACCCAGCTCTCCTGAGTTTCATTTACAGCACCCTGCTGCACAGACCCACTCCTGGCCTCTCAATAGGGGATCTTCTGGCACACCAGGCTATCTCACTCCTCTGAGACCTCCAGATTCTCTCAGTCCTCTGAAATTGCCTATTCGTCCCGTCTCTTCCAGTCTTCCAGACTCGCTTAGACGCCTCAACTCTCTCAGCTGGATGGACATGGAAACTCTTCTCCATCATGGAGGGCTGTCTCTTGAGTGGAGCACCTCTCCTACCAGGAGCCTACACCTGTCCCCGACGGGAGTACGACTCTCTCCTGGATGGAGCCCACACCTGTCCTCTGATGGGAGTAGGCCTGTCTCCTGGATGGAGCGCACACCTGTCCTCTGATGGTAGTAGGACTCTCTCCTGGATGGAGCCCACACCAGTCCTCTGATGGGAGTAGGCCTGTCTCCTGGATGGAGGCCACACCTGTCCTCTGATGGGAGTGGGCCTGTCCCCTGAATGGAGCCCACACCTGTCCTCTGATAGGAGTAGGCCTGTCTCTTGGATGGAGCCCACACCTGTCCTCTGATGCGAGTAGGCCTCTCTCCTGGATGGAGCGCACACCTGTCCCCTAATGAGAGTAGATCTGTCTCCTGGATGGAGCCCACACCTGTCCTCTGATGTGAGTAGGCCTGTCTCCTGGATGGAGCCCACACCTGTCCTCTGATGGGAGTAGGTCTGTCTCCTGGATGGAGCGCACCCCTGTCCCATGATGGGAGTAGGTCTGTCTCCTGGATGGAGCGCACACCTGTCCCATGATGGGAGTAGGTCTGTCTCCTGGATGGAGCCCACACCTGTCCTCTGATGGGAGTAGGCCTGTCTCCTGGATGGAGCCCACACCTGTCCTCTGATGGGAGTAGGCCTGTCTCTTTGATGGAGCCCACACCTGTCCCATGATGGGAGTAGGCCTGTCTCCTGGATAGAGCCCACACCTGTCCTCTGATGGGAGTAGGTCTGTTTCCTGGATGGAGCCCACACCTGTCCCCTGATGGGAGTAGGTCTGTCTCCTGGATGGAGTGCACACCTGTCCCATGATGGGAGTAGGTCTGAGCCCACACCCAACGCTGTATCTTGGCCTATGCCAAAAAGGCCCAGGCCTAGGGCGGCACTTTGCATGGGGGCAGCACGAAAGGAGCCCCCGCCGGCTTCTGCTACACTTTTAGTGTAGCGCCAGTCTTATGGGGTGGACTGGTTCGAGAGGCAAATCAGTCTAGCGCCCCCATAAAGCGGCCGCACTGCTGCCGGTATGATAATACTGGCAGGGCTGCCATCGGTGGGGGGGGGGGGCAGCCCATACATATGTAAGATAGGGGCCGAGGGGCCCAGTCGGCAGACCCCAACCAATGAGTTGTTGTGCGGGCAGTCGGCCTTCTGCAACTGTTGGGGAGGGCCCATCGCTTCTAATTTTGACTGTTCTATCATCACAGCGGACCTCTCTCCTGAGTTCTCAGCTACAGAGAGACAGATGCCATGTCGGGAGGCTGGAACGGTCTGGAGGAGAAAGTCAGCTGATGGGCGCAGGCAAGTGGAGTTAAGGGGGAGGAGCTATCCACTGTGTGAAGAAACCCCATGTCGGGAGAGGTCCAGTGGGGACAGGTGAAGGGCCCCCACGACCAATCACTGGCTAAATCCTGCCGCCTTAACCTCCGCAACATCTCCAGAATTCGACCCTTCCTGACTAATGACACCACAAAGCAACTTATTCACTCCTTGATTATTTCCAGCCTTGACTACTGCAACTCTCTCCTTAAAGCGGAGTTCCACACAAAAATTGAACTTCCGCTTTTCGGAACCCTCCCGCCCTCCGGTGTCACATTTGGCACCTTTCAGGGGGGAGGGGGGTGCAGATACCTGTCTAAGCACTCTTCCTGTCCCTCCGCGCTGTCTCCTGGGAAACACACAGCTCCCAGGAGAGAGCGGGGACCACTTGGGACGCGCAGCGCGACTCGCGCATGCGCAGTAGGGAACCGGGAAGTGAAGCCGCAACGCTTCACTTCCTGATTCCCTCACTTAGGATGGCGGTGGCAGCTGCCGAGAACCGAGCGGGTTCTCGGCGTCGCCTGCCGACATCGCTGGACTCTGGGACAGGTAAGTGGCCATGTATTAAAAGTCAGCAGCTGCAGTATTTGTAGCTGCTGGCTTTTAATATTTTTTTTTTTTTTAGATGATGTAGGTGGACCCCCGCTTTAATGGCCTACCCTTAGGCAGGCTCTCCCCCCTTCAGTCTATTATGAATGCTGCTACTAGACTAATGCACCTCACTAATCGATCTGGGACTGCTGCCCCTCTCTGCCAATCCCTTCACTGGCTTCCCCTGCCCCACCGTATAAAATTCAAAATGCTAAACATACAAGGCCATCCACAACATCGCCCCCATCTACATCACCAACCTCATCTGCAGATATCCTCCAAATCGTCCTCTCCGCTCCTCCCAGGACCACCTGCTCTCTAGCTCCCTTGTTACCTCCTCCCATGCTCGCCTTCAGGACTTCTCCACAGCCTCTCCCATCCTCTGGATCTCCCTGCCCCGTTATATCCGAACAGCCCCTAACCTGTCCACCTTTAGGAGATCCCTGAAAACTCACTTATTTAGTGAAGCCTATCCCACACCCACCTAACAACCCCATCAAATCATTCCCCGCATCTATTACTATTTGTACCACCACCCCCTCCCTTTAAAAATCTAAGCTCTACGAGCCGGACCCTCCTGTCCCTTCTGTATTAAACTGTACTGTAATTGTGCTGTCCCCCCTCTACATTGTAAAGCGCTGCGTAAACTGTTGGCGCTATATAAATCGTGTATAATAATAATAATAATAATTTGCTGCTTCTCTCTCCCCCAGTCTAAGCTCAGCTGTGCAGGTCAAATTCAGATACTTTAATTAGAAAAAAAAAGGTTTAACAATGTATTAATGAATAAAGATCTGAGGGGGTCCCCGATCTACAGTGCCACACTTTTAATATATAGTCAACCTTGTAAGTATGGTAGAGAGTGGGTTTTTTTACTTGGTTTTATTTTTCTTTATTTTTTTATGATTTTTCTTTTTTTTCCTTGGGTAGAATCAGACCATACAGCAACTCCTTCTATCATATTTTTTATTGAACTCACGTGCATGTTTCCGAAGAGTGGATCAAACCACGAAATGCATAGAGCTATTATATGCCGTGTCCCTATGATTCAATTGATATCTGTCAGTATGCATAATTTTAGATAATAATCGTTTATAATCATGCGGCAACCCGTCTATATTGTATGTATAGATATACATTTTTATGAACTGTACCAGTTATTTTTATTGTATTGGATATACGCTCATTCATGATTATGCCTTTGTATGTTCATTTATATAATAAACTGAATTCTTTATACCTACGTGCTTCATTCAAAGTACCAATCCCCTTTCCCCTCCTTTTTGACATATATGCAAGTTAATGGCCATAAAAAGGATATGGGGGCCCGGCTACTGCCCTGGAGGACATGTATCAATGCAAATTTTTTTTTTTTTAAATATAATTTTTAAAGGAGCAGTGATTTTATTGATGCTTAAAGTGGAACAATAAAAATGCAAAATTCCTTTAAATATAGTGCCGGGGGGGGTGGTCCCCTTAGTCTGCCTGTGAAGTGGCGCATCTGTAGCATGTATAGAACCTGCTGCAGCAAAAATGACATTTCTAAAGAAAACAAAAACGCATTTAAATGTACTTTGCAGCTGCAAGCTATTGCAGGCACCCAGCAGTACATAAGAAATAAAATGTGAAAAAAATAAAAATAAATGCCAAGATTTTATTAAAAAAAACAGTACCAAAGGGCTCTGTATAGACTGGGGGGACCCCACGCCATTTTTTTTTAAATTATGTATTTCCGGCAATTTTTTTTTATCCTTTCAGCTGTCAGGGGGGAAGTCCGCTGGCAGCTGATGACTCATTCCTTGTTAAGGACGCAGCTGCAGACTTTCCGGTCCCGGAAAGATATACAAATAGACAGGTATACAAATAGACTGTGCGCCCAGCGGGCGAACATCCCGCCGAACGCACAGAAAATGTGGGTGTTTCCCTTTGTAGTTACTTTGTATATACATGCTATTTTCTATTTTTGGGTTTATCAATAAAGATAATTAACAAATAACATAAGCTGGTCCTTGTTGAAGAACTGCTTTTTGAATTCTTTTTCCAATATTTTTGTGTATGATGTTCGGGCAAACACCCGAACAGGCGATGTTCGGACTGAACTTATGCTCGACCCGAACCGATCACCCAACACTAATCACAAATAGAAAAAAAGACGATTTTATAAATCTCTAATGCCGCATACACACGGTCAGACTTTTCGGCTACAAAAGTCCGACAGCCCGTCCGACAGACTTTCGACGGACTTTTGTCGGACTTGCGGCGGACTTTCTAACGAACGGACTTGCCTACATACGATCACACAAAAGTAGGACGGATTCGTACGTGATGATGTACACCGGACTAAAATAAGGAAGTTGATAGCCAGTAGCCAATAGCTGCCCTAGCGTCTGTTTTTGTCCGTCGGACTAGCATACAGACGAGCGGATTTCTGGGTCCGGCGTAGTTACGACGTAAAGATTTGAAGCATGTTTCAAATCTAAGGTCCATCAGATTTGTGGCTGGAAAAGTCCGCTGAAAGTCCGGGGAAGCCCACACACAATCGGATTGTCAGCCGGCTTTGGTCCGTCGGCGTCCGTCGGACTTTTGTAGACGAAAAGTCCGACCGTGTGTACGCGGCATTAGGTGTCGCTTCTTGTCTGAATCTATTTTTTCAACCAAACAACGCAAAAAAAACAAAAAAATATATAATTTCACTACGTCTTGTCATTTACAATCAAAATAATTTGACTGCTAGTTTAATTTGGGTGATTTTGCCTGCCGAGTGTTCTTTTCTCTTATTTTGAAGAGCTCTTATCATCATCTTTATAAAGAGAGTGCAAAAATATGGACAAATGTTAATGGAAAATGTTCTACAACACTGATAATGGATTGAAAATGCAGCATTTTATTACTTCAATATAAAATACATTTTATGGTAGATTTAAATTAATTGCTTGAATGTTTCCTCTTGTTCAGTTTGTTCCTTAACCCCTGTGAAAGTTTGAACTGTTAGCCCGAATCCCGCGGAGAAAAAAAGGAACACCAGCTGATATTCTTTGAAGTTCCTATCCTCCTTCGTGGGAGAGGAGGAAAAAGTGAGACAAAGATCCTTCGCATTAAAGAGCGGGAGGCAAGTAAAAGCAATCGATGAACTATTAATACTGTCCAAGAACAGGATCTTAATTTTGGAAATAAACGTTTAGAGCAGAACTCCGGATATAAAAGAGAAATAAGAAATAACTGGCTAGCGGAAGAAAATTGGGAGAAAAATAGCATTTGCCGCAAGACTCAACTTTAATCTGGAGATGCTCCATGCAGTAATTCCTTTTCACCACTGGGTGTCACCTGTCTTCCCGATTGTATGACAACCAGCATCACTCAACCTGCTTCCTTCTGTCCAGGCTGTCATGGACCTGCGCCCCAGGGCAGGGGTCTTCTTCAAACTTTTCAGTGCAAGGGTCACATCGAATATTTTACAAGGCTATTCCCCCTTCAATCTATTATGAATGCCGCTGCTAGACTTATACACCTTACTAATCAAGCCGTGACTGCTGCCCCTCTCTGCCAATCCCTTCACTGGCTTCCACTAGCCCAACATATAAAATTCAAAATACTAACCATAACGTACAAAACCATTCACAACATCGGCCCCAGCTGCATCACCAACCTCATCTCGAGATATCGCCTAAATCGTTCACTCTGCTCCGCCCAAGACATCTTGCTCTCTAGCTGCTTTGGCACCTCCTCCCATGCTAACCTGCAGGACTTCTCCAGAGCCTCTCCCAGCCTATGGAACTCCCTACCCCAGTATGTCCGGTTAGCTCCTATCCTGTCCTCCTTTGGCCATCCTATTCAGGGAAGCCTACCCCACCTCCACCTAAAGACTGTACTTGGGTCACCTGCACAACATCATCCCCCACAGCTAATACCTTTTGAATTACCTCACCCTCCCTTTAGATTGTAAGCTCCGCGAGCAGAGATCTCCCATTCCTTTTGTATTGAAATGTATTGTAATTATACTGCCCCCCTTTATATTGTAAAGGCAAACAGTTGGTTCCCACTTTCGGCAGAGTCCCCATCAGAGTACCCCCTTATCTCATGATTCCCATCACTGTCCCCACTGAGACTCCTAGTTTAAAGACACCTGCCCTAGGGCCCTCCAGCCTGGGCTAAAAAAATTCAACTTTAGAGAATGGAGCTCACACAGTGGGGTTTATTTACTAAAACTGGAGAGAGAAAAATCTGGTGCAGCTGTGCATGGGGGCCAATCAGCTTGTTCAATTAAGCTTTGACAAAAAAAAACCTGGAAGCTGATTGGTTTCTATGAAGAGCTGCACCAGATGTTGCACCAATGCAACTATCAGTCCCTCCTCTCACGCCAGGGTACTAGGTGTAATCCTAGACTCTGACTTGTCATTTCAGCCCCAAGTTCAATCGTTGTCAAAAGTTTGTAGAATTCACCTACGTAACATCTCTAAAATTCGCCCCTTTTTAACAAATGAAACCACCAAGCTCCTCATTCACTCCCTTGTTATCTCTCGCCTTGACTATTGCAACTCCCTTCTCATTGGCCGCCCTCTCCATAGGCTCCTCCCCTCTTCAGTCTATCATGAATGCTGCTGCCAGACCTATCCACCTTACCAACTGCTCAGTGTCTGCCAACCCTCTCCTCCAATCCCTACACTGGCTCACAATCACCCAGCGAATTAAATTCAAAATACTAACCACAACATACAAAGCCATTAACAACTCTGCCCCGAGCTACATCACCAAACTTGTCTCCAAATATCACCCAAATTGACCTCTCCGCTCTTCTCAAGACCTCCTACTCTCAAGCTCTCTCGTCTCCTCCTCCCATGCTCGTCTCCAGGATTTCTCCAGAGCCTCTCCCATCCTCTGGAACTCGCTACCTCCACCTGTCCAGCTATCCCCTACTCTTGCTACAGGCGATCCCTGAAAACTCATCTCTTCAGGAAAGCCTATCACATCTCCAACTAATCTTCTACATCTTCTAATCTTCTACTTCCATCAGCTCATTCCCCACAGTTACAAACTTTTGTACCACCATTCATCCTGACCAATCAGGATTCACAAAAGGGCGTCCGATGCCATCCGTAGGATGATAAACATAATTCACGAAGGTGAGTCCCATGGAGTGCCTTTTCTGCTTCTATCTTTAGATGCAGAGAAGGAATTCAACAGGGTTCACCAGTGGCGGACTGATAACTCATGGGGCCCCCGGGCAATAGGAGATTATGGGGCCCCCAGGCAATCAGAGATTATGGGGCCACACAGTATACACACACACAGTACACAATCACACAGTATACACATACATGTACACAAAGTATACACAGACAGAAAAAAACCCCCACAGATTTATACATACTGTCCCTGGTTTTACTGAGGCTGGCAACCCTGATGGGGCCCCCTAGTGGCCCAGGGCCCTCGGGCAGTGCCCGAGTCACTCAATGATCAGTCCGCCCCTGGGGTCCACTGGAGATACCAGGAGCAGACGTTGTGGAAATTTGGTTTTCAGGGCGACATTCTTTCAGCAATCTTAGCATTATATTCTTGCCCCTCGGCACAAGTTTACTGCTCATCAGTGTTATCTACACCCTTTAACACTACAAATGGGACAAGACGAAGGATGCCCCCTATCACCCCTAATCTATAACTTAATGATGGAACCACTAGTGGAGAAAATTAGATCCTTGAAGGAGATTAAAGGCCTCTCAATTGGTTCTCAAAAACAGAAAATAAATTTATTTGCAGATGATGTAATTCTCATTATGTCAAACCCCGTTTCTTCCCTTGCTTCGGTAGGGTAAACTCTTGAAACGCTTAGCTATGTATCCTATTATAAGGTTAATGCTTCTAAATCCTTCACACTTCCCTTGGGACTCTCCTCAGCACAACAATTCTCACTGAATAAGCAGTATCCATATATCTGGGCTGATGACTCAATATCCTATTTGGGAATCAAACTAACCAAATCAGTGTCCTCCCTATTCCAGGCCAACTACACCCCCTTTCTAAACTGCCTCCCCAAGGACCTTGAAAACCTCTCCAAATTTCTTCTTACATGGTCCGGCAGGCTTGCCGACCGCCTTTAAGATGATTAAGTTGCCATAACTCCTCTACATTTTTAGATCCCTTCCCATTCCTGTGCCTCCATCCTTCTTCACATCTCTACAAAAATTGGTTGGGGCAAATTTGCATGGCAGGAATCCAAAGCAAGGAGCTCCCAGTCCAACGGAACATAGATCTGTGGGTGGCGCAGGGTACATACGTTTCAGAGACTACTACTTTGCCTCTAGTTTGGAGCAACTCAAATCCTGGTTCACAAGCAGCGTAGTCTGTCCTTAAAGAGATATGGAATCTACACAAATTTAAGTGTATGGATTATAAATAATCCTCACATAAAACCAAACAACTTATACGTCTCCCCTACCATCTCTGCTTCAGCGGCAGCCTTCAACTACTGTATATCCAAGACCTCTAAAGGCGATACACCCCGTCAAATACCTGTACTTATCTCCGTCATTTCCCGATTGATCCCAGGATCTTCCATAGAAAACTGGCAAAGATTAGGTATAATGCATCTTTCAGACTTAAGCCTCGTACACAAGATCAGATTGTTGGCCAACAAAACCGTGGAATTTTGTCCAAAGGGCGTTGGCCCCAACCTTGCATACACACGGTCACACAATTGTTGGCCAACAATTAAGAACATAGTGACGCACAAGACATACTACGTGGTTTTTCAGCTCTTTAGCGCCACCCTTTGGGCTCCTTCTGCTAATTTCATGTTAGGTGAAGTTTGGTGAGTCTTGATTCGCACTTTTCATTTCGCACCTTTCAGTTCATTTCTGAACAGCCGTTCGTCAACCAGACATGTTGCGGAATCGGAGGAGATAACGTGTTATTTATTATTGGCCTTGGAGTTATTGCTTTGACATTATTTTTTTGGTTGAATAATGATTTGATTTGTTATATTTTCTATATTTTTGGATGCACAGAATGTACTTTTTGGTTAAGTTCTATTGGCAGATAGCATGTCTAATTTTATTTGTTTTCTTTTTTTAATGCACAATAAAAAAATTGTGTAGAATAATACTTGGCTATGTGTTTTACTTCAAATGACAGTTTGGGAGTCGGCAGTTACATTTTAAAGAATACAATGTAAAATTAACAAGGGACACCAACATAGTTGTATCTTTGATCTTAAAAACTCATGGTGTTGTGTTAACTTGCCCAAATAAAAAAAACAAAAAAACATAATAATATTATTCTTGATATCAATAGAAAAAAAACGCCTTTGAAAATTTGTTTGCAATAACTCCATCAGTATCACCAGCAAAGCAACTTCATTATTATCCCAATAGGCCCCTTTCACACTGGGGCGGTTTGCAGGCGTTATTGCGCTAAAAATACCGCCTGCAAACCTCCCCTAAACAGCCTCCGCTGTTTGTTCAGTGTAAAAGCCCGAGGGCTTTCACACTGAAGCGGTGCGCTGGCAGGAGAAGAAAAAATCTCCTGCGAGCCGCATCTTTGGAGCGGTGAAGGAGCGGTGTATTCACCGCTCCTAAACTGCTCCTGCCCATTGAAATCAATGGGACAGCGCGGCTATACCGCGGCAATACCGCGGCTATAGCCGCGCTGCACGAAAGGGGCCTTAAAGAAGATGTGAATTGTGCGCTGCATTTCCAAATTTCAAAATTTGCTGCGTCACGAATATTAATTCTCCATTACGAACACTAGTTTACAAGACCGACCGCTTCTGCTTCCGAGCATGCGTGTTTGTACTTTGGACTTCTGTCCGACGGACTTGTGTATACACGGTCAGAAAATCCGACAACAGACATTTGTTTGCAGAAAATTTGAAAACCTGCCATCCAACATTTGTCCACGGAAAGTCCGACAACAATTGTCCGATGGAGCATACAAATGGATGGATTTACCGACAACAACCTGTCATCGAACATTTCCCGTTGGAAAGTCCGATTGTGTGTACGAGGCTTAACAGTATGCTCTGGTAAGTTTCTCAAGTCATTTGCCGCGCTTCGCGAGGAGTTCTACATTCCTACCACAGTTTACTTTAAATATATTGAGATAGACTATTGTCTTATACGCAACCCCTGACTCATTTTTTTGTACACCGAAAACTTTGGAGGTACCTATCAAGCGCTATCACCTGTATCAAAGGTATCTCACTTTTTTACAACCTTCTAGATGCAAAAATGAATTTTAATAAACTACCTCCGATGTTACAATGGGAATAAGACATAGGTAGATCGATTAGCCCCTCTCAATGGACCATAACGTTAGCGTCCAGCTACAAAGCAACCCGCGTGGCTTTTTGGCCACCTCTATTTAACTGAAAGATCATGTGAGCTCGGGAAGCGAAGAGATGAGGATCCGACACATTCATCTGTGTAAACTAATAAAAAGCATTAAAGAATATGTAAACCCAACACTTCATATTCCCAATATGTGCCTCCTGTGCCATGTACTTGTTTGAGAAAGTCTCGTGCTCTCTTTGTATTATTCCCTTTGTGTGAAATCCCTGGTGTTCCTGCCATTCCCTCTGCTTTCTTTTTTAAAATTGACCACACTAGGCATGAGAGCTCAGTGTGGTAAATTTTCTGGTTGTACTGGGAACTCAGCCTGGGGTCTCCCCCAATTATTACACTTTTGCTGACAACCCCCCCCCCCCCACACCACACCCCACCCCTGTACAGTCATTTGTTGGGAAGACCAGTGTCCTTCTGTTTCTCCACCCCCAGCTCTCTGAGCTCCTTTTGCAGAGAACAGAGATTATGCAATCACCTTTTAAAAAAAAAAAAGAGGAAAAAAGTTATTTACAATCTTTTTTATACATATTGTATACACAAATGGTTTGCTTTTCATTTCTATTTTAAACGAAATGGGTTGTTTTACAAGGTGAGGGTTCACAATAACTATAATCACAAAATTTCAAAACAAATGTCAAACAAATCATACATCCAACTTATAATGCCAACATTTATTAGCAGTGAAAAATCAATAATTGCAAATGTCCATAATGTGCAAATATCAATAAACAATCCTCTGCTTATTGACTCCAGTAAATCCATCCAATTATTCCTTATATGAACTACTGTATATCCAAATTGAATGATAGACCCCCCCAACTGTGGAAATAGCACTTGCCAGAATAATTTAACCTCCAGCTTTTAGGTTGGTCATTTCACTCCAGATATACACTGAACAGCCATAACTTTGTGACCACCCACTTAATATTGAGTAGGTCCCCATTTTGCTGCCAAAAGAGCCCTGACACCCTTGAGGCATGGACTCCATTAGATCTCCGAAGGCATGCTGTGTAGTAGCAGATAACTACCCTGTGAGTTGTGAGGTGGGGCTTCCATGGATTTGACTTGTTTTTCCAGCACAACCCACAGATGTTCCATGGGATTGAGATCTGGAGAATTTGGAGGTCAAGTCAACATCTCAAACTCGTTGTGTTCATCAAACCATTCTTGAACCATTTTTGCAGTGTGACATTGCACATTATCCTGCTAAAAGAGGCCACTGCCCTCAGGGAATGACATTTTCATGAACGGGTGTACTTGGTCACAACAATGTTTAGGTAGGTGGTACGTGTCAAAGTAACATCCACATAAATGAAAGAACCTAAGGTCTCCCAGCAGATCATTGCCCAAAGCATCACACTACCTCTGCCGGCTTGCCTTCTTCCCATACTGCATCCTGGTGCCATCTCCCTGCCAGGTAAGTGACGCACACGCACATGACCATCCACATGATGGGAAAAAATGTGACCAGGCCACCTTCTTCCATTGCTCCTGTAACTGTATTACAGTTCTGATGCTCACATGCCCATTGTAGGCCCTTTTGGCTGTGGACACAGGTCAGGATAGGCACCCTGACCGGTCTATGGCTACACAGCCCCAAACACAACAAACTGCGATGGCCTTTTTTTCTGCTTTCAACACATCAACTTCAGGGACAACATGTTCACTTGCTGCTTAGCCTCTTCACGATCGCGCTATAGCCAAATAACGGCTACATCATGGTCACACCTTTCTGGGAGGGCGTCTATTGAAGTCCTACCGTGATCGCGCTTCCTGTGCACCCCCTGTGGCACGCATCGGCAGGAATATGTGATCGCTGTGTTCTTCGGACTCAGCTGATCACAGATTGGGGTAAGGAGCCAATCCTCTCCTCAGGTGGTGTCAGCTGGTTATTGGCAATCCACACAGGGGACATCTACAGTGATAAACAGTGTCCATCAGTGCTGCCAATCAGTGCCCAACAGTGCTGTCTGTCAGTGACTATCAGTGGTGCCTATCAATGCAACCTATCAGTACCCATCAGTGTCCATCAGTGCTGCCTATTAGTGCCCATCAGTGCTGCCTATAGTGCCCATCAGTTCTGCCTATCAGTGATCACCATTGCCCCCTATCAGTGCCCATCAGGGCCCATCAGTGCTACCTATCAATGCCCATCAGTGCCCCCTATCAGTGCCCATCAGTACTGCCTATCAGTGCCCATATGTGCCGCATATCAGTGCAGCCCAGGGCCGGTCCCAGGCGGGTGCACGGGGTGCAGTGCACCCAGGCGCCAGAGAGGTGGGGGCGCTGAAGCGCCAGAGTGCTCCCCTCCCTCCACCTCCTCCCCTCCGTGTCTAGAAGTAGCTCTGTCCGCAGCAGCTCACCGCCGCGGAGCGGCCGTGCCGGCGCCGCTGTGCTTTACATTGCTAGAGCCTGTCCCCCCTCCCTCCTCCTCCTGTCAGAGGAGAGCAGCCACCGGAGATCGGAGCGGCTGGTCTCTGTGTTGAGAGAGACCAGCCGCGCAGTGACTTCGCTGGGGGGAGGGGAGGGGGGCGGCCCGTGCCTGCAGCCTGACACAGGTTCTCTCTCTCCTCCGCTGTCTCTCACTCCTGCCTAAGCTGCTGCCTGCAGCCTGTCTCGATCTGTTCTTCACCCGGGCGGCGCGGCTGCACACTGTCCTCTCTAGCTGCTGCCTGGGTGTTAATGTGTCTGTCTGTACTGATAGAGGGAGGTTTGTCCCTGGGGCGGTCTGTACTAATGGGGGGGTTGTCCTGGGGGGGCGGTCTGTACTAATGGGGGGGTTGTCCTGGGGGGGGCGGTCTGTACTAATGGGGGGGTTGTCCTGGGGGGGCGGTCTGTACTAATGGGGGGTTGTCCTGGGGGGGCGGTCTGTACTAATGGGGGGTTGTCCTAGGGGGCTGTACTAATGGGGGGGTTGTCCTGGGGGGTCTGTACTAATGGGGGGGTTGTCCTGGGGGGTCTGTACTAATGGGGGGGTTGTCCTGGGGGGTCTGTACTAATGGGGGGGTTGTCCTGGGGGGTCTGTACTAATGGGGGGGTTGTCCTGGGGGTCTGTACTAATGGGGGGTTGTCCTGGGGGTCTGTACTAATGGGGGGTTGTCCTGGGGGTCTGTACTAATGGGGGAGTTGTCCTGGGGGGTCTGTACTAATGGAGGGGGAGTTGTCTTGGGGGGGGTCTGTACTAATGGAGGGGGGATTTGTCCTGGGGGGTCTGTACTAATGGAGGGATTTGTCCTGGGGGTCTGTACTAATGGAGGGGGGGTTTGTCCTGGGGGGTCTGTACTAATGGAGGGGGGTTGTTCTGGGGGGTCTGTACTAATGGAGGGGGGGTGTTTGTCCAGGGGGTCTGTACTAATGGAGGGGGGGGTCCTGGGGGGGGGTCTGTACTAATGGAGGGGGGTTTGTCCTGGTGGGGGGTCTGTACTAATGGAGGGGGGTTTGTCCTGGTGGGGGGTCTGTACTAATGAAGGGGGGATTTGTCCTGTGGGGATCTGTACTAGTGGAGGGGGGGTTCTCCTGGGGGGTCTGTAGTAATGGAGGGGGTTTTTCCTGGGGGTTCTGTATGAATGGAGGGGGGGTTTGTCCTGGGGGGGTCTGTACTAATGGAGGGGGGGTTTGTCCTGGGGGGTCTGTACTAATGAAGGGGGGATTTGTCCTGTGGGGGTCTGTACTAGTGGAGGGGGGTTCTCCTAGGGGGTCTGTACTAATGGAGGGGGTTTGTCCTGGGGGTCTGTACTAATAGAGGGGGGGTTTGTCCTGGGGGTCTGTACTAATGGAGGGGGGTTGTCCTGGGGGGGTCTGTACTAATGAAGGGGGGCTTTGTCCTGGGGGGGATCTGTACTAATGGAGGGGGGGTTGTCCTGGTGGGGGTCTACTAATGGAGGGGGGGTGGTTTGTCCTGGGGGGGCCTATACTGATGAAGGGGGGTCTGTACTGAGAGAGGGGTTTATACTTAGTGGGGGTCTATACTTAGTGGAGGGAGGTCTGTACTGAGGGGCGACTAAAGTTGGTGGAGGGAGAGTGACACCATGTTATACCGCACCTGGTGACACCAACCCTAGTGACGTCACTGCAGCTGCAGGCTCTTCTTTTGCCCCATCCCCTCCCTCTCCCTCTCCTCCGCATGTGCACTGCTATACTAGTGAGCGGCGCTGGCCAGCACAGCCTCCCACTATGTTTCTTCCCCCGCCTTCATATCAGCCAGGGAAAAATAGAATAGAAAAAGGAGAAGAGGATTGTGGGACATGTAGTCCCGAGGACTGGCAGCCCCACTGTAACACGGAAACTGCAGTCCACACAGCAGGCTCAGCTGAATGGGAGAGAGAGAGATACAGGAGCCTGGGAAAGCTTTCAGGGAAGTGCACCCAGGACTCCAGAGGGAGAGGGCAGTGCTCAGAGAACACCATCAGAGAGGAAACCCCGCTGCCCTGCGCCACCAGAGGGAAAGCCACACAGCCTGGTGCCATCCCTGGCGGAGAAAGGAATGGAGTCATTGCCAGAATACAGATCTGGGTGCTACCTAGCGGAGTCACCACGGGCAATTCAGAGTGAGCTTACTCCTGATCAGAGGAACCATCGCTGGGTCAGGTGAGAGGGCCAATTGGCCATTATCTACTAATGTCCATAGGAACTGCAGTCTCTGACCATCTCCTGTATTATATCTGCAGTCTCTGACCTTCTCTTGTATCATGTCTGCAGTCTCTGACCATCTCCTGTATCATGTCTGCAGTCTCTGATCATCTCCTGTACTATGTCTGCAGTCTCTGACCATCTCCTGTACTATGTCTGCAGTCTCTGATCATCTCCTGTACTATGTCTGCAGTCTCTGATCATCTCCTGTACTATGTCTGCAGTCTCTGACCATCTCCTGTATTATATCTGCAGTCTCTGACCTTCTCTTGTACCATGTCTGCAGTCTCTGACCTTCTCTTGTATCATATCTGCAGTCTCTGATCATCTCCTGTACCATGTCTGCAGTCTCTGATCATCTCCTGTACTATGTCTGCAGTCTCTGACCATCTCCTGTACTATGTCTGCAGTCTCTGATCATCTCCTGTACTATGTCTACAGTCTCTGATCATCTCCTGTACTATGTCTGCAGTCTCTGACCATCTCCTGTATTATATCTGCAGTCTCTGACCTTCTCTTGTACCATGTCTGCAGTCTCTGACTTTCTCTTGTATCATATCTGCAGTCTCTGATCATCTCCTGTACCATGTCTGCAGTCTCTGACCACCTCCTGTACTATGTCTGCAGTCTCTGACTGTCTCTTGTATCATGTCTACAGTCTCTGATCATCTCCTGTATCATGTCTGCAGTCTCTGACCAACTCCTGTACCATGTCTGCAGTCTCAGATCATCGCCTGTACCATGTCTGCAGTCTCTGATCATCTCCTGTACTATGTCTACAGTCTCTGATCATCTCCTGTACCATGTCTGCAGTCTCTGATCATCTCCTGTACTATGTCTGCAGTCTCTGATCATCTCCTGTACCATGTCTACAGTCTCTGATCATCTCCTGTATCATGTCTGCAGTCTCTGATCATCTCCTGTACTATGTCTACAGTCTCTGATCATCTCCTGTACCATGTCTGCAGTCTCTGATCATCTCCTGTACCATGTCTGCAGTCTCTGATCATCTCCTGTACCATGTCTGCAGTCTCTGATCATCTCCTGTATCATGTCTGCAGTCTCTGACCAACTCCTGTACCATGTCTGCAGTCTCTGACCATCTCCTGTACCATGTCTGCAGTCTCTGACTGTCTCTTGTATCATGTCTACAGTCTCTGACTGTCTCTTGTATCATGTCTGCAGTCTCTGATCATCTCCTGTACTATGTCTGCAGTCTCTGACCATCTCTTTTATCATGTCTGCAATCTCTGACCAGCTTCTGTACCATGTCTGCAGTGTCTGACTGTCTCTTGTATCATGTCTGCAGTCTCTGACCATCTATTCTATCTTGTCTGTAGTCTCCGACCATCTCCTGTATTATGTTTGCAGTTTCTGACCATCTCTTGTATCATGTCTGCAGTCTCTGACCATCTCCTGTACTATGTCTGCAGTCTCTGACCATCTCCTGTACTATGTCTGCAGTCTCTGATCATCTCCTGTACCATGTCTGCAGTCTCTGACTGTCTCTTGTATCATATCTACAGTCTCTGATCATCTCCTGTACTATGTCTGCAGTCTCTGACCATCTCCTGTACTATGTCTGCAGTCTCTGATCATCTCCTGTACTATGTCTGCAGTCTCTGATCATCTCCTGTACCATGTCTGCAGTCTCTGATCGTCTCCTGTACTATGTCTGCAGTCTCTGATCATCTCCTGTACTATGTCTACAGTCTCTGATCATCTCCTGTACCACGTCTGCAGTCTCTGATCATCTCCTTTATTATGTCTGCAGTCTTTGATCATCTCCTGTACTATGTCTGCAGTCTCTGATCATCTCCTGTATTATGTCTGCAGTCTCTGATCATCTCCTGTACCATGTTTGCAATCTCTGATCATCTCCTGTACCATGTCTGCAGTCTCTGATCATCTCCTGTACCATGTCTGCAGTCTCTGATCATCTCCTGTACCATGTCTGCAGTCTCTGATCATCTCCTGTACTATGTCTGCAGTCTCTGACCAACTCCTGTACCATGTCTGCAGTTTCTGTCCAGCTCTTGTATCATGTCTGCAGTCTTTGACCGTATCCTGTATTATGTCTGGGGACTCTTTCTAACAGAAGCCCTCTCTGTGTGGATCAGCGAGACTCCCCTCCAGGTCTCATTAGTGTTCTCTCTTCCTGTATTTTCTTTATTGTTAAGAGATAATGGGAGGATTTCAGGGTAACAAAGACTTCTTAGGGGAGCAGCTCTGTATTTGAGTCGTTGCCATAGAATCATTTGTAAAGGAGTGGAGTTGGTAAGATGACCACGCCCATGTGGGGGCGCCAGAAATATTTCTGCACCCAGGCGCCGGTGACCCTAGGATCGGCCCTGGTGCAGCCTCATCAGTGCCCATCAGTGCCACCTCATCAGTGCACATTAGTGCAGCCTATCAGTGCCCATCAGTGCAGCCCCATCAGTGCCGCCTTTCAGTGCCCATCAGTGCTGCCTATCAATGCCCATTAGTGCCACATATCAATGCCCATCAGTGTGGTATATCAGTGCCCATCATTGCCTCCTATCAGTGCTGCCTATCAATGTCCAGCAGTGCCCATCAGTGCCACCTCATCAGTTCCCATTAGTGTAGCCTATCAATGCCCATCAGTGTCGCCTATCAGTGCCCATTAGTGCCACCTCATCAGTGCCCATTAGTGCAGCCTTATTAGTGTACTACAGTGAAGGAGAAAAAAATACTTATTTACAAAATTTTATAACAAAAAACTAAGAAAACCTTTTTTTTTTCATTTGTTTAGCAAAAACGTAAAAAACCCCAGTGATGATTAAATACCACCAAAAGAAAGCGCTATCTGTTTAAAAAAAAAAAAAGAAAAGATAAAAATATCATATGAGTACAGTGTAGCATGACCACGCAATTGTTATTCAAAGACAGCGCTGAAATCTGAAAATTGGCCTGGGCAGGAAGGGGGTGAAGTTGCCCGGTTGGCAAGAGTTTAATATATCCCACTGACTTTCAGATGCTTTTGTTATGAGATAATCAGTGTTATTCACTTAACCTGTCAGTAGTCATAAAGTTATGGCTGATCGATCTATAATGCCTTTCGGTATACTTGTGGCTTAAATGGCAATCCACCGATGATCATACTGTATGTCCTCAAAGGTCATCCAAAGCTCAAATGGAAAAGAAGCATCTCATAGAGTAATCACATTTTTTTTTAATTAAAGAAAAACACAAAATTATTCCGGTGTATATTCAGATGAAATTCTACCAGTGTATGGCTAGCTTTACTCTTCACGCTTCCTTTTCCAGTGACCACACAGAAATGGAATGAATATTCCCCCAATGGGGACGCAGACAGCAAAAGATGCCCGTTAGAGGCTCCAATTCTTCATCGCGCAATCAAAAACTAGAAAGAAAAATATGTTTTGGCTGGATTTCTGCTTATACGGCACATAATATGACAAGAATTCATTAGTTTTCTACAGCACAGTGCAAAATAAACACCGTCCAAGTAAATGCTTTAG
Source organism: Lithobates septentrionalis (assembly GCA_037952835.1). Lineage (NCBI taxonomy): Eukaryota > Metazoa > Chordata > Amphibia > Anura > Ranidae > Lithobates > Lithobates septentrionalis. Next base: position 508,258 of record JBBDGP010002372.1, read on the forward strand.
TTCCCTCGCCTTCCTCGTGCGGTGCCGGAATACATTAGTGTTTGTAAACAGCTGTATAATACTCCTGTCTATTCACTGAAGTGCTGGGTGGAATTACTGTATTTTAAATAACAACAAAGGAACAGGAAACTATTTATTGCCATTGGATCAGCAATCCTCAGAATGGCTTTATTACCAGGAAACTCAAGCAGATCGCTTTTTTTGAGTTGCATTCACTGTGACAGAATGAAGTCATGTTTACAATGATCAGGATATATCCTTTTTTGGCTGGTAGAATATAGAGATTTAACTTGAAATCATTTTATAAGTGTAGCCACCCTTTCTTAAACAGGGGTGACTATTTAAATGTAGTCTTACTGGGTGGTAGTCAGACCAAGCTGATTTGTAGTTTATTGGTTCACTTGGTTTTCTCCCCTAGCTCAGTGTTACTGTTGCTTCTCTCCTCTGCCAGTAGGTGTCACTGGTACATCTGGCAATAGCACAGGATGTCACCGTAATGATGACTTATGAAAATGTCTGTATCCTCTAGCCAACCAGTGGGAGGTTTATTGCCACTGGTGCATGCTGGGGAGAGAGCATACATATTTGGGGCGGACCATGCAAGCTCTCTCTTCTCCTGAGGTGCTGCTTTCTTCCTGGCTCCTTACATTAGCAGGGTCCTCCTACTGGGTCTCAATCTTGGTTGAGATTCCCCCTGTCAGGGCTGGGCTCAGCCCTTCTTTCTCTGAGCTGGCCGCTCAGCCGTCGGCTAATTGCCAGCTCCCATCTCTCTCCAGTTACTCAGCTGTTGATGATATCCTGCTCGTCAGTCCTGCCTACTTTATTTTATTTATTTATGTTACTTATATAGCGCCGTCAATTTACACAGAGCTTTACATATACATTGTACATTCACATCAGTCCCCTACCCTCAAGGAGCTTACAATCTAAGGTCCCTAACTCACATTCATGCATACTAGGGACAATTTAGACAGGATCCAATTAGCCTTGGTCAACATCACAGAAACTATCTCCTGCGATCCTGTTCAAGACTTGCTTTGCTGACATCCCTTCTGGCTCCAGATCCTGTTTGCTGTTCCACTACATTGATCCCTGACTTCTGGCTTGGCTGACTATCCGTCCTGGTTACTGAACTTTGGCTATGTTTTGACTACATTTGTTCTTTTTACTTTTATTATTAAACAAGTGTGATTTAACTGTACTTCTGTCTCGGCCTGATTTCATGGTTTCTGACCCCTTAATTAGACAGGACAGCTTCGGGGGACTACTTCTGGTCTATCAGCACAAAGCACATGGTAGACCCCGCACAGGCTATTGGGTGCTGCTGAAGTGTTCAGATCTGATAGGCCCATAGTCCATGTGGGGCCTAGTATCATGGTCTAGCCTGCAGTTTTCTGTTTGTGAAATTCTTACCTCCTTGCTGCAGTGGTTCTGCTAGATCTGTGATTTCAATCACATGTGCCGCTAACCTCTGTGTTCACCTATGGACGTCCCCTTCTCTACTATCGTTTTTTTTATCTTTTTCACTTTGATCACTTCCTGGCCCGCCTCCATGTCTGCTTCCCATTTTATAGACATGCTCAGTGCAGCCCGTGTTGCCTGAGAGGCTTCCTAGTTTCTCTTTGCTCCTGGATTGCCTTGTATTACTTGTATTCTGTGCCTGACTATCAGTGCCTGACCCCAGCTTCGTTTACAACTTTTGCCTGCCGCCTGCCCTGGCTTTCGGCTCATTTCCCAGATCCTCTTCTGTCTCCTGCCATCTGTACTCTGCACACACAAGTGGTCTCCGCATTGTACCTGGTTTCAGGTTGCTGCAAGTCTATTCCCACCATCAGGGGCCCGGGTGAAGAAGTAGGTTGAGGCTTAGCCTCTGGACCCTGGGGAGCTGGCTTCCTACAAGTGCTCTCTACCGTAGAAACCTGACACCTAGCATGTGTTCTTTGCTGGGAGGTAGTGGTCCTCAGAAACTATCCTGTCTGATTAGGGGGAAGTTAAACTAAGACTGAGACCCAAGAGGTGGACCCTGCTAAAAAAAAGAAGCCAGGAAGAAGGCTGGTTTTCTTGCAGGGGCCTGGTGAACCTCTTGGGAGGATGCATGGATGTCCAGAAGTATGGTCAGACTTCTGAAACACTTTGGCTACTTTTTGGATGTTCCCTCAACTTTTATTGAAATAAAGTTGTCTATGCACCTTTTAGCAGTGATGTGGTGCTTCAATTTCAATTTTTGTTACATTACACTGGAAGGATGCATAGAGGCATGGAAACAAGTACTGTATAGGGAAGTATGCTAACCAAACAGAGGTTCTATCTAACTATCTAAGCCTTCTGTTGCCAGTGTTGGCCTAAAGGCTCTTCATACTTTACAAGCTGGAAGCAGATCTGAAAGCCTGTAAATGTTGCTCGGGATATCTGTGGCCCTATTCCTCTCTCCTTTGATGATTATTAAAATATCTGAAAAGACAGAAAATGACAAGTGCCCAATGCTTTCTCAGTCCCCCATTTTTGCCATTGACCCTGAGGTGCAATGCTAGACTTCCTTGTCTCTGGGGTACTCCACCTGCCTTCGGGGATCAGGGGGATGTTACATATGATAATGAGAGCAGCTAGAGTTCTGCCTTGTGAACTTAGTTCTTTTAAAATTTTATACGAGGGTGTTCTACAAATCTTAACTGTAAGAAAACCAAATACTGAATAGACATATGACTTCTTCAGAAACATAGTATCCCTTTCCTCCTCACATGCTATTGGCTGGCATCAGTGTTGCCAAGTCATCCATGATAGAATTTGAATACTGCTCTGTATGCTTTGCGTTGTATCCCTTCTGTTTCTTTGTATCACTGTTAAGCCCAGTACACACGATCAGAAAATCGTATGAAAAATACCACTTTCTAATCTACTTTCTTCTTTGTGTTTTATTTCACATACACCCCCTCATGTAGTCCCCTTGCGGGAACACATAGAAATTTTTGCCCCATTACCTCTACACTTATACATACAGGTATTTAATTAATCACCTTTTTGACACATTTTTTCTATGAACACTATGCACTTTTGGTGTACACATAGTCTATTGGATCATGCTGTGACCACCATGTTGGGCTCCGGGCACTGTTCTCCGTCCTTGGAGGGTTCCCCCGTTTCAACCCCGGGGGAGACATCATGCCTCTTACCCCCGTCTTCCTTGGCTGATACCGGACTTGGCCTTGAGGCTGTTAGTAAGTATCCCAATCCATCTCCATCTTGTTGGGACATAATTCCCCTGTCCTCCCTTATTCTAAGGGCATTATCATTAACCCCTGTTCTTTCTTTCCCAGTATACTACTTCATAACACTCCTGATGAATGGCTGTAATGCCAGGAAATGCGTAGAGTGCCACTAGATGCCAACAGTTACTTGTTTTTATTACATTCATCTTTCAATCGATTTAATATACCATGTATATTTACCATGTCTACTTTTTATTTGTATTGCATGCTATGAGCAGCATATTTAGTCTGGTGACTACCTATCTGTCAGGTCCCACACTTACCAGACAGGTGAGTCCGCTTGGGCAGAGGGTAGGCTCCCTTACGTATCCGTTTCGGGGCCCCTGGTAGAGTAGACAGGAGGCCCACGAATGCGAAGTGGTATGAGGGCCTGATGTTAGGGTCCTGGAGCAAGGTGGTCTGGCAAGCAACCGGTAGAGCTTCAGGAATGATGGAGCAGATGCTGAGCAGGAGCTAATCAGGCTGGTCACACACAGGCAGAGGTCGGCAACGGGCTGGCGGCAATGGTACAAGGGAGAAGGCAGAAACAAGGTCAAACAAGCCGGGGTCGGGTTTAGGCAGCAGTCAAGGGAGGTCCAAAGGCAAGCCGGGTCACAACGGGTCAAACTACGGAGATACAGGAACACAGGAAGATAACGGAACAAGACACAGAGCTGTTTGATCAGGCAGCACCGAATCAGGGTAGAGGCAGACTTAAATAGGCTGATTGGCGCCAAAACGCCACGCTCGTGCACGCGCCCATTCGCCAAAGCTCCCTGCGCCCCCGCACGCGCCCGAGCGCGCCCCCGACACCGCCGTGCACGCCCACACCACCGGGCACATCAGCGGTGATGCCCATAGGCGGACGCGCGTTAGCGCGTACGCACGCACGCCCAGACGCCACCCTGCACGCCACGGCCGGTCAGACCAGACACGCCAGTGCCCCCAGGAACACGCGCCCCAGCGCGCACAGAGACACGAGCACCAACGCGCCCCGGCGCGCACCGGCGCCTAACCAGGTAACCTCTCTGACAGTGCCCCCTCCTCAAGGGCAGACTCCGGATGCCCAGCTGGGCTATCTTTGAGGCATGAGAAGTTTTAAAAGACTGCAGAAGTTCTCTGGCATGTAAGTTACTTTCTGGCTCCTACGAATTATCTTCGGGTCCATAGCCCCTCCATTTTACAAGATATTGAACCTGATTGCGTCTTCTTCTGCAATCTAGAATTGCCTCCACTTCGAACTCCTCTTCGCCATCAACCACAATAGGTTTGGGTGGGCCAATGCTACAGCCAGAAAAGAAGTTGGTGGTGACCGACTTCAAGAGGGACACGTGGAAGACTGGATGTATCCTCAGGGAGTTAGGAAGGTCAAGTTCGTATGCCACATTGTTGATTTTTCTTTTAATCAAGAAAGGACCCAAGTATTTGGGGCCCAGTTTTCTGGACGGACAGGCCAGCTTGAGGTTAGTGGTAGATAACCAGACAGAATTGCCAGGTTCCAGAACAAGTTCTCCCCGTCTCTTCCTGTCAAAGATTCTCTTGTAATCTTCCTGAGCCTTGGTCATGGTTTCCTGCAGCAATTTGTTATTGTTTGAAAAAAAGTCCAAAGTTTCGGATACTGCAGGAACAGGGCACTCGGGAATAGGTCCAGGCAAGAAGGATGGGTGGAAACTATAGTTGGCATAAAACGGTAACTGATTGGTAGCTGAGTGTAGTGAGTTGTTGTAGGAGAACTCCGCGATGGGAAGCAGGGAGGCCCAGTCATCCTGGGAAAATGCAGAGAAACAGCGGAGGTATTGCTCCAAGGTTTGATTCGTCCTCTCGGTTTGTCCATTTGACTGAGGGTGGTAGGCCGAAGAAAATGACAATTCGATTTCAAGGGCGCCACAAAGGGCTTTCCAGAATCTGGAGGTAAACTGGACGCCTCTTTTCGAAACTATATTGGTCGGTACTCCATGCAGTCTGACGATCTCCTTAATAAAGATGGAAGCGGTATCCATGGCCGAAAGGGTGCCCTTCATGGGGAGAAAATGGGCCATTTTAGACAGCCTGTCTACCACAACAAAAATGGACGAAAAACCTTCTGATGGGGGGAGTTCAACGATAAAGTCCATTGAAATCAGGGCCCATGGTCTCTCTGGGACTGGTAATGGTCTCAACGGACCCCATGCTCTTGTCCGGCTACTCTTGCTTCTGGCACACGTGTTACAGGACTCAACATATTCCTTGCAGTCCTTAGTAAGGTGAGGCCACCAAAAGGTGCGTTGGACAAGATCAGTTGTCTTCCGTGTGCTGAAGTGACCGGCAAGTTTGTGATCATGGCACAAGCTTAACACCCGTACTTTTAGCTCCTCAGGTACCACAATTTTATTCTTGAACCAGAACAGCCCATCTTTGGTACAAGCTTCAGCAGGTGGAGACATTCCCATAGAGGATCGTCTGATTTGGGAGATTAGATCCTCCTGTAGGATCAGGAAATTTCCAGAGGGGAGGATGGTGTCTGGGGACAGGGTCTTCTCAGAATCAAGAAACATTCGGGAAAGGGCGTCGGATTTGACATTCTTGGATCCGGGTCTGTAGGTAATATGAAAAATAAATCGGGAAAAAAAAGTGCCCATCTGGCCTGCCGGGGTTTCAATCTCTTGGCCGTTCTTAGGTATTCTAAGTTTTTGTGGTCCGTGTAGACCAAAATGGGGTGAGCTGCACCTTCCAGGAGATAACGCCATTCCTCCAGGGCTGCTTTAATGGCTAGAAGTTCCCGATCTCCCACGTCGTAATTCTTCTCGGAAGGGGAGAGTTTACGTGAGAAGAATCCCACAGGGTACAGGAGTGCTTTGGCACCTTGTCTTTGTGAGAGCACAGCTCCAACCGCGACTTCGGAAGCATCCACTTCCAAGACGAAGGGCAAGGCAGGGTTGGGATGCTTGAGAATAGTGGCTGACGTGAACAGCGCTTTGAGTCTTTCAAAGGCCTCTTGTGCCTTAGGAGTCCAGCAGAACCAGCTTCCTTGTTTAATGAGTTCCGTAATGGGAGTTATAATCGAAGAGAATCCCTTAATAAATTTCCTATAGAAATTGGCAAAGCCAATAAAACGCTGTACTCCTTTCTTGTCTATAGGTGCAGGCCAATCCAAGATAGCGGATACTTTTTGCGGATCAATTTTGATGCCGTCAGGGGAAATGATCAAGCCTAGGAACTGGATGGATTGGAGCTCAAACTCGCATTTTTCAAGTTTGGCCTAAAGCCCATGTTGTCTAAGCCGGGTAAGTACGTTTCGTACGTGTTTGCGGTGCTCAGTCTGGGAAGCAGAGAAAACCAGGATATCGTCCAGGTAGACGATGACATATAAGTCCAGGAAGTCACGAAAGACATCGTTGACGAAGTGCTGGAATGTGGCCGGTGCGTTGCACAGACCAAAGGGCATGACGAGGTACTCGTAGTGCCCGAATCGAGTACGAAAGGCCGTCTTCCATTCGTCCCCCTCTCTTATGCGGATCAAATTATAGGCTCCACGGAGGTCCAGCTTAGTGAAGACGGTAGCAGATCCTAATCTCTGAAATAATTCGGGAACCAAAGGTAGTGGGTATCTGTTCTTTATAGTGATTTTATTAAGCTCCCGGTAATCAATGCAGGGACGTAAGGAGTGATCCTTTTTTTCTACAAAAAAGATGCCTGCCCCCGCTGGAGATGTGGAGGGACGGATGAACCCTTTCTTCATGTTTTCGTCTATATAGATTTTCAAGGTGCCCAGCTCCTGCTCAGTTAGAGGGAAAATCCTCCCAAAAGGAACTTCAGTACCAGGTAAGAGTTCTATTGGGCAATCGTAGGGTCTATGTACTGGAAGAGTTTCTGCCCCCTTTTTACTGAATACATCCAGGAAATCCCGGTAAGGTTCGGGAAGATTTTGGTAAGACTTAGTTTCTGAATCTAGGCACAGGCATTGGGAGGATGTTAAAGAGGTCCCCCGTAAACAGTGTTGTTTGCAATATTCAGAAGAAAACTGGATCTTGCCCGTAGACCAGTTGATACTAGGATTGTGAGCCTGTAGCCAAGGTATTCCTAGGATAATTGGGAAGAGGGGAGAGGAGATGACATCTAGGCGTAAAAGTTCCTGATGTTCCGGGCCAATGGTGGCCAGTAGAGGAACCGTTTCCTGGGTAACAGGACCGGAGCGGAGGGTGGAGCCGTCCACTAAGAAAACTGCCAGTCCCTGGGCCTTAGTTTGAGTAGGGATATGATGGTCTTCGACGAAGGTCCGGTCAATGAATCCGCTACATGCTCCCGAATCAATGATGACCGGTACTGGGATGTTCCTTCCAGGTAACTGTAATACAACGGAAAGTGTTAGGTGGTTACCGGAACTAGGTAAGACAGGTGCACACAACGAGGAGGACGGCAGGCACTTACGTCTCTTATTGGGGCATGCTCTTGCAAAGTGTCCAGGCTCTCCACAGTACAGGCACAGGTTAAGTGTGCGTCTGCGTGTCTTCTCCTCTGGGGTCAGAGAGGGACGGAGCAGTCTCAACTGCATGGGCTCAGGAGCTTCCTGGGTTGGAATAGACGAGACAAGCGGAGCTTGGTTCGGGGCACTAGGGGCCCTGGGTAACATCCAGGTGAGGCGTGGGTGGCCAACAGATCTCTCAGAGTGTCTCTCTCTGAGGCGGCGGTCAATTTGGATTGACAAGTTGATTAGCTCCTCTAGTGTCTGAGGTACCCCCACCCGTGCTAATTCGTCCTTCAGGGGGTCCGACAACCCCAGCCGATATTGGTGACGCAAGGCTGCGTCATTCCACTCCGTATCAGATCTCCAACGCCTAAACTCCACAGCGTAATCTTCGGCCGCTCTGCGGCCTTGTTGAAGGGAGTGCAAGGCGGCTTCTGCCGTGGCTGTTAACTGAGGGTCCTCATACAGCTGAGACATGGCTAAGAAAAAGTCACTCAAGGAATCCAGAGATCTGGCCTTTTGCTCCAGCAGATGGTGGGCCAAGGTCTGAGGCTCGCCGGTCAACAAAGATATGACGAACCCCACTTTGGTAGCCTCCAAGGAAAACGTACGGGGTTGTAAGGCAAAATAAAGTTTGCATGCGTTGCGGAACTCCCGGAACTTGTAACGTTCTCCGGAAAACTTTTCGGGTGTAGGAACCCTGGGCTCTGGTGGGAGCATAACTACAGAGGGTGCTGAGGCAGGATTAGCAGATGCTGCTCCCGGAGGGGAGGCTGAGAGGGCCTGGACCTGTCCTTCCAGTCTGGTATAGCCCTCCTGTAGGCTTTTGATGGCTTGGGTAAGGCCCGCTAGGTGCCTGCAAAGTTCATCCATGGGGGAGGCCCCCTGCCCGGACTCAGTCATGGCTGCCTGATACTGTCAGGTCCCACACTTACCAGACAGATGAGTCCGCTTGGGCAGAGGGTAGGCTCCCTTACGTATCCGATTCGGGGCCCCTGGTAGAGTAGAAAGGAGGCCCACGAATGCGGAGTGGTATGAGGGCCTGATGTTAGGGTCCTGGAGCAAGGTGGTCTGGCAAGCAACCAGTAGAGATTCAGGAATGATGGAGCAGATGCTGAGCAGGAGCTAATCAGGCTGGTCACACACAGGCAGAGGTTGGCAACGGGCTGGCGGCAACGGTACAAGGGAGAACGCAGAAACAAGGTCAAACAAGCCGGGGTCGGGTTCAGGCAGCAGTCAAGGGAGGTCCAAAGGCAAGCCGGGTCACAACGGGTCAAACTACGGAGATACAGGAACACAGGAAGATCACGGAACAAGACACAGAGCTGTTTGATCAGGCAGCACCGAATCAGGGTAGAGGCAGGCTTAAATAGGCTGATTGGCGCCAAAACGCCGCACTCGTGCACGCGCCGATTTGCCAAAGCGCCCCCGCACGCGCCCGAGCGCGCCCCCGACACCGGCGTGCGCGCCCACACCACCGGGCACGTCAGCGGTAATGCCCATAGGCGGACGCGCGCCAGCGCGGACGCGCGTTAGCGCGAACGCACGCACGCCCGGACGCCACCCTGCACGCCACGGCCGGTCAGACCAGACACGCCAGTGCCCCCAGGAAAACGCGCCCCAGCACGCACAGAGACACGAGCACCAACGTGCCCCGGCGAGCACCGGCGCCCAACCAGGTAACCTCTCTGACACTATCTATTTGATACAAAATATCTGATATGCATTCTAGACTGTAATAAATAAACCATGTACTGTAATTTCATTTTTATATTGTCATTTTCTCTTAACATGACGTACCCTCATTTAAAGTCCCACTAAATTCCTCCTTTCTATCTACCAAATCAGGGATGGAGGCCACCATGTGTTTCATATAGTGTGTGTGTGTCAGGTCACGTCCATTTACTGTATACCACTTTCTAAGCAATCCTACGATAATCTGATAGTTATGTAGCCAAGGTCAGCTATTATGCTCGTAAGTTAGAGACATTTTCTGTGTTGTTAACGTGAGGTTGGCTCCCTCTAGTGTATGCTGGACTCTATGTGTGTGTTTCTTTTCTTCCTGTGTGAGGACTCAGAGCAAAGCATCATGGAACATGTAGTTCAGAATTCCAGCAGGACTAATCTGAACTACAGGGAACATAATGCTGATTGCACCAAACAGACTGCTGGGAGAGGTTATAAAAAGGGCGGGTGCGGCCTAGATCACTCTCTCTGGACGACGTTCTGACTCTGCCGGCAGAAGGTCTGTGTGACGGAGAGTTGCTGACGATTTGCAGCCTACACTGCGGGTAGCCGGACAGCTATACCCAGAGGGATCTCTGCGGACAGCATCGCTTCTTCAGTGCAGCGGACCTGGCGGGTGTTCCGGATCATCCAGAGGCACCTGCAATTCAGATTTCAGTGAGCTGCAGCGTGGCATGGAGGCTGCCATTTTACGGAGCGAAGACACAGAGAGAGCGCTCCGGCTGGAGTCCTCTCATCATCTGCACCGTGATCTATCCATCTGATATTGGAGTGGTGAGTGGGCATAGGCCTTGTCATAGTTAAGGACACTGCTTGGTGGTACTTGTAGTCCCACGGAAGTTAAACTCTGTTATACAGGCCACAGCCAGTAGATGTCTATGCTCAGTACACATTACTGTTTCCAGTAGCCACATCAGATGACATCTTTAGGACTGTAAGAAAGAAGGAAGCTATACTATTACCAGGATAAATCACATTTTTGCTAATTTTTGTCACATCTTACCTTTCTTGGATTACTTTATTTACAACTAAAGAAAGAGGCTAGCCGAAGACATCTGGATTTCAAGGAATACCCCTTTATCACCCTTTCTATAACTTTCCCTTCCCATCTGCTCAAAAGGCATAGAACTGCTACAGGGAGCCATCGTACTGTACTGAATATAATATTGTTTATACTGTTTTCAATATTGTGCAGGATTGTCGGCCTGTGGGTTGAGGAGGCAGAAGGGAAAGACCTGACACATAAGATATAGTTAATAGTTAATACTGGTGTTGATTCATAATTCAGGGAACCTTACACCAATACATTGTATTTACTAGACAAGTTTGAGATAAGGGTGGTGTATACAGGAGGGTTTTCATTATTGACCAAAGTTGATATACGTATGTATGTTGTGTTTTGATACTACAGTAAACTACAGTATATTTGAACTGTTTCTTTAATATTGTGTGAGTCTCTATTTACTACCACAGCTGGTAACATGATGGAACCCAGGGAGTCAGAGGTAAGAGAGGATTTGCAGAGTCGAGGTAATCAGTGGGGTACAGAGTCTATTAGCAGCCCTTACGGGGGTATTGCTACAGTTAGTACACAGCTTTCGAGAGCCGATCATGACGTTCATCTGAAGTTATTTGAGGGGATAGCAGAACGTACAGATTTTCGTTTAATCGGTACAGTATTCATTTGAAAATACAATACAGATACAATACAATACATTACATCTCTTCCAAAGTTGCATTCTGTCGTACAAGAATTTTAATAGCTTTAGTAACCTCTTCATTTTCGTTATGGAGACTAGCAAGCAAAGCAAAATGGACGATCATTCATACAATATTTTCATTGTGTGTACCAGGCTTTACACTAAATGTTTGCAGGTACCAGTGTCTGCTTATATTTATTTGTATCTCTTTCCCCCCCATGGAACAAGACCACCCACGGGTCCTCCACCACCTCTATGTCAGTAATTGTCTTTATTAAAGCAAGAGTCTTCTTCCAGAAAATTTTTATTAAGAGGAAACTACACTGACCACCAATATAGGGAGGAACTAAAATTAAAATTGGCTTAAAGTGGTTATAAAGGCTGAAGGTTTCTTCATGCATTCTATGCATTCTAAAATTTTAGTGTGCAGCTCCCCCCTCAGCCCCCCTAATACTTACCTATGCCCGATCCCGATCCAGCGATGTGCACGAGACCCAAGGTTCTCCTTGGTCTCTCCATCTTGATTGACTGAGATGTAGCAGCAGGAGCCACCGTTGTCAACCATAGCCTGCGAGGCGGGAGTGGGAGGGGGGGCAGGGCTGAGTCGCACTCTCTCTGCCTTTTGGACACAGAGAGGCGGCTCAGGAGCGAGCATGCACGAGTGACCCCACAGCAAGTGGCTTGCTATGGCACACTTGGCAAGGGGGAGGGGCCCAGAGTGCCAGCAGGGTACCTGAGGGGAGAAGGATGGAGGCTGCTCTGTCCAAAACCACTGCACTGCAATATTATTTTTTTCCTTTACAATCACTTTCATTCTTTTACTAGCCATTATTATTGACATTTAAGTTCATGGTCAGTGAAAATAACTTTTTTTTTTTTTTGCAGAGGAAAGGGATGATAAAAAAAAGTCTTTAGACTGGGTATCAAAAAAGATATTGTAGGTACATTGCAGGTTTTGGGTTGTTCCCACCAACCTTTGCGTGTTCTAGTGTCTAATCCTGCATCTGTTGTCGAAACAAAAAATTCAGCAGAGAATAAGAACCCCTAATAATAACCATAATGGCTGTACAGGCCAAGAAATCATAAACTGTAGAGCAGATGTCACCCATAAAACCACAGAAAGATAAAAGAAACCGTTCGGTGGTTTCACTCTATATCATCTTTCAAACACTGAAATTAAAAAAAGAAAAAAAAAAAACATCAGCTACATCAAAGCTTATGATACAACATCCAATTCTGAAACCCATCTATATGTGTGAGAGCTTCGGCATTGTCCCATCCTGTCACGATGATCTACTAATGTGATCCTTCTCCAGTAACAATAGAATGGCCTTTGCTACATTATAACAATAGCTGAGAGACCAATAATTGCTGAACGGATACAATATCGACTGAAAGAACATCAAACTAAACTTCCTCTCTAGTGAATAAATCCTTTCCTCCAGATGTACTTAAGACACTGAAATCCATTCCAAATGCCACAAAACATATGGCAACTGCACAGTTTCTGATGAATATGGGTTGGTAGCCTTTACAAACACAGCAGAGTTTTCTCCTAACTGAGGCAACCACTAGCAATACGCCACCACTTACGGGAACCATGAGTTTAAGGGGCAACTCCAGCAATCAAAAGAATTTGATCACTGAACTACCAAGGTTACCTGAGAAACTATGTTAGCTCAAGAAATCTCAGCCAAGTTTCTTCTTTCTCTCATGTTTCTCAACGTTCTTCTTATTGTTTTCCCATTGCCATACTGATCAAGGCTTTAAGAAGGTTACAGTCTTGTTGAAAAAGACAATTCAACCAATACACACACACGTAGAAAACCTTTATTTTTCACAATCCTATACCTACAGTTGATCCACAAGAAGGCAAAAATACCCAAAAAAGCATGATAAAGCATATGTCTATTGCTTACAATATTCTTCTACTAAAAACATATCTATGTGGTCTTTTATTAAACTCTCCAGTATCTTCCCAACTATAGAAGTTAAACTAACCACTCTGTAGTTACTTGGTAAAGACCATGATGCCTTTTTGAGTATAGGCACCACACTGGCCTTACACCAGTTCATTTGTGCTATGCCAATCATTAAAGAGTCCCTAAAGGTTAGAAACAATGGCTTTGAAATAACAGAGCTAGCTAAATTCTTTTAGGACACATGGGTGTATGCCATCTGGTCCAGGTGCTTTATTCACCCTCATTCTGTCTAATTACTTCTGGACCATATCAATGGTGAGCCATAGTGGTTCATTTGGGGCTATGTCCATATTATCCTGATTATGGACTTGAGCCTCCCCACAGTCCTTTGTATACATAGAGCTGAAGAAGGTAATTAATAAATTTGTCTTCTCTTTGTCGCCAACTCTGAATTATTTTGTAAAGGGCCTACATGCTCCGACCTGACCTTTTTACTATTTTGTATATAATATATTTGAAGAATTTTTGGGGTTTCTCCTACTCTCTTTTGCAACCTGTCATTCGTTTTGAATTTTTTCTGCATTAAATTTACTTTATTCTGCCTTAAAGAAGAAGTACAGCCAAAGCCTGTTTGGCTGTACGTTCCTGTGGATCACAGGGGTGCAGTGTGTTCTGCACTCTTGTGACCCATCTTCAGCAGACAGCGGACTGAAGTCCACTGTCTGCTGTTGTCACAGAGCTGGTCCAGGCTCGGGCAAGATCGCGACAATGGAGTCCGGATCCGCCCACATACCTGGACCAGAACCGACGAGCTACTGAGAGTCTGAGCTGGCCACTCCCACCACCTCCGCAACCCAGCGTTTCAGTGAGCGTGGGGGGGGGGGACAGAGCAGAGATCTGCTGACTGTCAGTCATGGGGAGCTGTGAGAACCGAGCGACTGATGGTGTTAGATCGCTCGGTTCTCAGTATTAGAGGCGTTGGGGGACAGATGCATTGGACCAACGCTGCATCCACCTAGGTAAGTATGATTATTAAATATAAAGAAAACCTATACTTCTTTTTTAATTTCCTTTTTACATAGTATGTAAGTTATATGTTATAGTCTTTGTAACTTTTAAATGATCATAGTGTTCCTTCATTTTTATACTTTTAAATGCTCTTTTCTTATTATTTATGGGTTTTTAAACTTTGACCCTGAGCCACATAGGTTTTATTTATAGCCTTTTAAATTTATCTGACACATGGGTGGAGTATATGAATACCTCCTCATACAGTCTCATAGGGAAACATGCACATCTGAGGCTTGCAATTACCTGCTGTGTGCTGGGGGCATTTTCAGTGATTGTCTGGTGTCAGGATTAACTGTCAGAAGTTGCATATAACAGACAGGAGAGAGCAGACAGAAATCATTCTAGGTGCTTTGGATTGAGGCTAGTACACACTATTGAAGGGAACGCTTTGTTTATTTTTAATTTCAGAGGTTTACAATCACTTTAAACCAATTAACTGGAACTAGACATGTGCATGATGAAAATATTTGTTTTGTTTCTTTTAGATTCGTTAATCTAGTTATTTTGTTTTGTTAAATTCGGTTGATTCATTCAATTCGTATTCGGGATCTGTAATCAAAATTCATTTTATGTCTATTTTTTTTCGCTTTGGAACATTGGAATTGATAAATTTGGAGTCGGTCAAATCGAAAATTTTAGTTTCTTTTTCGATTCCAATGCAACAAACAAAAGAAAAATCTTCATCAAATTATTAAAATGGCTCTTTAAATCACCTTTGGTCTAACAGAAACAGCATTATTTCAAAATTGTAGAAATGGTACTCTAATAACACACAGTCTTTGATTTCAGAAATATGTTTACATTTCAAATTCAAATGGAATTCGATGTAAAATTTGATTTGACTTTCAATTAGAATTTCGGAAATTCGGACAAATTTCATTTAGTTATTCAGAGCATTCGGTAAACTTTGTTTATACTGTAATTCGGGTATTCGGATATATACGAATCTCCGAATAACGTAAAATTCATTGGGATATTTATTCGGAACTAAACGAACCGCACATGTCTAACACTCACCTTCCACTTTGATACAAAGTCCCACCTCCTAGACCAGCTTCTATGATAGACAGAACACTGGTCCAAGCCGGCCCAGAAGACGGGACTTCCTATTACAGAGGCCGCTGAGTAAACAGGAGATTCTCGCTGTATGTAATCTGACGGCGCTCGTCCCGCCCCCCCTCCCCGTTCTCTCCTACGCAGCCCAAATTACAGTATTGTCGTATAACACACACATATTATTTGCACCTGATTTTCAGGGTGAAAAGGTGCGTGCTATACGCCAATAAATACAGTATTTTTGGCATACTAGAGAAGATAATTTTGCTTGAAAAAGCTAAGGAGCAAGGAACAGCAATATAAAATGTTAGATACAATCATAGAAATTATGAATACATTGCAAATAGATGTCAGACTGAAAAAAAATAAAATAAAATGTTTAGGCTTTACATACACTTTAAATTTTATATTATTTTATGCATACCATGTGTGCTTTATAGCAGCAATCTAGCAAATTGCTTCAGTAAAATATAGATTCGCTAAGTGAAAAAAATGTTGAAAACAACATTATTGGGAAATATATATTTTTTCCAGAATAAGATTTAATAACGTGTTTAAAGTCAGAGCTGAATTAGTACACGCTGACCGTAAATGCATTTTTATT
Organism: Lithobates septentrionalis; assembly: GCA_037952835.1. Classification (NCBI taxonomy): domain Eukaryota; kingdom Metazoa; phylum Chordata; class Amphibia; order Anura; family Ranidae; genus Lithobates; species Lithobates septentrionalis. The sequence goes on from JBBDGP010002372.1 coordinate 524,046, forward strand.
GCTACATAACTCTAGTTAAAAAAATAAATGTATATTTTTTCTTCAGCCCACAAATAGAAAGGTATACCCAACGTGTGGGTTAGCTGCTGAGTTATAGTAATCTTTTTCTAAGTTACTTTGTTAATAAAGCATATAAAAAAAGATTCACCTTTAAGTTTTAAAAGAAACTGCATATACTAAGATAGATTTATTACTCGCTTGTCCTTATCAGGATATCCAGGAGCCACAAATGTATCAAAATGTGCACAAATGACAGGAGTGCTGATAACAGTCCAGTCAATCAAAGGCTATAAATTGAAAATGTACAAAGCTGTATAACTCCATCTCGTAGATATCGTAAATAAGTAGTAAAACTTATGGGCAAAAATATCCCTTTGTACAGAAAAAAATAAATATTGCATGAAGCACTCTTTTTGTGCAGTCACATGGATTTATTGCCCCTAGTTTTAATAATAGTAATAATCTAAGTAACCGGATTTTGTGCGCCAATTTTTCTTTTCTGTTTATATCTGTAAACTTTGCCTCAATATTGTGTTTCACTTATTTGCAATTTTGGCAAAAGGAAGGTTGAAGAGAAACTCCATTAAAAGCCTTTTTGGAAAAAAAATTAAAACAGTCCTTATAAAAGAAGACTGTTCATGCTAATTTCCCCAATGGTAACGATTATTAATATAATGTAATAATAATAATAATAATAATAATAATAATTATAATGTATAATATATTATTATAATTATTATTATTATTCTAATGGTAACCATTAGCAGCCATTATTGTCATTCAACACCAAACTCTACCTAGAAAACTGGGATTTTTCAAATGGTACCAAAATGTTTTTACACACCAGATAAAAGAAGCTAATTTTATTTTTCACAATTGATTTAATAAACAAATTACATATAATTAAATATAAAAGGCATGAAAGCCATACCACCCTCCTAGCTCTAACCGTCTCAGATAAAGGTAGATATTGAACCCTTTATGAAAGCCCATAAATGGTTAATAGACATCAACAATTACTTTATGAGATCTTCGATGAGCCTGAATTCTCCACGCATTTTGATGAACTGTCAACTTTACCCTAGAAAAATCCCACTTTCCTAGGAAAAGTTTGGCGTTGGATGGTAATGATGATATGAGGGATGAAGGTGCCAATGACAATGTCCAACATGTAAGGTCTATGTTAAAAATGACAACAGCCATTCTCAACCTTTGGTTGATTTGGTTCTCAACCAAATTGGTTGGCTCTCAACTAAATTGAGTCTCAACCAAATTAAACCAAAACCAATTTGGTTGGTTTGGTTCTCTACCATTTTCAACAAGCCATTTCTCAACCATTCTCAACAATGAGGAACTCGTGAAAAAATCCATGGGTCCCCAAGGAACCTGTACTAAAAATTATCATATCTTACTGAATGATTTAAACCTTTGCACACATTTATATAAAAGTACAGACTGGTGTGGTACCACATGCATGTTTTTGTAATAGCATAGTTAGATAGATAGTTGGACTTTACAGGTACAACACGAGAGAGTATATCTTAAGTAAGAACAGTAACTTTTATTATTGGCCACATATAACAGTCAACAATATGCAGTTACAATTTAAACAAGTTCTCTTTGATTAATATATCAGTTCATGCCTAAACAACACTCTAAAGCAGCCCATAGGTGAATTGATTTATTTTCTAATCAACACAGTCAGTGTTGATGAGGGAGTGCCTCCTGAAGTGCTTTTGTGTCTGCTGGCGGGGGGGGGGATAGGGGGTCTTCGGGAGTCTTCCCGGCCCAGCAGAGCAGAATAATTTCTACTTCTTCATTGTAAACGGCTAATATCTATAAGAACTTTAGTACAACCATGTATTATTTGTATTGAACCAGAACTGTTAAAACCACTCCCTCGGGCAGACATAAGGGAGAACAAGGACAACACTGGCCAACAATCCCATCTGGATGAAACATAACCCCTAATTAGGATCTTGGGTTATATTTCACCTTGGATTCTTTTCAGCCAAGTATGTTTAATCCCATTTGAAGAGTTCCCCAGATCCAAATACTCCCACTTTTATAGGCCATTAGCTGACAATCTCTGCAAGCTATCCTACCAAAAGCTGCCAGTGCAACTCCTGGAAGTAGGGTGGATCAGATCCTAGTGTCCCTAGCATTACTGTTAATATGGCAACGCATTCCTAAAGTTTAAATGCTGGCTGTTCTTTTCTCAAGTAATAACTTTCCTGTGATATGCAAAGGGTGATCCAAGTAGCTTCAAAGGGCAATACTCAATATAGCTTTTTCTACATCCTATGGGACACAATACAAGGCCATCCAGAGAGCACCATCATCCTCCCCAGCCTCCCTAAACATTCGCACACATGTCAAAACCTTCCCTTGCTTACTCTTTTACTAAGCAAAAAAATACATCTCATTAACATAGAAACAATTGTCCCCATCTAAACTAGAACACTGTAAAAATCTCATAAATGTAGACCTTCCTTTGTATAAAAAACAAATCTTACAGACATACAAATCTTATGGACATATCTAGAAGTTGATAAAAATGTGGCATCAATGGCTATTCTCTGTACACTAAAGGTACTAGATATTCAAAATGAAATAAGGGGACAACATACTGACCATGCCCACTTTTCACCACATCCACAAAATTACACCCCTATTTGTTAACAAACCAACAAAATCACACCCCTGTTTTTAACAGACTTTCAACAGCTGGTCACAGACCAAAAAAAAACAGACGTTCGAGTTATCAAGACAAAATAAACGGATTTCAAAAGAGATGTACTAAGATTTGCACGCATGGTTAGGAGGGTTAACTTGAAGGTATCAAGAATAAATATGCCTGCTGAACACCTGTAGGTGTGGCCAGTAAAGTGGGTGTCACAGTCTATTCTTGTCCCAGCACTGGTGTCATAGGTAGTATAGTAACCTCGGCAATGGTGTAAGTGGCCACAAAGGAACAATTACTTTAATCAGCAGACATTTGTGGTCAATTGTAAGAAACTCATAGTAGTAAGTAATGAAGATTTCAGAGGTCAGGACTCAGGAGTAAGTAGTCCAGAATTCAGAGGTCAAAAAATTAGGTAAAGCAGAATTCAGTGGTCAGATTAGCAGGTAATGTAGAGTTCAGAGTTCAATAGTAAGTAACACAGAGGTCATTAGTAAGTGTCCAGTGTCTGTAGTTTATGCTGGAGTTCAGAGGTCAAAGTAGTAAGAAACTCAGAGTTCGGGGGTCAGGAGTAAGTAATACAGAGTCCGGGGTCAATAGAAAGCATCACAGAGCTCAGAATTATGAAATGCAGAGTTCAGAGGTCAGTAGTAACGCAGAGCTCAGAGATCAGTAACATGTAACACAGAATTCAGAGTTCAGTAGTAAGAAACTCAGAGGTCAGAATAGTAAGTAACACAGAGTGTAGGGGTCAAAAATATGTCAGTGCATTATTTGATTTTAGCGTGGCTTCTACCCCCCCCCCCCCCCACCTCCTCAGCCTGGTTTTGTCAGTTCATGGTGGTTTCGGCTTATTGGCAGGCCCATACAAACAGGGTCCACACAGTGAGCAGAGACCCCCACAAGGATCTACCATTTACATTCATCCAATGTCACGGCTCTGAGCTCAGGAGCTGCTTCCATACCATGTGACAGATCACCCTGGCAAGGGCCAAGCCCCCCTCCGCCATTTTACAGGCTTGATATTTAGCACGTTTTACTGTAAGTACTGTTTTCCCTGGTTGAGCTGGTCCATGGATCCTGATAATATTACACAGCTCAATGGTCTCCTGCTGTGGAGTGCTTTGCCCAGTATGAATTTTATTGATCTGCAAACTTGACAGGCATAGGATATTCAAGTGGGATGAAGTGTACAGTGTGCCAAACCAATACCATTAGATGAAGGTGTATCCTACAGTTTTTGGGGTTCCTGGACATGCTCAGGGAAGGTATGTTTCTCTGCATCTTTCTCAAAAGCTCAGAAAAGGCCACACCTGGGGAGGCAGAGGTAGTGTAAGCCACCTTGAGAGGCCCTTCACTGTTAGAACTGGAGAGTGGGCAGCTGGGCCAGAGCCTTATGCAGCGTACACACAATCGGAATTTCCGACAACAAATGTTCAATGTGAGCTTGTTGTTGGAAATTCTGACCGTGTGTAGGCTCCATGGGACATTTTCTGTCGGAATTTCCGACAACAAAAATTTGAGAGCTGGATCTCAAATTGTCCGACAACAAAATCCGTTGTCGGAAATTCCGATCGTGTGTACACAATTCCGACGCACAAAATTCCACGCATGCTCAGAATCAAGCAGAAGAGCCGCACTGGCTATTGAACTTCCTTTTTCTAGTCCCGTCGTACGTGTTGTACGTCAGCGGGTTCTTGCCGATCGGAATTTCCGAAAACATTTGTGCGACCGTGTGTATGCAAGACAAGTTTCAGCCAACATCCGTCGGAAATAAATCCACGGTTTGGTTGTCGGAAATTCCGATCGTCTGTACGCGGCATAAAAGTGCACAGCTTCTCAAAATAACCCAGCTAAAAGGTGGAGCTCCTCCTCGATAGCTACCAGAGTACTCCAGTTCCAGTGGGGTGCTTTTTCATCATTGAGTCTTGGATTCCTCCAGCTTTCTGACTGTGTTACCTGAGGTTCTCTACGCTTCATTGTGATAATCACAAATAGCTGTGTTTTTTTTTCCACCATTGAACTTCTACATTGAACTTCTACATCTCATTTTGAATAAGACAGATAATTCATACTGTTTCGGCAGTCGACGGGCTCAGGTGAGTGGGATCACAAGAGGGGATTTTTGTTGCTCTTATACAGAGCATGGTCTCCGAACATTTCTTTTCAATCTTGTCACCTTATTACCGTTGGAAGCACTTGGCACTTTTATATATATTTTTCGTATTATTTACTATTGGGCATTTGCTGTATAGCACATTGCACTTTATTATGTACACACATATAATATGTTATCCATAAGCGCTGTTGGAACTCTTACCTATATACTTCCACACTGGGCCCCACACTGGAAGGCTAGTGTCTTTTCACTTGCCAAGGACACCTGTCCCGACACCGACTACAGAGACATTTTGAGAGATATTGCGATTAATGCAGATTCTCTCCACCTCTTTTACAACTAAGCAATTTACTTTCTTTAGCCTGAGGGCATTTAGGGAAGCTTCTGTATACTTTGCGAGCCTCACACACTGTGATCCAAGCCCAGTCCCTAAGAGGGTTCTGTTATGCAGTGGGCCCTAACATAGGGACCCTGCCACATAGAAGGGCAAACCATATACAGGCGCATCTCAAAAAATTAGAATATCTTCAAAAAGTTAATTTATTTCAGTAATGCATTTCAAAAAGTGAAACTCATATATTATATACTATAGATTCATTACACACAGAGTGATATTTTTCAAGCATTTATTTCTTTTAATTTTGATGATTATGACTTACAGCTAGTGAAAACCCAAAATGTAGTATCTTCAGAAAACTAAAATATTACATAAGACCAATAAAAAAATTGTTTTTTAATACAGAAATATTGGCTTACTGAAAAGTATGTCCATGTACAGTATAGAATGCACTCAATACTTGGTGGGGGCTCCTTTTGAATAAATTACTGCATCAATGCGATGTGGCGTGGAGGATCATCAGCCTGTGGCACTGCTGAGGTGTTATGGAAGCCCAGGTTGCTTTGATAGCGGCCTTTAGCTTGTCTGCATTGTTGGGTCTGGTGTCTCTCATCTTCCTTTTTAGGTAAGGCGAGTTTACTGTCTAATCAAGCACAGTGCTGCGATGATCATTAAACCAGGTATTGGTACTTTTGGCAGTGTGGGGAGGTGCCAAGTCCTACTGGAAAATGAAATCAGCATCTCTAAAAAGCTGGTCAGCAGAGGGAAGCATGAAGGGCTCTAGAATTTCCTGCTAGAGGGCTGCGCTGACTTTGGACTTGATAAAACACAGTGGACCAACACCAGCAGATGACACGGCTCCCCAAATCATCACTGACTGTGGAAACTTCACACTGGACCTCATGAAACTTGGATTCTGTGCCTCTCCACTCCTCCTCCAGACTCTGGGACCTTGATTTCCAAATGAAATGCAAAACTGAGTTTCATCCGAAAAGAGGAATTTGGACCACTGATCAACAGTCCAGTCCTTTTTCTCCTTAGCCCAGGTAAGATGCTTCTGACATTGTCTCTGGTTCAGGAGTGACTTGACACAAGGAATGTGACATTTGTAGCCCATGTTCTAGATACAGCTTTGTGTGGTGGCTCTTGAAGCACTGACACCAGCCATAGTGCACTCTTTATGAATCTTCCCCAAATTCTTGAATGGCCTTTGCTTCACAATCCTCTCAAGGCTGTGGTTATCTCTGTTGCTTGTGCACCTTTTTCTAACATACTTTTTCCTTCCACTCAACGCTCCATTAATATGGTTGGATACAGCACTCTGAACAGCCAGCTTCTTTAGCAATGACCTTTTGTGACGCACCCACCTTGTGGAGGGTGTCAATGACTGTCTTCTGGACAATTGTCAAGTCAGCAGTCTTCCCCATGATTGTGTAACCTACTGAACCAATTTAAGGCTCCGAAAACCTTTACAGGTGTTTTGAGTTAATTAGCTGAGTAGAGTGTGACACCGAGAGTCTACAATATTGAACTTCTTCACAATATTCAAATTTTCTGAGAAACTGAATGTTGGGATTTCACTAACTGTAAGCCATAATCTTTAAAATTAAAAGAAAGAAATTCTTGAAATATATCACTCTGTGTGTAATGAATCTATATAAAATATGAGTTTCACTTTTTGAATTGAATTTCTGAAATAAATTAACTTTTTGATGATATTCTAATATTTTGAGATGCACCTGTAGCCACCAGTTACCCCATCTGAGAAAACCTTTGGCACCGGATACCACCTCCTCTCTCAAGCTTTGCAAGTAAATCAGACCAGACATTGTCACTAAATCAGAACTTCCTGTACTTGAGGAACTGTTACATAAGCAAAGCAACCTGTTATCAACCATGGTAGTACTCCCTTTCCCTTTTTCATACATGTTATGCTGCTATTGTGCTGGACTTGGTCTATGCTGTGGTACTCATACCTTTAGTCCAGTGGCGGCCAGTGGTAATTTTTTTTGGGGGGGGCGGCAAACAGTACCACCTCTCAACACCTCCCCTTGCCCTCCCTGTCGGTCGGTGGGCAGGTCTGGTGCTCTTACACCATCTATGCAGCGATTCACAGGTGGCTTCCCTTGCTCGGCGGCGATAGCTTTCCCTTCCTCAGGCATCGGCGGATTCCATTTCCTCCCTCCTCCTCGTCAGCCAATTGGGAGTCTTCTCTTTTCGGCCAATCGAAAAACGGGTCTCGGACCTGCTTCTGATCTGCCGGATTGAGGCTCAGTGGTACAACAGTGAATATTAATTCGCTGTTGTAACACTTGGGTGGGCTCATGGCACAATGCTCTGCACTCCGAGCCCACCCTATTTTGAAGCCTATTAGAGCCTATGACTCTAATCAGGTGCTTCAAAAAAACAACCTGCCGCTGTAATTCAGGCGCTCGGCGTCCTAAAAGGGGCCGAACGCATGAATAGGGGGTGGTCAATCGAAAAATGGGTCTCAGACCTGCTTCTGATCGGCCGGATTGAGGCTCAATGTTACAACAGTGAATATTAATTCTCTTTTGTAACACCTGGGTGGGCTCATGGCACAATGCTCTGCACTCCGAGCCCACCCTATTTTGAAGCCTATTAGAGCCTATGACTCTAATCAGGTGCTTCAAAAAAACACCCTGCCGCTGTAATTCAGGCGCTCGGCATCCTGAAAGGGGTTGAACGCATGAATAGGGGGTGGCCACGGCGGCTATGGATAGATTCATGCTATGCATGAATCTATCCATTATTCATATAGGGGGTGGTGTGGATAGAGGGGGCAGCGGCAGGGCGCCCCTAATGGACGGGCCACCACTGCTTTAGTCTGTGATAATTCACAACCAGTAGTAATATGGCTATAACATTTTAGTCCCGTTTCAGGATCCCACCCAAAGGTAACCCCACTCTCGGTGCTGAACTACACGTCTGCATATATGGCCTTTCCAAATCCTATGACCAGCAACAACCAGTGGCCCAACCACCTATTGCTATATATATCCCCACCATGGGAAGCATTACAGACCAAAAAGATGCTACACACCACAGCACATTAACCCTTGCATTACCAAACATTAACCTGTTAATGTATACCGCGTCAATAACATTAGGGCACCTGCCTACATGTGGGCAGGGCTTAAGGCACCCTAGTGGGGGCACTGCAGAACTGCACTCACTAATGCCTAAACCATAGGCAGTAAATCAACAAAAGGCAGCAAGTAATCCCTTAGAGTACATGATCTGGTGATAATCCACAAGAGGCAGTAAATCCATAATTGGCCGCTATACATCCATGTAAGTCCTCAGAGTCAAAACCCCATAGGGAACCCCGACTGGGCCCCCTAGATGGGGGCTCAGTCTGACAGAGTAACAGCTACATCGTGAAGGACAGAACTCCCTACTTTCCTGGGGCACTAAATAAGCCGATTTTATATGGTATGACGTGTAGGGGGCAGTAACTTACTGATAAAGAGCAGGAAAACCCAACCAATAGCGTTACGTCTTCCTTCTTAGAGACAACAACCTAGCAAGTGGAGACACAGTACGACATTAAGACATTGTAACAATTTGCACCTGGCTGACCTGATTAACGGAAGGGCAAGAACACAGCAACAGAAAAACAGTGAACCCTTTAGAACCTCTCAGAAGCACCTGCTTACATACATACTCTCAACTCCAAGAGTCATCCTAATGCCGCGTACACACGGTCTGACTTTTCGGCTACAAAAGTCCGACAGCCTGTCCGACAGACTTTCGACTGACTTTTGGCAGACTTTTGGCGGACTTGCGGCAGACTTTCTTACGAACGGACTTGCCTACATACGATCACACAAAAGCCTGACATGAGCATGACGTACACCGGACTAAAATAAGGAAGTTGATAGCCAGTAGCCAATAGCTGCCCTAGCGTGGGATTTTGTCCGTCGGACTAGCACACAGACGAGCGGATCTCTGGGTCCGGCGTAGTTACGACGTAAAGATTTGAAGCATGTTTCAAATCTAAAGTCCATCAGATTTGAGGCTGCAAAAGTCCGCTGAAAGTCCGGGGAAGCCCACACACGATCGGATTGTCAGCCAGCTTTAGTCCGTCGGCGTCCGTCGGACTTTTGTAGAGGAAAAGTCCGACCGTGTGTACGCGGCATAAGACAATAAACATAAAGCTAAATAAGTTGGGAGAATAAACAGTACATTTTACATCCATAAACTTGTAACATTGTAGCAACTTAAGAAGAATTATTGAACCCATTAACGGAAACCCTATCATAACTGGTTCTCTTTAAGGATCCTCCAGCACTACATTCAATTTAGCTGTAAAATGTCAAGTAAAATGGTTAATTTGAGACCATTCAGAATGCGGCAAAGTATTATTTTTCATCTCAATATTGCTAAATTTACAGCAGAGTAAATGTGAGGTAGCGATTTTAAAAGCCTCTGGAAAAAAAAAAAAGCGTAAGGACGAGCATAAATATAGGCATATGATAAAAATTTTTGCAACGTGTTTATTTGTGAATCTATATAAAAGTCAAAAAAGCTCTATAAATTCCTTGGAAATGTTATTCCCGCTACTCATCTTTTTCTCCTGCTAGCTGCACCAGGCTCGTGAGCATTAAGCCTCTGAGATGTATTATCTCAAGCAGAGAGAAACTGAATGACAATATTTTGTTGACACGAGAAGAGTCTTGTTCTTTGTCACATCTGTTCCAAGACTTATGCCGCGTACACACGGTCGGACTTTTCGTCTACAAAAGTCCAACGGACGCTGATGGACTAAAGCTGGCTGGTAATCCGATCGTGTGTGGGCTTCTCTGGACTTTCAACGTACTTTTTTAGCCTCAAATCCGACGTACTTTAGATTTGAAACATGCTTCAAATCTTTACTTCGTAACTACGACGGACACCGAAGTCCGCTCGTCTGTATGCTAGTCCGACGGACAAAAAAACGACGCATGCTCATAAGCAAAAACTAAACGGAAGCACTCGGTCTAGTAAAACTAGTGTTCGTATTGTAGGTAGCACATTCATCACGCTGCAAAATCTGTGATCGTTGAATGCAGCGCATTTTATTTCTTCATTACGAATGCTATAAAGAACGAAGGTGTTTTGCTGTTCATATTCAGAGTTCTCCCAAACTGATTTCTGGATTCTTTTTCTCTTTGATCTCATGAATGATATAGTATGCTTTTTAAAAACAATGTTTCCATACTAATATAATACTTTTTACCTTTTTTTTTTTTTGGTTTTTTTTGTGTGGAATCATATTTTCTTGTAATTTTTATCCAGATATTTATTTTATGATTGGTGTTGAACTTTTTTATATGTTTATCTCTAGATTTTTAATTTTCATTTTTTGGTGTTTGTAAAGTTACCACAAATAACCCATTTGTATTTTTTTTTTTTTTTTTTTTTAAGATTTTTTAGGTTTGTAAAGTTACCACAAAGAACCCATTATATATATATTTTTTTTTTTCTAGTGATTATTTTTTATTTTTAAGATAAAGTTAACCCAAAGCACCGTTTTTGGTTATGTATATTTTTGTTCTTTCCCAGACTTACCACTCGAACATTATTAACATTAGTAATGTATTTTTGGTGTATTTTTGCAAACTCAATGAGATTGTTGTCCCTTGATAATTTAACATTGTGTGTAAAATCAATGATTTAAAAGAAAACACATAAAGTCTTTTGCTAAACTCAAAAAAAGATCCATTTATTCATGGTCAAAATAAAATAAAGAGGAAGTCAACGCTGGAAAAAGTCTGTGTACCAGAAAATTGGGATCTTGAGGAGTCCATATAAGAGGGAGCACAATCTGGTCCAAGAATCCCAGAGATCAACAGCACCAGCAGATGATATAGGTGTCCCCAGACTGTGGTACTACAACAGCCTGCGTCTTCTGTCAGACCAGACTGAACCCAGGTCATCACTTTCTTCTCTTCCCTGCAGCCTTCCCTCCACGCTGCCCTGCACCCTTCCCTGCAGCCTTCCCTGTAGCCTTCTTTGGAGGCTGTGGCTGTGGTGTTTCAGTTGTGGCAGGAGGAGGAGGAGGAGGAGGAGGAGGAGGAGGAGGAGGAGGGGGGGCTGCCTCATGTAGTTGTGTGTTTCGGGTTAGCGTGCCCTGCAGCCCCTTCTGGATAGTTTCCCCAAATAGGCGCTCGCAAATGAGACGCTGCTCCCAGTCCATTTGAAGAAGCCTGCTGGCTAAGTAGCAGCCATAGGCCTCTTCTGCTTCGGGGGGGCTCCTCAAGAAACGTGTGGCCTCTTGCATGAGGCGCAGGGATACCTCCTGTGTGACGGCCCCCTTCCTGGCCCTTTTTTTGGGAAGGTGGAGGGGAGGCACTTGTGATTGGGTCATGCTCCTACTGGGCCCAGCCACCTCACTGGGACCAGCCACCTCACTTGGCCCAGCCACCTCACTGGGACCAGCCACCTCCTGCCTGACACTGGGCCCAGCCTCCTCCAGGATGATGGGGAATCCGGCCTCCTCCAGGCTGTCCATGGGCCCGGTCTCCTCCTGCCTGCCACTTTCCACACATTCCTCCTGGATGGACTCATCCTGTGTATAAAAAAAGGACATAGTTTTAGTATATTTTTTGGGGTTCATCAATGACACACAATTTGCTTCTCATGACTAGCAAATTCAATGTGAATACATCTCTTTAATAAAAGAGTCTAATCAGACACCCTAATTTTTTCTAGCAGGTGCCAAACATATTTAGCTACTCCTGTCAATTGATATGTCTACACAATTTTGAGTGCAAAAATCTGGGAGAAAATTCTAACATCCAGTTAACCTCATTAATATTAGTACAGTAAATATTGTTTAAACTAATTTACCTGACTCCAGATGGTCATATCCGGTTTATCCAGGATGGAAGACCCAGCTTGCTCCTCATCAGCCTCTGCTGGGGTGGAGGGAAGGGTGGAGGGAAGGGTGGAGGGAAGGGTTGAAAGTGATGCCCTGGCTTCAGTCTGGTCATCAAGAAAACGTAGTTGATTGTAGTACCACAGCCTGGGTACATAAACATCATCTGCTGATGCTCCTGATCTCATTGATTCCTGGATCTTCCTATGCTCCCTCTTATACATATTCCTCAAGACCCCAATTTTCTTGAGCAATGTCTCCATTGTTGCGTCCGGGATGGTCGCCTGGACAAAGGACAGAAGTCTCTCCAGCGTTGACTTCCTCACATGCTTAGCATAATACTGAGGGTGTTTTACCTCCCACAAATTCCTCATCTCTCGATATTTCGTAATGAAAGCTGTAAGGAACTCTGGATCCTTAAATAGGGGATTCATTATATCTGGAAAAGATAAAGTCACAAGACAAAAAACACTTATTAGGTTTCTGCTAACCCCTCATCATCTTCTCCCTATGTAGGCCTCATCAATCTATCAAGCCATATAGGCCGCTTGCTACAAAGTCATGACCATAAAAAAACCAAAAAAAAAAAAATAACATTTTAAATTACCTTCGTTAAGTAACGTCCCGGTCCACTATCACCTACGCACAGAACGTACGTACGACACGTGCACAAGGCCCCTCTTTATACACTACGCATGTGTGAAACTCCGCCTGCGTCGCCGCCCCTGACGTTCGATTTTAACTCATGTTCTCCGCGCCCTAATTCGACGCACAGAACGTACGTACGACACGTGCACAAGGCCCCTCTTTATACACTACGCATGTGTGAAACTCCGCCTGCGTCGCCCGCCCCTGACGTTCGATTTTAACTCATGTTCTCCGCCCCCTAATTCGACGCACAGAACGTACGTACGACACGTGCACAAGGCCCCTCTTTATACACTACGCATGTGTGAAACTCCGCCTGCGTCGCCCGCCCCTGACGTTCGATTTTAACTCATGTTCTCCGCCCATTTTTAATTACGGCGCGTAGTGGGGTGAATAATGGCGGAGACACATGACATGTTAACTACCTCAGGTAGCGAAAAAAGCCCGGAGGCTGGAACGTCAACAAGATCTGTGAAGCCTAGATTTAAGGCCTCCAATATGAGTTTTGAAGAGATGGTGGAGATGGTGGCCATTCTTCGAAAAAAGGACTATGATGGGAAGTATGGGCCGTACGCCCGGCCAAATTTGCGCAAGGCCAAAATAATGGCGAAGGTGGTGGACACTTTACAGGCTTCTTTTGGGGTCCAGCGCTCCAAGGATCAAATTCGAAAAAGATGGTCTGACCTCAAGCTCAGGGAGCCGGATCAGTACAGACGGATCCGTAAAGTGCTTAAAAAAAGTAAGTACTTGTCGTGTTTTTCTCTTGTGTTTATTACCTTGTATACTGCTCCATGTGCTTTTCATTCCTATACGATTTTTGTTTTCTCGTCGTTTCAAACGATCTTTTTAATAAACATCGTTACATATCTATATATGTATATATGTGTATGTATATATATATATATATATATATATATATATATATATATATATATATATATATATATATATATATATATATATATATATATATATATGTATATATATGTATATATATATATATATATATGTATATATATGTATATATATATATATATAGAGAGAGAGAGAGAGAGAGAGATATAGGTAGATAGATAGATCGATATAGATAGATATAGAAATGTAAAACATTATTTTGGAATAATTTAAGTTATGTTTTTTTTTTTTTACATTTATTTAGATATTTATATTTTGCTACAGATATAGAGAGAGAGAGAGAGATTAAAAGATTATTAACTATATTTCGAGATATTGATATCTATCTATCCGATATGTATTTTTCATTTTTAATATTGAGGTAAAATAGGAACTCTACACAAACAGAACATTTGTACACCACTTCACTACAAAGGTAGGAAAATTACTATGTACTAAAATATCTGTGTGCTAAGTAGATTAATTTTTTGTTTCACATAGGGGAAAAAATCACTCAGCCAACAAGAACACAGTCCACCCCAAGCCAAACAACATACTTGGGAAATCAGCCCAAGCCCCACTGAGGATGTGGATGAAGGAGAGGTGGGCGACATGGGCACCCCACCAGGTGAGTGTCTGACACACCAGCTTACGGAAATCTATGCATGGCTGCCTTTTCTTTTATGTAATTATTCTACTCTATTTTAGGTGATCTGGTTGTGCTTGAGTCAAGCAACAGCCCCACCCCCGAGGATGTGGAGGAATTATGCGACATGGGCACCCCAGCAGGTCAGTGTCTGAGACAACAGCTTTATTATGGTAAGGTAAACTATGTATGTGTGCATATTTCTAAACACATTATTTGTTTTCATTCCACTTTAGGTACAAGAACTGAATATTTCACCTCAGACAGTGCCCAACGGCTAATTGGTCAAATAATGGCCTGGAATGGGGAGATCGATCAAATGCGGAATCGGCTGGATTGTATGCAGCAGGAAATGAAGGACATGATTGATGTTTTGGGTCGAATCTAAATTCCCTTTTTGAAACCCCAAAACATCCATCATGTCCTTCATTTCCTGTTTTGCTGACCCCATTCTGGGCCTTCTCTTTATTATTTTTGCATTACGTATATGGCTGTTTAACAAAATTTAAAAAAGGAGGGCTGTTTATAGAAACTACATTAAAAAAAAAAAAAAAAAAAAAAACTTGATTTTAACAAAAAAAAATTGATTTAAAAAAAAAAAAAAAAATTAAAAAAATTGATTTAAAAAAAAAAAAAAAAAAAAAGAAAACTTAAAAAAATTGATTTTAATAAAAACACAAATAAAAATAAAAAAATTTATTAAAAAAAAAAAAATAAAAAGATTTTTAAAAAATTTCAAAAAAAAAAAAAAAGGATTTTAAAAAAGCCCAAAAATTTTTTTTAGGGATTATGTACAAATCTTCATATATAATTATATTTTTCATAATTATTAAGATATCATTATATTTTTGGCTAGGAACATTTTATAATAAATGCATAACTGAATGCATAACAACGATTAATAAAAAAATCTCCTTTTATAGGAATTCAAGAAATGTGTGGTTTGTTATTTCTATGCTCAGTATCACTTTGGTTATAATTGTCAACAAGTTGTTTACAGTGGCAATGGAGCTTATTTAGACATTTAAAAGGAAAATACAGTTGGCACTACAACTGATCGACCATAACCTTAGGAGAAAGCCCAAAAGAAAGGCAAGCAATAAATCTAATTCAAGATTTCATCAAAATTTTTTTTATTTAAAAAAATTAAATATCCTGGCCCATTGCAATGGCCCCCCTACCCATAAAATAATTCACATATTGCTGTCTAACTTGACGGGCACTTTGGGGGGCCAAGCCAGTACGGACAGTATCCAGGCCCGTAAGGTGGTCATCTAGAAGTACGGCCTCAGGCCCAACTGTTCCGATATAATTTTGCGAATGTTTTTGTAAAAAGTTGTGCAGAATGCAGCAGGATAAAATGATAAAATTAAGTTTGTATTCCGCCAAATTAATCGATGTTTGAAACAGGCGGAACCGGCTGGCCAGAATCCCAAACGCATTCTCAACCACTCTTCTAGCTCTGGCCAGCCGGTAATTAAAAACCCTCCTCTCCGGGGTGAGGGTTCTTTGGGGGAATGGCCTCATGAGGTGCTTGCTCAGAGCGAAGGCTTCATCGGCAATGAAGACAAAGGGGAGTCCTTCCACGTTATCCGCATCAGGTGGCAATCCCAGGCCACCACTCTGGAGACGCTGGCAGAACTCCGTCTGGGCAAATACTCCTCCATCCGACATCCGGCCATTCTTCCCCACGTCCACATATAAAAATTCATAGTGTGCCGACACCACCGCCATTAAAACAATACTGTGGAACCCCTTATAATTAAAATAATATGACCCCGAATGGGGTGGTGGCACGATGTGGACATGTTTCCCATCTATAGCCCCTCCACAATTGGGAAAGTCCCAACGGCTGGCAAAATGGGATGCCACAGTCTGCCATTCCTGTGGCGTTGAAGGAAACTGGGGAATCAAACAAGAAAACCAAAATCATTAATTTGTAAGGTAACATTGCAAGAAAATTATACAATTAAAAACATTATTCCCCAGCATCAGTATAACATTAAATAATTTAAATCTTCTGTAATATCTAATATGGAAAGGCACACTTATCAGATTGCTCACCCCCTCTGATGGAACATTGATTACATTTTAGGGGGTTGTGAAATCCATAAAAAAGATTACTTTTAGGACACGCAGGAATTTAGGGACTAAAAAGGCTACAAGACTGCAGTTGTCGCACTCTGCAAGTGCAGTTGCTAACCAGCTTACAGTAAATGAGGGAAGGTAAAAAGGCAGTCATGTTGCAAGGAGTACACAATCACATGCAAGGGCAATTAATGAAAACACTTTGTGGCTTGCATATGATTTGATGATGGAAATCAGCAGAGCTTCTGCTCATTTACTAAAGCACTGGAACAAATGCACTTGTAGAGTGCACATGCATTTTGCAAAGTGCAACATATATTTGCTTTATACAAATCAACAACACAGAACATTCAAGCCAATTTTTACGAGGGTGGGTGGGGGGGAATCAAGCTAATTGCTAATTAGCAGCACACTATTTGGAGTGAGTTTAGGTGGGGGGTGGGGGGTTGGGAAATCAAGCTAATTGCTAATTAGCAGCACACTATTTGGAGTGAGTTTAGGTGGGGGGTTGGGAAATCAAGCTAATTGCTAATTAGCAGCACACTATTTGGAGTGAGTTTAGGTGGGGGGTGGGGGGTTGGGAAATCAAGCTAATTGCTAATTAGCAGCACACTATTTGGAGTGAGTTTAGGTGGGGGGTGGGGGGTTGGGAAATCAAGCTAATTGCTAATTAGCAGCACACTATTTGGAGTGAGTTTAGGTGGGGGGTGGGGGGTTGGGAAATCAAGCTAATTGCTAATTAGCAGCACACTATTTGGAGTGAGTTTAGGTGGGGGGTGGGGGGGTTGGGAAATCAAGCTAATTGCTAATTAGCAGCACACTATTTGGAGTGAGTTTCGGTGGGGGGTGGGGGGTTGGGAAATCAAGCTAATTGCTAATTAGCAGCACACTATTTGGAGTGAGTTTAGGTGGGGGGTGGGGGGGTTGGGAAATCAAGCTAATTGCTAATTAGCAGCACACTAAATACACTCAAACAAAATACATTCAAAATGAGTAGACTAGGTGGATATGTTCCCATCATTGCATGTTGGGGAGGTTATTGAAGGAAAATATACATGCATGACAAAAAAGAACAGGAAAAAATGCAGCATGTGTGAGGATAAAAAGGGGACATTCACACTATATTGCAATGATGGTAAGTAGTGTTTGAAGCAAGAAATACATTACATTATCAAAGATTACATAAAAGAACATGTGATGCTAATCAAAGAAAAATATCTTACCTTAATATAGTCCTTCTGCAGGACCTGGATGATGGCAGAACAGGTCTCTGGGATAATGATCCCCAGAGCCTGGGGGGAGATGCCTGTCGAGAACTTGAGGTCCTGCAGGCTTCTCCCTGTCGCCAAGTACCGCAACGTGGCAACTAGCCTCTGCTCCGGAGTGATGGCTTGCCTCATGCAGGTATCCTGCCTGCTGATATAGGGGGTCAGCAAAGCCACCAAACGGTCAAAAACGGGGTCCGTCATCCGGAGAAAGTTCCTGAAATCCTCAGGATTATTCTCACGGATCTCACGGAGCAATGGCATGTGACAGAACTGGTCACGCTGGAGCAACCAATTCTTGGTCCATGAACTCCTCCTCGCCCTGTTCATGGACTGGTCTTGGTCTGAAGAATAAACTACAGCACCAAACACATACAATGCACGAGCTCGACGACGAGTACGTACAGGTAACATGGTTACAAAACGGTCGGCTGGTCAGAACGCAATAAACAGAACGCACTGAAGAACAGCAAGGCCTGTGAAGAGCGACCTGAAAATCAGGAACGAGCGGACAATAAAACAAAGATTTCTCAATGCCAACTGACCAAACGCACTGAAAAGCAGATACAAACCTCACAAGCACAGACTGAACAACAGTTAAAACGAACTGAAAAATACGAGTCTCACAAGCGCGAATCGTCTCTCACCAAACTTCTACTAACACGAGATAAACACGAGATTAGCAGAAGGAGCCCAAAGGGTGTCGTACGGGCTATTGAACTTCCGTTTTATAGTCTCGCCGGACTTGGTGTACGTCACCGCGTACTATGCTGTCGAACTTTTGTGTGGTCGTGTGTAGGCAAGTCCGTTCGTTAGAAAGTCTGCCGCAAGTCCGCCGAAAGTACGCCGGAAGTATGTCGGACAGGCTGTCCGACTTTTGTAGCTGAAAAGTCCGACCGTGTGTACGCGGCATTAGAGGTTCACCAGCTGTTTTTTTCTTCTTTCATGCTTCAGGTATTAATCACTTAATTAATTAGTAGGGGGGAAAAAAAAAGGTGCAGTGTGTATACAAGTAAATCTGTGCAATCTAACAAAAACAAAGGATTAGCGAGGCAATAAATTATGTAAAATTGACCCTGATGATTGTTTGTGTCATAATGAGGAACGGTATTAATTATTAGCCTTTGTGAAACTGAAAAAAAAAATGTTAAAACCATTATATTCAAATGCCTTGAAAATCATTTTAGAAAAAAAAAAATACTTATCTTGTATTTTAATGGTTCAGGAGGTCTAAATTGAACTTTGCCCACCAACATTATACAAGCAAATGTTCGCTAGCCAGGTGCTAGATTTGCACTTCGTTGCCCATGAGAAGTAGAGGGAATTCTGAGGTTACGAAGTTGATGTGATCTTTTTAGTCTTTGACCCTGGTGGACTAGTAAGGGAACACAATATTAATGCGTATCAAACATACATTGTATAAAAAAATACTACCATATACAAGCTTTCCCGGATGTTCAGTTATTTTAATTGGCTCTTAATTTTTTTTTAATGTATTTTAAAGTTTCAAAAAAGCCTAACGTGAACTTTACCCACCACCTTCTCAGAGACCTACTCAATAGCCAGATGGTGACTTTACATTTTATTTCTCATGAGAAGCTCTGGGAATTCTTAGACTACATATTTGATGTGAAATTGCATGTTCCTTCACTTGACTGTGGCTGCGGCCACACGGACAGTGTTCTGTGCATGAAGGACAAATTCACACATGGAAGGATACTTACTAGTTTACACATAACATCAGCTTGACACTTGATGGAGAAATTGGGTGGCATGTATACACTCACCAGTCACTTTATTACGTACATCTTGGTAGTACTCAGTTGGACCCCATTTTGCCTTCAAAACTGCCTTCATTCTTCATGGCGTAGATTCAACAAGGTGTTGGAAACATTTCTCAGAGATTTTGGTCCATAGTGACATGATAGCATCACACAGTTGCTGCAGATTTTTCGGGTGCACATCCCTGGTGCAATTCTCCCACCTTATCCAAAAGGTGCCCTATTGGATTGAGATGTGGTGACTGTGAAGACCATTTGATTACAGTGATCTCAATGTCATGTTAAAAAAAACAGTTTGAGATGATTTGAGCATTGTGACATGGTGCACTATCCTGCTGGAAGGAGCCATCAGAAGATGGGTACACTGTAGTCATGAATGGATGGACATGGTCAGCAACAACACTCAGGTGGGCCGTGGTGTTTAAATGATGCTCAATTGGTACTAAGGGGCACAAAGTGTGCCAAGAAAATATCCTCCCCCCACACCATTACACCACCACCACCAGCCTGAACCGTTGATACAAGGCAGGATAGATCCATGTTTTCATGTTGTTTACGCCAAACTCTGACACTACCCTCTGAATGTCAACAGCTGAAATTGAGACTCATCAGACCAGGCAACGCTTTTCCAATCTTCTATTGTCCAATTTTTAGGTGAGCCTGTGCGAATTGTTGCCTCAGTTTCCTGTTTTCTTAGCTGACAGGAGTGGCACTTGAGGTCTTCTGTTGCCAGTGATTCAGCTGGGAGTAGAAGCTTTACTACATCAGCTTGTCGCTGGAGAGAGGGGCCGATTGCCCCGGCTCCCTGGAACTCCTCAGTTGTTGCCAGTTCTGGGCAGAGGTTGGTAGCACTCTGCCCTCTTGCCAGTACTTCTGCTGGGGACTCCACATCCTCCACTCCGGCTAACCATTGGGGAAGGAGGCTGGCTTCCTCCACTCCCAAACTGTGTAGCTGCCGTTGGGGTGGTGAGCTTCCTTTTCCATTCCCTCATCTGGCTGCTGGGACGACATGTCTGTGGTACTGTCTCCCAGGTGCACGGATCTTTGCTGGGGAGGAAAGACCGATTCTTCCACCCTGACCGACTGTTGGGGAGGGACGACGAACACCTCCTCTCCCTTCTCCTCCTGTAGCCTGATCTGCTGCTGGGAAGTAACCGCCACCTTCTCACCCTGAGCCTCTGGAACTGCCACAGATGTGGGGCAGAGGTCTTGGACCCTCTTTCCAGTGGCCAGCTCTTCAGCTGGGGAAGTTTCTTGTAACTCCACAGATACTGCTGTTGGTGCTCAGCAGGGCTCAGTGAAGTTTGGCCCTGATACCAGCTCTTCTGTTGGAGGCTCACCAGGTTGTTCTTCCTCAGCAGAAAAGTCTATCAAATCCCCTGTCTCTGCAACTGGTGTCTGGGGATAGAGGTTCACCATCTCCTGTCCCTGGTACCCAGAGGATGCTATCATCGGTGCTGGGCAGAGGTTAGCAGAGCTCTGCCCTGTTGTCAGCACTTCAGCTTTGGAGATTTTCCACTGCCAATTCTCTGGCATGGTGCTGGACAGGCACATTCCTCCATCTAACCTCGTCTTGTGCAGAAACAGGTTCGTCAAGGTCAGTCAGCACTTGCTGCATCCGCCATAAAACCTCCACGTCCATAGCTGCGGGGGCAGGTTGGCAAAGCACACTGTTACTATGCCACCTTGCTGACACTTCAGTTAGGATTTCAGAGCTGTCTGCTGGTAATTTTTGATAGTCCCAGGCAAAGGGAGCCCAGCCCTGGCGCAGAGCAGAGTCTAGCAGACGTCTGTAGGCGATCTCCAGCTCCCATTCCTGCATGGCCAGAAACTCTATATCTTCCAGTGGCCAGTGCACTTCCAAGACGATCAGTATCTCTTCTCTGAAATCCATGATTTTATCCAACCGTCACTCCAAATCACTCCCAAAGTTAGGGTCCCCTGTCAGCTTTACATACAACAGTCCCAGTCCCGCCATAGCCAAAGCTTTCTGTTGGGCTGTCATCCGCTATCCAAGGACATGCTTGGGATACATGCCACCAGAGGGCTCTGTAGCTCTTATCCAGCTGCATCTCTGCCCAGACCAGCCTGCTTAATTTAGCTGTCTGCTCCTTGTGCGGTTTTTCTCCCAAAAACAGCACCCCCAATCCATACTGCGACCAGTACCTTTCCTGGATGGAGGGGAGAATTTTTCCCTGGTGTCACTGCTCACGGGCTAGCATTTCCTTCCAGAGTTCGCAGCGGATAGAATCATACAATCCCAGCAGGACCATAAACAGGACAATACTCGTTTGGTTGGTCACCATGAACTGATTTATTTGAGATGACATACAAATATATACAGCAGGATGACAATTCCAACTGTAACCAGAGACCTAACTAACATGAGCTAGTTATCTAATCATTTACCCAGACTAGGTGTCTCAGAGATATGACCTTTCAGGGTAGACTTGCCGTCTCCTCACTCACAACTTAAAATACACATAAGTAGACACACATCCCCCAATAGTTTGCTAGGAGACAAAGGTGTGTTAATGAGCACAATAAACTATTGATTGAAAGGCTTTCCAGATCTCATTAACTAGCATTGCTTTCACATACATCTGTCCACTGAGTCTCAAGCTGGCAGAGACCATCATGGCCTCCTTAATAATGTCCTTTTGCATTACATAACAGAATATCTTCCTAAATGCATGTAGTTCCTTACAAAGGCCAGGGCCCATAGTCGGTAGGCAAGAGGCTAGAATTCAGTCCCCTCCAAAAGCCTCTGTCCCGGGTGAGTCTGTCACACTCTGTAAACCCGAGAGATAATTGTGCGTGAAAATACCAGTAGATCAGCAGTTTTTGAAATACTCAGACCAGCCCATCTGACACCAACAACCATGCCACATTCAAAGTGACTTAAATCCCCTTTCTTCCCCATTCTGATGCTCGGTTTGAACTTCATCGAGTCGTCTTCACCCCGTCTAGATGCCTAAATGCGTTGCTGCCATATGATTGGCTGATTAGCAATTTGTGTTACCAAGCAACTGCACAGGTGCACTTAATAAAGTGGCTGGTGAGTGTATGTACGAGTGTGACAATTTAATTTCTGGAATGCACTGTAAAAAAGGTTTGCTTACCTATACACTAGCAGCTGTTGTCCCCTTCAAAATAGTCCCCTTGCGAAGTGATGAACTTTTCTAGACCAATGCTCTCCAAACTGATGCCGAGAGCCAGATGTGGTCTTTACTTGCCTTTATCTGGCCCTTGAGGCACTATTCTATTTATTAACACCAGTGATGGGGCACCATTCTTCCAAATGACAGCAGTGGTGGGACACTATTCCTCCCACTGACAGCAATAATGGGCTACTATTCCTCCCACTAATATTAAGACTATTATTCCCACAGATACCAACAACAGGACATTACACCTCCGACTAAAACTAATGATGGGGCATTATATAACTGCTAAATATACTCAAGGCAAAACCCCAGAAATGGGACAACATGTTGACTGCACTCGAATGTGTAGAGAAAAATATAGCAGCTTTATTCCAAGTAAAATCACATCAAGATGACACCGATACAGACATAGACAGAGCAAAGATTAACGCGTTTCACAAATCAAGTTCGCTTTATCATAATCTAACATGCACCACTGAACGTAACACTGAAATTATATATACTTAGCTGAACGTAATAGGTGCCTGATTATCCGTTCTCAAAGTTTTCCTCAGAAAAACATTCAAAAACCCAAGAAAACATACAGTGCCTACATATATTAATAACACTGCACAAATAGAAAGTAAGCAAAGATAGACAAAATAGAAAAATAAAAATAACAACTATAAGAAAAACTATAGAAAAACTATTCCTACCTTCTATATACATCTACCACTAGTATATGGACCCTCCATAAATTAGAAATAAAAATAGAAAGTAAAAAAATAAGAATAAACTTAAGAACAATCCATAACCAAAATTAAGGAAAGGTATACCCATAAACCAGTGGCAAACAGATCAGGTAGTACAGTCGCACAAAAAAGAAAATATATATGGAAATCTCAAAAATATTTACATAAAATACAAAAGATTGTTTTACAAAAAAGTACAAAAAATCTTTTACAAGAATTTACTGCATATAAATATATGCTATAGAAAATCTACCAAAAGTTCACTATCAAAACACTAAATCTAAAAAATACTCCACGCTGCCCAAGCAATAATTAGCAGCTAGCACAACAAACAGAAGTTTTGCTCAAATCAACAGGTGCATCAAAGTGTAGCGCTAAAGTGCCAAATTAACAGTAGTTAATATTATTCGAAACAGAAGAGATTCCCCTAGCGGACTTTAAAGGCACATTTAAGAAAAATATTTAGAGAAGTATATAGAGTAGATAACAATTTATTAATAACAAAAAGTAGTCAAATACATCACATAATCACATAGTTAAAAACAAGGAATGCAGTTCCATAAATACAAAGACAAATGATACCAATACATTTGCCCCCGACGCGTTTCGGAGTTACTTATGCCTCCTTCTTCAGGGGTGATTGTAGGGTTTGCAACAAGAATTTTCTATATGGGAAATAGTATGTATAACATAAACATAGTAAGTATACAGTGAAAAGATCATAAAGAACAACCTCTATAGTTGTAAGGATCTGTATATATATACATACATTTTTCTGTTTACACTTACATTGGTATCTATGGGTATAGATTATGCATTCCAAGACGAATTTAAAAGAAACATAGAGGTATTGACGTGCTGCCCATCGGACGCGTTCCCTGGTCGTAATGTGTGGAGCCTTAGTAAGGTATAACAGCAGTATTCACAGAACCACTATCGAGGTGGAGGTGTAAAATGGTTTTATTCTTCCTTCCAATGGGAAGGAGGGCCCAATGTAAACAGGCGTATGGCAGTTTAGACCTGAGATCACACTGGGGCCAAATGTGTATCCTGTAAATCATGAAGATATATACATATATGTAAGAATGTATGTGCGTATGGATAGCCAAAGTAATACATGGAAAATCCAAAAAATGTATCCTACCTGGTCCGCCTAAAATTATAGAGCACAGTAGCTGATGGTGAGTATAAGTCAAGTGTGGTCCAAATAGCTGGAAAGTCAACATGGAAATGAGAGGTAAATTAGGACCCTGATTTATGAAAAAACAGGGGGGAACAAAAGAGGGGGAGAGGAAAAAGAAGTAGGGAGGGGGGGGAGAAGGGGGGGAAGGGGGGGGAGGAGGGGGGAAAAGGAGGGAAAGGGGGGGGGGGCGGGGGGGGGGCAAAGGGGGGGAGAAAAGGGGAAATGGGATGGGGGGGAGGAAGGGTGAGCGGGGGGGAGGAAGGGTGAGCGGGGGGGGGGGGGAAAGGAGGAAAGAGGGGAACAAGAAGGGGGGGGGGGGAAAGAAAAGAAACAGAAAGAGAGAAATGGTAAGTAAAGAGACAGAAAAAAGAACAAAGGAGAAGTGTAAGGCCTCCAAATAGCATGAAGATAGAAAAAGAGGGGAAGAAAAAGGAGGAAAGAGGGGAACAAGAGGGGGGGGGGAAAGAGAAGAAACAGAAAGAGAGAAATGGTAAGTAAAGAGACAGAAAAAGGAAGAACAAAGGAGAAGTGTACGGCCTCCAAATAGCATGAATGGCTAGTAGTTTTAATAAAGGACACTAGATAATTGGATGTATTATAAAAGAAAGGGGTGAACCCCAGAACATAGCAGATAGCAAATAGAGCAAGTGAAACATGAAGGACAACAGGCAGGATTTGTAGTCAATGGTTCCAATATAGGAGTCCATGTCAATAGTATGTAATAGGTTACTAACCAAGTGTTGCAGCACCTCACACCAAAAGCGTCCTGTCAGCAGCAGATGACGCCTGGTGTGGGCTAGAGCCGGATATATAAAGCCCTCCCGCCTATCAGCTGCTGATGGAGAAGCATCAACAGCTGATTGTGGTGAGGGAGGGGCGGAAACACTGTGGCTGGCCCCCCGGGTGGAGCGCGCGCCGCCAGGCATCCACGGCGCATGCGGACGCATACGACGTGAGGCGTGGCCACGCCTACTGCACCCGCCGGCACGTCTAGCTTCCCCAGCGGACTGCGCATGTCCGTTGGGGTCGCAAGATGGAGGACAGATGATTCTGTACCTCACACAGCGCCACCATGAGTCCAAGCTATGCTCAGGCGGCTCTTTTCGTGCCGGGCGGATCACAGGTCATGTAGTAGGACAAATAGGAAAAAAGCATATGTAATATGCAACTAAAGAAAGAATACAGTGCCAAATCTTATTGCTGTGGCAGGGAAGCAGGGCCGATGGACAGTGCAATACAGGTTGGGAGGGCAATCTGATGGAGGAAAACCTCGCAAAACATAACAAAACAGTACAATAATCGCATATAGATATTGAAAGTATAATTCAAGGGCATGTTATACAAATAGAGTAACATCAGATATATATGCATATCATTTAGACATCGGTAACCTCAAGTATCATACAGTAAACAAGATATAAAACAGCATTTCAATACATGACCTAGAGTGACATAGTAAATAGTATGGGGACTGTGTGTCCCATAATATGTGAGCCAAAGGGAAGGGGGGGGGGGGGGGGGAGAGGGGGGGAAAAAGGAAAGAGGGGGGGGGGGAAGGGGAGTAAAGGAAGGGGGAGGGGAGGGGGGGGGAGAAAAGGAGGGGGAAAAAAGGGCCAATAATATAGCCCCCCATGTTTGGTAATGATAATAGATGGAGTAAGAGTAGTTGACTGGTCCATAGTGCCACCCCAAACCCGTCGTTGGGGTGGTTCTATGGAGTGGTCCTCCCTATTGCTCTCTACCACCAGATGAAAAGCCTTCGAGGAAGGGTTTAAACCAAATGGTTTCATTTAAGCCTGGGGGTTCGGTGGCTCTTAGGTTATATATCCACCGGGACTCTAGTTGCAGCAGTGTCTTGTTCCAGTCCCCTCCCCTTGACTCTGGATGTACCCGATCCAAGATAAGAAATTTGATTTTTGGGCATATACCATTATGTACTATTAAGGTGTGCCTCCCCAATGGGAGGTCCGGGTCACTAGTTTCCATACTTGCTAAATGTCTGTATGCCCTCTTCCAAAATTCATTCTTAGTTTTTCCTACATAGAAGCAGGTACATTCACAGAGGAGTAGGTAGATCACCCCAGAAGTCCTGCAATTGGCAAAATGTCTGGGGCGGAATGGCTGTCCATTTGGAAGGGTCGGGTTTCTGGTTGTAAGCATGTATTTACAGTATCTACATTTGCCACACATGAATGTCCCCTTGTGTTTGCAGTGTGTCTTGTTGTTCATTGCCTTGAATTCACTAGCTGTAATTTTATCTCCCAGGGAGGTAGTTCTTTTAAAAGTAAAAAGGGGTCTCTGTGGGACCAAGGGTCCTAGAGTTGGATCGCATTGTAACATATGCCAGTATTTAGTCACAATGTTCCTCACCTGTCTGTGTTGATTGTTGAATTTAGTAATGATTCTAAGAGTACCCATATCATTCTTATCAGATTTATTGGTTTTTTGGGAATATAGTAGTTCCTCTCTAGGCTGCAAGAGGGCTTTTTTAAAAGAGCGTTTCAAAGATGCATGGGAGTACCCCCTTAGTAATAGCCTATCGCGCAGCTTGTTCGCCTCTAATTTGAAGGTGTTGCTATCTGAGCAGTTCCGTTTTGCTCTCAAGTACTGGCTATATGGGATAGAATTGAGAAGGGGTTTGGGGTGAAAACTGCTTGCATGCAGTATGGCATTGCTTGCGGTTGATTTCCTGTACAGTTTGCTAGTAACACTGCCCTTCTCACCTCTACAGACCTCTACATCAAGGAACGTAATGCATTGTTTGTCAAATGACATAGTAAAATTGAGGTTGAAGTCGTTACGGTTCATCCTCAATAGACACTCCCTAAGGAGGTTGGTTGATCCGTCCCAAACGATGAAGAGGTCGTCGATGTACCGGTACCAGCACAGTATGTGGTCCGTGTACATCGACAAGCTCTCATCGCTTAGGAACATGGCCTCCCACTCCCCCAGGTACAGGTTAGCATACGATGGGGCACAGCATGTCCCCATCGCAACCCCCTGCACCTGGAGGTAGTGGGAGCCATTGAAGGTGAAAACATTATGGCTGAGAATGTGTTCCAAAAGTGAAGTAATGAATTCACTATATGTAGGGTCCAGGTCTTGTGCTGTGCGTAAAACGTGTTTTATGGCTGCTACGCCCTTCTCATGGGGGATAGAGCTGTAAAGGGACTCCACGTCAATTGTGACAAACATGGCATGCTCGGGAATTTTTTGCTGGTCGATGATTTGTAAAAAATGTACTGTATCCTTTACAAAAGAGGGGAGGGCATGAACAAATGGTTTGAGTACTTCATCTATCAGCCTGCTCGCATTTTCACTGATAGCCCCTATACCGGAGATGATCGGTCTACCGGGGGGATTTTTTATGTCTTTATGGACTTTGGGCAAGGCATAGAATACTGGTGTACGTGGGAAGTCGTTTCTGATAAACTGCCATAGGGATTTGGTGATAGTGGAGTTAGAATATGCCGTGTCTACCAATATGTAAAAGTCCTTGTTGTATTTTTTGACCAGACTCGCCGGTATAGGGCGATACCACTCTCGGTTGTCCAGTATTCTATTGCACATCTTGATGTAATCCTTATTGTCAAATACTACAATGTTTCCACCCTTATCTGCATTTTTAATCGTGATATTGTCATTTTTTGACAATGATTTGAGCGCTGCCTTCTCATTTTTAGTGAGGTTTTCAGGAAATTTGTTGTGAATTCTTATTTTATCTAGTTCTTTGCCAACTAGCCTTAAGAAGGCTGCTGCGTTTGGATGGGTACTTGGCGCAGGGCAGAAATCAGACTTCTTTTTAAGTGTGGAGATATTTCCCTTCAGGGGTTCATTCGATCTTTCAATAGAGTCTAGTATTTGGGATAAATTAATTTCATCTATGAGGTCAGTTGGATCATTCTCATCAAGAAGGGATACCAAATGCTCTAGTGCTTGATGTTCCTGTGGCGTCATGTTGGTGGGTCCTTCCTGCTTATGATAAAGTTTTTTTAAAATAAGCTTACGTATGAAAAGTTGGAGGTCCTTATAGATCTCAAACTTGTCCAGATTCTGATTGGGACAGAAGTTTAGGCCTTTTTGCAGGACATTGGTTTCATCATAAGAAAGTTTGTATGATGAGAGATTAATAATATTGAGACTGTTGGGTTTCGATTCTTGATCGATATCAGGGATAGTTATAGTGCTATTTGGGTGTAAGTATTGGGGTTGGATTGCGTGGGTTGTACGCCCATCAAAATTTTCTCTAAAAAAGATGGGTCATTGGAAATTGTATCTAATGTTGTGACTGTCGAGGGGTTAGATTGGGAACTCATGTCCCTTGTCAGGGTGTGTGTGTTGCTCTGTGCATATAGTGTTTTGGGAGTTGGTTCCTGTGTCGCTGTGGGAGGATAAGTTTTTTTAGGAATATCGAGGGTTAATTTCTTTGCTTGTTGCCCCTCATTGGGGTCACCCCGAAATGTGCGTTTAGTACTGTGTCCCGTAATGGGTTTCTGGAGTGTTTGGTTGTGAGTTTGGGGTGGATTGGGGGTGGTTTGTGAAGGATTAGTTTGGTGTCCCTGATGTTGATAGTTCCTGTTCTGATTAGTCCTATTTTGAGTCCATCTATAGGCCCTTTCATCTTTGAACGCATTCCTGTCACGGATGAGTTTCTGTCTCTTTTTGATAAGTACATCTTTATTAAATGTTTCTAAATGTGTTTTCAGTTTGTCTTCTTTATTAGTGAGTGGTCTCTGCATTTTTAATTGCTGTAGCTTGTTGCAGAGAGTTACAATATCTGAGTCTAAAATGTTAGATCTCTTTTTGTATTCCTCAATCAGGATTTCCATTAGACTTTGTGAACATGCCCGTAGTGCGTGTTCCCATTTGCTCTTGAACTCCGAGTCCAGGCCCTCCAATGTCGGGAAGATCTGGACTCGCAGTCCCGCAGGGTTAATATCCTCCTTAATGTAGTCCTGAAATGATTTGACATGCCAGTAAAATAAAGATTTTTTCTCCAGAGTTTTAGATAGTCTGGAGAAAAGGGAAGATATCTCAGAATCGACAGATTCCTTATCTCCAAAATCTTTTAGGTACCCCTCCATCAGTGTTTCCCACCCGTCACCCGTAAAGCTAGTCATTTTTGTCTCTTTGTAGATAAATCAATGTTTAAGAGAAGATTGTTTAGTGTTAGTTCCACTAAAGCAAGAAGATAAAAAACGAAAACAAAAAGTAAATTGTTGGCGGTCCAGAATGCTCAGCCAGAGTTCTGGACGGCCATATGGAGATAGTTGTCGATCTGATGCGGGGAGCGGTATCTACTACCAATAAACTGAGAACAAGAAATTTGATCGATCAACTATCTACTGGTTGTGCCACATCCTAAATGTCAAATTCGAAACAGAAGAGATTCCCCTAGCGGACTTTAAAGGCACATTTAAGAAAAATATTTAGAGAAGTATATAGAGTAGATAACAATTTATTAATAACAAAAAGTAGTCAAATACATCACATAATCACATAGTTCAAAACAAGGAATGCAGTTCCATAAATACAAAGACAAATGATACCAATACATTTGCACCCGACGCGTTTCGGAGTTACTTATGCCTCCTTCTTCAGGGGTGATTGTAGGGTTTGCAACAAGAATTTTCTATATGGGAAATAGTATGTATAACATAAACATAGTAAGTATACAGTGAAAAGATCATAAAGAACAACCTCTATAGTTGTAAGGATCTGTATATATATACATACATTTTTCTGTTTACACTTACATTGGTATCTATGGGTATAGATTATGCATTCCAAGACGAATTTAAAAGAAGGGGGGGGGAGGGGGGAAAAGGAGGGAAAGGGGGGGGGGGGGCGGGGGGGGGCAAAGGGGGGGAGAAAAGGGGAAATGGGATGGGGGGGGGGGAGGGTGAGCGGGGGGGGGGGAGGGGGGGGGAGAAAAAGAAGATAGAAAAAGAGGGGAAGAAAAAGGAGGAAAGAGGGGAACAAGAAGGGGGGGGAAAAAAGAAAAGAAACAGAAAGAGAGAAATGGTAAGTAAAGAGACAGAAAAAAGAACAAAGGAGAAGTGTAAGGCCTCCAAATAGCATGAAGATAGAAAAAGAGGGGAAGAAAAAGGAGGAAAGAGGGGAACAAGAGGGGGGGGGGAAAGAGAAGAAACAGAAAGAGAGAAATGGTAAGTAAAGAGACAGAAAAAGGAAGAACAAAGGAGAAGTGTACGGCCTCCAAATAGCATGAATGGCTAGTAGTTTTAATAAAGGACACTAGATAATTGGATGTATTATAAAAGAAAGGGGTGAACCCCAGAACATAGCAGATAGCAAATAGAGCAAGTGAAACATGAAGGACAACAGGCAGGATTTGTAGTCAATGGTTCCAATATAGGAGTCCATGTCAATAGTATGTAATAGGTTACTAACCAAGTGTTGCAGCACCTCACACCAAAAGCGTCCTGTCAGCAGCAGATGACGCCTGGTGTGGGCTAGAGCCGGATATATAAAGCCCTCCCCGCCTATCAGCTGCTGATGGAGAAGCATCAACAGCTGATTGTGGTGAGGGAGGGGCGGAAACACTGTGGCTGGCCCCCCGGGTGGAGCGCGCGCCGCCAGGCATCCACGGCGCATGCGGACGCATACGACGTGAGGCGTGGCCACGCCTACTGCACCCGCCGGCACGTCTAGCTTCCCCAGCGGACTGCGCATGTCCGTTGGGGTCGCAAGATGGAGGACAGATGATTCTGTACCTCACACAGCGCCACCATGAGTCCAAGCTATGCTCAGGCGGCTCTTTTCGTGCCGGGCGGATCACAGGTCATGTAGTAGGACAAATAGGAAAAAAGCATATGTAATATGCAACTAAAGAAAGAATACAGTGCCAAATCTTATTGCTGTGGCAGGGAAGCAGGGCCGATGGACAGTGCAATACAGGTTGGGAGGGCAATCTGATGGAGGAAAACCTCGCAAAACATAACAAAACAGTACAATAATCGCATATAGATATTGAAAGTATAATTCAAGGGCATGTTATACAAATAGAGTAACATCAGATATATATGCATATCATTTAGACATCGGTAACCTCAAGTATCATACAGTAAACAAGATATAAAACAGCATTTCAATACATGACCTAGAGTGACATAGTAAATAGTATGGGGACTGTGTGTCCCATAATATGTGAGCCAAAGGGAAGGGGGGGGGGGGGGGGAGAGGGGGGGAAAAAGGAAAACTTTATCATAAGCAGGAAGGACCCACCAACATGACGCCACAGGAACATCAAGCACTAGAGCATTTGGTATCCCTTCTTGATGAGAATGATCCAACTGACCTCATAGATGAAATTAATTTATCCCAAATACTAGACTCTATTGAAAGATCGAATGAACCCCTGAAGGGAAATATCTCCACACTTAAAAAGAAGTCTGATTTCTGCCCTGCGCCAAGTACCCATCCAAACGCAGCAGCCTTCTTAAGGCTAGTTGGCAAAGAACTAGATAAAATAAGAATTCACAACAAATTTCCTGAAAACCTCACTAAAAATGAGAAGGCAGCGCTCAAATCATTGTCAAAAAATGACAATATCACGATTAAAAATGCAGATAAGGGTGGAAACATTGTAGTATTTGACAATAAGGATTACATCAAGATGTGCAATAGAATACTGGACAACCGAGAGTGGTATCGCCCTATACCGGCGAGTCTGGTCAAAAAATACAACAAGGACTTTTACATATTGGTAGACACGGCATATTCTAACTCCACTATCACCAAATCCCTATGGCAGTTTATCAGAAACGACTTCCCACGTACACCAGTATTCTATGCCTTGCCCAAAGTCCATAAAGACATAAAAAATCCCCCCGGTAGACCGATCATCTCCGGTATAGGGGCTATCAGTGAAAATGCGAGCAGGCTGATAGATGAAGTACTCAAACCATTTGTTCATGCCCTCCCCTCTTTTGTAAAGGATACAGTACATTTTTTACAAATCATCGACCAGCAAAAAATTCCCGAGCATGCCATGTTTGTCACAATTGACGTGGAGTCCCTTTACAGCTCTATCCCCCATGAGAAGGGCGTAGCAGCCATAAAACACGTTTTACGCACAGCACAAGACCTGGACCCTACATATAGTGAATTCATTACTTCACTTTTGGAACACATTCTCAGCCATAATGTTTTCACCTTCAATGGCTCCCACTACCTCCAGGTGCAGGGGGTTGCGATGGGGACATGCTGTGCCCCATCGTATGCTAACCTGTACCTGGGGGAGTGGGAGGCCATGTTCCTAAGCGATGAGAGCTTGTCGATGTACACGGACCACATACTGTGCTGGTACCGGTACATCGACGACCTCTTCATCGTTTGGGACGGATCAACCAACCTCCTTAGGGAGTGTCTATTGAGGATGAACCGTAACGACTTCAACCTCAATTTTACTATGTCATTTGACAAACAATGCATTACGTTCCTTGATGTAGAGGTCTGTAGAGGTGAGAAGGGCAGTGTTACTAGCAAACTGTACAGGAAATCAACCGCAAGCAATGCCATACTGCATGCTTGCGGTATGGCATTGTTGTTGGAAAATTTGAGATCCAGATCTCAAATTTTGCGTGTCGAAAATTCTGCTGGAAAATGTCCGGTGGAGCCTACACACGGCTGGAATTAAAATTCAATTATTCCGCGCTTAGGAGGAGAAAAAGAACTGCAGTCCCCCCGACACAGAAATATCACCTAGTTGAAATTCAAAACAAGCAAGATTCTATAATGGGGGAATTGGCGCTGTTCAAACACATGTGCAATAGATATTAATCATTAAATATAAAAGTAGATAAAAAGTGATGAATAAATCTAATAAATAAATAAAGAGAAAAACCATGTATAATTGAAAGTATACCAAAAAGTTACACTGTATCATAAAGTGCAAAGTGCTAAAAAATGTGTGTGACCTAACATATATCAATAAGATATAATCCACAAAAAATCTTTAACAGTGATATAAAATGCCAAGCAACATATAGTAAAAAATCATCGAAAACCACTCTAAACCACTGTGATGAAGTGTCCAACAGTGTCCTAAAAAAACTCAATATAGTCTAAAGAAACTGTGATATATCAATCCAATGAAATAAAAAGGATCTTGATGTAGCAAGAGCTCCCCGTCTTCCACTGCACCCCGAATCGTGCCCTCACTCACCAGAGTGCCCAACCCCGGCAGGGGTAACAGGCGTGTAGGTTAGGATCCAGCAATGATGTTCCTTGGCGATAATCCTCAACCCGGGTGCCATCCTTCCCTTCTCCAATGCAGTGATGTCCTCTTGACAATCCCCTGCGTTAAGCATCCATATGTTATAGAAAAGAAGGGAGCCTCATAGTGTAAATCCAAAAAAAAGGTATATTTATTGTAAAAAACACTTTAAAAACGGGAGCTGACAGTGCTCCGCCGGCTGGCTCAAAGCTGAGAGCCATGATAGCAGCGTGGTGGCGGCGTGCGTTCCACTGCCTGCCTGCCCGAAACCGGAAGTCCAGAGTAAAAAACAACACACAGAGAGCGACGTATGCGTATCACATGGCCACGCCTTACGCGATTCATCATCAAGACGTCGTCTGAGGCGTGGCCATCTTGGTACACCATACGTCTATATATAGTACATAGAGGCGCCATGATCTCCAATCCAAAACCTTAGTATGCGATCACACCCACCAAGCGGCTGGAATTTCCGACAACAAGCACCCATCGAACATTTTCCGTCGGAAAATCTTATCGTGTGTACGGGGCAAAAGGGATACCAACAGGTGGCATTATGTCATATATGTTTATATGCAGTAAATTGTTGTAAAAAGATTTTTTTGTAATTTTTTTTTGTAAACAATTTTTTGTATTTTCTGTAAATCTTTTTGAGCTTTCCATATATATTCTCTTTTATGTGTGACTGTATACCTTTACATGGGTATACCTTTACATAATTTTGGTTATGGATTGTTCATAAGTTTTTTTTATTCTAATTTATGGATAGTCCATATACTAGTGACAGATGTATATAGAAGGTAGGAATCGTTTTTCTATAGTTTTTCTTATTGTTGTTTTTTTTATTTTTCCTTTTTGTCTAGTTTTGCTTACTTTCTATTTGTGCAGTGTTATTAATATATGTACTGTATGCACTGTATGTTTTCTTGGGTTTTTGTATGTTTTTCTGCAGAAACCTTTGAGAAGGGTTAATCAACATAATCAGGCACCTATTACATTCAGAGGATTATATACTATTTTAGTGTTATGTTCAGTGGTGCAGGTTAGATTATGATTAAGCAAACCTGATTTGTAAAACGCGTTAATCTTTGCTGTGTCTATGTCTGTATCAGTGTCATCTTGATGTGATTGTACTTGGAATAAAGCTACTATATTTTTCTCTACACATTCAAGTGCAGTCAACATGTTGTTCTATTGGCTACTATCCAGACCCCAGGGGAAGACGTCATCTGTGACGAAACGGCGTAGGGAGGAGCGGCGTGCTGACGTCACCACATACTGCGCTGAACCCGGAAGCTACGGGCAGCATACGAGAGCCGGCCGGCTCGTGTTTCTTGTTATCTACCGCTGAATATACATCTACCTAATTGTAAGTGCAACTTTTTTATACAAATAAATTCTTTTAAAACGGATTACACTATGGATGCTTTATATCTTTTCCTTATGAACGAATTTACATCATACAGGATGACATCTCTTATTTAAAGTGGGGGAAATCTCTCTGGCGCTGACAGCTACCACAACACCCGAGGCTGGGTAAAAGCCTAAGGCACGTTGGGTCTCTGTGAAAGGAGACCTAGGGAGCTGGTAAGCGGCAGTAGTATCTGTGGTGGAGGCACCTTTTGTTCAACATATCCTCACACTCAATACGTCCAGTGTTGGACCTGCATGTCACTATCCATGAAAAAAAAAATTAATCTATCCCCTGGGAGAGTGTCTACATCAGTGGACTTATTGTTTTTTTGAAATAATCTATTTTTTGTGATGGACTTATAAATAGAAGTTTTTTTTGGAATATTTTGATATATTTTTTTCACTTTCTTTGTGCACTGATCACGGGTGATATTGAACACTTTTTATACATAGGTGTATTGGCATGATTCACAAGACTCATGCAAGTGTGTTATATAGCGCAGCTTATTATTTTGAATGTTAGTTTTTAATGCGTGTGTCTTGCATTTATTAGTTGCAGCTAATTCACAAACATTGAATTCACAATAATACTCATCAATTTTTTATCTTTGGGATAGCGCAATAAGAGAACCTTTGGAATTTTCTACTTCCACTGGCAACAGTCTGCCCCCTCCAAAGTCTTAAGGACATTAAACTGGACCTTTATTAAGAAACTTTGGAGACCCCTGATCTAGAGGACTGTGCCACTGCCAGAAACCTTCCTGAAACTTGTTTTCTAGAATGCTGTGCGGTATCTTTGTCACAGAGCACTGGATATCCAGAATTTCATCAAATCCGTGTCTTTTTAAGGCATTTTTTTTTTAATTTGGAAAAGCCAAAAGTCACAGGGTGCTAAGTCAGGGGAATAAGTGGCTGGTCAAGTTTCGGAATGTATTTCTGGGCCAGGAACTCGAGAACGTTTAACGCATCATGTGCAGGAGCATTGTCATGATGAGGAATCAACTTTTCAGGATTTCCAAGTAACAATGTTGATTGGCCGATGAACAATGCTCTATGAACTCGAAGTGAACTTTCCCATTGTGATAAAAAAAAAGAACAAAAAACACACACCAGCATGGTTTTTACCTAAGAATGAGAGTGTGTTTTCTTTGGGTGAGGTTAATTCTTTGTTTTCCAGCTGCTGATCCTCCAGCTTCTTCCCCAGTCCTCTCCCCTTCTCTGTACTCAGCAGCTGGATGCTTTATTTATCTAGCTAACGCTACTGAGGAGTTACTCTGTATGTGGAGATCGGGTGCTACTCCTATGTTTCCAGCGGGTGTACGATCTAAAGTTACAGGCGGTTATGCTGCTGTAATGGCAGCCATCATCTCTGGTGAGTGTTCACCTCAATGGAATCTGGTGATGGACCTCTGAGCACAACCGGGACCCCTTATTACACTTTGATGTTTTTTGGACTACATTGATTTCCACCTGCACATTTGTTTGTGGACTAGGTTCTGCTATATTACTGAGTACATACCTCATTATTGATGGACACTTATTTGATTTGATCACCTTTTCTACACAAGATTGGGTACTATAATCTCTAATCTATATAATTAGATTCTCTATTATATAATTTGTTAACCATTGGAGCTACACCTTTTATCTTTGCACTTTATTCAAGTTCATGTGGTCACATGATCAGAAAGCTGATCAAAGTAATGCATCAGGAGTTTACCGATAACCGCCAGCTACCGTGCTGGGAGCGTGCAGGGAACAGGCTCTCAGCATTATAATTTGTTTTAACAGGGCCACATATATGTGGCCACTCTGCGGTAAGGCCCATATATGTGTGTGGCTGGGGTCAAGGGGTTAAACAGCAAGCAGTATCTGGCTAGCAAGGCAAAACATTGACGCACCAGGGAATAGTAGAGGGGGGACTAAATACCCTCCCAGCAGCCAGCATTAGTTAGAGCTTGATTACTGGGATCTGCTGGGAAACACCCACTGGTGGACACAAAAACTACAACCTGCCGCTCTGGGAATCACAGTGCCAACAGCAGGTGATTCAAGTCCTGACACTTGGTATTCCAGTGTATGATGTATGCACCACTACACCGGCAGCACAGGGCATTATGAAGATTATGTGCAATGGGGTCTGGGTGGGTGGGGGGCAGGATATTTGGAGGACATTTGGATGTTTGTAGGGGCATTTTGTACTAAAATACTGCAGTTGTGAAGCTATCCTATTGACTTTAATAGGCAAATTTGTCAGGAGGTGCCACCTGTTAAACTCTTCAAGCCGAGTTAAACTTGCCATAGCTGTGAAACAAAGCATCATGGCCGGGAGAAGTGTCCATCCTTCACTGGCTGCAATTGTAGTATTTAGCTGGGGGCGTTGGGGGGCAGTAAAACTGCAGCTCTATGACCTGTTTTTACCGCCCTCTGGCCGCTTGTGCGAAAAAGTCCTTAGTGCCTTTAAAAATGAAAATGCTATAAGAAAAAAGGAACTAAAAAGAGAATAAAGGAAAAAAGTACTCCTTTAATGAATTCTCCACAATGTATTTTAAGTTAAGCGTTGCCCCTCTAATTTATCTTTACATTTTCTCCCCTTGTTTGATGATGGCAGCGGCACGATGTTGTTAATTTAAAGAGAAACCGCGGAGGGAATTGAACACCTGCAGTACGGTTCCAGAATTCATTTATGAAGTCAAATTCCAGTATGATTCAGTGCACACTGCTATTAGCCAGCTGGGATGCCTAGCTTTGATTATTCCTTCCCTCGTTCCCTTCTATTAGACCAATCAGGTACGGGTAATTTTATAGTAATGGTGATTTATTAGAGCGTAATACAGTTATAGTAATCAAAAGAAGGTCAAACAATAAAAGACTAGCTGCAGAGTTTGTGTACTGCAAAACTCTTGGGGGCATATTTATGAAGTAGCAAATGATGGATTTGCAACACTTATCAAACACATTTGCCCTGTGCTTGCTCAGCGTGTTTTAACCCAAAAACATTCCCAAACTAAGCAACTCCGAGTAATAAAGTCTGGGTAAAGGCAAAACTTTTTTTAGTTTTACATACAGGTGCATCCAGAAAGTATTCACAACGCTTCACTTTTTCCACATTTTGTTATGTTACAGCCTTATTCCAAAATTGATTAAATTCATTATTTTCCTCAAAATTCTACAAACAATCCCCCATAATGACAACGTGAGAGAAGTTTGTTTGAAATCTTTGTAAATTTATTAAAATCAAAGAATGAAAAAAAATCCCATGTACATACAGTAAGTATTCACAGCCTTTGCTCAATACTTTTTTGAAGCACCTTTGGCACCAATTACAGCCTCAAGTCTTTTTCAGTATGATGCTACCAGCTTGGCACACCTATTTTTGGGCAGTTTCTCCTATTCTTCTTTGCAGGACCTCTCAAGCTCCATCAGGTTGGTTGGGGAGCGTCAGTGCACAGCCATTTTCAGATCTCTCCAGAGATGTCTAATCGGGTTCATGTCTGGGCTCTGGTTGGGCCACTCAAGGACCTTCACAGAGTTGTCCCGTAGCCACTCCTTTGTTATCTTGGCTGTGTGCTTAGGATCGTTGTCTTGTTGAAAGATGAACCTTTGTCCCAGCTAAGGTCCAGAGTGCTCTAGAGCAGGTTTTCATCAAGGATGTCTCTGTATATTGCTGCATTCATCTATCCCTTGATCCTGACTAGTCCCCCAGTTCCTGTCACTGAAAAACATCCGCACTGCTAGATACTGCCACCACCATGCTTCACTGTAGGGATGGTATTGGCCAGGTGATGAGCAGTGCCTGGTTTTCTCCAGACATGACAATTGCCATTCAGGCCAAAGAGTTCAATCTTTGTTTCATCAGACCAGAGAATTTTGTTTCTCGTGGTCTAAGAGTCCTTCAGGTGACTCTTGGCAAATGCCAGGTGGGTTGTAATTGGCCTTTTACTGAGGAGTGGCTTCAGTCTGGCCACTCTATCATACAGGCCTGATTGGTGGAGTGCTTTAGAGATGGTTGTTCTTATGGAAGGTTCTCTCCTCTCCACAGAGAAAAGCTGGAGCTCTGTCAGAGTGACCATCAGGTTCTTGGTCACCTCCCTGACTAAGGCCCTTCTCCCCGATTGCTCAGTTTGGCCAGGTGGCCCGCTCTAGGAAGAGTCCTGGTGGTTCCAAACGTCTTCCATTTACAGGTGATGGAGGCCACTGTGCTCATTGGGACCTTCAATGCTGCAGAATTTTTTTCTGTACCCTTCCCCAGATCTGTGCCTCGATAAAATCCTGTCTCCAAGGTCTACGGACAATTTATCACAGGTGGACTCCAATCTAGTTGTAGAATCATCTCAAGGATGATCAGTGGAAACAAGAGGCATCTGAGCTCAATTTTGAGTGTCATGGCAAAAGCTACTAATACTTATGTACATGGGATTTCTTCGTTTTTTTTATTTTTTATTTTTAATACAGTTGCAAAGATTTCAACCAAATTCCTTTTACGTTGTTATTTAGGGGATATTGTTTGTAGAATTTTGAGGAAAATAATGAGTTTAATCCATTTTGGAAAAAGGCTGTAACATAACAAAATGTGGAAAAAGTAAAGCTCTGTAAATAGTTTTCAGATGCACTATAGGGCAGGGAAAGCTTAAAATCCCTATAACATTACTTTTTGCTGTCCGGTGACATTTCCCTTCATTTCCTGTGTTGGAGACAAGAAGTAGATAAGATGTCCCCAAAAATGAAAGGAATTCCCTCCTTATACAGTTGTCACCAGGACATTAGTCCCCAGTGGAAGGTTTCACCTAGCCTCTTCAAAAGGGCTAAACAAAATTTAGGATCTTCCTTCACTTATTGTCTCATGAAAATTGTCACCAGGACTAATAAAGGGAGAAATCCCCAACAGCAAGGACATATTTAGAAAAGGGGTCTAATTCTTTCCTATTATATCAAAACTAAAAAAGATAATAAAAAGGGAAGATAAAAAAAGAAATAAATGTTGTGTTTACATGCACTTTAACATTAGTTTCCTGGGGAGACCCGCTTCGTTGTTTCAACTGATTCCATAACTGCCACAGATTTGGAGAACATTAAATGCACATTTGCCAGGAAATGGCAAAGATTTGTCTAAAGCCTTCACGTTGGATCCCTTGTCAACTGCTCACACATGGTTTCACATCGACTCATCTTTGTGAAAATGTTGTACATGAGCATTTGCTTGTGCTAGTCAATAAAAATGAAAAACAAAGAAAAACATCTTGAAGAAGCTAAGAAGGATGTCAGAAGTGACTCACCAATTACAAGCTGAAGGCACCTTAAAGAAACAGTGTCATCTTGTAGGCAGGTGCAGTCTACTTTCTCCACTGCCAGGTGGCGCTCAACCACAGCGGCATTGCAGAGGGAGAGGAAGTCAAGAGGACCATGGTTCCTCTATGGTTTCTGGGCAACTGGGGGAGCTATCCGAATGCTGGTGCCCCATGTCACTTGGGTAGCCATTTTGGGTTGGGCAGAGTCTATTTTAAAGTGTATGTAAACCCACCACTCACCCAGTATAAACCAATGGCACAGTATTAATGTATATATACATGCAAGCCTCCTGGATGTTTCCCTACCTTGCAAATGTCACCCCCTTCAGCAGTAGGAGCCCCAAAAAACTCTGGAATCGGTGGGTGGGTCTCTTTGCCGGAGCTCGGTGGGCGGAGTCGTGATGTCACAAGACTCCCCGCCCACCTCTACACACTCCTACTCTCCTATTCCTGGCATCGAGTCAAAACTCAGGAAAGGCACCACATGACTTCAGCATGCCCAATCATGCTGAGGTGTGGAGCAGCCAATCCTGGCAGAGCTGGAAAAGAAAGGAGGAGGGATGCAAAGCTGGAATCGTAACACACTCTCTGCTCTCACGCTGGTTCATGAGATAAAAAAAATCAGATGTCAGTCACAGCAGTGGGGGATGTGGTGACACAAACTTATCTGGGTGTTGTTTTTATTTTTATCTTACTAAAAAAAACAAGAGAATTGCTCATACCCCCTCTCTCTCATCCCCAATCCCCCCTCTCACTTTCACCCACCCCCCTCTCTCCCTCACCCCTTCTCTCTTTCATTCACCCCCTCTCTCCCTCTCTCTCTCACCCCTTCTCTCTTTCACTCACCCCCTCTCTCTGAAAGACACTGAGCAACCCTATCTCTTCCATCTCTCTCTCCCACACCCCTCTCTATCTCTCTCACCCCCTCTCTCACACCACACTCTCTCTTACCCCCTCTCTTTCACTCACCCCCTTCTTTCTCACCCCCCTCTCTCTCACCCCCCTCTCTCTCACTCCCCCCTCTCTCTCACCCACTTCTCTTTCTCACCACCCTAGCTCACCCTCTCTCTCTCTCTTTTTCTAACCCCCCACTTACACTGATCACACCCTCCAATCCCCCCCCCCCCCCGCCAATGCCACTGATACCAATCCACCCACACCACCACCACTGCCCACACCCCCCTAGCCCCAGCAACCAATGGGTAAGCGGTAATGATGTGCAGTAACCTCTAGCAACCAAAAACATCAGCAAGGAGAATTTATGTTCTGTAACCTCTAGCAACAACTAATCAGTGAGCAGTAATGTTCTGCTTTAACCTCTGGCAACCAATCACAATTACTGCCTGATCTGCTGCACTAAACTGATTTGGAGTTTAGCTGCTATTTACTGTATGTGTCAAAGCAGGTTAAGAGCAAAATTGCATTGTGGGGGGGGGGGCATAGAAAATGTTTGCCCAGGGTCCAATCAATATTAAAGACGGCCCTGTCCCTATCTCCACATGCATAGCCTAGATGGCAACACATGTGCATACCTCCCAACTTTTTGAGATGGGAATGAGGGACACCTATCAGCAAAAGTATGCAGGCATAGGACACACCCCTTGCCACGCCCCTTAAAGGAGAATTGTACAAAAAAAACAAGATTGATTAAACACACGAGTGCTTTTTTTTTTAGCACTACTATTCCTTTATATTGGCTTTTGGAATTTACAAATGCAGCAATTTAGAAATCAGATGAAAGGTTTAGCGCTGGAAAACACTTTTTGATAGATAAAAAGTGCATTTTATCTACATCTATATAGATCAGATCAAAATGAGGAGAAATGAGGGACAGTCCCTCGAAATCAGGGACAGTTGGGAGCTATGCATGTGCAACTCTATTCCTGAATATAGGTCAGCTAAATACATTACAGGTGTTTTTAAAACTGACCACAGTCTGAGAAAAAAAGCCTATCCTCGCATAGAAGGACCCTTTAACTGTGAGCAAGCAGTGGTCTCTCTAAAGAGGCCTGACACACCCCCTTGCTGGGTCAGAGCTCTAATTCTCCAATCAGCAAAGCTCATGCTCCCTGCTGATTGAATATCTTTAGCTCTGACTCAGCAAAGGACATGTTGGAACCTCTGCAGAGAAGCCACTGCTTCCATACAAAGAACAAGGGTTCTTTTCTGTCACATGTTGGCAGGAGACAGGGTTTTCTACTCAGGCTGTGGCTACTTTATAAACAAAATGAACAGTAGGGCTTTGGACACCTTGTTACGCCTGGAATGTATTTAGATGATTGGAACTGAAAATTCAGATGGGCTTTGTGGGTTTGTGGCTGCAGCAAATAATCCCAGCTAATAGGATTCGTGGAAGAAAATGTTTCCCTCTCCTGAAACAGTTTTAGATGCCAATGATTAACAGTTTCTCCTTTCCGCGTAGCCGCCCTGGAGAAGATACGTTTATGCCGCCGATAAATCTGTTTTATTGACGCTGCTTGTGATGAGAAATCACGCAATCTGTAATTCTGTGATTTAAAAAAGGCAATCAAGTCCCAATAAATATTTTACTTTCCATTTTTTCCGATCAGATTTTTACCCTTCTGTGTCCACAAATAATTGAGCATCGTGTGATGTCAGGACTGCCGGATA
Source organism: Lithobates septentrionalis (assembly GCA_037952835.1). Taxonomy (NCBI): domain Eukaryota; kingdom Metazoa; phylum Chordata; class Amphibia; order Anura; family Ranidae; genus Lithobates; species Lithobates septentrionalis. The sequence goes on from JBBDGP010002372.1 coordinate 567,041, forward strand.
AAGTTATTATTTATGGCCGAGCGCTTAGAGTATCTTACATGGCGGAACGACGGCCGAGAATTCGCGGCGTCGCTGTAGTTGAGGAAAACGGCTGGGATACTTGTGGTTAGCTGATGTATTTATTTCCAGAAACTTATTTTATAGGTTTAATGTTTGTTGCACTTCTGAATGTGTTATATGGTCTTGACGTTTTATCATGGAGATCAGATATATGGTAGATGAAGGCAGTGTGAGCCTTTTTTATGTTGTCTTTTATTAAAGTAAACATGTCAGCCATTTAAAACCCCTTAAAAGTCCTGCTAAGAGTAACACGTGTCTGCTGAAACTTTTATTAACCTGAAACCCTGTCCAGGTTTGAAGCCGAACTCTAGCCAAACTTTTTCTTGGTTTCAAAGAAAGCGATGAAGGTTTTCTTCTCTTGGTTTCATTGGGTTTGACTCTCAGGCATGTACAGAAATTGCAAACTTTGTGAACCCTATTGAAGTCTATGGGAAGCAAATCTTGAAAATTAATTCTCTGTATTTTCAGGGCTAATAAGCCACAGATTGTCAATTAAAGGACATGGAGAGCTGGGCACTGCCACAGGGGATATGTACCAATGCAAAAACAAAAAAATACCAGACCCCCAAAAAATACACTATATTGTCAAAAGGATTGGGACACCTGCCTTTACACGCACATGAACTATAATGGCATGACCCCATGCTTTTTGTTTCTCCTTTTGCTTAGGGTTCACCCTTACAATTAAAACCTAATCCTCATCAAGGATAAAGGTCGGGTATGTACACTATATTGTCAAAAGTATTAGGAGACCTGCTTTTACACACACATGAACTATAATGGCATCCCAGTCTTAGTCCGTAGGGTTCAATATTAAGTTGGCAAACCCTTTGCAGCTATAACAGCTTCAACTCTTCTGGGAAGGCCGTCGACAAGGTTTAGGAGTGTGTCTATGGGAATTTTTCACCATTCTTCCAGAAGATCATTTGTGACGTCAGACACTGATGTTGGATGAGAAGGCCTGGCTCGCAGTCTTCGCTCTAATTCATCCCAAAGGTGTTCTATCGGGTTGGGCTCAGGACTCTGTTCAGGCCAGTCAGGTTTCTTCACCCCAAACTCGCTTATCCATGTCTTTATGGACCTTGCTTTTGTGCACTGGTCCAAATCATTTGGTGGAGGGGGGATTATGGTGTGGGGTTGTTCTTCAGGGGTTGGGCTTGGCCCCTTAGTTCCAGTGAAGGGAACTCTTAAGGCATCAGCATACCAAGACATTTTTGACAATTTCATGCTCCCAACTTTGTGGGAACAGTTTGGGGATGGCCTCTTCCTTTTACAACACGACGGCGCACCAGTGCACAAAGCAAGGTCCGTAAAGACATGGATGAGCGAGTTTGGGGTGGAGGAACTTGACTGGCCTGCTCAGAGTCCTGACATCAACCTGATAGAAGACCTTTGGGATGAATTCGAGCAGAAACTGCAAGTCAGGCCCTCTCGTCTACATCAGTGCTTGACCACAAAAATGCACTTCTGGAAGAATGGTTAAACATTCCCATAGACACACTCCTAAACCTTGTGGACAGCTTTCCCAGAAGAGTTGAATCTGTTATAGCTGCCAATGGTGGAACAACTAAATATTGAACCCTACGGACTTATGCCCCGTACACACGGTCGGATTTTCCAACGGAAAATGTGTGATAGGACCTTGTTGTCGGAAATTCCGACCGTGTGTAGGCTCCATCACACATTTTCCATTGGATTTTCCGACACACAAAGTTTGAGAGCAGGCTATAAAATTTTCCGACAACAAAATCCGTTGTCGGAATTTCCGATCGTGTGTACACAAATCCGATGCACAAAGTGCCACGCATGCTCAGAATAAATAAAGAGATGAAAGCTATTGGCCACTGCCCCGTTTATAGTCCCGACATACGTGTTTTATGTCACCGCGTTCAGAATGATCGGATTTGATTCAGCAGGCAGGCAAACAAGTCATTTAATTTGCCCCCTTGGTGAACAGCCAGAGATTGTAGTGTACGCTGTGTCACCACAAACTCAGACCTGACCCTTTTAATAACCCCATTTCACTCATTTTTGTCATAAGGATAAATAGGTAAAGTAGAATTACAGCCTAACACTGACTATGTTTAATTCCCAGCTGTTGTTGCGCACTCCATCCTCTCCCCTGCAGGTGGCACCGACTGACACAGAGGATCATGTGACTGGACCAGAGAAGACTAAAAATAGGTAAGTATATGCATCCTTTAAGGGGAGGGGACATTTTTAAACATAGTGTTAGGAAGGAATTCCACTTTAGGGGAGGGGTACTATGCACCCCATACTCATTCACATGGGGGATGGGATCTGAGGGCCCTCTTGTTAAAGGGGGCTTCCAGATTCCGATAACCAGACCCCCCGATTCCAGACCCCCACAACCACAGCCCAGGGTTGTGGGGAAGAGGCCCTTGTTCCCATCAACATGGGTACAAGGTGCTTTGTTGAGGGCTTGTCCCCCCTTTCTTGACCTGCCAGACTGCATGCTTGGATAAGGGTCTGGTATGGATTTTGGGGGGGGGGGGGGACTCACGCCATTTAAAAAAACCAAATTTGATGTAGTGTTTCCCCTTAAATTCCATACCAGATGCTAAGGGCCTGGTATGTATTGGGGGGAGGGGGGGGCACACCATTTTTTTAATGATAAATTTGGCGTGAGGTTTCATTAATTCCAGAGCTCATTAAAGTCGCATTGGAAGTCGGATCCAAAGTCGGATGGCAAAGTCGGATCAGAAGTCGTGCGACTTTCGTGTCGCACCAGTGTGAACATGGCCTAAAGGCTGAATCACCCCAGGGAGGTCGCATCCACAACAGAAACCTGGCAACATTTCCATCCTGTCTCTATAATATACAAATGTACAAAAAAAAAAGTTTTGGCGTAACTGAGATCTTGCTTCCATAAGTCCAAGCTAGACTTCACCCACCCACTATCCAACGTACTGGACAGAGGAGAGGTTGGTGGGCACAAAATATTCACAAATTCAGCCTTTTGTGCAACAAAGATCAGTGGAGGAGTTTTCTCACTTATGCCCCGTACACACGGTCGGATTTTCCGATGGAAAATGTGTGATAGGACCTTGTTGTCGGAAATTCCGACCGTGTGTGGGCTCCATCACACATTTTCCATCGAAATTTCCGACACACAAAGTTTGAGAGCAGGCTATAAAACTTTCCGACAACAGAATTCGTTGTCGGAATTTCCGATCGTGTGTACACAAATCCGACACACAAAGTGCCACGCATGCTCAGAATAAATGAACAGATGAAAGCTATTGGCAACTGCCCCGTTTATAGTCCCGACGTACGTGTTTTACGTCACCGCATTCAGGACGATCGGATTTTACGACAACTTTGTGTGACCGTGTGTATGCAAGACAAGTTTGAGCCAACAACCGTCGGAAAAAATCCTAGGATTTTGTTGTCGGAATGTCCGATCAATGTCCGACCGTGTGTACGGGGTATAACAATAATAACAGAAGGTACTTCATGGTGTCCATTTGTAGACATGACTTTTCCAAGTGGAACAGAGGCGATCAAGATAGAAAGTGAGGAAAAATCTAAATGAACGAAAAAAATAGTAGAAAACATCCAGAAGAAAAAATGTAATGGGCCCCCCTGCAGGATTAAGTCATAATGTACTAATATGCACCACATACTAGCACATTATGACAGACTTACCTGTACACTGAGCCCTCCAGCGCAGTCCTGTCATGGTGCCCCAACACTGCCATTCTCACCTGGTCTTCCTTCCATGTTCGCAGGCTTCAGCTATATGAGTGGCCTGGGGGCCGCAATGACGTCACTTCTATGCGCATCACCGGCTGCTTGTTGTGTGAAAATCTCCTAAATAGTGCAAGTTTAGGAGATATTCACACTGTACCTACAGTACAGGTCCTGACAAAATATGAATAAAGCATATCCCTCTATAGTGTGTACTTGCCTCAATCCAGAGCACTAAGTGTCATTTCTGTCTGCTGCCTCCTTCCTCTGCTATCTGCATAAGTCACTTCTGACAAGTTTTCCTGACACCAAGAGATAAAAAGGTGACAGGGGAGGGAGCTCTGGCACACAGACTGTGATTGACAGCCTCAGCTCTTTTCCTGTGTGCTGTGTGAAGGGGGTGTGGCCCTTCCCTCCAATCAGCACTCACTGAGCTCTGAACCCCTACTTTCTGAAAAGTTTAGACAAGCTCTATAAATTTTGGACTGTAGAGAATAGAAGGCTTTAGATAAACAAGTACAACTTATATAGGAGGACTTGTTTCATCCCTATGTATTACCTTAGGCTAGTCTCTTCACTGGGTACATGGGAGGGTTTAAAACCACTTTAAGGGGTGTTGTGATGAGCAGATTAGTAAATGCATCTATTTTACTAAAGTAGATAAACGCACTGCTTCAATATGAACTTGGAACAGTTTAATGATCAGCTTTGGGCCTTTGCCACCTGCTGGTTGTTACTTAGCCTTGCAGTTTTCTGTGATGCACACCTGCCACAGTTAGGAGTACTTAATTAGAATGCTTGACATGCAGTCAGTTCCTGAACAACTGGTAGTGCTGCCAGATAATGCACTGTATTCAGATCTATCTGACATCCTTTGAAGGACTCTCTCCGTAATCAGGTGTTACATATAAATCCAAAAACAAGTTAAAACCACAGATATGACCTCAACAGGGATGGAACTGAAATGTCACTGGTAAGTGAACCCTTTAGCTAGCATGTCTTTAATTGGCACCTGGTATCTGAACCTCTGTACAGGTTTCAGGCTCCCTCTTAAAGGAAGCTCAGAAAATATTAATACAACAGTATGAAGACCACGGGGGCAATGAATATTACAAATTTGTCTTTTCAATATTTCCTGAAGTTGTGCTTTAATTCAGAACCATGATATCCTAACCTGATTGATATCATAGTATCTGTGATTAAGTTTTTAAGTTCGACTTTCATGCTACAGCTCCGGAAGTTATGATTTAATCATACCTTGGAAGTGCATCTTTTAAATATTTTATTTGTTTTACTCCCAATCAAGCCAAAGTGTACAGCACCGGTTTAGTCTTTGCATACTAATCGCCTCCTCCTCCCCACGCTGCTTTATTTCACCATGTAGGTTATAATTCATTAATGCCGGGACGAGCATCTACCTGTTACACATTCCTTTGAAGAAGTTGAAGGTGCTTTTAAAATTTGAGTTTGATAGGTGGACAAAAATACTTTTTAGAAAAAATAACTTAGATTCTTACTAGCTGATGTAAAACTCGCTGTAAGGTGCATAACTTCTTTAGGCCCCATTTACACCAAGCATCTCCTGAATGCACGATTTTGCACGCTTTGTCTCAATGGACATGCATAGGGCAGCTCATTCACTTAAAGTGTAATTCCAGTCCAAACCTAACTAAGCTAAAATCTACTCCCACCCCTATTCTACGTCTATTCTATCTACCCTGTAAAAGGAAAGATGCCTATGATTCCCTTTTCTGAAGTCGCGCCGGTCCAGTCACATGATCGGGTCCCAGCGCCGACTTCAGCATAGAGGAGGGACAGCAGACAATGGCTGCCTCATAGTAAGCCTATCGGTGACATCATCACCCCGGCTTTGCAGCCATTGTTGCTGCTCTCTCCTCTACATTGAAGCTGTCAGTGGCTGGACTGGAGCGACTTCAGAATAGGTAAGAATAGATGTCTTTCCTTGACGGGGTAGATGGAATAGGCTTAGGATGGTAATACAGGAGGCTGGAGTGCCATCTCTCTTGTTCTTTTTAGCTATTACATTAAATCATTCTCCAATCTGAAGCAGTGCCATCTTAATAGCATCATGGGCCCAGGGGAAAAGTAATGCACTGTGGCCCCTACTAGCCTAAATCAGGTGTCCCCATCAGTGCTCCCTTAAATCAGGTGCCCCCATCACAGTGCCCCCTTACATCAGGTGTCCCTGTCACAGTGTCTCCATACATCACATTTCCCCATCACAGTGATCCATACATCAGGTTCTCCCATCACAGTGTCCCCATCCATCAGTGTCACACTGTGGCCCCTACCAGCCTTCATCAGGTGTCCCCATCAGTGTCCCCTTACATAGGGTGTTCCCATCACAGTGCCCCCTTACATCAGGTGTCCCTATCACAGTGTCCCCCTTTCATCAGGTGCCTCCATCACAGTGTCCCCATACATCACATTTCCCCATCACAGTGCCCCATACACCAGGTCCTTCCATCATAGGGTCCCCATCACAGTGTCCCCATCCATCAGAGTTGCACTGTGACCTCTACCAGCCTACATCAGATGTTCCCATCAGTGTCCCCTTACATAGGGTGTCCCCGTCACAGTGCCCCTTACATCAGGTGTCCCCATCAGAGTGCCCCCTTACATCAGGTGTCCCCATTACAGTGCCCCCTTACATCAGGTGTCCCTATCATAGAGTCCCCATATATCATATTTCCCCATCACAGTGTCTCCATCCATCAGAGTTGCACTGTGGCCTCTACCAGCCTACATCGGGTGTTCCCATCAGTGTCCCTTACATAGGGTTTCCCCATCACAGTGCCCCCTTACATCAGGTGTCCCCATCACAGTGTCCCCCTTTCATCAGGTGCCTCCATCACAGTGTCCCCATACATCACATTTCCTCATCACAGTGCCCCATACACCAGGTCCTTCCATCATAGGGTCCCCATCACAGTGTCCCCATCCATCAGAGTGGCACTGTGACCTCTACCAGCCTACATCAGATGTTCCCATCAGTGTCCCCTTACATAGGGTGTCCCCGTCACAGTGACCCCTTACATCAGGTGTCCCCATCACAATGCCCCCATACATCACATTTCCCCATCACAGTGCCCCATACATCAAGTTCCCCTATCATAGTGTCCCCACTACCGTGTCCCTATCCATCACATTTCCCCATCACGGTGCCCCATACATCAGGTCCTCCCTTCATAGGGTCCCCATCACAGTGCCCCATACATCAGAGTTGCATTTTGGCCTCTACCAGCCTACATCAGATGTTCCTATCAGTGTCCCTTACATAGGGTGTCCCTAGCACAGTGCCCCCTTACATCAGGTGTCCCCATTACAGTGTCTCCAAACATCAGAGTCGCACTGTGGCCTCTACCAGCCTACATCGGGTGTTCCCATCAGTGTCCCCTTACATAGGGTTTCCCCATTACAGTTAGAGCTGCCACCTCATCCCTTTAAAACCAACCACATATTAATTACACAGGTTCTGTGGCTGATTAAGGTGGTAATTAAACTCACTTGGTGCCTTATTTGCAATAAATTAGCCTCAGAACCTGTGTAATTCATATGTGTTCAGGTTTAAAGGGATGAGGTGGCAACCCTAATCACAGTGCCCCCTTACATCAGGTGTCCCCATCACAGTGCCCCATACATCAGGTCCTCCCATCATAGGGTCTCCATCACAGTGTCCCAATCCATCAGAGTTGTACTGTGGCCTCTACCAGCCTACATAGGGTGTCCCCATCAGTGCCCCATTACATCAGGTGTCCCCATCACAGTGCCCCATACATCAGGTCCTCCCATCATAGGGTCTTCATCACAGTGTCCCCATCCATCAGAGTTGCACTGTGGCCTCTACCAGCCTACTTCAGATGTTCTCATCAGTGCACCCTTACATCAGGTGTCCCCATCACAGTGCCCCCTTACATCAGGTGTCCCCATTACAGTGTCCCCATACATCACATTTCCCCATCACAGTGCCCCATACATCAGAATTGCACTGTGGCCTCTAACAGCCTACATAGGGTGTCCCCTTCACAGTGCCCCCTTACATCAGGTGTCCCCATACATCACTTTTTCCCATCACAGTGCCCCATATATCAAGTTACATAGTTACATAGTAGGTGAGGTTGAAAAAAGACACAAGTCCATCAAGTCCAACCTATGTGTGTGATTATGTGTCAGTATTACATTACATATCCCTGTATATTGCGGTCATTCAGGTGATTATCTAATAGTTTCTTGAAGCTATCAATGCTCCCCGCTGAGACCACCGCCTGTGGAAGGGAATTCCACATCCTTGCCGCTCTTACAGTAAAGAACCCTCTACGTAGTTTAAGGTTAAACCTCTTTTCTTCTAATTGTAATGAGTGGCCACGAGTCTTATTAAACTCTCTTCTGCGAAAAAGTTTTATCCCTATTGTGGGGTCACCAGTACAGTATTTGTAAATTGAAATCATATCCCCTCTCAAGCGTCTCTTCTCCAGAGAGAATAAGTTCAGTGCTCGCAACCTTTCCTCATAACTAAGATCCTCCAGACCCTTTATTAGCTTTGTTGCCCTTCTTTGTACTCGCTCCATTTCCAGTACGTCCCTCCTGAGGACTGGTGCCCAGAACTGGACAGCATACTCCAGGTGCGGGCGGACCAGAGTCTTGTAGAGCGGGAGAATTATCATTTTATCTCTGCAGTTGATCCCCCTTTTAATGCATGCCAATATTCTGTTTGCTTTATTAGCAGCAGCTTGGCATTGCATGCCATTGCTGAGCCTATCATCTACTAGGACCCCCAAGTCCTTTTCCATCCTAGATTCCCCCAGAGGTTCTCCCCCCAGTGTATAGATTGCATTCATATTTTTGACACCCAAATGCATTATTTTACATTTTTCTACATTGAACCTCATTTGCCATGTAGTCGCCCACCCCATTAGTTTGTTCAGGTCTTTTTGCAAGATTTCCACATCCTGTGGAGAAGTTATTGCCCTGCTTAGCTTAGTATCGTCTGCAAATACAGAGATGGAACTGTTTATCCCATCCTCCTGGTCGTTTATGAACAAATTAAATAGGATTGGTCCCAGCACAGAACCCTGGGGGACCCCACTACCCACCCCTGACCATTCTGAGTACTCCCCATTTATCACCACCCTCTGAACACTCCCTTGTAGCCAGTTTTCAATCCATGTACTCACCCTATGGTCCATGCCAACGCACCTTATTTTGTACAGTAAACGTTTATGTGTCAAATGCTTTTGCAAAATCCAGATACACCACGTCTACGGGCCTTCCTTTATCTAGATGGCAACTCACCTCCTCATAGTAGGTTAATAGATTGGTTTGGCAAGAACGATTCTTCATGAATCCATGCTGATTACTGCTAATGATATCATTCTTTTTACTAAAATCTTGTATATAGTCCCTTATCATCCCCTCCAAGAGTTTACATACTATTGATGTTAGGCTAACTGGTCTGTAATTCCTAGGGATGTTTTTTGGGCCCTTTTTAAATATTGGTGCTACATTGGCTTTTCTCCAATCAGCTGGTACCATTCCAGTCAATAGACTGTCTGTAAAAATTAGGAACAACGGTCTGGCAATCACCTGACTGAGTTCCCTAAGTACCCTCGGATGCAAGCCATCTGGTCCCGGTGATTTATTAATGTTAAGTTTCTCAAGTCTAATTTTAATTCCGTCCTCTGTTAACCATGTAGGTGCTTCCTGTGTTGTGTCATGAGGATAAACACTGCAGTTTTGGTTACTGAAGCCCCCCGATTCACTCGTGAAGACTGAGGAGAAGAATAAATTCAATACCTCTGCCATCTCCCCATCCTTTGTAACCAGATGTCCTTCCTCATTCTTTATGGGGCCAATATGGTCTGTCCTCCCTTTTTTACTGTTTACATACTTAAAGAATTTCTTGGGATTTTTTTTGCTCTCCTCCGCTATGTGTCTTTCATGTTCTATCTTAGCCATCCTAATTGCACCCTTACATTTCTTATTGCATTCTTTATAAATTCTGAATGCTGTGGATGATCCCTCAACACAGTGCCCCATACATCAGGTTCCCCTATCATAGTGTCCCCATTACAGTGTCCCCATCACAGTGTCCCCATACATCACATTTCCCCATCACAGTGCCCCATACATCAAGTTCCCCTATCATAGTGTCCCCATTACAGTGTCCCCATCACAGTGTCCCCATACATCACATTTCCCCATCACAGTGCCCCATACATCAGGTTCCCCTATCATAGTGTCCCCATTACAGTGTCCCCATCCATCAGAGGTGTGCCCCCCGCTTCACCCTTGTACTCACAGATCACAAATGCTGTTCCCACTTGCAATGAAGGTAGCTCCTCCTCCTGTGCTGAGAATGAGTTCTCAGTCTCAGTGCCAGCTCTCTTCCGCCCCCTTACAGGATGAAGGAAAGAGCTGAATCCTCTCTCCAGCAGAAACCATACACAGTTTATATATCTATCTATATACAGTGCCATGAAAAAGTAAGATGGAACACCTTTGGGATGAATTAGAGCGGAGACTGTGAACCAGGCCTTCTCGTCCAACATCAGTGCCTGGCCCCACAAATGCGCTTCAGGAAGAATGGTCAAACATTCCCATAGACACACTCCTAAACCTTGTGTGCAGCCTTCCCAGAAGAGTTGAAGCTGTTATAGCTGCAAAGGGTGGGCCAACTCAATATTGAACCCTACGGACAAAGAATGGGATGCCATTAAAGTTCATGTGCGTGTAAAGGCAGGCGTCCCAATACTTTTGGTAATACAGTGTATAAATATGGCCACATACAGGCTCTTCTGCTCTTCCTCTAGTAATTCATGGGTGGAATCTGTATTCCCAGCTCTTTTGATATTTCTTGAATTATGCGGTTTCATTACTTACGGCTCGGTTGATGATACTCCCACAAGAATAAACAGCATCCGCCATCCAGTGCTGGCACCCCACCCTCCACCATATAATATCCCCTCATTTGTCAGTATATCACTAAGAGTACTCGGTAAGCGGGCCGTGACTTACGGGCTTGAAGTCAAACTCCAATCTGACTGGCGGTGCTTAAGTCAAACTCTCCTCTCTGAGTGAAATATGCTCGGACCCCGAGGATCCATTATTTCAAGTGCACAGCGGAAACTTCAATCGAGGAATTCACCGAAGGCCCATTCATTCTCACTTCCCTTCTTGTCCAATATATAATAAAAAATAGAAGAGGGCGTCGGGAGCAAATGGGATCGCTCTGGCAATTAATCATGTCATTAGAGGTGGATCAAGAATAGCGGGATTTTTATTTTAAGCTGAACTCTAGGCAGAAAGGAAAAAACAAACAACGGTTCATTGAAGTATGTAGTGATAAAAATAACTGTTAAGTGTTTTTCTAATTCAGTACCTGAATTTGATCTGGATTCAGCCTACTGCAGCCCTGGTACAGCAGAACTTGGATCGGGAGGGGGAGAAGCAGCACAAGGAGCTAGTAAGTTGTGCTGCAGTAAAACAAAAAAATGGGACTGCAAATGTGCAGCTGCATGTACGTTGTTGGACTTTCGGTGGTTACACCAGGATGATGCCTGCAGCTGATCAACCGACCAACCGGACCCCCCCCTTGCCCTGGGTGGTACTCACGCGGTCAAGCTCTGTGTTGGCGCAAATGCAGAGCACTGACCAAACAAACCACCGGACCCCCCCCCCTATTGTAGGTACTAGGGCTCTGTGTTGGTGCCAATGCAGAGCACTGAGAGATCGCTCTGATGACGGTGACCATCTCCTGGATCTCCCCATACATCCTCCCCCCTGCCCGGTCAAAACAGTCGTTTCTCCTCTCAGCCAATCCAGTCCCAGGACCCACTTGCTAATTGGCCAGGAGGAGAAGCAGGAAGACAATAGCGAATATTAATTCGTTATTGTCACACTATTTGGGTGGGCTCAGGGCGCAGAGCTCTACGTCCCAAGCCCACCCTTTTTTGAAGCCAATTAGAGCCTTAGGCCCCCGATGCTGTCATGTATGACGAAACTAGTAGGGCGGAGTCTATGTCCAACTATACCACGCCAGTTTGATCATGATCTGCAGATTTAAACGTAGGAACTTTTATCCATGTGTTGCACTCTATTGGAATTGTGGAAACTTTCAGCAATGTTTTTTCAATAAAACCACCACGGTTTTATACTATGTGGTGATTCTCTCTTTTCATTATATAATATCCATGAGAGAGATTGAAAAAAAACAGCACGGTTGCCCGCAACATTATCCTCTTTCATACCCAGTGGATGGATCCTTCATGATGTGTGAATCCATGGCAGACTAGACTCCCAAATGTGGAGTCCAGATATCCGGTAAGGGCACATCTTGTATTATCATGGTGAAAGGTGCACTTGGGTGTATGGTTGTTCATCATGCTTTGGACACGATTGCAAAAATTTCATCACATATACTTTTTATGGACACTTTCATGGACTGACCATTGTCATTTATATTTGTTTGCACTTCATTATCCTTACATAGCGCACCAATATAAAAGCAAAGGAGAAGGCCTTCAAAAAATACAAGGCTGAGGAATCATCATCAGCATTCAGACTTTACAAAGAATGCAACAAGAAATGTAAGGGTGCAATTAGGGTGGCTAAGATAGAACACGAAACCCCCAATAGCGGAGGAGAGCAAAAAAAATCCCCAAGAAATTCTTTAAGTATATAAACAGTAAAAAAGGGAGGACCGACCATATTGGCGCTATAAAGAATGAGGAAGGATGGGGAGATGGCGAGGGTATTGAATTTATTCTTCTCTGCAGTCTTCACAAACGAATTGGGTTTCAGTAACCAAAACTGCAGTGTTTATCCTCATGACACATCACAAGAAGCACCCTCATGGCTAACAGAGGACAGTATTAGAGATAGATTTGGAAAACTTAACATTAATAAATCACCAGGACCAGATGGCTTGCACCCAAGGGGCCTCAGGGAACTCAGTCAAGTAATTGCCAGACCATTGTTCCTAATTTTTACTGACAGCCTACTAACGGGAATGGAACCAGCCGACTGGAGAAAAGCCAATGTAGCACCAATATTTAAAAAAGGGCCAAAATACATCCCTTAGCATTACAGACCAGTTAGCCTAACATCAATAGTATGCAAGCTCTTGGAGGGGATGATAAGGGACTATATACAAGATTTTAGTAAAGAAAACGGGTATCATTAACAGTAATCAGCATGGATTCATGAAGAATCATTCTTGCCAATCCAATCTATTAACCTTTTATGAGGAGGTGAGCTGCCATCTAGATAAAGGAAGGCCCGTAGACATGGTGTATCTGGATTTTGCAAAAACATTTGGTACAGTTCCCCATAAACGTTTACTGTACAAAGTAAGGTCCGTTGGCATGGACCATAGGGTGAGTACATTAATTGAAAACTGGCTACAGGGGCGAGTTCAGAGGGTGGTGATAAATGTGGAGTACTTGTGGAATGGGCAGGGGTGGGTAGTGGGGTTCCCCAGGGTTCTGTGCTGGGACCAATCCTATTTAATTTGTTCATGAATGACTTGGAGGATGGGGTAAACAGTTCAATCTCTGTATTTGCAGACGATACTAAGCTAAGCAGGACAATAACTTCTCCGCAGGATGTGGAAACCTTGCAAGAAGATCTGAACAAATTAATGGGGTGGGCAACTACATGGCAAATGAGGTTCAATGCAGAAAAAGGTAAAATAATGCATTTGGGTGGCAAAAATATGAATGCAATCTATACACTGGAGGAGAACCTCTGGGGGAATCTAGGATGGAAAAGGACCTGGGGGTCCTAGCAGATGATAGGCTCAGCAATGGAATGCAATGCCAAGCTACTGCTAACAAAGCAAACAGAATATTGGCATGCATTAAAAAGGTGATTCATTCCAGAGGTAAAATGATAATTCTCACGCTCTACAAGACTCTGGTCCAGCAGCACCTGCAGTATGCAGTCCAGTTCTGGGCACCAGTCCTCAGGAAGGATATACTGGAAATGGTAGCGAGTACAAAGAAGGGCAACAAAGCTAATAAAGGGTCTGGAGGATCTTAGTTATGAAGAAAGGTTGCAAACACTGAACTTATTCTCTCTGGAGAAGAGACGCTTGAGAGGGGATATGATTTCAATTTATAAATACCGTACTGGTGACCTCACAATAGGGAGAAAACTTTTTCGTGAAAGGGAGTTTAACAAGACACGTGGCCACTCATTAAAATTAGAAGAAAAAAGATTTAACCTTGAACTACGTAGAGGGTTCTTTACTGTAGTGGCAAGCATGTGGAATTTCCTTCCACAGGCGGTGGTCTCAGCGGGGAGCATCGATAGTTTCAAGAAACTATTAGATAAGCACCTGAAAGACCACAACATACAGGGATATACAATGTAATACTGACATATAATCACACACATAGGTTGGACTTGATGGACTTGTGTCATTTTTTCAACCTCACCTTCTATATAACTATGTAATTGTTCGGTTTTTATGTTTTTACACAAATTGTTCTGTTGTGTGGTTGCCAGCTGCTTTTTTGGTCACTTATTATTACTCCCACCTGCGCAATATCAACATCCCATTTACTCAAATCATGTGCTACAAAAAAGAAAAAAACCCCATTGAAATCAATGTGTCCGGCGCCCTGCTTGTAGATTAGGGGCCGTGTGCATGGATTAGCGGGGGGGGGGGGGGGGGGGGGCGGCGCCCCTGTGACCCAAATGGAGGAGCACATCAGTGCCATTTTTTTAAAATCGAAAGCATTCAGAAAGAACGATCTTGGTGTTTTTGAATGCTTTTAAATGCAGAGGAGGAATTTGGGGTGTTATAGACGCCAGATCTCTCCTTAAAGAGGACCTGTTACTGTTACATGCCTATTGCTGTCACAAGGATGTTTACATTCCTTGCGACAGCAATAAAAGTGATTAAAAACAAGAAATAAATAGCAAATTATGTAAAGAATACAGCGCTGTCAGTAAGAATTAAGAGACATACAGAGCCTGATCTGTTGTCATTACACGTATTTGAGCTGCAGTTTAAACAATATGGGATACCCACATTAAACAAGATATTAACAAACTCCAAAAAACCGCGCTAAGTAGAGAAAAAAAATTACAAATCAATGTATGCACGCATGTTGTAAAAAGTCCATCAAAAGTAAATGAACAGGGGTTAATTAGCAGTCTATGCAAAAATTCACGGAAGTTGTATATCCTCTTCTTGAGTCAGGGTGACAACACACTCAAAACCACCGCAGAAACAAGTGCAGGGGATAGGAAAGTCCTCCACCTCTAAAACAGCTGCCTCTTACCAGCTCCCTTGATCTCTGGCAAGGAGATCAAACACGCTTTTCAGCTTATAACCCAGCTACAGTCTCTGGATACAATAGGTGAAAACCTCAGACAACCTCCCCGTGATTTCCTTGGATAAATCTCAACAGCAAGTCCATGGACCAATCATATATAAGAAAGAAAGGCTTCCATAGTGTAAAAACGTATAAAACTTTAATTGTTAAAAAAAAAGTAATGCACTTACATACATCCGGATTGATAAGGCGTCAATATAAAAACAAGCCGGCCAGCTCTATAAGCAAAAGCGCCCGTAACATCCGGGACTGCGTGTTGGTATATGGTGGCGTCAGCACGCCGCTCTCCCTACGCCGTTTCGTCAAACCTGACGTTGTCCCGGGGCACGGGAGGCGTGCTGATCACCACCACTTATATCATCATTCACCAGAGAAGAGACCGCCCAGTCCTGAGATCCGAGCCGTCCGTGATGCAAGTGCCGCCATATTGCAATGGGGCAGATGCCAGTATAGTATCTAAGAGGCATTCCAATGTTACTGGGTGATCCCCCTTACCTAAAACTGAATACTGAACTTGTATTTAATGAGTGGAGAGAGGGCAGGAATTACATATGCCACTCTTTCCCCTAAATTTAATAATTCGTGACGATACTATATAAATAGCATCAGCCGAACGAAGTGGCGGCATCTAGTGTTCAAATTCCGAATTGCACGGTTAATCCCCTTACATGTAATTTGCACAGTCTCCTTAATGAAAAAGGAATCTGAAGGCAAAAAATGTTGGCAAATATGATTGGATAAAAATTGAGATGCCCCACCACTGTAGAAAAAAAGAAAGAAAAAAAGAAAAACTACAAACAAAAGTTGTTAAAAATTATCTGTCAAATGAGTGCACTCCACCTCCATACGTCATCCAAAATCTGGCCACAAAAATACTGGGCACTCTTCTGGATGCCTAAAGAAGCCGAATGGGCACAAAATTGCCAAATCACCCAAAACTCATATTTTATAAATGTAATACAGTAAAGTATAGGGTACCAAAGAGCAAAAAATCAGAAAAAGGCCTCAATGTGTCCCCCCCACCCTCACGGTACTACAAGGAACTCAGGACTGGTTCAATTACAATTTGCCTAACTATTGTCGATAAAAGAATTAACATCTGTATCTATATTGAGACCATAGGGGGTATAACATCGTACTCTATGGATCCACCCCATCTCCATTTTTGATAGTTCCCTAACTAAAGATCCGCCTCTCCAATGTGCTTCATACTTATCTATTGCTAGAAAGATTGTGTTAGCCGGGTCTCGTTTATGGACCAAGTCATAATGTTTGGAAACGGAATGGAATTTGAAGCCTGTTTTGATGTTCGTTATGTGCTCCCCGAGACGGACCTGCATAGTGCGTTTAGTTCTGCCTATGTATTGGAAACCACATGGACACTGGAGCAGATACACTACCCCAGTGGAACTGCATGTAATGAATGGTTCTATTTTATGCTCCCTAGAGGTGCTAGTGGAAACAAATGATACTGTTTTCTTGTTTTTAATTAAATTAAGTTTGCACACTTGGCATCTCCGACATTGGTGATAGCCAGAGAGGCCTTGAAAGAAGGACAGTCTTTTACCAGGGGGGTCAACTACATTCGGGGCAATGATGTTCCTCAAAGAGGGGGCCCCTCTAAATATTATCTGAGGTTTATCGGGTAAAAAGGTTTTAATCAATCCATCATTGCCCAACAGGTGCCAATGTTTACTAATAATTTTTTTAATTCGGTAATGTTGGGTTGAGTAGGACGTAATGAAGGGAATGACAGGACTCTCTCTCTTTTTCTTAGGGGCCAAGTCTAAGAGTTCCGATCTGTCTCGTTTTCCCACTTCCTCTATGAGGATCTCCAATGGCTCTCTGTTATACCCCTTCTCTAAGAACCTCTTTTTCAGAATGTTTGCCTGAACTCTAAAATCCTCCACCTCTGAGCAGTTGCGTCTCATCCTAAGAAACTGGCTCATAGGTACCGACTTAAGCCAGCTATCCTTATGGCAACTGTCAAGGGGTATGAATGCGTTTCGATCCGTCTTTTTAAAGAAGGTGATCGTTTTGAAAGACTCTGATTCCCTCTGGATAGTCAAATCTAAAAAATTGATCCTCTCTTGACTGGCTTCATACACAAACTTTATCCCCCTTTCGTTATTGTTGATATGGGAGAAAAAATCATCTAACTCAGAAATAGATCCTTCCCAAAGGAGGAGGACGTCATCTATATACCTGGCCCAAAAGGCCAGGTGTGGACTACGGTCCTTATAGATGACGTCCTCCTCCCACTTAGCCATGAAAAGATTAGTCAAGCTAGGGGCGTACTTAGCGCCCATAGCAACCCCTCTTTGCTGGCGATAGTACTCCTGATTGTACCAAAAATAATTATGGTTCGCCGCAAAATCCAATAGCTCCATGATATAATCCTGCTGCTTGATTGGGATTTTGGAAAGTGCATTAAGAAAATGCTTAACGGCTGCAAATCCCAACTGATGTGGAATTATAGTGTATAATGAAGTTACATCCGCTGTAACCATCCATGTTCGACTATTGGGTTTTAGCTGGGATAATAAATGTATCACGTGCTTGGTGTCCTTTATGTAGGAAGGCATCTGCTGTACTAAGGGTTGCAAAAAAAAGTCTATGTACTTGCCCACCCGGGACGTGATCGAATCGATGCCACTGACTATAGGGCGTCCCGGGGGGCAAGTCAGACTTTTATGGATTTTAGGCAAACAATAAAGTATCGGCACCCGTGGGGCCTTGGGGACTAAGAAGACT
Source organism: Lithobates septentrionalis (assembly GCA_037952835.1). Classification (NCBI taxonomy): domain Eukaryota; kingdom Metazoa; phylum Chordata; class Amphibia; order Anura; family Ranidae; genus Lithobates; species Lithobates septentrionalis. The sequence continues at coordinate 584,929 of JBBDGP010002372.1, forward strand.
TTCTCTTTATCGTTGAGTATCCCTTCCTGATACCCCTTAGTCACTAATTTTTCTAAATCACTCTTATACTTGATCACTGGGTTACCCGGTAAGAGGGTGTACGTGTCTTGATCACCTACGATGTTCGACATTTCCTGTAAATAATCCTTCCTATCAAGGATTACTATCCCCCCACCTTTATCTGCAGGCCGGATAACAATTCCCCTATTATTACAAAGGGAATCCAATCCTTCCTTCAGTGTATTATTGATCTTATGTTTACCCACTCTCAGGGAGTCCAGATCCCGGAGGACCACATCCCTGAACACCCTTAGAGAAGGTGCCAGAGAGCCAGGGGGATTAAAAGTTGAAGCATTGGCCAGCCCAGTGTGTTGATACTCATGCTGGACCGATGGCCTTGCCCCATCGGAAATGCTGGCAAAATGCCTTTTGATGTTAATCCTCCTAACGTATTTGTGGACGTCCATATATGTTTGGAATTTATTTAATTTTTTCGGAGGAGCAAATTTTAGACCCTTATTTAGTAACACTAGTTCCGATTGAGACAGAACCTGGGTACTAAGATTAAAGATACCCTCCGCCGTTATACTTTTTTCTTTTTTGGATCTTGCTTTCCTCCCCCCTCTGGTTCCTCTTTGTTTTCTACAGGCCTTTTTAATCCCTGATTGGGTCTGGGAAAACCCCAAGGATGTGACTCTTGATTGGTACCATAGGCGCTAGTAGGGTGGTCCCTTACTGACCTGTAGTACCCCTGTTCGTAATCAGGGTGGTCACCTCTATCAAATTGGGCGGGACCTGCTCTATCCCTTAGAGGATAAAAGCGGTTACGGGTGTCTACCCCATAATCCACTTCATCCTCATCCCCCTCATTATCAAAATGCTGGGGATTCTCAGCATAATGGTACTGCCTGGAGGGTGTATCATATCCATATTCGTAACGCACTATGCAGGTCCGTCTCGGGGAGCACATAACGAACATCAAAACAGGCTTCAAATTCCATTCCGTTTCCAAACATTATGACTTGGTCCATAAACGAGACCCGGCTAACACAATCTTTCTAGCAATAGATAAGTATGAAGCACATTGGAGAGGCGGATCTTTAGTTAGGGAACTATCAAAAATGGAGATGGGGTGGATCCATAGAGTACGATGTTATACCCCCTATGGTCTCAATATAGATACAGATGTTAATTCTTTTATCGACAATAGTTAGGCAAATTGTAATTGAACCAGTCCTGAGTTCCTTGTAGTACCGTGAGGGTGGGGGGGACACATTGAGGCCTTTTTCTGATTTTTTGCTCTTTGGTACCCTATACTTTACTGTATTACATTTATAAAATATGAGTTTTGGGTGATTTGGCAATTTTGTGCCCATTCGGCTTCTTTAGGCATCCAGAAGAGTGCCCAGTATTTTTGTGGCCAGATTTTGGATGACGTATGGAGGTGGAGTGCACTCATTTGACAGATAATTTTTAACAACTTTTGTTTGTAGTTTTTCTTTTTTTCTTTCTTTTTTTCTACAGTGGTGGGGCATCTCAATTTTTATCCAATCATATTTGCCAACATTTTTTGCCTTCAGATTCCTTTTTCATTAAGGAGACTGTGCAAATTACATGTAAGGGGATTAACCGTGCAATTCGGAATTTGAACACTAGATGCCGCCACTTCGTTCGGCTGATGCTATTTATATAGTATCGTCACAAATTATTAAATTTAGGGGAAAGAGTGGCATATGTAATTCCTGCCCTCTCTCCACTCATTAAATACAAGTTCAGTATTCAGTTTTAGGTAAGGGGGATCACCCAGTAACATTGGAATGCCTCTTAGATACTATACTGGCATCTGCCCCATTGCAATATGGCGGCACTTGCATCACGGACGGCTCGGATCTCAGGACTGGGCGGTCTCTTCTCTGGTGAATGATGATATAAGTGGTGGTGATCAGCACGCCGCCCGTGCCCCTGGACGACGTCAGGTTTGACGAAACGGCGTAGGGAGAGCGGCGTGCTGACGCCACCATATACCAACACGCAGTCCCGGATGTTACGGGCGCTTTTGCTTATAGAGCTGGCCGGCTTGTTTTTATATTGACGCCTTATCAATCCGGATGTATGTAAGTGCATTACTTTTTTTTTAACAATTAAAGTTTTATACGTTTTTACACTATGGAAGCCTTTCTTTCTTATATATGATTGGTCCATGGACTTGCTGTTGAGATTTATCCAAGGAAATCACGGGGAGGTTGTCTGAGGTTTTCACCTATTGTATCCAGAGACTGTAGCTGGGTTATAAGCTGAAAAGCGTGTTTGATCTCCTTGCCAGAGATCAAGGGAGCTGGTAAGAGGCAGCTGTTTTAGAGGTGGAGGACTTTCCTATCCCCTGCACTTGTTTCTGCGGTGGTTTTGAGTGTGTTGTCACCCTGACTCAAGAAGAGGATATACAACTTCCGTGAATTTTTGCATAGACTGCTAATTAACCCCTGTTCATTTACTTTTGATGGACTTTTTACAACATGCGTGCATACATTGATTTGTAATTTTTTTTCTCTACTTAGCGCGGTTTTTTGGAGTTTGTTAATATCTTGTTTAATGTGGGTATCCCATATTGTTTAAACTGCAGCTCAAATACGTGTAATGACAACAGATCAGGCTCTGTATGTCTCTTAATTCTTACTGACAGCGCTGTATTCTTTACATAATTTGCTATTTGAACTGGAGATACAACCTATACAGCAGCAGTTAGACACACTCATTTGTGTATTACAGATGTGACGGACTCATTGTTTACGCATATGCTGGTTTTCTGTACCCACCTAGCCTTAGCAATATTTACATCAGATATTGCTGATACCATTTGATAAACATACAATGGATATCTTTGAGTACAGGGCGGCCAAAGTGGTTAATACAGATGGTGTATTTGAAGTATACAATGAAAGAGAGAATGACCTTGGTGGTCTCTTTATACGATTAAAAAATTTAACAATCTCGGAAATACATACACAGTGGGATGTGGCTTTCTTGGAGACATACATTAAGATTGGTATGGTCCCAAGAAGCCTCAGATGGGAAGTATGTCCCCAGAAAGGGGAATCGGAACTGGATGAATGGTTCCGTTACTTCAATGAGGCAGGAGTCAATTTCCTAAGGTTCCTGGTAGCCAGGAAAAAGAGCAAACTGACTAGACTGGACGGCGAGATTAAAACTCTCAAAGACAGTCTTTTGCCCTACAAAGAAGTGGAGGAATATAAAGAAAGAACCAGTAATTTATTAAAAACATTGGATAAGGAGGAAAAGGAACAGAAATTCAAAAAAAGAAAGAAATACAATAGGGATTATGGGGATTATCAAGCTAACAGTGTGTTTGCCTGGCAGAGGAAACTAGCCATGGAAGCAAGTGGAGGTCAAGAACCCACCATGGAGGTTACTGTGCAGGGAAGTGATGCTCCATCACAACCCCCTGCTCAGAGCCAACACCTTCCACCTAGGATTGTCTCTCAGAGAACCCCCAAAAAATCTAAACTCAATAACAAACAAACTAGAAAAGATAGACGAGTATCCTATCAATCACCCCAGAGAGCACCAGCCCCCAGTAGGGGAGGTCAACATGCACGTAAGGCTGGTGGTTACCAACAACACAATCCCAATACAAATCGGGAACGTAGACAAGTACAACCATATAGTCATAACCAATATCAAAATTATAGGCCAATTCCATATTCTGACAATGGTCGTAATCAACCAAGATATAACGAATATGGATATGATACACCCTCCAGGCAGTACCATTATGCTGAGAATCCCCAGCATTTTGATAATGAGGGGGATGAGGATGAAGTGGATTATGGGGTAGACACCCGTAACCGCTTTTATCCTCTAAGGGATAGAGCAGGTCCCGCCCAATTTGATAGAGGTGACCACCCTGATTACGAACAGGGGTACTACAGGTCAGTAAGGGACCACCCTACTAGCGCCTATGGTACCAATCAAGAGTCACATCCTTGGGGTTTTCCCAGACCCAATCAGGGATTAAAAAGGCCTGTAGAAAACAAAGAGGAACCAGAGGGGGGAGGAAAGCAAGATCCAAAAAAGAAAAAAGTATAACGGCGGAGGGTATCTTTAATCTTAGTACCCAGGTTCTGTCTCAATCGGAACTAGTGTTACTAAATAAGGGTCTAAAATTTGCTCCTCCGAAAAAATTAAATAAATTCCAAACATATATGGACGTCCACAAATACGTTAGGAGGATTAACATCAAAAGGCATTTTGCCAGCATTTCCGATGGGGCAAGGCCATCGGTCCAGCATGAGTATCAACACACTGGGCTGGCCAATGCTTCAACTTTTAATCCCCCTGGCTCTCTGGCACCTTCTCTAAGGGTGTTCAGGGATGTGGTCCTCCGGGATCTGGACTCCCTGAGAGTGGGTAAACATAAGATCAATAATACACTGAAGGAAGGATTGGATTCCCTTTGTAATAATAGGGGAATTGTTATCCGGCCTGCAGATAAAGGTGGGGGGATAGTAATCCTTGATAGGAAGGATTATTTACAGGAAATGTCGAACATCGTAGGTGATCAAGACACGTACACCCTCTTACCGGGTAACCCAGTGATCAAGTATAAGAGTGATTTAGAAAAATTAGTGACTAAGGGGTATCAGGAAGGGATACTCAACGATAAAGAGAAAGTCTTCTTAGTCCCCAAGGCCCCACGGGTGCCGATACTTTATTGTTTGCCTAAAATCCATAAAAGTCTGACTTGCCCCCCGGGACGCCCTATAGTCAGTGGCATCGATTCGATCACGTCCCGGGTGGGCAAGTACATAGACTTTTTTTTGCAACCCTTAGTACAGCAGATGCCTTCCTACATAAAGGACACCAAGCACGTGATACATTTATTATCCCAGCTAAAACCCAATAGTCGAACATGGATGGTTACAGCGGATGTAACTTCATTATACACTATAATTCCACATCAGTTGGGATTTGCAGCCGTTAAGCATTTTCTTAATGCACTTTCCAAAATCCCAATCAAGCAGCAGGATTATATCATGGAGCTATTGGATTTTGCGGCGAACCATAATTATTTTTGGTACAATCAGGAGTACTATCGCCAGCAAAGAGGGGTTGCTATGGGCGCTAAGTACGCCCCTAGCTTGGCTAATCTTTTCATGGCTAAGTGGGAGGAGGACGTCATCTATAAGGACCGTAGTCCACACCTGGCCTTTTGGGCCAGGTATATAGATGACGTCCTCCTCCTTTGGGAAGGATCTATTTCTGAGTTAGATGATTTTTTCTCCCATATCAACAATAACGAAAGGGGGATAAAGTTTGTGTATGAAGCCAGTCAAGAGAGGATCAATTTTTTAGATTTGACTATCCAGAGGGAATCAGAGTCTTTCAAAACGATCACCTTCTTTAAAAAGACGGATCGAAACGCATTCATACCCCTTGACAGTTGCCATAAGGATAGCTGGCTTAAGTCGGTACCTATGAGCCAGTTTCTTAGGATGAGACGCAACTGCTCAGAGGTGGAGGATTTTAGAGTTCAGGCAAACATTCTGAAAAAGAGGTTCTTAGAGAAGGGGTATAACAGAGAGCCATTGGAGATCCTCATAGAGGAAGTGGGAAAACGAGACAGATCGGAACTCTTAGACTTGGCCCCTAAGAAAAAGAGAGAGAGTCCTGTCATTCCCTTCATTACGTCCTACTCAACCCAACATTACCGAATTAAAAAAATTATTAGTAAACATTGGCACCTGTTGGGCAATGATGGATTGATTAAAACCTTTTTACCCGATAAACCTCAGATAATATTTAGAGGGGCCCCCTCTTTGAGGAACATCATTGCCCCGAATGTAGTTGACCCCCCTGGTAAAAGACTGTCCTTCTTTCAAGGCCTCTCTGGCTATCACCAATGTCGGAGATGCCAAGTGTGCAAACTTAATTTAATTAAAAACAAGAAAACAGTATCATTTGTTTCCACTAGCACCTCTAGGGAGCATAAAATAGAACCATTCATTACATGCAGTTCCACTGGGGTAGTGTATCTGCTCCAGTGTCCATGTGGTTTCCAATACATAGGCAGAACTAAACGCACTATGCAGGTCCGTCTCGGGGAGCACATAACGAACATCAAAACAGGCTTCAAATTCCATTCCGTTTCCAAACATTATGACTTGGTCCATAAACGAGACCCGGCTAACACAATCTTTCTAGCAATAGATAAGTATGAAGCACATTGGAGAGGCGGATCTTTAGTTAGGGAACTATCAAAAATGGAGATGGGGTGGATCCATAGAGTACGATGTTATACCCCCTATGGTCTCAATATAGATACAGATGTTAATTCTTTTATCGACAATAGTTAGGCAAATTGTAATTGAACCAGTCCTGAGTTCCTTGTAGTACCGTGAGGGTGGGGGGGACACATTGAGGCCTTTTTCTGATTTTTTGCTCTTTGGTACCCTATACTTTACTGTATTACATTTATAAAATATGAGTTTTGGGTGATTTGGCAATTTTGTGCCCATTCGGCTTCTTTAGGCATCCAGAAGAGTGCCCAGTATTTTTGTGGCCAGATTTTGGATGACGTATGGAGGTGGAGTGCACTCATTTGACAGATAATTTTTAACAACTTTTGTTTGTAGTTTTTCTTTTTTTCTTTCTTTTTTTCTACAGTGGTGGGGCATCTCAATTTTTATCCAATCATATTTGCCAACATTTTTTGCCTTCAGATTCCTTTTTCATTAAGGAGACTGTGCAAATTACATGTAAGGGGATTAACCGTGCAATTCGGAATTTGAACACTAGATGCCGCCACTTCGTTCGGCTGATGCTATTTATATAGTATCGTCACGAATTATTAAATTTAGGGGAAAGAGTGGCATATGTAATTCCTGCCCTCTCTCCACTCATTAAATACAAGTTCAGTATTCAGTTTTAGGTAAGGGGGATCACCCAGTAACATTGGAATGCCTCTTAGATACTATACTGGCATCTGCCCCATTGCAATATGGCGGCACTTGCATCACGGACGGCTCGGATCTCAGGACTGGGCGGTCTCTTCTCTGGTGAATGATGATATAAGTGGTGGTGATCAGCACGCCGCCCGTGCCCCTGGACGACGTCAGGTTTGACGAAACGGCGTAGGGAGAGCGGCGTGCTGACGCCACCATATACCAACACGCAGTCCCGGATGTTACGGGCGCTTTTGCTTATAGAGCTGGCCGGCTTGTTTTTATATTGACGCCTTATCAATCCGGATGTATGTAAGTGCATTACTTTTTTTTTAACAATTAAAGTTTTATACGTTTTTACACTATGGAAGCCTTTCTTTCTTATATATGATTGGTCCATGGACTTGCTGTTGAGATTTATCCAAGGAAATCACGGGGAGGTTGTCTGAGGTTTTCACCTATTGTATCCAGAGACTGTAGCTGGGTTATAAGCTGAAAAGCGTGTTTGATCTCCTTGCCAGAGATCAAGGGAGCTGGTAAGAGGCAGCTGTTTTAGAGGTGGAGGACTTTCCTATCCCCTGCACTTGTTTCTGCGGTGGTTTTGAGTGTGTTGTCACCCTGACTCAAGAAGAGGATATACAACTTCCGTGAATTTTTGCATAGACTGCTAATTAACCCCTGTTCATTTACTTTTGATGGACTTTTTACAACATGCGTGCATACATTGATTTGTAATTTTTTTTCTCTACTTAGCGCGTTTTTTTGGAGTTTGTTAAGAAATAAATAAAGCAACAGTGTAGCAAAAAAAATAAATAATAATAATAATAATAATAATAATAAAAAAGAAAAAAGTGGCCCTGTCCCCCTGTGCTTGCACACAAAGGCAAATGCACGCTTTGGTCCCGCACACAAACAGCAATTGCCCCACATATGTGAGGTATCACCGCAAATGTCAAATCATGGGCTGTAATTCCAACACCAGACTTCCTCTGTAATCTAAAGTTGTAACCTGTAAAGACTTTAAAATAATCGTCTATGGATAGTAAAATTTATGTACTTTGTCTAAGTTGCACAGGCATGCACAATTTTAAAGCTTGACATGTTTGGTATCTATTTACTCAGCGTAGCTTAATCTTTTATATTTCACAAACAAATTGGGTTATGTGTTGTGTTTTGTTTGTTAACATTCAAAAAAAAGTGTACTTTTCCCCCAAAAATTGCATTTGAAAAATCGCTGCGCAAATACCGCGTCACATAGAATATTACAAAACCCACCAATTTATTCTCTAGGGCTTCTGCTTTAATATACATATATATATATATATATATATATATATATATATATATATATATATATATATATATATATATATATATATATATATATATATATATATATATATATATAATGTTTGGTGGTTCTATGTAAATTATCTAGCAAAAATACTGGTTGTTACATGTGAACAAAAAGTACCAGAAAAGACCTGGACTGGAAGTAGTTAAACAGATCCACTTCAATAAAAACCTAGAAATTATATCTATAGGTAATATGTGAAAATACACTATATTGTCAAAGTATTGGGACGCCTGCCTTTACACGCACATGAACTTTAATGGCATCCCAGTCTTAGTCGGTAGGGTTCAATATTAAGTTGGCCCACCCTTTGCAGCTATAACAGCTTCAACTCTTCTAGGAACAGTTTAGCCTACTGAGTTTATGCTAAGGATTTAGCTTTAAAAGTTTGAAATGTTTATTTTAATATTTTTAGTTTTACAAAGTAATATCTAGTTTTGTCAGTTAACGCTGAACCTTTGACTCTTTTTCCACTCTTGCCACTAGAGGGAGTTTTTATGCTGGATGAGCTAGAGCTTATTATACTAATGCCGCGTACACACGAGTGGACTTTACTGCAGACTTTGCCCGGCGGACGGGATTTCGTCGGACAATTCGATCGTGTGTGGGCTCCAGCGGACTTTGTTTTCTCAAAAGTTGGACGGACTTAGATTTGAAACATGTTTCAAATCTATCCGTCAAACTCGAGTCCGGTCGAAAAGTCCACTCGTCTGTATGCTAGTCCGACGGACAAAAAGCCACGCTAGGGCAGCTATTGGCTACTGGCTATGAACTTCCGTGTTTTAGTCCGGTCGTATGTCATCACGTACGAATTCGACGGACTTTGGTTGATTGTGTGTAGGCAAGTCCGTTCATTCAGAAAGTCCGTCGTAAAGTCCATCGAAAAGTCCAGCGGGCAAAGTCTGCCGTAAAGTCCGCTCGTGTGTACGCGGCATTAGTATATGTGCAATACCACTTTCTGCCTCAACAGGGCCAATATGTGTATATGGAGCATTTGGTTCCCCTACCTACTACCTAAATGTTATGAAATCTTATGTGGTTTTACTACTATTTCGAGAGCGCAAATGTTCAGATTCACACCATCGCAATGTGGAAGGCATCATATGTAATTAACATTGGCTTTCCCTTGTCAAATTTGCGAGGCCCGGGGTTTCTAATATGGGGCTGGTCCATGCCCCGTATGTTACATCCACTTAATGGAGGGAGGGGAGGAACCTGCACGACTGCTCTCCACAAATAGACGTTGAGTGCACTAAGACGGCACCGCTTCAGAAGACGTTCATTACGAAACGCGCGTAGGGCTGGGTTACGAAAAAGAATGTTGGGACTTTATATGAGGCCATGACATACGTGCATTGGTCTCCATCCCTATTGTTTTTCTTCACATCTATTCCTCCTTACCACTGCTATAGCCCTTCTTTATACTAATACCTCTTCCCTATTTATTTATTGTTATAGAAGCCCCACGGGCTCACACCTATCACTACAATTGTTGAAGGGCGATCTATCTCAGATGTTGTCATCTTATTTCCATTCTCTTGGCCCCATTGCCGCCTGGTTAGCCATCACCTCAGCTCCCGGGGGGGTTGTCTTCTGCCTCCTAGTACCTCCGGTGTATCATCAATACCATTACTATTCATATTCTATACTATCTACTCATAGGTAAGACTACTAGGACCATAGGTACTATGTTCCCCTTCTTCCTATCCTTTGATCAATTACCATTGATGAAAGATTCTTTAATTTATTATAGATACCTCCAACGTATAGCTGCTCCTGATGAGGGGTAACAACCCACGAAACGCGTCGAGCATGTATTTTTGATGCTATGCCACAGCAATCATGTGTTTACTATGGGTTTAACTGTTTGAATCAATCCCATAACTATTAATGCAATTTTATATCTTTTACAATGTTTTTTCATATGTTGGGCATGTTGCTGGTTCGTTATCTAATATGTGCAATAATGTCTACTATATTACTTGGATTGTTATATGATGTATTGATCATGTCCTTCTTATTTTTTTACTGTACATGTTGGTTTATTATTATTAATGTGACCTGTATACAGTGCCCAATTATGACTAACAATAAACATTCTAATTATCTAATTCGTTGATTCATTCCACCCAAGTGATGTGTATCATATAAAGTCCCAAATTTCCCAATCCCCCCCCCCTCTTTTTATCTAGGGCTGGGTTACGTACACGGCGTCACTTCCGGGCCTGAGAGGAAATCGTTTTCCGACATTGCATACAGACCCTGGTTTTTTCTTGAATATTCACTTTTTTAGTTTTGAGATGACATCTTACCATGGATGGGAGATGGTTATGTTGTTTTAACTATATTTTTTAATAAACTTAAAACTTTTTGATACTACACTATTGGAGCCCTTATCTTTTCCACATGAGGAGGATTTGTGAGTTTTTATTGGTCACACCTGTGCAGGGATAGACACGTACACATACGATTTCTGTTAAGTTATCACACATATATTAATATATTACATTTTTCACTTAGTTTGGATGGAACCGTGAAGACTCCCTTGCCACATTTGCGCAGGGAGGGCCACGAATACACAGGATTTTATCTATATACTCCACCTGTAGCACTTAGCACTTTATAAAAGGTTTATAAAAGGTTTTTCACTTTATGTTATCCTGCAGACGGCTTTACATCCTTGAATAGGAATCCATTACATCCTCTAGCTTAAACCTAAGTAAGGTAAATAGAGTTTTTGTCAGAGAGATTGGCTTCATGCATATCTATCGAGCTCAGGTAGTGCCACCCACCCCATTTACTGACTCACTTTATATTCTGGACCCCCCTTTTTTTGGGGAGTTCCTTTTTTTGGGGATGCAGCAACCTAGCCACTATCCTAAGTGCAGGGTACTCTACATTTGTTACTTCTGGGAAGGCTGTCCACAAGGTCTAGGAGTGTGTCTATGGGAATGTTTGATTATTCTTCCAGAAAAGCATTTGTGAGGTCAGGCACTGAGGTCGGATGAGAAGGCCTGGCTCCCAGACTCCGCTCTAATTCATCCCAAAGGTGTTCTATCGGGTTGAGGTCAGGACTCTGTGCAGGTCAGTCAAGTTCCTCCACCCCAAACTCGCCCATCCATGTCTTTATGGACCTTGCTTTGTGCACTAGTCCACATCATTTAGTGGAGGGGGGATTATGATGTGGGGTTTTTTTCAGGGGTTGGCCTTGGCCCCTTAGTTCCAGTGAAGGGAACTCTTAAGGCGTCAGCATACCAAGACATTTTAGACAATTTCATGCTCCCAACTTTGTGGGGACAGTTTGGGGATGGCCCCTTCCTGTTCCAACATGACTGCCCACCAGTGCACAAAGCAAGGTCCATAAAGACATTAATGAGCGAGTTTGGGTTGGAGGAACTTGACTGGCCTGCACAGAGTCCTGACCTCAACCCGATAGAACACCTTTGGGATGAATTAGAGCGGAGACTGCGAGCCAGGCCTTCTCATCCAACATCATTGCCAGACCTCACAAATACGCTTCTGGAAGAATGGTCAAACATTCCCATAGACACACTCCTAAACAGCCATCCCAGAAGAGTTGAAGCTGTTATAGCTGCAAAGGGTGGGCCAACTCAATATTGAACCCTACGGACCAAGACTGGGATGCCATTAAAGTTCATGTGCGTGTAAAGGCAGGTGTCCCAATACTCTTGACAATATAGTGTATGATCAGAAAACTTACAGTGCAATCAATAATAAACAATATACAAATATATCTAGAATTCATATGGTGGGAAAAGTCCAATTACATCAAAAATCTAATTAAAGTGTCTTCTGTGCAAAAAACATGTACATGCAGTGCAATCCATAAATACAATAACATTTTTTGTAGTGGGAAAAAAGTCCAAATTCATCAAAATAAAAGTGTCTCTATGCAAAAATAAAAAATAAAACAATGAATCAGTGTCCATATTAGAATCCCCTCCATGCTTCTGCCACAGCGCCTCTCTATTGCCTTAGCACAATAATTACTTACCACCAATCCTTTCAGTCCATTATAAATCATAAACAGTCTCCAGACAAAATCATAAGGAACAACACCAATCGGTTCTCTGTATCTCCGACATATAATACAACCACTGATGTCCTCTTATTTACCGCCAGATCATCTCTAGCACATAAAGGGTAAAATCAGTGAACTCACCTTACACATCTGAGACCATATATATGAAAAAAATAATGTTGTAAATAATATATATATATATATATATATATATATAGAGAGAGAGAGAGAGAGAGAGAGAGAGAGATAGATATCTATATATAGATATATCTATATATATCTATATATAGATATATATATCTATATATATAGATATATATAGATATATATCTATATATATAGTGATTCAGTAGTGAGACAGAAGAGCATGGGGATATGGCGGTCGAGCAGATTTGCAGGAAGTACAGTGGTGGAAGGGATGAGAAGGGGGGTTTACTGTTGGGGACGATGAGAAGGGGGGTTCAGTGGTGGGACAGAAGAGCAAGGGGGTACAGAAGTGGGGCAGATGTGAAAGGAAGTGCATTGGTGGGACAGATGAGCAGGGGGTTTCAATGGTTGGGCAGAAGAGCAGGGTGTACAGAGGTGGGGCAGATGTACAGGAGGTTACAGTGGCGGGGAAGAGGAGAAAGGAGGTACATTGGTGGGACAGAGGAGTAGGGGGTACAGAGGTGGGGCATATGTGCAGAGGGGTGCAGAGGAGAAAGGAGGTACAGAGGTGGATCACATGAGCAGGGGGTTACAGTGGTGGGGCAGAAGAGCAGGGGGAACAGAGGTGGGACAGATGTGCAGGAGGTACAGTGGTGGGGCAGATAAGCAGATAAGTTTAGTGTTAGGACAGATGAGAAGATGGTTCAGCTGTGAGACAGAAGAGCTTGGGGGTACGGCAGTTGTGCAGATGTGCAGGGAGGTACAGTGGTGGGGCAAATGAGAAAGGGGGAACATTGGTGGGGCAGATAAGCAAGGGGTTACAGTGGCGGTGCAGAAAAACAGGGGGTACAGTGGTGGGGCAGATGTACAGGGGGTTACAGTGGTGGGACAGATGAGCAGGGGGGTACATTGGCGGGGCAGATGTGCAGGGTAGTACAGTGGTGGGGCAGATGTGCAGGGGGTTACAGTGGTGGGGCAGATGAGAAAGGGGGAACATTGGTGGGGCAGATAAGCAAGGGGTTACAGTGGCGGGACAGAAAAACAGGGGGGTACAGTGGTGGGGCAGATGTACAGGGGGTTACAGTGGTGGGACAGATGAGCAGGGGGGTACATTGGCGGGGCAGATGTGCAGGGTAGTACAGTGGTGGGGCAGATGTGCAGGGGGTTACAGTGGTGGGGCAGATGAGAAAGGGGGTACATTGGCGGGGCAGATGACAAAGGGGGTACACTGGCGGGGCAGATGAGCAGGGGGTTACAGTGGTGGGGCAGATGAGAAAGGGGGTACACTGGCGGGGCAGATGAGCAGGGGGTTACAGTGGTGGGGCAGATGAGAAAGGGGGTACATTGGAGGGGCGTATGAGCAGGGGGTTACAGTGGTGGGGCAGATGACAAAGGGGGTACATTAGTGGGCGTATGAGCAGAGGGTTACAGTGATGGGGCATGAGAAAGGGGGTACATTGGTATTTTAAGCATTTACTTTATAAAAAATCCTTTTCGTGGTTGAGAGTGAGAAGTTGACATTTTTTGTTATAAAATTGGCACGATCAATTTCTTCTAAAACATTTTTCGGCACACTGTGCTCAATAGGTTGCCTACCCTTGCTGTATGCTATCCAACATTTAGAAGAAACATTTGGCTTTAGATATATTTTAAAGACAGTCCTCATGGATTTGGTTCCATTGCACAACCCAATTTTCATTTAGTGAATACATTTCAGTTTTCAATGTAAAACTCAATGTGCTTGAGATACAAAAAGAAACAATGTTTCTTTTTACCTTAGTGTTTCAGCTAACGTTGTTGATAAACATTGCCCAGGTGTTTTTCTTTTACAAGCTCCTATTGACAGACTTCTTTAACACTTCAGCTGTCAACAGGGGAACCCCACTGACAGCTGAATGAGTCATACGTTGTTATGACGTCCTCGGCTTCCCGGCCGTCTAGGGGGCGCGCGCCGCCACGTCACTCGGGAGCCCATGCGCGTGCCCGGCGGCCGCGATGTCCGCCGTGTACCCGCGATTACTTGTCACAGAGCAGGGGTAAACACACAGATCCACGTTCTGTCAGGAGAGAGGAGAGCGATCGTGTGTTCCTTGTATATAGGGACACCCGATCTGTCTTCTCCCCCAGTCAGTCCCCTCCCCCCACAGTTGAATCACTCCCCCAGGTAACACATTTAAAGCCTTGATTGCCCCCTAGTGTTAACCCCTTCCCTGCCAGTGACATTTTCACAGTAATCAGTGCATATTTACAGCACTGATCTCTGTATAATTGTCAATGGTCCCAAAATAGTGTCAAAAGTGTTCGATGTGTCCACCGCAATATCACAGTCCTGACAAAAATCGCAGATCGACGCCATTACTAGTAAAAAAAAAATAATAATAAAAATGCCCTAAATCTATCCTCTATTTTGTAGGCACTATAATTCTTGCGCAAACCAATCAATATTCGCTTATTGCGTTTTTTTTTTTTTTATTTGCCAAAAATATGTAGAAGAATACATATCGGCCTAAACTGAGGAAAAAAATTGTTTTTATTTTTTAAAAATTGGGATATTTATTATATCAAAAAGTAAAAAATATTGTGTTTTTTTTCAAAATTGTCGCTCTTTTTTTGTTTATAGCGCAAAAAATAAAGACCGCAGAGGTGATCAAATACCACCAAAAGAATTTGTGGGGAAAATATTTGTGGGGAAAAAATGTTCAAAATTTCATATTGGTACAGTGTTGTATGACTGCGCAATTGTCATTCAAAATGTTACAGCGCTGAAAGCTGAAAATTGGTCTGGGCAGGAAGGGGGTGAAAATGCCCTGTACTAACGTGGTTAAAGACGTGGCGGCCCCGCTCCTTAACAACTCAAAATTGACGGCTTTTTTTTTTTTTTTTTTTTACATTTCAGCTGCCAGTGAGGGAATCCCGCTGACAGCTGAAAGAATCGAGCCTGAAAGTAAGTATTGGTTTCAGGTATCAGTGCATTTGCATGACTACCAATACTTGTGCAAATCCTTATTATTGGCACCGATCAGTGCAACCCTACTTATAAGAGCCCCCCCTGTTAACATTGTCTAACAATGCATTCCCTTTTTATCAATTACTTTTTTTAGAGTTTCATTATAGAGACGTTAACAGATAGTGGTTTTGGTGCACTAGTATAGAGTCGACTGATGCCCTTATGTATGAAGCGTTTGTGTATAGAATTCAGCAGGAAAAGTGCAAAGTCCCTCAAATTGAAACTGCAGGGTGAATTCTTACTGATCTCCAAACATTCTGTGTAGCACCTCTATGAGACTGAAGAATCTCTAGGTGTACAAATAAAAATAGCAGAGGGCGCAATTTGAGTGTAGCAAGTAAGGTACCTTTACCAGAACCTGCGTATCAATGCGAATCAGTGCGTATCACTGTGTACTCTACCGACCTCACCATCTGCTTTCTTTGTCCTGATTACACCAGCATCTGGATTTTACCAACAAAATCACTGCCAAACTGGGAATTTTGGGACAGGTGTCACACCTACCCCTAGAGTTGATGGTCAGGCACTATAGCTGGCTCCTTGTTCTTCACCTACCTGCTTGTTGACCGCATCACTTATGCCCTGTACACACGGTCGGATTTTCCGATGGAAAATGTTCGATCGGAGCTTGTTGTCAGAAATTCCGACCGTGTGTAGGCTCCATCGGACATTTTCCATCGGAATTTCCGTCACACAAAATTAGAGATCTGGATCTCAAATTTTCCGACAACAAAATCCGTTGTCGGAAATTCCGATCGTGTGTACACAATTCCGACGCACAAAGTGCCACGCATGCTCAGAATCAAGCAGAAGAGCTATTGAACTTCATTTTTCTCGGCTGGTCGTACGTGTTGTACATCACCGCGTTCTTGATGTTCGAAATTTCCGACAAGATTTGTGTGACCGTGTGTATGCAAGACAAGTTTGAGCCAACATCCGTCGGAAAAAAATCCTAGGATTTTGTTGTCGGAAATTCCTATCGTGTGTACAGGGCATTAGAGGGACAGCGGCAAGGAGGCTGTCCTGTGCTGGATCACGTACCTAGTATATGATAGACATGTGCGGTTCATTTCGTACGAATCGAAAATTCGTACAAATTTCCGAAAATTCGTACATTCGGAAGCATCCGAAATACAAATTTTTATGCTTCCGAATTGTATACGAAATTTCGTTGACGAATTTCGGATCCAAATTCCGTTACAACGGAAACGTGACTGGTGTTTTGTTGACCAATCGGAAGTTTTCTTCTGCTGCTGAGTGAGGGTTGGGAAAATGACCTTTTTTAATAGGGGAGTGGGAGACTGGTACTGGTAGTCGATGGGAGATTCAGAATCGGACAAAATAAGAATGTTCATTAATATTGTTTTATTATTGTCATAATGATTACGATTATTCGTTAAAAACCCAGGAAGTCAGCACAGCACAGGGATGGTGGGAGCCCCTCATAATGAGCACAGCACAGGGATGGTGGGAGCCCCTCATAATGAGCACAGCACAGGGATGGTGGGAGCCCCTCATAATGAGCACAGCAGGGGTACAAACCCAGGAAGTCATCACAGCACAGGGATGGTGGGAGCCCCCTCATAATGAGCACAGCAGGGGTATATCCCTAGGAGAAGGTCAGCACAGCACAGGGATGGTGGGAGCCCCTCATAATGAGCACAGCAGGGGTACAAACCCAGGAAGTCATCACAGCACAGGGATGGTGGGAGCCCCTCATAATGAGCACAGCAGGGGTACAAACCCAGGAAGTCATCACAGCACAGGGATGGTGGGAGCCCCCTCATAATGAGCACAGCAGGGGTATATCCCTAGGAGAAGGTCAGCACAGCACAGGGATGGTGGGAGCCCCTCATAATGAGCACAGCAGGGGTACAAACCCAGGAAGTCATCACAGCACAGGGATGGTGGGAGCCCCCTCATAATGAGCACAGCAGGGGTACATCCCTAGGAGAAGGTCAGCACAGCACAGGGATGGTGGGAGCCCCTCGTAATGAGCATAATGAGTCGACGACTGCCATATTGAGAAAGGTATTTTTTGCTTTTTAACCACCTCAATACCGGGCACTTTCACCCCCTTCCTGCCCAGGCCATTTTTCAGTTTTCAGCGCTGTCTCAATTTGAATGACAATTGCGCGGCCATGTTACACTGCACCCTAATGAAATTTTTATCATTTTTTCCCCATGAATAGAGCTTTCTTTTGGTGGTATTTGATCACCTCTGTGCTTTTTATTTATTGCGCTATAAACAAAAGAAGAGGGACAATTTTGAAAAAACACAATATTTTTTACTTTTTGCTATAATAAATATCCAATTTCTTTTTTTTTTTTAACAAAATTTTTCCTCAGTTTAGGCCAATATGTATTCTTCTACATATTTTTGGTAAAAAAAAATTGCGATAAGCGTATATTGATTGGTTTGCGCAAAATAGGGGATAGATTTATAGCATTTTTATTTAGTTATTTATTTATTTATTTTTTACTAGTAATGGCGGTGATCTGCGATTTTTATTGTGACTGCGATATTGCAGCGGACATATCGGACACTTTTGACACATTTTTGGGACCATTCACATTTATACAGCGATCAATGCTATAAAATTGCATTGATTACTGTGTAAATGTGACTGGCAGGGAAGGAGTTAACACTAGGGGGCGATTGAGGGGTTAATGTATGACCTAGGGAGGTGATTCTAACTGTGGGGGGAGGGGACTGACTGGGGGAGGTGACCGATCGGTGTCCTTATGTACAAGGGACATGCCATCGGTCTCCTCTCCTCTGACAGGACGTGGATCTGTGTTTACATGCAGTCCTGCTCTGTTACCCGGCAATCGCAGGTGCCCGGCGGACATCGCGGCTGCCGGGCACGCGCACCGGGTCCCGAGCGACGCAGCGGCTCGGGAGGGCGTTTCACGTCATATGACGTCCGTCCAGAACAAGAGAGGCCTCGTTCCGCCTTCATATGACGGTGGCTTAGTGGTTAAAGTCATCATAAGGAACGTTCGTAATTGTTACGAAAAGTTAACGAACCTAACAAAAATTTGTATTTCGTACAACGGAACGAAACAAAGCTAATTATTACTTTATAGAACATGCATCCCTCCTGTAAAGTCTGATTTCAGTTTTCAGCAGGTGTGTGGCCCTTCAACAAAAGAACTATTCCAAGCATTGCAAAATAATTGGTGGCTTTTAAAGTTATGTGCTGTATAAGTAGAACAGTTTTTGGCTTGGCTTTCACCTAAAAATTCTGACGCTAAAAGGTGCCTTCTATTGGCGGAATATTGGTTAGCGTTCTTTTGTCCTGCTTGTTGTTTTACTGGTAAGTGTCTTTATTGGGCTTTCTACATGATGAGGATTTTAGAACGTGAGAACAGAGCGGTGCTTTTCACACGAGTGACAATAAAATTCAATATGACGACTCGGATTACAGGCAAGTAATGGAGCAGAACTACAGCAGAGAGATAATGTATTTTCTCTGTGGCTGCCTCCATAGACAGCTGCTGGTAAAATGAGCCTGAAAAATTGCAAAATTGCTGAAAATAAACAGTAAACAAACTCCCGATTAGACTGCAAAACAACCAGCATAGTGACAATCACAATGTGTCAGAAAATCCATCATACAAGAAAGCACAACGGTAAATACAGAGCATAGGAAGTTGTACTGCTGATGGTACAATGGTTTCCTCTTACAGTATCTAATGTCAAAAAAATTGGAGGTATAATGGATCTGCTAGTGGGGGGGCCAACATCTCTCTATTCAATAAGAATATGGTTTTCCTCTTAGGGTGGGACTTTAAAGGCACAGATTGTGAGACAGTACTTAAAATTGAAAGTTTAATAGTAACAAAGATTATTCACATACAAGTATATAAAAAAGTTCAAATATTTAGAAAAGCGTCAAGCAACATAAATATAGTTTACATGTCATAGACCAGCCCTCAAATTTTGCACTCGCCTACTCGCATTTTGCGAGTGGAAAATGAGGGCTTGCACGCTGGGCTGCCTGGGAGTGGGGGGGGGGGGGGGGGGCAAGCACCACCGGCGGGCGGAGTTGATCGGGAGCCATTCTCCCAGTGATCGCCCCAGTGGAAGAGAGCATGGAGGAAGAGGAGAGCCACGGGGTCACCGAGCGGTATAGCACGCTGTTACAGCTTACATGAAATTGCCTCCGCTCTGCTCCGTGTCACACACAGCCCCGCCTCCTCCTAACCCCGCGCCTGTGATAGACAGAATGCGGCTCCAATGCTGGGATGTGTTCTGTCTATCACAGGCGCGGGGTCAGGAAAAGGTGGGGCTGTGTGTGGCGGCGAGCAAAACGGAGGCAATTTCATGTAAGCCTGAACAGCGTGCTATTTGAGCTCTGTGCTCCAGTGGCTCTCCTTTTCCTCTGCCCTGGTGAGGCTGCAATGTTGGGCACAGTGAGTCTGCAATGGGGGCACAGTGAGGCTGCCATTTTGGTCACAGTGAGGCTGCAATGGGGGCACAGTGAGGCTGCAAGGGGAACAGTGTGGCTGCAATGTTGGGCACAGTGTGGCTGCAATGTTGGGCACAGTGAGGCTGCAATGGGGGCACAGTGAGGCTGCAATGGGGGCACAGTGAGGCTGCAATGTTGGCACAGTGAGGCTGCAAGGGGCACAGTGAGGCTGCAAGGGGCACAGTGAGGCTGCAATGAGGGCACAGTGAGGCTACAAGGGGCACAGTGAGGCTGCAATGGGGGCACAGTGACGCTGCAATGTTGGGCACAGTGAGGCTGAAATGTTGGGCACAGTGAGGCTGAAATGTTGGGCACAGTGAGGCTGAAATGTTGGCACAGTGAGGCTGCAATGTTGGGCACAGTGAGGCTGCAATGTTGGGCACAGTGAGGCTGCAATGGGGGCACGGTGAGGCTGCAATGATGGGCATGGTGAGGCTGCAATGATGGGAACGGTGAGGCTGAAATGATGGGCACAGGTCAAAGTTGTTGTTAATATTTATTTTTGTAACCTAATTCTGCATAAAACATTTAAGTGTCATTTCATGGGTAAATTTATAAGGGCGTGATTAGGGGCAAAATTAGGGGCAGGGCAAGGTAGGGGCTGGGCAGGGCAACTGGTGGCGAGTAACCCTTGAGGCCTGGCTAGTAGCTCAGGACTTGAAATTTTGAGCCCTGTCATAGACACAGTTCGTGTGCACAATGAATATGATTGCAATCGCTATTCCTACGCGTTACGGAGTAGCTTTGACTCCTT
Source organism: Lithobates septentrionalis (assembly GCA_037952835.1). Taxonomy (NCBI): domain Eukaryota; kingdom Metazoa; phylum Chordata; class Amphibia; order Anura; family Ranidae; genus Lithobates; species Lithobates septentrionalis. The sequence goes on from JBBDGP010002372.1 coordinate 605,667, forward strand.
CTTCAGGGATAGTCCATTATGCAATAAAGTACAATTTTATAATCTAGAAAAAATAGAAATATATATTATACATCTTTCAAGCATAAAATGGCAATATAGCAGGGGGAAGGGCATCTCTAGTTGTTGGAGTACTCGCATACCTTTGACACTATGTAAGAGGCCAAAGAGCTGTGCTGAGATTGGCCAGGATGAATGTTAAAAGATAGAATGCAGAAAGGAAACAGCCAGGGAAAGTCTGATCGGTGCAGATGTGTGGCGGAAACCACATACATGCAAACCGGGACCCGAGGGCGTCACTGCAGATGGAAAACGGGATATTTGATAGATGTGCTCTCCCGTGACCCCCCACTTGTGCTTGCGCTCACCTCTGATCGTGTGACACAGTAATCAAACAGTGTCAAACACGCAATGGGGCCACTCCTGGGCTCACTCAGGATACAATGATGTATATTCAATCCTCACAGGCAAAGCCAAAATCATCATTCATAGAAGAGAAAAAGAGAACTCCATGGTGTGATATAGCAAGGAAATGTATTTAAATAAAAGAGATTCCTCCAGGAGGGTACTCACAATATGTGGGTGCTGCAGTGCACCAAACTATCCAGGTATAAAAAGTAAGCAGCGACTCGTATGGCGTGCGGTGTGGTGTGTAATGACCTCCTCCACTGCTGACAGCTCCGTCCTACCCCTCCCCGACGCGTATTCGGCACAGGGATCACGTGCCTTCCTCTGGGGGATATCCCCCAGAGGAAGGCACATGATCCCTGTGCCGAATACGCGTCGGGGAGGGGTAGGACGGAGCTGTCAGCAGTGGAGGAGGTCATTACACACCACACCGCACGCCATACGAGTCGCTGCTTACTTTCTATACCTGGATAGTTTGGTGCACTGCAGCACCCACATATTGTGAGTACCCTCCTGGAGGAATCTCTTTTATTTAAATACATTTCCTTGCTATATCACACCATGGAGTTCTCTTTTTCTCTTCTATGAATGATGATTTTGGCTTTGCCTGTGAGGGTTGAATATACATCATTGTATCCTGAGTGAGCCCAGGAGTGGCCCCATTGCGTGTTTGACATTGACACAGTTTGATTACTGTGTCACACGATCAGAGGTGAGCGCAAGCACAAGTGGGGGGTCACGGGAGAGCACATCTTGCTTGTTGTGATTTGGACACCGTTCAGGAGAAGCATGATGAACACTTATTTCATGGACACTGTTTATTCACACTTCTTCTCTTCAGTTTGAGTTTGCTGATTGCTAATTGTGTTGGACACTTGAATGTCACATGATAACACTTGGCATTTATGTTTTATCCATGCACGGTGCACTTTCAATAGTTTATACTAGGATTGCACATTTTTTTATATATGCACTTTGAGGTTTATTATAAAGGATTGCACATTATATATATATTTATATATGTATGGTTTTACTAGCATATTTATTGTGGTTTAATTTAAGTATTTATGCACATCATTTCTTTTAGTCCATATATATATTTTTTTCTCAGTATATATTTTTTAGCGCAGGCACAATTGGTTTTATATAATATACTACACGGAATGAAACGTGGTTAAGTGTTTGCTGCTTAAAAATTAGTGGTTTCACTCCTTAGAGGCATTGGTCCACTTGTGGCTCGCAAGAACCCCACATTTTTGTTGGGATATTTGATAGTATGCTGTATATCAAGTGTGAATTAAAGTGATTGTAAAGCTTAGTTTATTAAAACAAAAAATATATATATATATCATACTTACCTCCACTGTGCAGCTCATTTTGCACAGAGTGGCCCCGAACCTCGTCTTCTGGGGTCCCTCGGTGGCTCTCACGACTCCTCCCCACATCAGATAACCCCCCTAGGAGAAGCGCTCTCCCGGGGGGGTTACCTTGCGGGCGTGCTCCCGAGTCCATCACTCGGCGTCCATAGCCACCGAATGTATGACTCGGCCCCGCCCCCCAGACACCCGCGTCATTGGATTTGATTGACAGCAGCGGGAGCCAATGGCTGCGCTGCTACCAATCTATCCAATGAAGAGCCGGGACCCTGGGCAGAGGAAGAGGGCGTCCCCGTCGGATGAAGTTCCATGGCTCAGGTAAGTAAAACGGGGGGGGGGGGGGGGGCTGGGGGGGCGGTCACTGCCAGGTGTTTTTTCACCTTAATGCATAGGATGTGCAAATGCGACACCAAAGACGGGGTCCAATCAAATACAGCATTGCATATGACCAGCGCATAAATGTACCTTAGAGTATGCTGTGTTTTCTATATTATATGCTGAATGCGTAGTTGTCTTTCAAGCAGTTTGAAACCCAGTATATCTAGTCCGAGCCTGAAGAGTTCACAAGGTGAGATCTAAATAGAGAAGTTTTATTTTATGACACATTTGACGGGTCAAGAAAGGCTGCGATTCATCCAATCAAAATGAATGTATCTGATATAAACACATTTGCATTTTATAAAATTCAAGGACCACGCACCTGTGGTCCTATGAGCTTTAGGTTAGGTTCCTGAACAATACAGAGGTAGCGGTTGATGCCAGAGCCTATAGAGGTCCTATCATTTCTATGTCACTCTTTTTATAGGCAGCAGACTATGGCCATCTATTATATAGGGCCATTAATTGGACCAATAGATCTGCCCCCAGATCAATTGGATACTCACTCCAAGTGTGGAGATAGGAGTCTCTCCGTCTCTCCGTTAACGCCAGCCTGGTGTGTCCCCTAAGTGGGCAGCGCACGGCGTCACCCCATGCCCACATCCAAGATGGTGGCACTGGAGAAGTGACATCATGCGTCGCGCTCCCACTGACACGCGTGCGCTGTGACATCCGTCCACTAAGACGGCAGGAGGGAGGAGATGGGATACGGCAATGGGCTGTGCCTCACAGAGGAGGTGCAGCGCATTCACGATGCGCCTGCGTTGCTCCTCGATGCTGTTAGCACGGGGGGGGGGTGGGTGTGGATGGAGCAAGGAGGGAGGGGCAATCATGTTGCCATTCCGCACAGCCCTAATACCGCAAGAGATTGCCGAGCGGTTAGGGGATTGGTGGGCGAGCCAAGGCTCGATCCAACCGACCCATGAACCCGAAGGGCCCACGCGTGCCGGGCATGAATGAAGTAGGAACGCTAAACTGCCAACCGATCAAATGTGAAAAAAGAACAAGGGAGAAGAAAAAAGTGTAACTGGGGGGGGGGGGGCGCAGTATCTAATGTGAAAAGATCCATATTTGTCTTTCACATTCCTTCCTTTCCTCTCTCCCTTATTTCCTTTTTGTTTCCTTCCCATCCTTCATCCGATGCTAACATAGGGGAATATTTGTCTCATAATGGGATTTATTTAGAAGGGGGTGACCCCAAACAGAAGAAACACCACCTTTCCTTTATTTACCTTTCTTTTTCATTTTTGTTTTTCCTTTTCCCCTTTCCCTTTCCTTTCCTCTCCATTTCCCTTTCCCTTTCCTCTTCCTTTCCCTTTCCTATTCCTTTCCCATTCCCTTTCTTTTTCTCTCCCCTTCCCTATTTCTTTCCTTTCCCTTTCCTTTATTCTCTCTTTCTTTTTTATTCCCTTTCCTTTTCTCTCCCTGCTCCTTTCCTTTCCTCTCCCTTACCATTTACTATCCCTTTCTCTATCCCTTTCTTTTTCCCTTTCCTTTTCTGTCACTTGCCTTTGCTCTCCCTTTCCTTACCCTTTCCTTTTCTCTCTCTTTTCTCTTCCTTTCCCTTTCCCTTCCTCTTCCTTTCTTCTCCCTTTCCCTTTCCCTTCCTCTTCCTTTCTTCTCCCTTTCCCTTTCCTATATCTTTCCTTTTCTCTATCCCATGCTTTTCTGTCCCTTTCCTCTCCCCTTTCTCTTCCTTTCCCTTTACCTTCCTCCTCCTTTCTTACCCCTTTACCTTTCCTATCCCTATCCCTTCCCTTTTCTCTATCCCATGCTTTCTCTTCATTTTCCTTTCCTTTCCTTTACTTTCCCTTTTCACTCCTTTTCCCATTCCATTCTTTTCCTATATTCCTCTCCATCTCCATTTCCTCTTTCCTTTTCCTTTCCATTTCCTTTCCATTTCCTTTGCTCCCACATTCCCTTCCCTTTTTCTCTCTCTCTCCCTTTTCTCTTTTCTTTCCTCTTCTTTTTCCTTTCACTTTCCTCTTTCTTTGCCTTTCACTTTCCTTTCCTCTCCCTTTCCCTACACCTTTCTCTTTCCCTTTCCTTTCCACTTCCTTTCCCTATTCCTTTCCCTAGACGTGTGCAAATAGTTTTGTTTTGAATTCGTTTTTTGACGAAATTCGACAAAGTTGTTAATTCGGAAACAATCAAATTAAAGAAAACCGGTTTAACAATTTTTTCTGAAAATCCGAAAACTCGCAGAGTTCGGAAATTTGAACATTTGGAAATACGGACATTCAAACATTCAAAAAGTCTAAAGTCCGAAAAATTGAAAATTCGGAAATTCGAAAATCAGAAAATGCAAAAGAACGAAAAGCTGAAAATAAGAACGAAAATCTAAAAAAATCTTACTAAACCTCCACTGCTCTTACTTGCTTTCCAGGGTGTACTTACATTATCCTGGGCTCCATTAGGCCAACAGAGGGGCCTAGGATAATGTAAGTACACCCTGGAAAGCAAGTAGGAACAGGGGTAGGGGGTGGGGTTTAGTAAAACGCTTTAATTTATTCAGTCAGAAATGAACTATAAAGCTTCCCGGGCCCCCTGCTAAACTGATGGGGCTGGGCCTGATACAACAGGGTCGGTTGTACTGCCCTATCAGCAGCCCGGGTTGTATGACATTATAGTCTACGTTCAGTTCTATTGTTTTCTTTGCCCCTTATCATGCATGCTACATCCAGCGTCCATGCTAGGCCTAAGCCGTCACAACCCCTTCCAAAATATTTCATACTTCACGGTACTAATAAATATATTTCAGTGTGTTTCTCCAGCTCAGTCACATTTTGCAAAAAGCAATATCAAAATAATGTGTCAAAGTTACATTGCAGCCGGTGTATTTATTGGATGACCTTTTTGAAATCCATGCTTTAGGCGAAGTGAAAGAAAATCAATAATGGTGGGGGGGAAAAAAAAGTTGCTTTATAAGATCAGCGCTATCATATTAAACCTGTGATCTTTTATTCTTTAGCAGGAGCACATATCTCAGCTTGACAACTTGAGACAGTATGTTTTATGCTTAATCATTTGAACACAATTTTTAAGAAAAAAAAACACTAAAACACAAAAATAAAAATAAAGTCTTTCAAATATGACTCATTTACTTAGCAGGATAAGAATGCCAGTGTGTAGGGCAAGTCAAGATGAAAATCACCAACCTATAAATATATTGTCAGCTGAGCAAGTCTCGAAAATGAAAATTAACTGCTTGTTGTCCAAATCAATTTTTACATTTTTCACATGCATGTTAAAAACAGCTTTTTTTTTTCTTTTTTTTTTTCTTTTTTTGCTAGAAATGTACTTCAAACCCTCAAACATAATATATTTTCTGAAAGCAGAGGCCCTGGAGAATAAAATGGTGGCTGTTGCAATTTTTTAATGTTGCACAATATTTGTGCAGTCCTTTATCAAATGCAAATTTGCAGGAAAAAAATCTTACTTAAATGAATTTTAGTGCACACAATATAATACCAATTTTTTTCTAAAGTATAAAATGTGATGTTGGGACGAGTAAATAGATACCAAACATGTCAAGATTAAAAATTAAGCAGGCCTGTGAAATGGTGACACACTACCACACCTCTGATTGTTCATAAATGACATTTTAAAAGCCTTTAAAGGTCACTAGTTTAGAGTTAATCCTAAATTAGCGATTTAGTGTTATTGCTCTCACTCAAATGTTTGCAACAATATCTTACATTTGTGGTGCAATTGCCATTATGTATGCGTGCACATTTTCATTTGCATATGGGAGTGTGTGGGAGATGGGTGTATTTTTATTTATTTTATCTTTTTTTTTTATTTAAATGTATTTTTTACACTTTTTTTTATATTACTTTATTGCTATCATAAGGTCATGAACAAGTCCCCTTGTGATAGCTTTGGGCAGTGACAGGTACTCTTTATTATTATTATAATTATTATACAGGATTTTTATAGCACCGACAGTTTGCACGGCGCTTTACAATATAACATGTGACAGTATAATTACAACACACTTCAACACAGAAGGAATGGGAGGGCCCTGCTCATGGAGTTTACAGTTTAAAGGGCAGTGGAGGTGGTACAAAAGATAAAAGCTGCTGGAGACGATCTGATGGAGGTGACTCAAGTACAGTTTTCAAGGATCGCCGTAAGGTAGGACAGGGTAGTATTTAACTGGAAATCAAAAAATCAGCTGCGCTACTTAAAAAAATGAATATTAATGAGTGATGAAAGTCTATATGCATAAAAACAAGCCCAAGTAGTAACGTGAGATCCAATAGTCTCTTAATCGTGAATATTTTCACCAAAGAGTCGTGACCGATCAAAGAGACACCTCCACCTCCATAAAATGGCCTATTTATTTAACTGGACATACTGGGGTAAAGAGTTCCAGAGGATGGGAGAGGTTCTGGAGAAGTCCTGGAGGCGAGCATGAGAGGAGGCAACAAGGAAACTAGAGAGATGGAAGTCTTGGGAGGACCAATGAGGACTGTCTGCAGATGAGGTTGGTGATGTAGCTGGGGACAGTGTTGTGGGTGGCTTTGTATGTTGTGGTTAGTATTTTACATTTTATAAATTGGGCTAGTGGAAGCCAATGAAGGGTTTGGCAGAGAGGGTCATGGATCAGTTAGTAAGGTGTATAAGTCTTGCAGCAACATTCATAATAGACTGAAGGGGGGATAGCCCTATGTAAAGGTAGGCCAGTGAGGAGGGAGTGGCAGTAGTCAAGGCAGGAAATAACCAAGGAGTGAATACGTTTTTTTGTGGTGTCATTAGTCAGGAAAGAGTGAATTCTGGAAACGTTGTGGAGGTTAAGGCAGCAGAATTTAGCCAGTCATTGGAAGTGGGGCCCGGAGGAGATGTCTAGGATTACACCTAGCACTCTGGCATGTGCAGAGGAACCAATGGTTGTGCCTTTGATCTCAATGGTAAAGCCATGGGGTGGATGAAATATTACAAGCAAAGTTTTAGAAAGATTGAGATTGAGGAAGTGTGTGGCATCCATACCGATACGTCACTCAGTAAATGTGTGGTACGTGAGGAGACCGAGGGGGTGAGCTGGGGAGTAGAGAGATAGATCTGGGTTTTGTCAGTGTAGGGGTGGTACTGGAAGCCATGGGAGGTCATCAACTGGACCCTGGAAGAGGAGAAGAGAGGGAGGAGATGGTGTTGTATACTGTATGATGCTGAAAGTGCACATAAATAGGTAGAAGGAGAAAAAGGAAAGAGCAGAGTCGAGGAGGCCAAGGGAGTGTAGTTTACTGAGGAGGAGTGGGTGGTCAATTGTGTCAAAGGCAGTGGAAAGGTCTAAGAGCATGAGTAATGGACATTGGTTTTAGCAGTTAGTAGGTCATTAGTGAGTTCTAGTAGGGCAGTTTAAGTGGAATGTTGTGGGCAGAGGCCAGACTATAGAGGATCAAGAAGGTTCTTGTCAGTGAGGTAGCAACTCATACAGTTGTGGACAAGGCATTCAAGAAGCTTGGAGGCATAAAGGAGCAGAGAGATAGGTCGTACGTTATTCATACAGGTGGGGACCAGTGAGGGTTTTTAAGTATGGGGGTAACCAGTGCATGTTTGAGTTGGGGGGGGCAAAGGTGCCATTGGAGAGGGAGAGGTTGAAGATGTGCATTAGAGAGTTTAGGATAGAGCAGGAAGGGTGTCGTAGTAATTGTGAGGGGAAAGGGTCCAGGGGACAGGTGGTAAGGTGGGCCTCAGAAAGGTATTTTTCCTCTTCCTCAGTGGTAACAAGGTCGAAGGAGGAAAGTATTGAGTGTGGTGCTAGACCTAGTATGTTAAGTGGAGGGGAAAGTTGGGCACTGGTTAAATCATCACTAATTGTGTCAATCTTATTTTTGAAATGACTGGCAATGACTGCCCTTCTAACCGGTGTAAAAGTGATTGGCCAGCTGTAAAGCCACCCAGATCACTTACGCGACAACTGATCACTTGCAGAAAAAAAAGGTACTAGGATCATGGCTGCAGCTGCAGATCCTTGCATAACCCCTTGATGTCCAGGAAATTTATAAACAGGATGTAGGATGGCCAGTGGTTAAAATATCCAGCTTCAGGTAAATAAAAAGGAACATCATTTCACAAAAATTCCCTAAAAATAAGTATATAACTCTTCTTGGGTTTTTCTATACAGCTCAAACAACCTGCCATCTGAATAGCATGGTTGTAAAATGGGCTTGCTGCCTAGTTAAAGTTTACCTACAAAAATCCCCACAGCTTTAGTCACATCATGATGAGGTTCATTGGCAGTGATGTCCAGTCCTCTCTCTGTCTCTGAATTGACAGCCTGCAATGGGTAACAGCTTTAGACAGAACAGCAGTACAGATTGTCCAGCAGGGACACACCCCTCCGCCCTCCTCCTCCAGTTAAAAAAGTAATTTTATTACAGTTCATGTAACACAATGTGTGAATAGGGGAGAGTCTGATCCGTCACAGGATTCTCTCCCCAATTCACAGATAATGTTACAAGTTGTGTAATCGGTGAACAAAGTACTCTCCATGCAGGAGGGAGTGTATCCCCTTCAGATCATCTGTACTGCTGTTCTGCCTGAAGACTCAAAGCTGGTAAATATAACCGTTCAGGAAGAGGACAGGACATCCCTGTAGTGAAGATTTCTCCAGAATTCAGCTGCCCGCACAATATGGGACATCCTTCGATACAGGTAAGTGATGTAACTAAAGCTGTAGGGATTTAAATTACACTATGTTCCCAAAAGTATGGGGACACACCTCCAAATCATTGGATTCAGGGCCGATCCCAGACAGGGTGCACGGGGTGCAGTGCACCCGGGTGCCAGAGAGGTTGGGGCGCTGAAGCGCCAGAGTGCTCCCCTCCCTCCTCCTCCTCTCTGTGTCCAGAGGCAGCTCCCTCCGCAGGTCACAGCCGCCGCTGTAGTTTTCGAGGCTCAAGCGGCAGCCCGTCCCCCCTCCCTCCTCCTGTCAGAGAAGGAGAGCAGCGCCGGAGATCGGAGCGGCTGGTCTCTGTGTGTAGAGAGACCAGCCGCGCAGTAACATCGCTGGAGGGGGGGCGGTCCGTGCCTGACGTGATCTCCTCCTCCGTCTTTCCATCCCGCCCAAGCCTGACACGCTCTGTTCTCCACCCGGGCGGCGTGGCTGCACACTGTCCTCTCCTCTCCAGCTGCCGCTCGGGTATTTTTATGCACTCTAATGGAGGGGGGGTCTCTACTAATAGAGGGGGTCTGTCCTAAGGGGGTCTGTACTAATGGAGGGGGGTTTTCCTGGGGGGGTCTGTACTAATGGAGAGGGGGGGCGGTTTGTCCTGGGAGGGTCTGTACTAATGGAGGGGGGGGTTTCCTGGGGGGTCTGTACTAATGGAGGGGGGTTTGTCCTGGGGGGGTCTGTACTAATGGAGGGGGGCTTTGTCCTGGGGGGTCTGTACTAATGGAGGGGGGTCTGTCCTAAAGGGGTCTGTACTAATGGAGGGGGGGGTTGTCCTGGGGGGTCTGTACTAATGGAGGGTGGGCGGTTTGTCCTGGGGGGTCTGTACTAATGGAGGGGGTTTGTCCTGGGGGGTCTGTACTAATGGAGGGGGTTTGTCCTGGGGGGTCTGTACTAATGGAGGGGGGTTTGTACTGGGGGGTCTGTACTATTGGAGGGGGGACTTTGTCCTGAGGGGGTCTGTACTAATGGAGGGGGGCTTTGTCCTGGGGAATCTGTAGTAATGGAGGGGGGTCTGTCCTAAGGGGGTCTGTACTAATGGAGGGGGTTTGTCCTGGGGGGGTCTGTACTAATGGAGGAGGGGTTTGTCCTGCAGGGTCTGTACTAATGGAGGGGGGTTTGTCCTGGGGGGGTCTGTACTAATGGAGAGGGGGGGCGGTTTGTCCTGGGGGTCTGTACAAATGGAGGCGGTTTGTCCTGGGGGGGTCTGTACTAATGGAGAGGGGGCGGTTTGTCCTGGGGGTCTGTATTAATGGAGGGGGGGTTTGTCCTGGGGGGTCTGTACTAATTGAGGGTGGGCGGTTTGTCCTGGGGGTCTGTACTAATGGAGGGGAGGCTTTGTCCTGGGGGGTCTGTACTAATGGAGGGGGTTTGTCCTGGGGGGTCTGTACTAATGGAGGGGGGTTTGTCCTGGGGGGATCTGTACTAATGGAGGGGGTTTGTCCTGGTGGGGGTCTGTTCTAATAGAGGGGGGTGGTTTGTCCTGGGGGGTCTACACCCAGGAAAGTACACCCAGGACTCCAGAGGGAGAGGACAGTGCTGAGAGAACACCATCACAGAGAGAACCCCGCTGCCCTGTGCCACCAGAGGGAAAGCCACACAGCCTAGTGCCATCCCTGGCGGAGAAAGGAATGGAGTCATTGCAGGAATACAGATCTGGGTGCTACCCAGGGGAGTCGCCACGGGCAATTCAGAGTGAGCTGACTCCTGATCAGAGGAACCATTGCTGTTTCGCTGGGTCAGGTGAGAGGGCCGATTGGCCATTATCTACTAACGTCCATAGGAACTGCAGTCTCTGACCATCAGTCTCCTGTATTATATCTGCAGTCTCTGACCATCTCCTGTATCATGTCTGCAGTCTCTGACCATCTCTTGTATCATGACTGCAGTCTCTGACCAGCTTCTGTACAATGTCTGCAGTCTCTGACCGTCTCTTGTATCATCTCTGCAGTCTCTGAACAGCTTCTGTACAATGTATGCAGTCTCTGACTGTCTCTTGTATCATGTCTACAGTCTCTGACTGTCTCTTGTATCATGTCTGCAGTCTCTGACCATCTCCTGTACCATGTCTGCAGTCTCTGACTATCTCCTGTACCATGTCTGTAGTCTCTGAGCATCTCCTGTATTATGTCTGCAGTCTCTGACCATCTCCTGTATCACGTCTACAGTCTCTGACCGTCTCTTGTATCATGTCTACAGTCTTTGACCTTCTCCTGTATTATGTCTGCAGTCCCTGACCATCTCCTGTATTATGTCTGCAGTCTCTGACCATCTCCTGTATTATGTCTGCAGTCTCTGACCATCTCGTGTACTATGATTGCAGTCTCTGACCTTCTCTTGTATCATGTCTGCAGTCTCTGACCATCTCCTGTATTATGTCTGTAGTCTCTGACCATCTCTTGTACCATGTCTGCAGTCTTTGACCGTATTATGTCTAGGGGCTCTTTCTAACAGACAGCCCTCTGTGTGTGCATCAGAGAGACTCCCATCCAGGTCTCATTAGTGTACTCTCTTTCTGTATTTTCTTTATGGTTAAGAGATCATGAGAGGATCCCAAGGTAACGAAGACTTCTAAGGGGAGCATCTCTGTGTTTGAGTCGTTGCCATAGAAACATTTGTAAAGGGGAAGGGTTGGTAAGATGACCACGCCCATGTGGGAGCGCCAGAAATATTTCTGCACCCAGGCGTCTGTGACCCTAGGATCGGCCCTGATTGGATTCAGATGTTCCAATCACCTCCATGGCTACAGGTGTATAAAATCAAGCACCTAGGCATGCAGACTGCTTCTACTAACATTTGTGAAAGAATGAGTCACTCTCAGGAGCTCAGTGAATTTAGGTGTGGTACCCTGATAGGTTGCCACCTGTGCAATAAGTCCCTCCTTGAAATTTCCTTGCTACTAAATATTCCACGGTCAACTGTTAGTGGTATTATAACAAAGTGGCAGCAACTGGGAACAACAGCAACTCAGGCACAAAGTGGTAGGCCACGTAAAATGATAGAGAGGGGTCAGCGCATGCTGAAGCACACAGTGCGCAGAAGTCGCTAACGGTCTGCAGAGCCGATAGCTACAGACCTCCAAACTTCGTGTGGCCTTCAGATTAGCACAACAACAGTGTATAGAGAGCTTCATGGAATGGGTTTCCATGGCTGAGCAGCTACATCCAAGCCTTACTGTACATCACCAAGTGCAATGCAAAGCATAGGATGCAGTGGTGTAAAGTACACTGCCACTGGACTAGAGAAGTGGAAATGTGTTCTCTGGAGAGACGAATCATGCTTCTCTGTCTGGCAATCCAATGGATGTGTCTGTGTTTGCAGGCTGCCTGGAGAATGGTACTTGCCTGAGTGCATTGTGCCAAGTGTAAAATTTGGTGGAGGGGGAATTGTGGTGTGGGCTTGTTTTTTTTTTTTCAGGGGTTGGGCTTGGCTTCTTAGTTCCAGTGAAGGGAACTCTTAAGGTGTCAGAATACCAAGACATTTTGGACAATTTCATGCTCCCAACTTTGTGGGAAAAGTATGGGGATGGTCCCTTCCTGTTCCAAAATAACTGTGCACCAGTGCACAATGCAAGGTCCATAAAGACATGGATGAGCGAGCTTGGGGTGGAGGAACTTGACTGGCCTGCATAGAGTCCTGACCTCAACCCGATAGAATACCTTTGGGATGAATTACAGCGAAGACTGCGAGCCAGGCCTTCTTGTCCAACATCAGTGCCTGACCCCACAAATGTACTCCTGGAAGAATGGTCAAAACATTACCATAGACACACTCCTAAACCTTGTGGACGGCCTTCCCAGAAGAGTTGAAGCTGTTATAGCTGCAAATTGTGGGCCAACTCAATATTGAACCCTACGGACTAAGACTGGGATGCCATTAAAGTTCATGTGCGTGTAAAGGCAGGTGTCCCAATACTTTTGGTAATATAGTGTATGTATGGAGTTCCGCTTTAAGTTTCTATCTAATAGTCCATTGAAAAGGCGACATCACCCCTTTATAAAATGACTTTTATGCCGGCATTAAAATTTAAATATTTACACACAAGCTATTGTTGAGTGACTTGTTTTGACTATTCCAAATCAACACAAATTATTTTGAATTTGTCTAAAATAGTACTCAGCCGCCAACAGACAGCACTACTCAGCGGTTATAGAAAGCAAATTTCCATTACAGACTCATCATCTTAAAATCTCTGTAATGGAAGGAATGCTGATGTCCATTACAGCAGCCGCATAGGCCCTCCGTAATGCTTTAGATCAGGATTCAAAAGGCGGGCGGGCGCGTTGTATTAGCTGACACCGGACTAACCGTGTCAAATGTAAAACCAATTATTCTGAAGGGAGTAATCATATCTTTCGTAAACAGCGGGAAAAAAAAATTGTTGGTTTCCACGGGGATTAAATTGTAACAATGTATCGGTCCTTTATATTTTTAGCTATTACTAGTTATAAGCCTTGATTGGGCAGACAAGGTCACCTTAGTATCCAGGACTAAGTGTGTGTGAGAGTGGACAAGAGGTGTTAGAATCATGAAGTTTCTTTATATGTTCATTTTATATTATTGCCATCATCCAATATTATGGTGTAAATATACTATAGAAAAGAGAGGTAGTTAGTGCTGGAGAACAGACAGGCAGCTAGCAGCAAAAGGGTCAAATACCAAAACCTTCTGTTACAAATATTTAATCAGTGCAACCATCATGGCTCCTCCCCTGAGGACGATCCCTTACACGAAATGCATTGGTTGGAGCTTAAGTGCTGACGTCATCCTGCTGCCTCCAGTGATGTTACATAGTTACAATAGCAGCTTTTTTTGTTTTCTCCTATGATGCCACATTTACTGTTGCACCACGTTTGTTTTATGCTTTTTGTTGTTTGAGCTAGAGATGTGCAGAAAGGAGAAATTTATTTTGTTATGGTTTTATTCCTTAAGTAAATAATTTTGTTTCATCATAATGGTTATGTTACAGTGATACGTTAACGGAGTGGAGAGGAGAGAAGAGGAGAGCAGTAGACATGTTTCAGATGGATTCGTTACTAATTATGTGTTGTTGATTCATTTTGGAATTTGTTTAGTTTAGTTTAATTTTGTTTTGTTTATTAATTTTCGAACCCATTTCAAATTTTCAGAACGATTCAAATTTGGAAGGCCACCCGCCGCGTCCTTATCAACCGATGAGTTTTCAGCTGTCATCGAGCTACCCCACTGAGAGCTGAAATGTACACAACAGAATACCGGCAATAGAAAAGTCAGAACAAAAACAGCATGTGGTCCCCCACAAACCTTCGGGTCTGATATGGATACTAAGTGGAACCTCATGCCAAAATTTAAAAAAAAAACTGCGTGGGGTCCCCCCCCCCCAAAATCCATACCAGACCCTAATCCGAGCATGCAGCCCAGCAGGTCAGGAAAAGGGGGGGGGGGGTGAGTGAGCGCCCCTCTCCCTCCTGAACTATACCAGACCACATGCCCTCAACATGGGGGGGGGGGGGGTTGGGGCAGGGGGATTTGGAATTTGTTAGAAAACAAGTAAATGAAACGAATTTCAACAAAATTTGTTACTATTTCATTCGGGGATTTGGATAATCAAAAATGTGTTTGAATATACATTCGGACCGAAACGAATTGCACATGTCTAGAGAGCAGAGGAGATGAGAGAGGAGAGGAGAGAGGAGGGGAGAAGAGAGAGAAGAGAGGAGAGGAGAAAGGAGAGACTCGTGGCCACTCATTAAAATTAGAAGAAAAGAGGTTTAACTTCAAACTATGATAAAGTAAAGCAGTGCAGCGCTAAACCCAAAAGTCCAAAAACAGTCCCTTTTATAGTAGAAACAATTTGTAGATAGGAAAAAAGGATTCTCCTCTGTGATGATATAGGTGCTCAAGATATTCCATGCAGTGCTACATATCCGTGATACCACCACCGGCCAACCAAACCGCTCACCTCAGCAAATGGACCCCTGAGCTAACAGGTGGGTCAAAACAGCATTTACCACACTTGGTGGAGGGGGATGAAGACTTGTCTGGGAAGATGGTCCCACGGTAATGGAGATGGCACTCAAAATTGCAGGTCATATCACATGTAATAAAAATGAAAGTACATAGTGCACACTGCGTGGCTAAAACAAATGTCATTTATTAAAAATAAGGTACTCACAAGCACAGCACTATGCCCTAGTGCTGGGATACAGTTAAAATGTCATTAAAGGATAACGTGGGTTAGATGGTGGCTGCAGTGATGTCCAAAAGCTCCCGCAGTGGAGCTTTTGACAAAATGACAAAATGACAAAATTTATGACAAAATGTGGAACATTTCAAGGGGTATGAATACTTTTTCAAGGCACTGTATTGCCACATCCCCTTTACAGCCTGGACCTCTCTCTGAGTGATTTCCACCTGTTTGGACCACTAAAAGAGTTCTTCGGAGGTCAACATTTTAGCACTGATGACAAAGTGAAACAGGCTGTCCTAGTATGGTTCAGGCATAATGACAAATCTTTCTATGTCGAACCTTAAATACATTTATGTTTTTGGTTATAACATGACAAAATGTGGAAAATTTCAAGGGGTGTGAATACTTTTTCAAGGCACTGTATACACTATATTGCCAAAAGTATTTGGACACCTGCCTTTACACGCACATGAACTTTAATGGCATCCCAGTATTAGTCCGTAGGGTTCAATATTGAGATGACCCACCCTTTGCAGCTATAACAGCTTTCAACTCTTCTGGGAAGAATTTTGTGCACTCATCCAAATCATTTGGTGGAGGGGGGATTATGGTGGGGGGTTTGTTCTTCAGGGGCTGGGCTTGGCCCCTTAGTTCCAGTGAAGGGAACTTTTAAGGTGCCATCATACTAAGACATTTTTGGACAATTTCATGCTCCCAACTTTGTGGGAACAGTTTGGGGATGGCCCCTTCTTGTTCCAACATGACTGCGTACCAGTGCACAAAGTAAGGTCCATAAAGACATGGATGAGCGAGTTTGGGGTGGAGGAACTTGACTGGCCTGCACAGAGTCCTGACCTCAACTTGATAGAACACCATTGGGATGAATTAGAGCGGAGACTGCGAGCCAGGCCTTCTTGACCAACAAGTGTCTGATATCACAAATGCGCTTCTGGGAGAAAAGTCAAACATTCCCATAGACACACTCCTAAACCTTGTGGACAGCCTTCCCAGAAGAGTTGAAGCTGTTCTAGCTGCAAAGGGTGGGCCAACTCAATATTGAACCCTACGGACTAAAACTGGGATGCCATTAAAGTTCATGTGTGTGTAAAGGCAGGCGTCCCAATACTTTTGACCATATAGTGTATGATCAGAAACTTTTAATGCAATCAATAATAAACAATATACAAATATATGTGGAATTCATATGGTGGAAAAAGTCAAAATACATCAAAAAATCCAATTAAAGCGGGGGTCCACCTATCTATCGTTTTTTTTTTTGAGTTCATTCACAAACTTTTCTTCTCAGCATTACATACTCACATATTGTGTGTAATATGTCCGCCTGTGTCAGATTTCGTCGGAAAGAATAACTTATATTATTCACTGCAGGCGGTTTCCATCTTCATTGTGGGCATTTGAAGCCCACAAGCATTTATTTCCTGGATGTGGTGAATGCTGTGCTCCCAGCATACACCGCTCATTCCCGCACATGCTCAGTGGCATCCTGGGAAGCCTGAGACTAGCTCCCAGGAGACTGTGCGGAGTCTGGGAGAGGCTAGAAACACGCCTACTCCCACGGGAGGAGAACCAGGAAGTGCAAAGAAGAATAGAAAAATAAAAGGTAATTACAGCGATTTAAATTTTTTTAAACGGCATGTCAGCATCTAGGCAAGGAAGAGAATACATACAGATATTGTTCAAAATTTGGGTGGAACCCCGCTTTAAAGTGTCTTCTGTGCAAAAAACATGTACATGCAGTGCAATCCATAAATACAATGGCAATATAGAGTAGAACTTCTTTGCCTTAACTGTAAATGTTATTTATGTAGAAAACCATTTCGGCAGCCGCTTGGGGTCGTTTAGAATCGATAAAGAAAAATGTGAAAATCTAAGAAAATTCAAAATAATAAAGTGTCAGAAACCATGAATCAGACCGAGACAGAAGTATAGTTAATCACACTTGTTCAATAATAATAAAAAGGTAAACAGAGTAAGCGTAGTCAATACATAGCCAGAGTTCAGTAACCAGATCGGGTAGTCAGCCAATGCCAATGTCAGAGAGCCAGAGATCAATGTAGTAGTACAGCAAGCAGGATCAGGAGGCAGAAGGGACGTCAGCCGAGCAAGTCTTCAACAGGAACGCAGGAGAAAGTCTCTGAGATGTGACCAAAGGCGAAGGCAGAGATGAAGTGAGCTGGACGGCTTTAAGTAGGCAGGACTGATGAGCAGATCATCAACAGCTGAGTCACTGTGGAGAGATGGGAGCTGGCAATTAGCCGACAGCTGAGCGGCCGGCTCAGAGAAGGAAGGGCTGAGCCCAGCCCCGACATAAAGGAAATGAATTCCGAATACGAATTCCTGAAAACAAATTCAGCCAATCAACCAAATTTTATAAAACTAAATAAATAGAATTAACGAATCTAAACAAAATGAAACAAATTTTCGGCGTGCACATATCTAGCGTAAATGCTGTCACTACAGCTGACATGAGCCTTACATTGGTGCCAGTGAATGAGTTAAAGTGGAGTTTCACTCATTTTCGCTTTTAAATGGTAACTATATTTTTTTCTTAACACCTTTAATTCCTGATTTTCTGGAGCACTTCCAGCTCCAGCCACCTGACGCCATGTATCCCAGGAGTCCATGGGAGTCGCTTAATACTGAAATCTCGTGCTATTTCCTGACCGGGAATGACACGAATGGGAGGAGTTGCGGGGTGATATTGCTTTCCCTGGCTTTCACTACCTTCCGTGTTGACCAATGATTGACAGGTTGCTATAGCAACCTGGGTGGGGAACTTCTGCCGATGCTGCCATTGCTATGGCAATGTGTCAGGAGGAAGGAGCGCCGCGCTGTGCCATTACTGCGCAGGCGTGAAATCAGGAGGTGCATGCTGGGTAGCCAGCTGCACCGATTCCCGGAAATAGATAGAAGGGGGATTCAGATGCTAACAGTGGAGATGGACCCTGCCTGCCTCTGAGATCCAGGTATTTTTATTCAATTTAAACTTAAATTAATAGGACTACATTAACTGCTTGCCGCCCGCCCACCGTCAAATGATGGCGGGGTGGTGCAGCTCTTGTTCTGGGACGCCATCATGTGATGGTGTCCCAGAAGGGCAATCGCGGCTGCGCCGTGTTGCTAGGACACGGCGCGACCCCGATCTCTGTAAAGAGCCATGTCCGCGGCTCTTTAACCATGTGATCGGCTGTGTCCAATCACAGCCGGTCACATGTAAACATGGAGATGCCGGTAATTGGCTCTCCTTGCCTCACACTGACAGAGTGCGTGGCAAGGAGAGCCGAACAGTGGCATCTCCACGCAGGGGAACATCTAGGAATGTAATCAGGGCACTGATCATCAGTGCCCTGATTACAATATAGCAATACAGTGTCACCAATCAGTGCCCACCATTGCCCACCAATGCCAGTAATCAGTGTCCACCAGTGGAAGCAATCAGTGGCCACCACTGCCCACAATGCCACCAATCAGTGCCCATTAGCGATGCCAGTCAGTGCTGGCAATCAGTGCCGCCTATCAGTGCTGCCCATCAATGCCCATCACTGCTGTTGATCAATGCCCATCAGTGTCGCCCATCAGTGCCACCCATCAATGCCCATCAGTGCCCATTAGTACTGCCTATCCGTGCCGCCAATCAGTGCAGACCAGTGCTGCCTATCAGTGCCCAGCAGTGCCGCCTATTAGTGCCCATCAGTGCCACCTAACAGTGCTCATCAGTGCCACATACCCTGTTTCCCCGAAAATAAGACCTAGCGTGATTGTCGGTGATGGCTGCAATATAAGCCCTACCCCCCAAATAAGCCCTAGTTAAAGTCCTTGTAGGTCTTATTTTCAGGGTAGGGCTTATTTTCGGGGAAACAGGGTAGGGCTTATTTGGGGGGTAGGGCTTATATTGCAGCCATCACCGACAATCACGCTAGGTCTTATTTTCGGGGAAACAGGGTATCAGTGCCACCTGTCAGTGCCCATAAGTGCGGCATATTAGTGCCTCCTCATCAGTGCCGCTTCATCAGTGTCCATAAGTGCCACCTCATCAATTCCCACCAGTTCAGCCTATCAGTGCCCATTAGTGCCACCTCATCAGCGCACATCAGTGAAGGAAAAAAATTACTTTTACTTTTAGTTACATAATTTACTGACAGAAAAAAAGTAAAAAACATTTTTTTTCCAAAATTGGTCTTTTTTTTGTAAAAAAATAAAAAAAACCAGCAGTGATTGAATACCACCAAAAGAAAGCTCTATTTGTGTGAAGAAAATGATAAAAAAATTTGTTTGGGTACAGTGTAGCATGACCGCGCAATTGTCATTCAAAGTGAGACAGCGCTGAAAGCTGAAAAATGGCCTGGGCAGGAAGGGGGTGTAAGTGCCCGGTAGGCAAGTGGTTAATAACACTATCTAAAGATTGCATATACAGTGGACCAAATTAGAGTGGAGTATTAAAAAAAAATTCTAATTGGGGGACTGGAACTCCGCTTTAAGGCACGGAACCATTTTTTGTAAGTAAAAATACTTCAGCACAAGTTTCACTTGTGTAAAATATTTTGAACATCTAAAATTGTGTATAACTTCTAACGGTTTCGAATAATTCCCCCCCCTTTCAGTCTTCACAAATGTTTTTATTTTGAATCTGGATTTTATAGCGCAGCTCACCCCAAGTTATTACGTTTGTAAAAATATATATTAGTCCTCCACCAGGCCGAGCCTGAACATCTCCGGAATTGCATACAGAATTCCTTGCGATAGGAGATTGCATGTTGCAAAAAAATGTATTTTCATTAGGCTGTAACATGCAGAGCCTCCGACATAAAACAGTTTAACTTCGCGGGAAATGGCTGTCCTGAAATAAACAGAGATATGTGACCTCGTGTTTTTACAGCCAGCGAGAGACATTTTCCAAACTTCCATCTAAATATTGATAATGCCGAATCCCTCGGGAGGGTTTAAATCTGTACACTTCATTTAGGTTATGGAGTTCCTGAATGTTCTTGTAAAGCTAAATATATAAGAAAATCTACTGAGTATGAATGCCTAGAAGGACAGGACCATAAAAAAATTAATGTGGCCTTAGGGGGCTGCCAACGGGTCACTATCTTCTGCTTTTGATTCCCTCAAAGCAGATACCATCTCTTAAGCTGGATATACACAACCAAATACAAAACAATTAAAATGCATTAAAAAAAGGTGATTTCATTTAACCATATGGAGATGAAATTTAAATTACCGTATATACTCAAGTATAAGTCGACCCGGATATAAGCCGAGGCACCCAATTTTACCACAAAAAAAGGGAAAACTTATTGACTCGAGTATAAGTCTAGGGTAAGAATGCAGCAGCTACTGTAAGTGGAAAAGAGGGTCAACAATGCCCATCTGCAACCTCACTGTGCCCATTTGCAGCCTCACTGTGCCCATTTTCAACCTCCCTGTGCCCATTTTCAGCCTCACTGTGCCCATTGCATACCTCACTATGCCCATTGCATGCCTCACTGTGCCCATTGCATGCCTCACTGTGCCCATTGCATGCCTTACTATCCCCAATCCAAGCCATACTGTGCCCATTGCAACCTTCACTATGCCCATTGCAAGCCATACTGTGCCCAATTGCATGCCTCACTATGCCCATTGCAAGTCATACTGTGCCCATTGCAAGCCTCACTATGCCTATTGCAAGCCATACTGTGCCCATTGCAAGCCTCACTGTGCCCATGTACCTTACCCGCCGTGTCAATATTGATGCGGAGGGAAGGAAAGCCATACTACGCCATACATTGTCCCCTCCTATTCCCAGCAGGGCTGTGTGTATATGAAGTCTGCGTGTCCATGCCGTCCCGCCTCCTCCTCATCCGTCCGTGACGAGGAGGAGGTGGAGCTTTGTTACAGTGTCTGTGTGTATAGGAAGTCTGCGCAGTCCACGCCGTCCCTCCTCACGGACAGACGAGGAGGCGGAGCTTTGTTATAGTGGACGGTGCAAACTTCCTATACACACAGCCACTGTAACAAAGCCCCGACTCCTCCTCGTCATGGATGGACGAGGAGGAGGTGGGACGGCGTGGACAGCGCAAACTTCATATACACACAGCCCTGCTGTGAATAGTAGGGGACAATGTACAGCGTAATATGGCTTTCCTCCCCCCCGCATCAATACTGACATGGCGGCAGATAACCTGACTTATATAAGCCGAGGGGGGCATTTTCAGCACAAAAAAAGTGCTGAAAAAACTCGGCTTATACTTGAGTATATATGGTACATAGTGGAAAAAAATCTACCATCTGTCACGTTTACCCCTAACACAGGTGGTCAGGTGCTATAGCTGACTTTTGTGTTCTTTACCTATTGCAGCCCCCTTTCCCATAAGACAAGCAGGCCTACCGGTACTCGGTCACCCATAGGTCTTATACGCAATACTATAGTGCCTGACCACCACCTTGGGGCAGGCATGAACTGAGCACAGCAAACAGATACTTGCAGTTGACAGATAGGCAGAGTGGTTAGTGACAGTCCGGGTTCAGGGTAGGCTGAGTTCTGAGCATATTCGATATCCGATGCGAGATCGTCAACAAAGGGAATCCAAACTAGCAGAGCAGGGCAGACAAACAGGTAGCTTGGAGCAAGTGTTACAAACACTATCACAAGCATGAGACTGCAGGCTTGGCTGGATTAAATCAGGTTTGGTCTCCATCCAGAGACTGGCCACATCAATCACCTTGCAGGTGGACAGGCAGACAGGGAGAATGTATCACAGTCAAAACCAGGATGCTGGAATAAGGAGCAGGAGCTGTCATGGAACAGGAGTGTTTACATGCTCTTGACACCATCTGGAAGAAAGTTTTCATTGTGTTTCTCCAGTGACTTTTTAGTTAGTTCTTAGTTTGGCTTTATCTAATAGATAATCTTGCCTAGCTAGTTTGAAAAAAGGTAGCTTAAATAGGAAGTGATGTTGGCAGGGAGGCGAGAAGGGACACCACACAGCCATGTGTTTGAGAAAAAAAATACAGGACTGCAGATAATGGAAGGAGAGTAAGTTGTGTGGGTGTGTGGCCATAACTCATACTAGGCCCTTCGGGTCTGGTTTGGTTTTTAAGGGAGAACTCCACTGTCAGGACCGGGATCGCTTGCTGGTGGAACTGTGGTTCTTTGGGTGGAGGATTGTAGTTCCACTGTTCACCAGCGGGAGTCTCCCAGCAGCCAGTAATTTCCAGTAATCAGTCTCCACCTGATGCTGGCTGCTGGGAGGATATTTATGTCTCTTTTTAGTGCCACTTTGCTCCAGTGTTCTACTTTAGTGTCACTAGGTTTTTTGGTTCACTTATATTTTTATGTTGGCTGTATGCTGGTGTTTGGATGCATTTTGTTTTACTTAAAATAAATCTCACTCCAGGCCTTTTTCTGACAGTTTTGTTTACGTATACAAATCTGTATTTTTTTATAGAAAATTAGTCACATATTTTCAAAGCAGAGGCCCAAGAGAATAAAATGGTGGGGTTTGCAAATTTTTATGTCTCACGGTATTTGCGCAGTGGTTTTTCAAACATTTTTTTGGGGAAAAAATACCCATTTTTGAATTGTAATGCAAAAAATCACAATTAAAAAAAACCCCAGTTTTTTGGTAAAACATGAAAAATTATGTTATGCCGAGTAAACAGATACCAAACATGTTACACTTTAAAATTAGGGGGATGTGGGCACTTTCAGTTTTGGTTTTATCGATATTTTAACACTGTCGCAAAAGATGCTAGATGCGCTTTCCTACATGTTTCGTCATCAAGACGTCATCTGAAGCCTTCTCCGTCCTACGTATTTCGTCATTAAGACGTCATCTGGTTCGGGTCAGTGCAAAACCTATAGGGGGCACCATAAAGATCACAAAGTCATGGATGTAAAGAGCACTTGTCGCTTTATTTTTTGGATTGATTAATGGACTGTATATGATCACAGAATATTCATTCACTTTGCATGAAGGATTATGAAGGCATGGTTTTGAAGAACACTTGACACTTTATTTTTGAACATTTGGATTAATGAACAGTCTGTATATGATCACTGAATATTTATTTTTCATATGAATTTTGTATTTGCATATGTGTAATACCAGCACTATACTACACCAGTGTATGTTCATTGCACTTGACACTTTAAGCAATTTTTGTAAATTTATTTATATTAATTTAAATCAATTACATTGGTGAGTAATACAGGGACACGCAGATTGTTGCACAGTGTTATATCAATATAGCACTTTAGAACAGCGCCAAGCCTACCTCTTTCATTTTTCATTTGATCACTGTGATAGCCAATCAGAGCCTATCACAGCAATTAGGTGACCTGGAATCAGTCGTTCCAAGTCCCGATCATTAGAATGGGGCCGGAGGCTCTCGGTGAGACCCCAGGGCACTGTGCTGGGAGCTCCCAAAGGGAGGTATAAAAATATGCGGCCCCATAGCAAAAAGTCCAGTGCAGTGGGGCCACGTATTTGTGTTAAGTTGGCGCCACGTGGTTAAGCAATAAATCTTTAAAAGACATCCCTTTGACTGTTTAATGGAGCCGGAGTGAATAGACTGTTGACCGAGTGAGTGGTGACCTCTGCACTCAATGGATTCCTACGGGGGTAACGCTACATCAGGAGTGAATTGACAGGCATGGACGTATGTTGAAGGGTGTTTTTTTTTTTTCCAGAGAATGCATGGTAACATGAACAGATAAAGAAAAAGAAATATATCAAAAAGTCAATTTCCCGTAACAACATTTCAAAGGTCTCTCTTTTCTTAAGCAGCTTTTTTTTTGCAACTCAACAGCATCTTGATTAAGTCATCCTCCTTATTAACAGAGCAGCAATTATTGACACAGTGGTGGGTCCCATTTTGTAATAGAGTCTTCACTGATGTAATTCCGGCCTATGAAGTCCTTCAGGTACAGTAAATCATTACAATGCAGGTGTTCCTGGCAGGTATAATGAACACATAATGAAGGTGCAGGTGTGGATGGTGGAATAGTAAGAGGATGAAGTTACAGCAGATTAAGAAAACTGTGATTTAGAAAAGTTAGGGAACAAAGTGCAACCCATGTACCTCAGGGTGCCTAATTCTTTAATGCAAGTAGGGGTATTTATAGCCAACCCATGGGCAAAATTATGTTAAAATTCAATGCTAATCAGTTTTCTGTTTGTTTTGTTTTTCATTTTG
Source organism: Lithobates septentrionalis (assembly GCA_037952835.1). NCBI lineage: Eukaryota > Metazoa > Chordata > Amphibia > Anura > Ranidae > Lithobates > Lithobates septentrionalis. Next base: position 629,872 of record JBBDGP010002372.1, read on the forward strand.
GATAGAGTGGAAAAGAAATAAAACTTGAGACAGTGCTGACTGTCCTGTTGGGAAAATGTTCCCTCTTTTCTGGTAATGTCACTGGGACAGGCCGTGTAGATAAATCCCTTCACAATAGGTGCACCAGCAGTTTTAATATTCTTGGCTATTGGATTTGTCAATATGTCCTCCTACTGGGATTCCAAGCAATACATGGTTGTGTGTCATGAATTTAAATTAGCCTCTTATTAAACCACAATGTAGAATTAACGGTTCCATAAATAACAATACCAAAATTAAATCGTACCCCATAAAACATAAGACACAGTTGGTTGCCAGACGAGGGTCTTTGGTGTCCATCCCAAACAACCCAAATCAAAAAAAAAAAATTGCACCATACAAATACCAAAATTAAACCGTACCCCATAAAAACCATAAAAGCTGTTGATTACCAAAAGGAGGTCTTCTATCCTAAAGGTTTGACTATGATTTATCTTTGTTCCCAGCTGCACCAAACAGACTTAGAGGATAGCCCTAAATTGACCATTTTCTGACTTCTCAAGGGACCGAGTACCACATAAAGCAACCCAAACCAAAAAAGAAGCACCATGCAACCAGATTGGCTCCCATTTTTGTAACCACAGCCCAGCCCCCCCCCCCCCCCCCACTGAATATCCATCTATGAGGGTTCAGAAAGGCTGTATTAGACTCAAAAAAGAAACATGCTATGAAGTTGGGCATCATTCAACCAAGGAGAGAACCATTACTGGACCACAGAGGAGGACTCATGAGGCAACGCTGGAATGTGGAGAGAATGATTACTGTTTAGCAAACCTGTGAATCTTACTGTAATCTGAACCTTCTTACAACCTTCTGAATCTTCTTACAATATATGAGGTAGGGAGGGTGATGCAACTTTCTTTTCTCCTCATCCTTTCTAGAATGATCTCCCATTAGACCCAACAGCTCTTATCCCTAAGTATATTCCCTACCACTTGACTGTCAAATGCCAGTCAGGTCCACCTCTGTTCCCAACTGCACCTAACTGCTTTGAGGATAGCTCCAAATTGACCCTTTTTTCTGACTACTGAAGGGACTGAGCACCCCAATACAACAACCCAAATAAAAAAAGAATCACCATACAACCAGATTGGCTGTAGGGTAACACGGATTCCCAGCACCATAAACCAGTGCAGACATGTGCTGCACATAACACACGTGCTCTTTTTCGGAGCAAAAGGGCAATGTTAAATGTACCATGTCAGTTCGTCACTTCATGCCTAGTGGCCTATTTAAAATGGTCTGTCACTGTGAACAGTTGCTGAATGGTCTTCAGCTTGTTCAAGAGACCCGATCCGCTGTATCCGCTTACCTGTGGTAAATACAGCTTGCCTTTGAATTTCACTTCTGCTCCCCTTTCAACTCTGTTTACCAGATTACTCTGACCTTGGCCTCTTTACTGGACTTGTCTCTTCTTGTTGATTCTGTCCCTCACTGCCCAGTTTTTGCTGATTGCTGTCCTGGTCCTGCTTCTGTCTCCTGCTCTGGTGCCAATCTGCTCCTGCTTCCTGTTCCAAAGACTGCAACTACCAGCTCTACCCACCTACGGAGTGGACATCACCAGTCAGCTGCTATGGCACTCATGCCACTCCTTGTCATTACACTTTCTGTCACCACCTTTAGGAGTGTTGGGCAGGAGGTGCAACAATGTTCCAGTTCTCTCCAGGCACATGACATTGGCTCTCATTTTTGCAACCACAGCCCCCTGAAGATCCATCTAGAAGCTGAAATCAAAAAGGATTAAGAAAGGCTGTAGTAGACTCACAGGAAGTACATAGAATGAAGTTACGCATAAATCAACCCAGGAGAGAGCCTTTTCTGGATCACAGAAGAGGAATCAAGAAGCAGCCTTGGAGTTTGGAGAGAATGATTACAGTTTAGTAAACCTTTGAATCTCATTGTAATCTGAGCTCATCTTCTTACAATAAACGAGGCAGGGCAGTTGGTGAAACTTTCTTTTCTTGTCATCCTTTGTGGAATGATCTCCCAGTAGACCCAACAGCTCATATCCCTAAGGCTATTTCCTACCTCCCGACCTTTAAATGCTAATTACGAAAGGCGCCCTGTTCCCATGCTGTCCTCTTACATTTTTACTCTTTCCTTGGACTAGTCCTCCAAGTCATGTAGCCCCCTCCTCCTCTGGGTCTGTTTTTTTATTACAATGATGGAGAAGAATCTCCCCACTGGCAAGCTTTTATCTCCCTGCCTGTATCCATGACATGTGTCTTCTGGATAAACATGAGAGCAAAGATAAACTTGACTGAGGTTCTAACCCTTTACTTTAAGCAGGAAACCTCCTTGCCTTGCAATTTTCATGTGCCAATTTCCAACAAAGATACCCACTCTATAGCGTTTGTAGGTTCTGTGTCAGGTCACCTTAGACCAGGTGACAGATGCACTCCGTAGGAGTCTGGAGTGCATCGCTATGTTAGTGGACCCTAGGACTGATTGCTGTGGGTTGAACCCTGGGAGGTTCAGGAAGCAGGTCTACTAGGCCACTAACACAGATCCCAGTGGGAGCTAGAGCATAGATTCCCCAGGGCACGGAGTCTAGGAGCCAGCAGGTGTTCACCAGAGCCTCTAGTGGTGAGGATGGACTGCGCTGCAGTCTGGCTCCAGGTCGCGGCCCCCAGGGTCTCACAGTTCACACTCACTGTAGACTACAAGAGATAGAGGAAGGAAGCAGCAGGCTGGAACAACAAACATAGTAAGGGAATAAGCCAAAGTCGGGGCGACTAGCAGACAAGGACAACAGAGTACACGCCAAAGGTTCAAGGTCACAGGCAAACAGGGATAGTCGGGGACACGCCAAAAGGTCAGGGTCATGAGCAGACAGGAATAGTCGAGAACACGCCAAGGTCGGTAACAGAGACAAATGTAGAGCACATGGCAAGCAGGAAACAGGAAGTCAAACACACAATAGATACACAATGGTTGATCAGCAAGGTTGGCTTGCAATGCCCAGGTTAATATAGTGTTCCTAATTATTGACTGGGGTGGAGCTATGCTGAGGGAAGATTATTTAAACAGTCAGGTGAGGGTGGCTGGCCTCTAAAGGTGAACACAGAAGGAAAGGTGAGCTGACAGACCCACATTACTGCATAACCATGACATTCTGTTCTGTTTGCATGAAGATCTTCCAGTTTGCTTCCACAATCTAGAATAGTAGTGGTAGGGGCATATTAAAAATAAAGTAAAGCTATGGTGGTACATTAAAGTGTAAGCTATTCTGGTGTAGAAACTGATGTGACTGGCTTGGTTTTCTCTCTACACCATTGCAGAATACAGTATGTCAGAGCTGGTATAAAAGGAAATGTATATTAGTGTGTGATAGTGGTGGTTACATTAAAATGTAAACTCCACTGGTACAGAGTGATGTGACTGGCTCAGTGTTCTCTGTACAGCACTGCAGAATATGCCAGAGCTATATAAATGTATAACATTACATTCATTTTGATGGGGCACTACAGTGTAAATTTTTGTTTATTAAAAATCTTACAAACATACAACATAATAAAAAAACATATTTACATATACAGGGCTTTTTTTTCTTAGAGAATAGGTGCAGGAATTCACCTTCCCCAGCCAACTTCCTGCCCCAACCATGCCGTTCCTCGAGGAGAGAAGTAAAGCAACATCAAATAATTTGCGCTTTGCACAAGGCGTAAGAGGCACAGAGTACCGCACTCAGGAGTGAATAACACACAGGGCTCTGGAGTGCATACTGTGCAATGCTGAGGTGTGCGTATCACACAAGGCACAGAAACACATAAGCACAAGTGACAATGCATATTATACAGTCAGGTCCATAAATATTGTGACATCGACACAATTATAATCTTTTTGGCTCTGTATACCACCACAATGGATTTGAAATGAAACAAACAAGATGTGCTTTAACTGCAGACTTTCAGCTTTAATTTACATCCAAATCAGGTGAACGGTGTAGGAATTACAACAGTTTGTATATGTGCCTCCCACTTTTTAAGGGACCAAAAGTAATGGGACAATTGGCTGCTCAGCTGTTCCATGGCCAGGTGTGTGTTATTCCCTCATTATCCCATTTACAAGGAGCAGATAAAAGGTCCAGAGTTCATTTCAAGTGTGCTATTTGCATTTGGAATCTGTTGCTATCAACTCTCAATATGAGATCCAAAGAGCTGTCACTATCAGTGAAACAAGCCATCATTAGGCTGAAAAAACAAAACAAACCCATTAGAGAGACATTAGGTGTGGCCAAATCAACTGTTTGGAACATCCTTCAAAAGAAAGAATGCACCGGTGATCTCAGCAACACCAAAAGACCCGGAAGACCACAGAAAACAACTGTGGTGGATGACCAAGGAATTCTTTCCCTGGTGAAGAAAACACCTTTCACAACAGTTGGCCAGATCAAGAACACTCTCCAGGAGGTAGGTGTATGTGTGTCAAAGTCAACAATCAAGAGAAGACTTCACCAGAGTGAATACAGAGAGTTCACCACAAGATGTAAACCATTGGTGAGCCTCAAAAACAGGAAGGCCAGATTAGAGTTTGCCAAACAACATCTAAAAAAGCCTTTACAGTTCTGGAACAACATCCTATGGACAGATGAGACCCAGATCAACTTGTACCAGAGTGATGGGAAGAGAAGAGTATGGAGAAGGAAAGGAACTGCTCATGAGCCAAAGCATACCACCTCATCAGTGAAGCATGGTGGTGGTAGTGTCATGGCATGGGCATGCATGGCTGCCAATGGAACTGGTTCTCTTGTATTTATTAATGATGTGACTGCTGACAAAAGCAGCAGGATCAATTCTGAAGTGTTTCGGACAATATTATCTGCTCATATTCAGCAAAATGCTTCAGAACTCATTGGACGGCGCTTTACAGTGCAGATGGACAATGACCCGAAGCATACTGCGAAAGCAAACAAAGAGTTTTTAGAGGGAAAGAAGTGGAATGTTATGCAATGGCCAAGTCAATCACCTGACCTGAATCCGATTGAGCATGCATTTCACTTGCTGAAGACAAAACTGAAGAGAAAATGCCCCAAGAACAAGCAGGAACTGAAGACAGTTGCAGTATAGGCCTGGCAGAACATCACCAGGGATGAAACCCAACGTCTGGTGATGTCTATGCGTTCCAGACTTCAGGCTGTAATTGACTGTAAAGGATTTGCAACCAAGTATTAAGAAGTGAAAGTTTGATGGATGATTGTTAATCTGTCCCATTACTTTTGGTCCCTTAAAAAGTGGGAGGCACATATACAAACTGTTGTAATTCCTACACTGTTCAACTGATTTGCATGCAAATACCCTCAAATTAAAGCTGAAAGTCTGCAGTTAAAGCACATTGTGTTCATTTCATTTCAAATCCATTGTGGTAGTGTATAGAGCCAAAAAGATTAGAATTCTGTCGATGTCCCAATATTTATGGACCTGACTGTATATTCCTTCCCAAGGTAACCATCTATTCCACACCTCTGTGCCTCCCATTCAAAGCTCACCTCTGTACCCCTGTCCACAGCTCACCTCTACAACCCTCGTTCACATCTCGCCTCCTCTTCCCCTTGACCACAGCTCACCTCTTCTTCCCCTTGTCCACAGCTCACCTCTTGTTCCCCTTGTCCACATCTCACCTCCTCTTCCCCTTGTCTGCATCTCACCTCCTCTTTCCTTTGTCCACATCTCACTTCCTCTTCCTCTGTCCACAGCACACCTCTGTACTCCTGTCCAAAGTTCACCTTAGCACCCCCTTATTCACAACTACCCTTTGTATGCCCTGTCAACAATTCAACTCTGCACCCCCCTCCACAGCTATCACCCCTGCACAACACTCCAGTCCTCCCCTAACCACCCCTTCTCTATTTACCTAAAAAGGTTTCACCTGCAAAAATCCCCCACGGTTCTCACCTCTGTACAACCTGCCCCCCCCAGCTCTCAAACGTTATCGCTTTTCATAAATCCCCCCCCCCCCAACTCTTTACATCTCTCACCTCTGCAGATCCCGTCCTCCACCTTCATGGCTCTCACCTCTTCACAAATCCACCCACTCTTTACAAATCCCTCCTTTACAGCTCTCACCTCTTCACAAATTCCCCCCCCACATTCTTCACAAAATCTCCCCTTCACTAATCCCCCCAACTTCTTCACAAATTCCCCTATCCAGTCTTCACAAATTCCCCTACCTTCTTCACAAATTCCCCTCCCCTTCTTTACAAATTCCCCCCTCCACAAATTCCACTCCCCCTCTTCACAAATCCCCCCTCCACGCTCCACAAATGCCCCCCTCCACAAATTTCCCTCCCCCTTGTTCACAAATTCCCCCTCCACGCTTCACAAATTCCCCTCCCCTTCTTCACAAATTCCCCCCTCCACAAATTCCCCTCCCCCTTGTTCACAAATTCCCCTCCACGCTTCACAAATTCCCCTCCCCTCCTTCACAAATTCCCCCCTCCGCGCTTCACAAATTCCCCTCCACCTTCTTCACAAATTCTCCATGCTTCACAAATTCCCCCCATTCTTCGTAAATTCCCCCTCCCTCACTCTTCACAACTCTCACCTCTTCTCAAATCCCTTGCCCCCCTCCCGTTCTCACAGCTCTTACCTATTCACAAATCTCCCCACCCCCCAGCTGTCACTTCTGCACTACACCCATAGGTGTGCGCAGCCTATTGTATTAGGGTGTGCACCCAAAAGCTCTCCATCCTGAAACAATGGGGGAAGAGGGAGCAAGGGAGCACATGGGGGATCCCAGCAACAGAAGGAAGAGGAACAGGGAAAGGAGGGGTGGCATATATTAATACCGATCCCCTATATTTTCCTCCTGTGGCAGCTGAATGTTGACAAAAGGGAGAGGAGGAGAAGCCTACTTTCAGCTGCTGCAGGAGGAAAATACAGATCAGTTTCACAAAATTCCATCCCCGCCACCTCTCCTGTCTAGGTTCTGAGGGTCGGCAAGGAAGGATTGCGGTTTACCTATCAGCTGCCCACCATTGACAGGTTGCCAACCCTAGGGTTAGGGTGTGCCCAGGCACACCTGGCACACCCCTTGCGCATGCCTATGACTACACCTCAAACCTCCCCACAGCTGCCTCTCTGCAAACGCCCCCCCCTCTCCTTTCCTCCACTGCTCTCTCTCACCTTTTCAAAAGAGCCTCACATGGGTGCAGCGGACGAAATCTGTGCTAGATGTGCGCTGTGTGCCGGCTTTTTCCCCCAACACATCGGAACTTACCACGGAGCCAAGAGCACAGAGCTGAAGAGTGAGGAGATCTGGAACGCTTCACTCGGCTCTGTGCTAGACAGGTCAGATAAGCGGGGGTGGGGACAGGAGCGGCTTCCTGAAGCAACACAATGGCAAAGAATGAAAACAGAATGCGAGCATTTGCAGGGTCGGGACCGGGGGCATCCACCAACATATGCCTTACCTGCACATGCCCTGGATGCCTGGAAATAGCACACAAAAGCCGGTAGAGGAAGTGAGTAGTTCAAAAACTTCCTCTACCAGCTTCTGTGGTTGGTGACAGGTTGGAAAAGTATGGGCCTAGCCAAAGGTAACAGAACCCCGCTCCGGCGTGTTTCGGCTGATAAAAAAGCCCTGCATATATACAAAATACATTTAAAAAAAAAATATGGTCTTTTTGCCAGAAAAAAAAAAACAAAGAAAACAAAATATACAAATCAAGACATATTTTAGTATTACTATCATCATGATGCTCTTCAACAAAGCTGTAACATTCACCTAAACACACCCTCAGGCTAAGAAATTATTAAACATTTAACCCATACATGCAGCCTTTTTCCGAAAATCTGATCATAACAAAATTTAGGGGATGTGAAAGGACAGAAAGAAAAGCCGCACAACCATAGACTGACAGACAGCAGCTACGGCATTCCTCCAAGCCAATACCCAGAATCTTTCCAACCTCACCCAAAATGTTGTACACCACCACCTCAACAGGAAGGATTTCTTTCAGAGTGGAAACCTGACACAGTGCATTCCACGTGAAGTAATGAACTACGAAACTAAACTGTCTCAAGATCAAAATCGCAATGAGTCTCAAAGCCCCATACGACCACTCCGCGTAACTCAAGCGAGAAAGAAAAGAGAGCCCCACCAACTTGCTTATAGACTTCCATATTGAAGGGGCGCTGAAGCAAGAAATGGTCCTTTGTCTCCTCCACACCGCCACACTCCACTTTTGGACAACCACGGTTCTCCACAGAGCGATGCTTCAGGTTGCCCTCCAGATACAGTTTGCCATGGAAAGAGCGCCAGGCCAAATCCCGATCCTTTAAAGGGATTCTCTCTATATTTAGCAAACAAAGACACTCCCTTATAACAGGCCATGGGCAATCCCTCAAGGTCAGTGGCTTGCTAAAGGCAGATTCAACAATCCTTCTCTAAAGGGTCTTCCTAGGAAGAGGCTTTATATCCTCCGCCATCACTCACCACTGCCCAAGAATTTTCAGGCATGGGGCAACATAAGCTGGGAGCTTACCATGTCAGGCACTCAGGCTTTTCACTGGACCACCATTCTCCCAGCTATGCAGAGAAGGCCTAGACCAGGAATGAAAAATGCCAACCCACCCATGTGGTTACTCTGCCAGCATATTACCAAAATGAGGTTTCAATAACATCAGAGAAAAGACACTACAGTGTAAGCTCCTCTGGTGCAGAGACTGATTTGATGGGCTCAGTGTTCTCTATACAGCACTGTGGAATAAGCAAAAGATACATACATGTAGGTTAATTATAGTGTGTGCCTGTGGTGGGGTATTAGAGTGCAAGCTCCCCTGGTGCAGAAACTAATTTGAGTTATTTAGTGTTCTCTGTACAGCACTAAGAAATATGTCAGAGCTATATAAATGTATAATACTAATAGTGTGTGACTATGGGGTGGCTTTAGAGTATCAGGTCCTCTGGTGCAGAAACTGATGCGATTGATTAAGTGTCCTTTGTAGAACACTCCAGAATATGTCAGGGCTATATAAATGTATAATAATAATAGTATACGACTTTGATTGCATGTTACAGTGTAAGAGACTGATGTGACGGGTTCAGTTTTTTTCTGTACAGCACTGCAGAATATGTCAGAGCTATATACAATATCTCACAAAAGTGAGTACACCCCTCAAATTTTTTGGAAATATTATATCTTCTCATGTGACAACACTGAAGAAATGACACTTTGCTACATTGTAAAGTAGTGAGTGTACAGCTGGTATAACAGTGTAAATTTGCTGTCCCCTCAAAATAACTCAACACACAGCCATTAATGTCTAAACCGCTGGCAACAAAAGTGAGTACACCCCTAAGTGAAAATGTCCAAATTGTCCCGAAAGTGTCAATATTTTGTTTGGCCACCATTATTTTCCAGCACTGCCTTAACCCTCTTGGGCATGGAGTTCACCAGAGCTTCACAGGTTGTCACTGGAGTCCTCTTCCCCTCCTCCATGATGACATCACGGAGCTGGTGTATGTTAGAGACCTTGCGATCCTCCGCCTTCCATTTGAGGATGCCCCACAGATGCTCAATAGGGTTTAGGTCTGGAGAGATGCTTGGCCAGTCCATCACCTTTACCCTCAGCTTCTTTAGCAAGGCAGTGGTCATCTTGGAGGTGTGTTTGGGGTCGGTATCATGTTGGAATCTTGCCCTGCGGCCCAGTCTCTGAAGGGAGGTGATCATGCTCTGCTTCAGTATGTCACAGTACATGTTGGCATTCATGGTTCCCTCAATCATCTGTAGCTCCCCAGTGCCGGCAGCACTCATGCAGCCCCAGACCATGACACTCCCACCACCATGCTTGACTGTAGGCAAGACACACTTTTCTTTGTACTCACTTGACATCATCTGAACCAAATACATTTATCTTGGTCTCATCAGACCACAGGACATGGTTCCAGTAATCCATGTCCTTAGTCTGCTTGTCTTCAGAAAACTGTTTGCAGGCTTTCTTGTGCATCATCTGTAGAAAAGGCTTCTTTCTGGGACAACAGCCATTCAGACCAATTTGATGCAGTGTGCGGCATATGGTCTGAGCACTGACAGGCTGACCCACCACCCCTTCAGCCTCTGCAGCAATGCTGGCAGGACTCATACAACTATTTCCTAAAGACAACCTCTGGATATGATGCTGAGCACGTGCCCTCAACTTCTTTGGTCGACCATAGCGAGGCCTGTTCTGTGTGGAAACAGAAAAGATATATTCTCCTGAAATTCAGAAATTTATAATTTGGAAATTAGAAATTTCGGAAATTGGAAAATTTCGGAATTTGGAAAATTGGAAAATTCAAATTCGGAAATTCGGAAGTTTGGAAATTTGGAAGTTCGGAAATGAGAAAATTCGAGAATTCAAAATGAGGAAATTCGAAAATTCGGAAATAAGAATGAAAATATGAAAATTCAAAAGAATGAAAATCCAAAGATTTGAAAACTCAAAAATCTGAAATAACTAACTAATAATAACTATTAAATTATAGGTATTGGTATTTCCTTTCAAATTTGGCTGTTAGTGAACGTAACAAGTACAAATTTATCCTAAGTTCTTTCTAAAAGAATAGAACGTTATGATCTAATAATAATAAATAACAATAATAATAATAAAACCTTTTTATTATTATTATTTATTAATAATTTGTTCTATTCCATTTGAATGCGGCATTTGTTATTTTTAATAATTCGTAACTTCAGATAAATTCTTATTCATTACATTCACAAACAGCCAAATTTGAAAGGAAATTCCAATACCTATAATTTAATAATTAGTTATTATTAGTTAGTTATTTCAAATTTTACTGATTTTCTTTCTTTTTTTCAGATTTTCGAATTTTTGGATTTTTAAATTTTTGAGTTTACAAATTTTCGAATTCCGAAAATTCGGAAATTCAGAATTTGAAAATTCGGTTATTCGGAAATTCAAAATTTGAAAATTCTGAAATTCAAAATTTGAAAATTCTGAAATTCAAAATTTGAAAATTCTGAAATTCTAAATTCTGAAATTAGAAAATTCGGAAATTCAGAAATTCGGAAATCTGAAATTTGGACATTTGAAAATTCGGAAATTCAAAAATCCGAAAATTTGAAATTCGAAAATTTGGGAAAATCATAAATTCGAAAATCCAAATTTTCGGATTTCCGAATTCCGAAAAAAGCAAAAAAAACGAATGAAAAGCAAACAAACAAATTTTTTTGTCAGTGCACATGTCTTGTAAATGTATAATAATATTGTGTTACTGTGCTGTGAAGTTAGAGTGTAAGCTCCTTTGGAGCAGAGACGAATGTGAATAGTACAGTGTGGAATCAGAAAATCAGCTGAGTTTAAATGCCATTCCTGAAAGAATATTACAACTGTCATGTAAGTAACAGTGTTGGGTTGGGGGAAACTGTCTCCAAATATTGAGCTGCTCTCCATAGGAGCTGTATAGGTGTCATCCAATGGTCCCTGATCGGTCACTCTTGGTTCCACTGATCCCATAAAGCTCCCTCACCAGGGGAGACCTGCAAAGCATTTCTAGTGTTGTAACAATTATTATTCCATGTAAAATATTCACATTTTACTAATGTACATCTGCCATTTACATATGTCAATCTACATCCTGTGAAGTTGGTAAATAATCTATGGTATGGGCTTCTCAAGTCATTTAAATATGCTCTCAGCAGGTCTAAAAATATGTATGATGATTCATTAAACAAAAAAAGAGCGAGAAAAGTGCAGCCGTGATTGTCAATTACACATAATGAGAACATGCAAAAAAGGGAATTTGCAAGTTTAAAATAAAAATGCAGAAAATGCCATACATAATGTAAACAACTAGAATTTTTTTATAAAATGAAAACATAAAATAAAATAAAAAAATTAAACTCCCACCCCCCCAAAAAAACAAACAAAAACAAAACAGAAATACCAAACAAAGAAATAACAGAAATGCGCCACAGGATGAATATAAAAACCCTGTTACTCTAGTGCAGCTGCTATCTCTATAAAGCAAACGCATCGAAAAATAAATCCAATATATTAGGCAGCGCTATCACGCATAGTGTATAAAAAAATAAATAAATAAATAAATAAAAATCAAAATTACAATAAAACTGTGATACATAAACAAAAAAAAATAGCAAAATAAATATTGGTAAACTATGCAGTGACTTAAATCAATCCAATGTCCATAATAAACTCCATAATAATCTTTCTTCTTCCGAAAAGTGTAGGTGCGCATTTTTTTTGTAGGTGTGGATGTTTGTGTGTTTGGGCCTAAAAAAAATGTAATTAAACAAAAAAAACAATAAATAAATAAATAAATAAATAAATAAATAAATAAATACATATATATAGATAGATATATGTATATATATATATATATATATATATATATATATATATATATATATATATATATATATATATATATATACAGTGCATATATATATATATATATATATATATATATATATATATATATATATATATATATATAAAGATGTAGATATATACCCCCAAACATTATACACTTATTTTTCTAACATCCTAGAAAATGGCGGTCGTTGCAATACTCTCTGTTACACCGTATTTGCGCAGCGGTCTTACAAGCGCACTTTTTTTTGGAAAAAATACACTTTTTTAAATTAAAAAATAAGACAACAGTAAAGTTAGCCCAATTTTTTTCTATATTGTGAAAGATAAAGTTACGCCGAGTAAATTGATACCCAACATGTCATGCTTCAAAATTTTGCCCGCTCGTGGGATCGAGACAAACTTTTTCCTTTAAAAATCTCCATAGGCAACGTTTAAAAAATTCTACAGGTTGCATGTTTTGAGTTACAGAGGAGTTCTAGGGCTAGAATTATTGCTCTCGCTCTACCGATCGCGGCGATACCTCGCATGTGTAGTTTGAACACCATTTTCATATGTGGGCGCTACTCACGCTACTCACTCGCTTCTGCACACGAACTCGGCGGGACGGGGCGCATTTCATTTTTTTTATTATTATTTATTTTACCTTTTATTTTTCTTTAAAAAAAAAAAAGTGTCACTTTTCTTCCTATTACAAGGAATGTAAACCTCCCTTATAATAGAAAAAAAGCATGACAGGACCTATTAAATATGAGATCTGGGGTCAAAAAGACCTCAGATCTCATATTTACACTAAAATTCAATTAAAAAAAAAAAGAAAATTGTCATTTGAAAAAAAATTAATTAAAAATTGGCCCTTTAAGAGCTATGGGCGGAAGTGACCTTTGACGTTGCTTCCGCCCTGCAATGGTATGAAGACGGGTGGGGGGGCCATCCACTAACTCGTCTCCATGCCACTGACGTGAGAGGACCGATCGCCTCTGCTGCTGCTGACGGCTCCGGTAAGCTGCAGAGGGCACCAGAGAGCGGCGAGGGGGGGGGGGGGCCTCTCCCACCGCCGACAAAAGTGATCTTGCGGCGAATCCACCGCAGAGACCACTATTATCAGAAACCAGACAGTCCGCCAAAGAAGAGGATACCGGGGTTATGGCAGCTAGCTGCTGCCATAACAACGATATTCCTCTTCAAAGTTAGGACGTATATCGGCGTGCGGCGGTCCGGACGTGGTTAAACAAATTTAACTAAACAAATTTATGTAAAGAGCGAATCGAAACAAATGTTTTTCGTTCTGCACATCTCTACATTCAACTCCATTCTCAGCACTCTGCTGTCTCCCTTTCTTGTACATCCACACAGGAGATTAGAAGTCTGGCAGGCTGCCAAGCTACTGCTGGGAGGGGGAAGCAGTGGATGCTGAAGATGAATTACACCACAGTTCTGGTGATCACAAAGATCAGTGAGGGCTTCTTTTTTGGCACACATTCACTGCTTGTTAAGAATATGGGAATACTTTAATATCTACAGCCTGGCCACTCTTCTACGTTAAACCGACTTTATTCACACACATCTCTAAGAAGAAAAACTGGGAAATTACTTTATTCCCCGTTTTCAATTCTCTACAACATAATACAAATCAGTAATAAGGTCATTCTTTTCAGCTGTATTCAGACATAGAATTATTTGTCAGGCTTTGTATTAAATGATAAAGTTCCTCTCTTTATATTCTGCTCCCAATCTTTCACTAAATGTAACCATAATCGCATTGTGCGAGTAAATCATATCAAATAACATTATAAATGATATCAAACAGTGTTATAAATCACATCAAATAATGTGATAAGCACTGTGTACTCTGCTCCTTATTAAGTTATCTTCACTTTTATCCACCACGATAATGACAAAAGCGCGGGGTGCTCAATAGATGATACCTCGCAGTGCCGGCAATTGCCCCCTGAAGGAAATCAGCGGCGTAGAATTTTCTTTCTAAAACTTTTGCTCTTCCAGTTCTTTTTAAAACGCACCTTGCTATTAAAACCTAATCACTGTCTATACCCCCTCCCCCCCCCCTCTATATTAGATCTCATGCATATGGTCATAAAAATGTTACAGATGTTATTGCACTAGGTGAAAAGTTCCTGCATACTGATCAGTAACACTTGTATATCGACGCGTTTCAATGCGCAAAGACGTGTATGCATACTAGACATGTGCAATTTGTCTCGTTCCCAATTCGTATTTTGGATGAAATTCGACAAATTCGCTAATTTGGAAATATTCACATTAACGAAAACCCGTTTAACAAATTCTTCCAGAAAACGAAAATTCGTAAATTCGAATAAAAATTAAAAAAGAACGAAAATTAGAATATCCGAAAATAGGGATGAAAATCCGAAAATTTTAACGAAATTCCAAAAATAAGAACGAAAATCGGAAAATTGGAAAATCTGAAATAATAACTGACTAATAATAATAACTATTACTAACTAATAAATTATAGGTATTGGAATTTCCTTTTTAAATTTGGCTGTTAGTGAACGTAACGAATAAGAATTTATCCAAACTTACGAATTATCTGAAATAACGAATGCTGCATCTAAACGAATGGAACGTAATGAATTAATAATAACTAATAATAAAAAATGTGTGTTATTATTATTATTATTTATTATTATTAATTTGTTAAGTTCCATTCATTTAGATGCGACATTTGTTATTTCGGATAACTTTGGATAAATTGGCATTCGTTATGTTCATAAACAAACAAATTTGAAAGGAAATTTCAATACCTATAATTTAATAGTTCGTTTTTATTAGTTAGTTATTATTTCGGATTTACGATTTTCCGAATTAACAAATTTTTAAATTTTCGAATTTCCGAATTTCCGAATTTTTGAATATCTGAATTTTCGAATTTACGAATACCACATCTAAACAAATGGAACATAACAAATTAAAATTTTTCTGATGTTACAAATTTATGCGAAATAACGAATTTAATGAATGACCCGAAAAACGAAAAAAAAAACCCCAAAACAAATTAAATGAAAACTAACACATTTTTCAGCAGTGCACGTGTCTAATGCATACATAACCACCCACCTCAGCTCTGGAAAGGTTTTACCCGCCTTCATGACCAGGCCATTTTTTGCTATTCAGCACTGTGCTACTTTAACTGGTAATTTTGTGGTCATGCAACTCTGTATCCAAATGAAATTTATATATTTTTTTTCACACAAAAAGAGCTTTCTGTGGTATTTGATCACCAGTGGGTTTTTTATTTTTTATTATATAAACAAAAAAAAAAAAAAAAAATTTGCAAAAAGAGTTTTTACTTTCTGCTATAAAACATATCCAATAATTAATTGGTCCAAGTCCATTTTATTCCCGATTGATCAGGCTGCCAGAGCTACATCCCCCCCAGATAATCCAAATTTAAATCCATGTCTCCACTCAAGCTTTAGACTTCATTATATTAAATCTAAACCCAGTACTTCTTGATACGAAAACCAAAATTAAGTCATGGAGCAAATTGCCTCTATCCATTTGGGGAAGAGTCAACCTCCTCAAAATGAAAATTATCCCCAAATTCACTTACCTGTTTTGCCATTCTCCGCAGTGGGTCCCTAAATCCTTTTTTAAAAAGCTTAACCAACTATTTTCCTCCTTTTTATGGGGCTCTACCCCACCCAGATACCGGTTGTCGACCTTGATGAGGCAAACGACGCAAGGCAGCATGGCAATTCTAGATTGTCACAAGTACTTCCTGGTCGCACAACTGGTGACTGTGGTCTGGTGGTTACACCCCGACATAACTAACACACCTACAGTTCTAGAGGCCACGGTAGTGGGCTCTTTGGAAGCCCTTCAATTTCTAACTTACAGGGGCCCCCGTGCCCCGTACCCTCTGACCCCCTCTATGCTTACTACACTGCGGACTTGGCGAATAGGCCTGCATATGGAAAAATATAAACAGTCGGAGATTTCCCCTAATGCCCCATTATGGTTAAATCCCAGTCTACCCCACATTTACAAACTTTTGGACCCGTATGCATGGACCAAACATGGTATAAAACTCATATCCCACATAGTATCCCAGGCCTCCCTCCGCTCAGATCTAGTTGTGCTGAGAAGCCCACCTCACACTTGTATGCACATTTGATTTTTGTGTCTTTGCCACCTCTTGATAAACTTTGGTCTCGTTGGCAACGAGATATTCCCACATTGGATAATGATGATTGGGATGATGTCTGGGACTTTCCTTTTCGATCATTAGTTTCCATACGTGACAGATTGGTGCAGTTTAAAATTGTACATAGGGCTTACTTCACTCAACACAGACTTCATGTGATGAACTCTGAACACTCTTCGGAGTGCTGGAGATGTGGCACCTCGCCAGGAGACTTTTCCCACATTTTTTGGCATTGCCCTAAAGTACAACAATATTGGAGTGAGGTACTCAACTTGACAAACAGAGTTGCATCGCTCACTCTTCCGCAGGTGATGGAGGTTTGCTTACTGGGCTTGATAGACTCTTGTGCCAACAATAGCAAAACGCACAGTGATTGGGTTGTTGCTCTTTATGTCCAGAAGAATATTGCAATGCAGTGGAAGAAGCCCACTTCCCCTTCCTTGGTACAATGGAAGCGGTTGGTCAATGACAGCCTTCCTTTATATAAAGATACATACGCGAATAGAGGTTATCCGCTGAAATTTGACAAAGTTTGGCGTACATGGTTGGACGAACTTGATACGGCTCAATGAATACGGGTTTATATACAGATAATATGTTATAGGTTCAGGTTGGAATTTTAAGTTTTAGATTAAGTTAAGTAATATCCTTAGTCTCACTGGCAGAGATATCTGTAATTTTATCAAGGTCATGTATTGGATAGGGAGCAGCGTTCTTAACTCCGGTTCCATTCTATGACATGCAACTCACTCTGGCAAATTAATGCATAACCTTCTTCATTATATGTGTATAATATAGGCACTTAAGTTGTATATGTGTTGTTTGTACCGAAAATTTGCAATAAAAATAATTAAAAAAAAAAAAAAAAAACATAAAAAAAACAATTCTTCATAAGTTTAGGCCAAAATGTATTCTGCTACATAAGGAAGAAAGGGCTTTAGGCCTAGAGCCTTGGGACTTTAAAGGTGTCAATATTCAGGAAACTTAATCCAGAATAAGATTTAAATAAAAAGAAATTTTATCATTACAATTGTTTAAAAAAGCCTATTATAGGCCACATACAGTACAGAAATTTCCAAAAGATTTGTTTATAAAAAACAACAACAATTTATGATACAGATACCACTGTTTTCCCAACATGTTTCGCTCTGTGGAGCTTCTTCAGGAGACCGTGTGGTACCATTAATAAAACTGAAATTTATATAAAAAAGAAAAATAATTAATATAATATAAGGTAGTTGTTAAACAGATATTCATAATAAAGAAAATTCTAATATAAAGTATGAACCGTATTACAAATTTATGAGGTATTACATAAAGGGCGTAAGTCTATGTTATATATTTCAATTACCGTATATACTCGAGTATAAGTCGAATTTTTCAGCACATTTTTTTGTGCTGAAAGTGCCCCCCTCGACTTATACTCGAGTCAAGCACTTTTCTGCAGCAAAAAAATTCATTTTCTGAACCGAATTTGGGGCCCCGTATCTCAGGGCCACTTGGTGCTAGGAACCCCAAATTTGGTGTGCAAACCAAGTGGAACTGGTACCACAACATATCCAAAGCTGAAGTTCCTAGCACTAAGTGGCCCCGAGATACGGGGCCCCCAATCAGTTCGGAAAATGTCATTCTCTGCTGCAGAAAAGTGCTTGACATTTTCTGAACCGATTTTGGGGCCCCATATCTCAGGGCCACTTAGTGCTAGGAACCCCACATTTGGTGTGCAAACCCAGTCGAACTGGCATCATAACATATCCAAAGCTGGGGTTCCTAGCACCAAGTGGCCCTGAGATACGGGGCCCCAAATCTGGTTCGGAAAATGTCATTCTCTGCTGCAGAAAAGTGCTTGACATTTTCTGAACTGATTTTTGGGGCCCTGTATCTCGGGGCCACTTGGTGCTAGAAACCCAAGCTTTGGAAATATTATGGTGCTAGTTCCACTGGGTTTGCACACCAAATTTGGGGTTCTTAGCACTAAGTGGCCCCGAGATACGGGGCCCCAAATTTGGTCAACTGTGTCCATCTGCAGCAATGTCATTTCGGGACCCTTTGGGTTCAGAGACCCCAAATTTTGGCTGCAGCTAGGGGGCATCTAGGAACCCTTAACTACCGAGTTTGAAGTTCGGGGGACCTATGGTGGCAAATGGGCAGAGTGAGGCTGTAAATGGGCACAGTGATGCTGCAAATGGGCACAGTGATGCTGCAAATAGGCATTGTTGACCCTCTTTTCCACTTACAGTAGCTATGCATTTCTCACCCTCGTCTTATACTCGGGTCAATAAGTTTTTCCCATTTTTTTGTGGTAAATTAGGGCCTCGACTTATACTCGGAACGACTTATACTCGAGTATATACGGTATTCGTAGTGATTAAATGTTTAGTTTATAAGCTAAACTGTAGCAGAAATTATAAACCTTACCTAAAAAAGAGATATATTTGTATCAAGAAGGTTACACTTGGAACTGGAGATCACCAGATAATGAAAAGGTTAAACCATGGAGTAGCCCTCCCCCGTAGTAATCCTGCCTCGCAGAAAAACTTGCAGAGGTAATACCTATATAGTCAAAATTGGTAGTGTCTTAATTGAAAGAGACAGGACAAAATGATTGAGAGGATATATTTATATGGTTAGTAATATCTAATTGGATTTTCTTAATGGGGAAAACACATTATATTGAGAATACTTTATTGGTTTTACCTTTGGTACACTTTAAATGGTAGGATCAATATTGGTCATGCAAGACATCCTGAGTGTAAAATTGAACATAAGCACTGTCATAGGATGTATAAAGTAAAAACCTTTTATGTAGCAAAGATGTTGGGGGGGATGTTGTTCACCCTTTATCACATGTATTCTGCTACATGTCTTTGGTAAAGAAAATCCTGATAAGTGTATATCGGTTTGTGTGAAAGTTATAGCATTTACAAACTATGGTATATATTGTATACTGGAATTTTTGTTTTTATTATACAAGTAATAGTGATGATCAGTGACTGCGACTCTGTGGCGGCAATCCTACACTAACTGACACTGGGTGGGAACTGACACTGACATCGCCAGTGACACTATGACAATGATCAGTGATAATACTATACACTGTCACTATATACTATATACTATGAACACTATATACTGCACTACGTCACTATGTACACTAAATACTGTCACTGTACTAATGACACTGGCTGGGAATGGGTTAACATCTCAGGATAATCAAGGGGTTAAGCGTGTGCCTAACAAGTGTCAATGTGTGCGGCTTTAACAAAAAATATCTCTTTGTTCCTTCTCCCAGCAAAGCAGGGAGAAGAAACAAAAAGAGCATTTCCTCTGTACAGATCCCTGTGTTGTTTTTCAACACAGGGCTCTGAGCTGTGATTGGACACAGCTGATCAGCAGGCCCCAGCCAATAATGAATCATTGGCCCGGGACCTGCTGACAAAATTCCACTGTGTCCAATCACTGTCTAATCTGTACAGAGCTCTGTGTTGTTTGTCAACACAGGGTTCTGAGCTGTGATTGGACAAAGCTGGTCAGCAGGTCCCAGCCAATGATGAATCATTGGCCATGACCTGCTGACAAAATTCCACTGTGTCTAATCTGTACAGAGCTCTGTGTTGTTTGTCAACACAGGGCTCTGAGCTGTGATTGGACAGAGCACAGAGCTGATCAGCAGGTCCCAGCCAATGATGAATCATTGGCTGGGACCTGCTGTCAAAATTCTGCTGTGTCTAATCTACGGGAGTAAGCGCGGGGGGGAGGTGCGCCATGTAAACAGGAGATTGAAAATTTACAAGGGGCGTTGAAGTCAAGTCTGGACTTTTGAGTTGATATAATGAAAGAACAAATTCCAAGGAGTGAAAACTGCATTTATTTTTGACATCCTCCCCTGCTACATTTATACACTTATCCCAGCAGTTAAGTAATGCCTGGAAAGGTTCAGCATAGAAAGATTTGTCAGTAAGCCTGAACCATCCATGACCTCCGAACAGTGCCGGGATAAGGTCACCTAGAGCCCAGGGCAAACATGCCGAACTGTACCCCCAACTCCCCCCCCAAGATGTTAGAGCATTATGTGTCAGCAAACCCCACCCCGCCCCCCCAAAAAAATAATTAGGCACTATTCTGCATACTTATCCCCTAAATGTCCCCTCCTCCTGGTGCAAATCAGTCCCCCTGATGAAATCCCCCTCCCAGCACAAATCTTTGCCCCCTCCATATCCCAAATCCCCCCAGCACAAATGCCCCCTCCCAAAAAAAAATGACTTCTCTTAGCACAAATCCTTCACCCCTCAAATTTACCCACTGAATACACATTCTCCCCCCCCACCACACCAAATCCCCCTCCTAGCACAAATATGCCCCACCCCCCTCCTAGCACAAACACCTCCCAATAATGCTGCAAGCACAAATCCCCCCCCCCCCACCCAAGAAAAAAAATCTCTTCTGAAAGACAGAGGTTGTCAAACAAATCTGATTTCTTTTTATGAGGAGGTAAGTAGAACCTTGGACAGAGGGGTGGCTGTGGACGTGGTATACTTGGATTTTGCAAAAGCGTTTGACACAGTTCCCCACATACGGGTCATGTGTAAGGTAAAGTCTACAGGCTTGGAAATATCATTTTGTAAATGGATAGAAAACTGGCTAAAACACAGAATTCAGAGAGTAGTGGTTAATGAATCTTACTCTGAATGGTCTAAGGTCATCAGTGGTGTACCCCAAGGTTCAGTGTTGCGACCCTTACTTTTTAAGTAACATTTCAGTCTTTGCAGATGACACTAAGCTATGCAGTGGAATAACGTCCTTACAGGATGTCTCCAATTTACAAGCCAACCTCAATGCTCTGTCTAATTGGGCAACTATGTGGCAAATGAGGTTTAATGTTGATAAAGTTATGCACTTGGGGGCTAAGAATATTTATGCATCATACATATTAGGGGGGATAAAACTGGGGGAATCAATGGTGGAGAAGGATTTCAACATGAATCCTCTCCCCCCTCAATTTCCTTGTGGTGCCCCCTCCACCTCACATAATACCATAGTGCCCAGGGCAGCCACCCCTTCTGCCCACCCCTTGTTTGGCTCTGTCTCAGAAGAACTTTTTTTGGGGTCCAAATAGGTGAAAATTATTTGGAGCAAGGTCCGGGCTGTGAGGGGGATGTGGGAGCGAGGTGCAGGCTGCGATGGGGATGTAGGAGCGAGGTTCAGGCTGCGAGGGGGATGTGGGGGCGAGGTCCAGACTGCGAGGGGGGTGTGGGAGGGAGGTCCAGGCTGCGAGGGGGATGTAGGAGCGAGGTCCAGGCTGCGAGGAGGATGTGGAAGCGAAGTCCAGGCTGCTATGGGGATGTAGGAGCGAGGCCCAGGCTGCGAGGGGGGATGTGGGAGTGAGGTCCAGGCTGCGATGGGCATGTAGGAGCGAGGGCCAGGATGCGAGGAGGATGTGGAAATGAGATCCAGGCTGTGAGGGGCATTTGGAGGCGAGGTCCAGGCTGTGAGGGGGATGTGGGAGCAAGGTCCAGGCTGCGAGGAAGATGTGGGAGCGAGGTCCAGGCTGTGAGCGGGATGTGGGGGCGAGGTCCGGGCTGCAAAGGGGTGTGGAAGTGAAGTCCAGGCTGCGAGGAGGATGTGGGAGTGAGGTCCAGGCTGTGAGGGGGATGTGAGAGCAAGGTCCAGGCTGTGAGAAGGATGTGGGAGTGAGGTCCAGGCTGTGAGGGAAATGTGGCAGCAAGTTCCAGGCTGCGAGAAGGATGTGGGAGCGAGTTCCAGGCTGCAAGGGGAATTTGGGGCCGAGGTCCAGGCTGTGAGGGGTATATGGGGGTGAGGTCCAGGCTGCGATGGAGATGTAGGAGCGAGGTCCAGGCTGCAAGGAGGATGTGGGAGTGAGGTGCAGGCTGCTTGGGGAATTTAGGGGCGAGGTCCAGGCTGCGAGGAGGATGTGGGAGCAAGGTGCAGGCTGCGAAGGGGGATTTGGGGGCGTGGTCCTGGCTGTGAGGGGGATGTGAGGGTGAGGTCCAGGCTGTAGAGGGGATGTGGGAGCAAGGTCAAGGCTGTGAGGGGGATTTTGGGGGGGTCCAGGCTGTGAGGGGGGTGTGGGAGCGAGGTCCACGCTGCAATGGGGATGTAGGAGTGAGGTCCAGGCTGCGAGGAGGATGTGGGAGCAAGGTGCAGGCTGCAGGGGGACTTGGGGGCAAGGTCCAGACTGTGAGGGGGATGTAGAAGCAAGGTCCAGGCTGCAAGGAGGAGGTAGGAGCAAGGTGCAGGCTGCAGGAGGGATTTGGGGGCGAGGTCCAGGCTGTAAGGGGGATGTGGGAGCGAGGTCCAGGCTGCGAGGGGGATGTGTGTGCAAGGTCCAGGCTGCGAGGGGATGTGGGAGCAAGGTCCAAGCTGCGAGGAGGATTTGGGAGCGAGGTCCAGACTGCAAGGGGGGTATGGGAGGAAGGTCCAGGCTGCGAGGAGGATGTGGGAGCGAGGTCCAGGCTGTGAGGGGGATGTGGAAGCGAGGTCCAGGCTGCGAGGGGGATGTGGGAGTGAGGTCCAGGATGCGAGGAGAATTTGGGAGCGAGGTCCAGACTGCGAGGGGGGTATGGGAGGAAGGTCCAGGCTGCGAGGAGGATGTGGGAGCGACGTCCAGGCTGTGAGGAGGATGTGGGAGCGAGGTCCAGGCTGCGAGGGGGATGTGGGAGTGAGGTCCAGGATGCGAGGAGGATGTGGGAGCAAGGTCCAGGCTGCGAGGGTGATTTGGGGTGAGGTCCAGGCTGCGATGGGGTTGTAGGAGCGAGGTCCAGGATGCGAGGAGGATGTGGGAACAAGGTCCAGGCTGTGAGAGGGATTTGGGGGCGAGGTCCAGGCTGCGAGGAGGATGTGGGATCTAGGTGCAGGCTGCGGGGGGATTTGGGGGCGAGGTCCAGGCTGTGAGGTGATGTGGGGGCAAGGTCCAGGCTACGAGGAGGATGTGGGAGCAAGGTCCAGGCTGCAAGGGGGATGTGGGAGCGAGGTCCAGGCTGCGAGGGGGATGTGGGAGCTAGGTGCAGACTGCGAGGGGGATTTGGGTGGCGAGGTCCAGGCTGTGAGGGGGATGTGGGAGCAAGGTCCGGGCTGCAAGGGGGATGTGGGAGCGAGGTACAGGCTGCGAGGGGGATGTGGGAACGAGGTCCAGGCTGCGAGGGAGATGTGGGAACGAGGTCCAGGCTGCGAGGGGGTGTGGGAATGAGAAAATTTGAGATCCAGATCTCTAATTTTATGTGTCAGAAATTCCGAACGAAAATGTCCGATGGAGCCTACACACGGTCGGAATTTCTGACAACAAGCTCCCATCGAACATTTTCCGTCGGAAAATCCTACATGTACGGGGCATTATTGTTACCTAAGAAAAAAAAAAAAAAAATCATCAGTAAAAAGTAAAAGACCCCAGATTCCGGCTCATTCATCTTGGCTGGAACACATTGCATGTGATGTCTTAAGCAAGGCCAGGGACAAGGGGTGGGCAGGAGGGGCATCTGCCCTGGGCACTGTTGTATCATGTAAGGTGTGGGGGGCACCACAAAGAGATTAGGGGGGAGGGGATTTGTGTTGAGAAGGGAAATTTGGGGGGCAGCATGGGTAAGAATTGTTCTAGGATGGCACATTTGGGGAGGTGTGCTAGGAGGGGTGATTTGGGGGATTTGTGTTGGGAAGGGAGATAGGGGAAAAGGATTTGTGCTAAGAAGGGGGATTTGGGGGGTTTGTGCTATAAAAGTAATGTGATAGAGGCAAAATATATTTTTTTTTGGGTGGGGGGGATTTGTGCTAGGAAGGAGAACATTTTTTTTGGGGGGGGGGGTTGTGCTAGAAGGGAGAACATTTTTCTTTTTTTGGGGGGGTTTGTGCTGGGGGCATATGGGGAGAGAGAGGATTTGAGCGCCGGGTGCTTAGGGGGTGAGCATGCAGACTAGTGTTTGATTTATTTTTTTAATTTTTTTGGGCAGTGGGGGAGTTTCACTGACACGTGATGCTCATAAATCTTGGGGGGGGGGACACAATTTGGCATGTTTGCCCAGGGCTCTAGATAACCTTGTCGCGGCACTGGTCAAAAGCCTAGCTAAGATTCTAAAATCTCATGATAATGTGCCCCCACATAGTTGGCATGTCCAAGACATATAAGAAGCTTCGTCTCACCAGGCTCCACCTATAAGGACCCGTTCACACTAGTGGAAGGGGAGGGCTGCAGATAAACAGGTGCAACTTATGTAGGAGGTTTTGTTTCGACTCTGTGTATCGCCTGAGGCCAGTCACTTCATCGGCTATATTCCAGGGACGTGCGGTGAGGTCAGAGGCTGGTGGTGAGACACTGGCTAGTATCAGAGCCAGATACACATAGGTTACATATTCACAACTTACGCATTTGATTCTCATTATGTAGGCTATTGGAGTTCTACTAGTTATACTCATTTAACAAAAATATTTACAAAACGCTGTCCCTTTAAGTGCCATATATAATCTATACAATAAAAGAATAGAACCTGAACCATCCTCTGATTATATAGATTATATACTGTATAGCACCTTCATTAGTTCTCAGAGTTTACCAATTTAAGCAGCATATGGCCTTGTTTTAGCATATGTAAACGGCGTTCAAACCACACATGTGAGATATCGCTGCAATCATTAGAGTGAGAACAATAATTCTAGTACCAGACCTCCTCTGTAACTCTAAACATGTAACCTGTAAAAAATGTTAAAGCGTCGGCTATGGAGATTTTTAAGTACTGAAGTTTGAGATTTTTAAGTACTGAAGTTTGGCGCCATTCCAGAGGTGTGCGCAATTTTAAAGTGTGACATGTTAGGTATCTATTTACTCGGCGTAACATCATCTTTCACATTATACAAAAAAATCAGGATAATGTTTTTTTTTTTTTTTTTGATTTATGAAAGATTTAAAAAAAAAAAACGCATTTGAAAAATTGCTGCGTAATTACTGTGTGACATAAAAAGTTGCAACAACCACCATAGATTCGCATATACAGTTGCCGGCCGGCTGCACACTGCTGCCCGTATTTTCCGGGATCAGCGAGGATCATGGTGACGTCAGCACGTCGCTCCTCCCTACGCCGTTTCGTCAGAGGTGACGTCTTCCAGGGGCACGGGCGGCGTGCTGACTCACCACCTATAAGTATCCTAACAGTCAAATGGAAAGGCCCCCATCTGAGCTCAAGGTGTCCTGCGATTGTGATCGCCATTTTTAAAGAGGGCAAACGCCCTTCGCCAGCGCGGATGGATCTGTGGCTTTGTTGTATATATGAAAAAGATTTCATCTAGTTACCACTGATCCTATCGTTCACATCTCAAAGTGTATAATAGAGAACTCATAGTTAAAACATTCTATCTATACAACACTGTACTCAAATTAAAATTTTTCCCCACAAATAGAGCTTTCTTTTGGTGGTATTTGATCACCTCTGCGGTTTTTATTTTTTGTTAAAAAAATGTAAAAAGATCGAATTAAAAAAATTTTTTTTTATTTTTTATGTTTTGTTATAAAATTTTAAAAAGGGTAATTTATCTCCTTCATTGATGTACGCTGATGAGGCGGCACTGGTGGGCACTGATAGGTGGCAGTGATGGGCACTGATGGGTGGCAGTGATGGGCACTGATCTGGTACATCGCTTGGCAACACTGCTAGGTGGCACTGATTGGCACCACTGGTGGGCATTGATAGGTGACACTTTTGGGCATTGATAGGTGGCACTTGTAGGCATTGATACTTGGCACTGGTGGGCACTGTGGGCACTGTCAGGTGGCAATGTCAGGTGGCACTGGCAGGTGGTAATGGTGGCACAATTGAGGCATTATTGCCTCCTCCTCTTCGGGACCGATGTCCCTTGCTAATGAGCCGGTGATCGTTTTTTTTTTCTCCTCGCACTGTCAGCGCGAGGAGGAAAAAAAAACGATCACAGAGCTTTTGTTTTGATCATGTGATCAGCTGTCATTGGCTGACAGCTGATCACATGGTAAGGGGTCGGGACCGGCCCCTTACTTGGATTGGTGATCAGCCGAGTCTCAGTGACTCGGTGATCACATCGCGCTCGGTGCGCGCCCTGCAGGGCGCACGCAGGGCGCGTGCACAGGGGAGGTCGTCATATGACGGCCTCCCGGGAATTAAGGTCCGCGCTGTAGCCGTCATTCGGCTATAGCGTGGATATCAAGCAGTTAAAGGACAAATTACTGAAGTTTGAAGTTATAACTTCCAACCAGTAATTTCACAGTTAATAGATAAATAATACATAATTATGTTATAAGATACAGCATAATAATATAGGATTTATCTTGATTAAAAAAGTAACTTTTCAGCAGCAACAGATTCTCCCTCTTAACTGTGTGAGAAAAAACATGGGATTATGGGTAAATCTTATACACATAAACACATGTTTTTTCCTTGTAGTTAAGAGGGCTGGGCTGGAAGGGAGCATGTGCCTTTTAGACACATGCCCCCCTCTATGACACTGCAGTGAGAGGCGTGCCTCCACTGCAGCATTTTTATTGAACGCGTAAGCTTTGTTCCACTTTGCTATGACCTGTATTTTGGATGACAAATATTTTTGGAGTGCAGCTGTCCAGAATTTCTTTGATGTCTAACCAATAAGCAGCTCTCCTGACACGAGGGGGGGGGGGGGGGGGGGCGTCTGCACTGGTAATTAGTGCATTGATTATCAGTGCATCCCCATCAGCGATGCCTGCCTGTGTCCACCAGTGATACCCACTTGTGCCCACTAGTAATTCCAATCAATACCCATCAGTGGTGCCAATCAGTGCCCATCATTGACGCCAATCAGTGCCCTTCAGTGCTGCCTTTCAGTTCCCATCAGTGATGCCTGTCAGTGCCTCCTCATCAGTGCCGCCTATCAGTGCTATCTATCAGGGCCCATCAGTGCTGCACATCAGTGCTGCTTATCGGAGCCCATCAGTGCCACCCTATCAGTGCCCATCGTTGCTGCATATCAGTGCCGCCTCTCAGTGCCCATCAATGCCACATATTAGTGCCTCTTCATCAGCGCACATCAGTGAAGGAGAAAAACTACTTATTTACAAAATTTTGTAACAGAAACTAAGAAAACTTTTTATTTTTTTTAAATGTTCGATCTTTTTTCATTTGTTTAGCAAATGATAAAAAAAAACAAAAACTGTGGTGCTAAAATACCACCAAAAGAAAGCTCTAAGGCCCCTTTCACACTGGGGCGGTGGGGGCGTCGGCGGTACAACATCGCTATTTTTAGCGCTGCTGTACCGTCGTTCTAGCAGCGGTATTCGGCCGCTAGCGGTGCGGTTTTAACCCCCCGCTGGCGGCCGAAAAAGGGTTAAATCCCTCGTACAGCGCGGCTATAGCCGCGGTATTACAGCGGTATAGCCGCGCTGTCCCATTGATTTCAATGGGCAGGAGCGGGGAAGGAGCGGTGAATACACCGCTCCTTCCCCGCTCCAAAGAAGCGGTTTGCAGGACTTTTTTCACCGTCCTGTCACCGCAGCGCTTCAGTGTGAAAGCCCTCGGGCTTTCACACTGAACAAACAGCGGCAGCTGTTTAGGGGCGGTTTTCAGGCGGTATTTTTAGCGCAATACCGCCTGAAAACCGCCCCAGTGTGAAAGGGGTCTTACTGTCTCAAAACAATGATAAAAATGTTGATGGGTACAGCATTGCATGACCGCTCAGTTGTCATTCAAAGTGTGACAGCTGAAAATTGGCCTGGGCAGGAAAGGGGGGGGGGGGGTGCCCTGTATTGAAGTGGTTAAAAGGTTTACAATCACTTTAGGTAAACTTGTGGCTTCGCCTTGTATGATTTATTCCAGGTCTAAACATTTTCTATGTAGTTCGCTTTCAGCACAGACTTGCATTTGATTTTATAACCAGGTCTTCGGCATTTGTAAAAAAACACCTAACTTATTGATGAGCTTGTAGTACACTGAAGTTAATGAGCTCTAGTTGAACTGATATTCATGGGAACTTGTTAAAGCCTCTATCTTCGCAGTTATAGAGGTAGTACCTTAATAATTTACGGTGCCTTCATCGCTATACCATTTGTATACCACTCATTATCCAAAGCGAGGGGAAAAAAAAATAAAAAAATCTTCTCACTGAAGTTTGTTAGATAATGCAAATACATTCATGAACTAGACTTTTTTTTTTTTTTTTAACTAGCACCTAAAATCAGTCATATTCCCTTTATCTGCATAGACTTCTTTATCTAATGAGTCCCTCTGGGACCCCTAGTAAAACGTGCAGCAAATCTGACATCAATGGGACAGCTTGGAGGAAGTCAGCTTAATTAAAAGCTTCATTCGGAGCCAAATGCAGAGCCACCGGTTGCCCCAGCACACGGCTACGTAGTTTTGTCATGAAAGCACTTTTAGCCTAGTTATTTATCATGGTTTCAAAACAATGTTGATACAATTCAACGCTTTTGTGGGCATGAATTAAATATGTAATGGGGTGTGAAGAGAGGAAGGGATTATTTTTAGTTTAGGTCTGAATGAAATTGAAGATTCTGATGTTCTGGAGACATTCCATGACCTGTCTCGGAATGGAGGGTTAAGCCTTGTACACACGCTTAGATTTTCGGATTTTTTTCAGATTTTTTTTTTTGGCATGCTAGTCCCATGTCGAAAGTGAAAATACGAAAATGTTTGTACGACAGAATACAACGTCAGAAGTGACGTAATGTGTTGAATACTTTTGTATGTATTCTTTCATTTTTGAGCATGCGTAGTCCTGCTCTTGCGCTTTTTTTTCGTACTATACAGGACTAATTAACCACTTGCCCACCAGGCACCATCATTTTACTGCGGCAGGTCGGCATGATCCTGCGAACCGTCGTAGCTATACGTCGGCTCGTGGGATCGGGATAGCAGGCGTGTGCACGCCGTCGGAGGCAGGTGCACGCGCCCGCTGCACTGCGGGGGTGCCGATGCTCGTGGCCGACGGTCACGATGACTGCCGGCCATGAGCGATCGCGAGCACAAGAGACAGAACACGGAAGTGTGTGTAAACACACAAATCCCTGTTCTGTTCTGAGAGGAGTGACAGATCGTGTGTTCCTATTAGCTAGGAACCATGATGCGTCACTTCCTCTAGTCAGTCCCCACCCCGTACAGTTATGCCGCATACACGCGACCTGTTTAGCCATCGTAATAAACTCCAAAGGTTTCTCCGACAGAACTCTGATGGAATTCTATTCAAGCAGTCTTGCCTACACACGGTCAACCCAAAGTCCGACCAAAGTCCGACCGTTCAGAACGCGGTGACGTACAACACTTACGATGGGACTAGAAAAAGAAAGTTCAATAGCCAGTAGCCAATAGCTTCCGTCTCGTGCTTGCTTCAGAGCATGTGTCTTTTTTGGTCTGTTGGACCAGCATACAGACGATCGGTTTTCCCGATAGGAATTGGGTCCGTCGGAAAGATTTAGAACATGTTCCATTTCTAGGTCCGTCAGATTTTTCGAAAAGAAAAGTCCGATGAGGCCTACACACGATCGGTATATACGATGAAAACGTGGGGACTGATGGGGAGGAGGAGGGGTGGAACATGGTGCACACAGATTGGCTGGTGCCAAGGGAGAGGGGAGTGTGGGGGAGCCTTTTTTGCAGTGGCGGGTCTGCTGGTGGAGAGGGCCAGGGGGTGCACAGGGCTGATGGTTTGTGGAGAGGAAGAGAGAGAGAAAGGTAAGCAGCGGAGCTGGAGGTTTTTCTTTTGTTGTTTTTGGATGTTGGAGCTGGATCGGCTGGCCGACATCTTGAGCTGCATGTCCAGGGCGTGGGGCAATAGGAATTCATCACGCCTGGCGCTGGCGGTGAGTGGACTGGCAGAAGACCACTCACCCCCAGCACCAGGCAGTGAGTGGGTTGGCAGAAGCCTCGGCTCTGGGATTTGATTTCAGATCGCCCTGGTGACCTGGTGCCTGGGATCTGTTCAGCCCTGGTTTAAGGCCTGCTTAGGTTGTGGGTAAGCAGTGCCGGGACAAGGTCAACCAGCGCCCAGGGCGAACATGCTGGGCTGCGCCCCCCCCCCCCCATGACCAGTTATTTTACACACCTGATATCTATCTATCTGAGGTCAAAGTACAATGATCAGGAGCAGCGTGTACAGTGTGCAGGAGTTAGGAGAGGAAAACATACAGAGTGCAGAGGTAAGGTGTATGTACAGTAATATACAATGTACAGGAGTCAAGAGCGGTAAACTGCAGGGTACAGAGACCAGGAGTATATACACCCTAGTGCATAGCAGTACCCCTATAAATTATATCAAATTTAGTGTATGTGCCATTATCAAATATGGCCAAGTGAATTTTATATCACATGAATATGGAACCAAAATACCAGTGCAGCAAACAAAATTGTGAGGGGGCGAATCCCAGACTCCTGGTGCTGCAAGTAGATTACCAAAACATATAATGCGAACAACGCATAAATATTCAATTACATATCACATGTATGTGGGACCAAATTCCCTGTGCTGCAAAAACATGTTGTGAGGGAGTTAAGACCACACTCCTGGTACTGTAAATAAAAAAATGAAATACTATAACATATAATGTGAATAACTCCCAAATATTCAAATAACTCTAGTCAAATTCTCATGGTTCATTTTTACACAATTTGGTTTTGGAGTTACTACCAAACTCCCAGTGCTGCAAATCAGACACACAGTGCAAAGTACTATTACAGTGCACTATAAACAAACAGTCCATTAAAGAGCAAGTGCTCTTGTGCACATTGCTGGATCGAGATGGGGCTCAAGCAAGTGGCTGACAGATTCCTCCCTCCACACAAGTGGGGTGGGCGAGGGAATACCCCCTCACTGGGACATTGTATTCTGACAGCAGGGATTCTCCCCTATCAGAATACACTGATCAGTACTGCAAACAGCTAATTGAACAAGGATTTCCACCAGAAGTGGATATAACAATCGGTTTCTGTCTAACAGAGAGGGTTACACACCGATCAAAAATTCAGCCCCTGCTGAATTCTGAACTGTGTACTCAGTTTTACCTTGTCCTTTGCTTCAGCAGGCTCTCTGCAGTTCTGTTACTGGTCCCCTGCAGCTCCTGTGTCAGGAGTGACAGTGGTCACACTCCAGCCTCCACTTTGGACCATACAGGGTTAATCTTCCTCTATATGTGATAGGGAGGAGGAGAGCACTGGAGCTGGCTGAAGCATAGATTCACATGTAAAAAAAAAAGACTATACAGTACCCACTTTCTCCCCCCTCCCCCACACTGCAAAAGTGGACTTTCTTGAAGTTGGGCTGGGACAAGAAATCACATCCTTTGCTTTGTAATGCTTATATTCTTGAACAGGTTAGGAATTAGTGTGACATTTCAGGTGCTACATAGATGTAATCCACATACACATTATATCTTTCATATCTATCATTCTTTTTAGAAGATATTATGTGGATTACATCTATGTAGCACCTGAAATGTCACACTAATTCCTAACCTGTTCAAGAATTTTACTTTTACTTTCACTTTCAATAAACCTGCACTGAAAAGTACAGGGCACGTTTATAATCACAGTGTGGAATGCAGAGCAGTTAGCACTCACAGTAGAAGAGGATCCAGTCTGTCATCCGTGATTTACACATCTTCACTCTGCTCTGGAGGAGCGCTCTGCTGTGTGCTGGGCGGGAACCGAAGATCGATGCTGCAATGTGAGGTTCTCTTCCTGCTCCGCCCACATGCACTTTCACTAGGACTGTACCAGCTCCGGTGGGGGGGGGGACACTCATAGGAACTCAAGAAGGGAGCTTGGAAAAGGGTGCATCTGCTGCCGCAGAGCAGTGAGCAGGAGCGCATAATCCTTCATTTAGGCAGGCAACAGGGGCATACAAGTTTTACAGCTACATTTTGTGGACAGATTTTTCTGCTCACAACCTAGCGCCCCCTCCCACATTGCGCCCAGGGCAGAAGCCCCGCCTGCCCACCCCTTGTACCGGCCCTGTGGGTAAGGGTCCTGTCAGACAGGTTATCTGTTAGGGGAACACACTGCCAGCAGCAGAACCACCGTAACAAAGTAATTTACAGATTGCTGCTGTCACGTACCTGGTCAAGGCCAAGTTGACGAGAAGGCTGCCCTTACACCTCTTGTCCTGTATCCCCTGGGAGTGATGACAGGGTATAATAGGGCACAGGTGCCTGTAGAAGATCTAGTAGCAGAGGCAAAGCCTAGCAGGCGAACTGGCAGCAGGCAGATGCAGGATCGTGAATATGTAGTCAGGTGAGCAGAAAACAGCAAAAACCGGGCAGCAGAAGTACAGGGTGAGGAACCAGGAGTGGAGACAGAGCCAGGCCAGAGTGTTTTCCTTTGCATCTATTAAAGGTTCTTGCAGTAAACCCAAGGAAGCTTAGCCCTCTGCAGTGTATTAAAGTGCTTTTACTAAACAGAAATGCTGCACATACAAATTATTACCATTCTAGGAAAACAAATCACGACTGACAGATATTACAAAATTTTACAAATTATGCATAAAAAACACACAAGCCATCTATCTTTCCTAGTAAAGTAGCATGGACAATGTATGCAATATGTATACACTAAAAGTTAC
The DNA here is from genome assembly GCA_037952835.1 of Lithobates septentrionalis. NCBI lineage: Eukaryota > Metazoa > Chordata > Amphibia > Anura > Ranidae > Lithobates > Lithobates septentrionalis. Next base: position 663,007 of record JBBDGP010002372.1, read on the forward strand.
TTAACTTGGGCCTTTCTTTATGGAGTCATCTTGCAGGATCCAGGATCTTCCAGACTGCTTCTTCCCGAAGTTCTCCAAACAACTCTTCCTTTGTTTCTTAGCACATGGTTGTTCAAGTCCCTTCCCCTCCCCTCACTTTCTGCATAAATAATTTTCTGTAGTGTAATTTCCTTTGCTAAGCTTCATGAACCAGTCCAACGAGTTCATTTTCTATTAGTGAGGGAGGAATAGCTTCCAAAAAACAGCACATGTAACTAAAATCTAACAATTGACGTCAAAAGTATTGGGATGCCTGCCTTTACACCCACATGAACTTTAGTCAAATTCCTCCACCCCAAACTCACTCATGCATGTCTTTATGGACCTTGCTTTGTGCACTGGTCCAAATCATCAAGACATTTTGGACAATTTCATGCTCCCAACTTTGTGGGAGCAGTTTTGGGAAGGCCCTTTCTTGTTCCAACATGACTGCGCACCAGTGCACAAAGCAAGGTCCATAAAGACAAGGATGAGCGAGTTTGGGGTGGAGGAACTTGACTGGCCTGCGCAGAGTCCTGACCTCAACCCGATAGAACACCTTTGGGATGAATAAGAGTGGAAACTGGGAGCCAGGTCTTCTTGTCCAACTGGAAAAGGAAGTGTAGCACTACACTTCCTTTTCCGTTTCTTTCAATTGTACCAAGCAATCTAGTGTTAGCAGCTTTTTATTTTTATTTTTTGCATTCTATTATTTATTTCCTTTGTATCTGGCGCAACAAATCCCTGTACTCTTCTTGTCCAACTGCTTGACCTCACAAATGTGCTTCTGGAAGAATGGTCAAACATTCCACAGACACACTCCTAAACCTTGTGGACAGCCTTCCCAGAAGAGATGAAGCTGCTATAGCAAGGTTGGGTCACAAGCCAGAGTCAGCAATAGATGTTCAGGAACAGCCAGGGTCAACAAGACGGGTCAGGATGTGAATGAACACAGAATTGAGTCACAAAAATTAGGAGCTGATGACCACTGAGCAAAGATCCTGTGTCCTGTAAGGCTTTAATTAGGCTCCATCAAACATGTATGTTTGTGCTCACACGCATGTGAATGCAAACATGCTCATGTAGATGTGCACAGTGTCCTAATTATGTGCACAGTTCCATGGACCGTTCTGCACACATGCATATTCCTTTGAGCAGGGACATTACTTTGAACACAGGCATTCCATTGAGCACAGGCTTGAGCATGGTTTTCCTCACGGCTGCAGAGTCTATTTTGCTATTGAGGAAGAAGTTAGGGAACAACATTTTGCTGGTCCAACTTGTGAGGGTACAACTCCTTGTTACACAGGGTCATTCATCTACATCAGTCTAAGAAACTTGCTGTTACCATCTTCAGGTGTGATTTATTTAATGGAATAAATGCACAGAGAAATAGCATGCAGTATACAACATCAGTGTCAAATGTAAATTGGCAATTAAAGAGTTTTGTCAATAGGTTTAGTTGGCCTACTATGTCGCCAGAGGTGATGGCTGACTAACAGGTGGGACAGAAGTATGTTCTTAAGATAGTCAGAAGAGATAACAAAATAGAGTTTCAAAACAATCCAAAGCACAGGAGTGACCTTGATTACCGCAGACAGTCAAAAGTCAAACAGAAGCCCCAATCAGGCACAGGCTGAAAGTCTAGCAGTCTATTTAAGCACTCATGGTTGGTAAAGATGTGCACTGCAGAGTTAACAGATATTCAGTACTGAATAAAACCAACAGGTGGCAAAGGCGCAAGGCTGGTGGTTTACATTTCTGTAATCATTGTAAGCCATTGGTGAGAAGACATCCTACCCAAAACATTACCAAAAGTCAGCCATTCTCAACCTTTTAGTCCCAGAGGAACCCTTGAAATGATTTTTAGATCTTGGGGAACCCTTGGTAAAATCAGGTCTTTGGGGGTCAGTGGAAAAAAAAATGCTCCTTACTTTGGTGGGCAGTAGGAAAAATGCACCTCTTATGCCCCATACACACGGTCGGACATTGATCGGACATTCCGACAACAAAATCCATGGATTTTTTCCGACGGATGTTGGCTCAAACTTGTCTTGCATACACACGGTCACACAAAGTTGTCGGAGAATCCGATCATTCTGAACGCGGTGACGTAAAACACGTACGTCTGGACTATAAACGGGGCAGTAGCCAATAGCTTTCATCTCTTTATTTATTCTGAGCATGCGTGGCACTTTGTGCGTCGGATTTGTGTACACACGATCGGAAATTCCGACGGATTTTGTTGTCGGAAAATTTTATAGCATGCTCTCAAACATTGTGTGTCGGAAAATCCGATGGAAAATGTGTGATGGAGCCCACACACGGTCGGAATTTCCGACAACAAGGTCCTATCACACATTTTCCGTCGGAAAATCCGACCGTGTGTACGGGGCATTACAGTGGTGGTCAGTAGGAAGAATGCACCCTGGCACGTTGTGATGTTCCTGGGACTATAAAGACATCATCAGATGGAAGGTTAATTAGCCACCACTCAAGGAGCCCCCGCGACCTCTGGAGGAACCTTAAGGTCCAACAAAACCCTGGTTCAGAATGACTGCCACACGTTTTAAAAAGTAAACTATACTAACTATAAGTCAATGTTGTTTTCCTTCAGCTTTTCTTTTTATGATTAAAAATTCTGATAGATCCATCTGTACACAGCAAGCAGGGAGTCACTAATTTACACATTTATATGTGTTTTTTAAAGTTCAGGTTGAATTTTGTAAACAGGCGCCCTGCATTAAACGCTTATGTGGAAAATTAGGTTTTGATATAAATAGTCAAAATATAAAACATTGTTTAACCACGTCTCTGCCCGGGCAATTTTTACATTTTCACACATATGTTAAAATCTGATTTTTTTTTATTTTTGCATTTTACTCCCAAACAGTTATATTTTCTGAAAGCAGAGACCCTGGAGAATAAAATATTAAGGGTAAGTGTTCATTCATAATTTTTTAGGGACAGATAGATGCAATGTTAATTGGGCGTTGGGGTGAAGGGTTGATATGAGGGGGGGGGGTTTAGTTCCCCTAACATAGGATTAGTGATATGAGGTGTGGTATAACCCTTTGTTGACATAGATTATACATTGGAACAATGATTTGATCAGATAATTATTGTAACTGGGGAGTAGGGGTGTAGCTTGTTACTATAGGGATTCCACGCTATCACTTTACCCCACTATCTCTTAATGCCCACCTAATGAATCCATTATACTTCAATACATGCAATATGATTACGCACACTGTCATTACAGGTGATGTTATGATATCTTTATGATACACTTCCAGATACTTAATTCCAAATAAATTGGAACTAACGACCATCTTGGAAAACGAGGAGGACCGTCCTGTGGCATTATATGGGTAACAATGACTATTTGTAGGAGGACCATTCAATGTGTTTCTATTTTGAAGTTTTTGACTATTTACCGTGAGGCATGTAATGACAGCTGGTCGCCCAGCATATTTATTGTTCAAATAAGAAGCAGTAACTGAAATATGTAACATTCCATTTTTAGTGTTCTTGCTGAAACTTTTCCTGAAGAAGCGGGTTACTTCCTGCAAAACGCAAACTGCGTCAAAATTATAACAACTCACCGTGCTCTATTATATGGGAGCCACCGAGAATCTGTATTTAAGGAGTTCTAGATGGTTTTGGTCAGGGCTCTTTTTTTTTTTAGAGGATAGGTGCAGGAACTCCCCCTTTCTGAGTCACCTCTTTTCTCTGCCCCTACCTACCTCTGAGCACCATTCCTTGGTTTCACCCCCTACCCATCTCCCAGTACTGCCTTTTTTTAGAGAATACAGAACCAAGTATCATTTTGTAATTTGTATGGAACTTTTATGGAATTTGGTAATAATAACAAGAAAAGCACTAAAATAGATCCCTTGCAGATAGTAACAATAGAGCCCCCCCCCCCCCAGCAACAATAGATTCCTCCATCAACAATGGACCACCCACAACAAAATTCCCCCCAAACAACAATAGGCTCTTGGCATCAACAACAGATCTCTCACAGCCAGCATCAATAGACTTTATGGCAGCCAACAACAATAGACCCCTCCCTCAACAGTAGATCTCTACCAGCAACAACTGACCCCCAGCAATATAAGACCCCCCTAAGCAACAGTAGATCCCCCACCAGAAACAGCAGACCTCCTCGGCAACAATAGACCCCTAGTGCTGGAGGTGCCGGAACTGCATTTCCCCCCGCGTTCCCACTGCAAAAAAGCCCTGGTTTTGGTTATGTTTTATGTGTAGCATTTATGTGTTTTGTATGTATACATGTGCAATTTTTATCATAAATAAATATTCTTTGATACTTGTTACATAAATTGGGTACCGTTATAGTCCTTATATTTAGTTTGTTAGGGTCCATTATTTTGTATATCATTGATTAGGATGAGGTACCAGACCTATATGGTCTACCAAATGAGGGTCTCTTATGGAGGCCTTCCTCCCAATTCTCTATTTTTCATGGAGAATAAAATAGCGGCTGCTGCCTTTTTTTATGGCACATGATCTTTGTGCTGTTATTTTATCAAAGCCATGTTTCAGGAAAAAAAACACAAAAATTTATTTTATACCCACTTCTTTGGTCAAATATAAAATATGGGGTTGCGTTGAGTAAATAGATACTGAGCATGTTCAAGCCCTAAAACTGTGTGCCCCTGCCAGAAGCCTCACAGGTTCTCAGTTTAGAGTTAACCACGAAGGATGGCTCTAGAATCACTGGTCTCACTCCGACGGTCATACCTCACGTGTGTGGTGCAATTTATGTTTATATACATGTTGGTGCCCTACACTATGCGTTTGCATTGGGGTGTTACAGGGAATAATGGTTATGACCTACATGCAAACATCTAAATTAGGGGTGCAACGGATGAAAAAACTCACGGTTCGGATCGTTCCTCGGATCAGGAGTCACGGTTCGGATCATTTTCGGATCAACAAAAAAAAAATCTCCCCCACTGTAATATCCACAATCTCCCTATTGGCAGGGTGTGGCAGAGTATTGGCAGAGTATTGCAGGGTATTGGCAGGGTATATTGGCAGAGTATTGGCAGGGTATTGGCAGGGTATTGGCAGAGTATTGGCAGGGTATGGCAGAGTATTGGCAGGGTATGGCAGAGTATTGTCAGGGCATTGCAGAGTATTGGCAGGGCATTGCAGAGTATTGGCAGGGCATTGCAGCAGAGCATTACAGAGAATTGGCAGGGCATTGCAGAGTATTGGCACTGCTGCCATCCGATCTCTCCCCTCCACTGTACAGATCAGTACACAGAGGGGAGAGAGGAACCGGCGTCATGATATGACGCCGGTTTGTTACAAGTGATCGCTCCGTCATATGACGGAGCGATCACGTGCTAAACGGCCGCCGGGTGTACCAAGATGACCGCCGCTCCGGAGCTAGGCCGAAGCCGCGGCCTTTCCTATGGCCGAGGCCACAGAGCGCTCCGCGGATCGCGGGTGTCCCGTACGGATCAACCTCCGCGGATCGGATCACGGATCGATGACGATCCGTTGCACCCCTAGTCTAAATGTTACTATTTGTCAGCCAATGGGAAGTACAGACAATGCTGGGCTATTGGGGGATATTTGGAGGCACATTAGCATACAAACCTCTCAGCCCCTGCTGCACTAGAGATGAATAGAGCAATATTGGCAATGAGACTACTGGAAAACTGAGGAAATAAAAAGGCTTATGAAAATTTTGCAGCGACATTGCTTTGATGTCACCCACTTCGCTGACACAATTTTCAATGCTAATATTTTTATATGCTTTAAATACATACTGTACATATTTAAAAAATATAGGATTGCCCCCGAAACATTATAGCTTCCCTCTTAATCTCAATAGTTATTGAAACCCTCAGAGCTCTTCATTAGAGTTTCCGAGGACAGCAGATTAAAAAAAAAAGCTCACAAAGTCATTGTTTAAAGTTAGCTGCATGACACCCAGACAATGAAAAACGTGGAGGATCTGTATCAGGGAAAGCCATTTGTCTAAGGTTTGTGCCATCAGGGCTTGAACAAAATTAAATTACATTTTTAGCACAAATCAATGTACAATGTAATGATTTTTAACTTAAGAGAGAAAAAAAAAGGAAAGTGTTACCTTCAACTTTTGCAGGGGGGGAAAAAAAAAAACACATTTTGGCAAGTTTCCTGAAACAAATTACACTTGGCACTTGTCTGAATATTAACAACTGTGCAAGAATAAGCAGTTTTATCCACCGCGTATCAATGCTGCACGGAGCCTGGAAAGTCTTCACTTGACCCCTGTAATGTATTTTATCAATGTTGTTAATAGTTAAGGGACTTCAATTTGCAGGCTGTCTTTAACCTCTGCCATTTAAAACTGTGCAATATTAAGGAGTCAGTCCACCAAAACACTTCAGTGCTTGGTAGGTGCTCTAGAGTTGAAATCCCTGATAAAGTCTCCTATTCCTTGGGGGATGTTTCTGTGAGATGTCTGAGCTGAGTTCCCAAGTCTGCCTACTTGCTGTGCCCCTAATAAGAACTTACCACTCTACCTACTAGAGTTTTCATTTATTTTACACTGTGAAGAATGCAACAAGGAGCATGGGAAAACTCAGAGGTGGATAGGAATGGATTGAGATTTATGGCAAGGAAACAATGCTGTTGGAATATCTAAGTAATTTAGGGCAATGGCTGACCTGGCCTCTTAAGCATTTTTGAGTGGAATGACCCCTAAATTGTCCTTTTACATACATTAAAGTGATTAAAGTAAAGACTCGTTTTTTTAACATATACTTACCTCCACTGTGCAGTTCGTTTTGCACAGAATGGCCCCGACCATCGACTTCTGGGGTCTTCTGGCGGCTCTCATGGCTCCTCCCTGCATCAGATAACCCCCTAGGAGAAGCGTTCTCCCAGGGGGGTTACCTTGTGGGTGTGCTCCAGAGTCCAGCATTTGCGTCCATGGACACGAATACAGGACTTGGCCCTGCCCCCCAGCGCCCGCGTCATTGGATTTGATTGACAGCAGCGGGAGCCATTGGCTGCGCTGCTATCAATCTATCCAATCAAGAGCTGATGGAGAGAGGACCCTGTGGAGAGAGGGACAGCGCGTCTCCGCCGACTGAAATATGGGGCTCAGGTAAGTAAAACGGGGGGGGGGGGGCCTGGGGGGCCGGTCACTGCCAGGTGTTTTTTCACCTTAATGCATAGGATGCATTAAGGTGAAAAAACACAAGGGTTTAGAACCCCTTTAAATTGGCTTGTTTATAGTTCCTTTCATTTCCCTTTTTATTTCCTTTCCTTTTTCTTTACTTTCCTTTTTCTCTTTTTTCTGCTCTTTTTTTCCCTTTTTTCCTTTCCTTTCCTTTTTCTCTTTTTTTCCTTTCCTTTCCTTTTTCCCCTTTTTCCTTCCCCTTTCCTTTCCTTTCCTTTCCTTTCCTTTCCTTTCCTTTCCTTTCCTTTCCTTTCCTTTCCTTTCCTTTCCCTTTTCCCTTTTATGCTTTCCTTTTCTTTCCCTTTTCCCTTTTTTTTTGCTTTCCTTTCCTTCACATTTCTTTTCTTTTCTTGTCTATTCTTTTCCCTTTTTTTCCTTTCCTTTCCTTTCATTTTCTTTCCTTTTTCCCTTTCCTTTTTTTCCGCTCTTTTTTTCCCTTTTTTCCTTTCATTTTTCCTTTTTTTTTTTCATTATTTTCTTTTTCTTTCATTTTTCCCTCCCCCTTTCCTTTTCTTTTTCCATTTCATTTTTCCATTTTTCCCTTTTTTTTTTTTTAAATTATATATTTATTGAAATTCTCCAAGGAGATACATATACAGAGAAAAAAAAAGTAATACAAAAATATAACAGTATACGTAACTAGAATAAATCCCATACATAGCACAGGAAAACAGGATTTAGCCAAATTACAAGATGAGAGAATGAAATAGTCGCCCTGAGATGGGTTGCATAGTAATATTTAATAAGATCTAGGGCACCTAGGCCGCTTCTGGAGTGAGGAGCAAATACCACTGAGCTAGCTATGCGGTGAGCTTTATTGTGCCAAATAAAATTAATAAATAACCGCTGCATAGCTTTCAGCTGTTTCATCTGGATGGGGACTGGTAAGGTTTCAAATAAATACAGAAGCTTTGGCATTGATCTGTCCCAGAAGGGAGAGAGGGTTGGTATCCCATTGATGTAAGAGGCTATCAATATCCCTAAAAAGAGAAGAGTAATTAGCCTGATAGAGGGTGGGATAAGAAGAGGTCAAATGGATCCCTAGGTACTTAAGAGATTGGGAGCACCAGTGGTATGAAAAAATTTGTTGTAGCATGGCAAGGGCAGAAGGGGGAATGTGTAATGGTAGAGTTTCTGTTTTGCTCCTGTTAATCTTATAACCTGAGAGTGAGCCAAAGGTTGTTAGTAAGTCGTGAAGGTTCGGGAGGGAAGTATGGGGACTAGTCAGTGTCAGAAGAATGTTGTTAGTGAAAAAAAAAACAGCTTATATTCCTTCTTTCGCAAGAAGACCCCTCGAATGTCAGGATTGGAGTGAATGGCTTCAACCAAGGGTTCTAAGCATAGGATAAAAGGCAGAGGAGACAAGGGACATCTCTGTCTCGTGCTATTGCTCAAGGGGAACGATGGTGACAGAAAAGAAGACAGCTTTACTTGGGAAGTCGGTCGGGAGTATAGAGCTTGGATTCTAGAGTATAGAGCGAGTGGGAGTATAGAGCTTGGATTCTCCAGCCGCTATGAATGGGCTGGAGAATCTATATTTAGAAAGGGTGACAAACATAAAGAGCCAGCCAAGCCTATCAAATGCTTTCTGGGCATCTAGGCTCAGAATAAGAGCTGGGCGAGTGGTCCTGTTAGGCAAGTCAATGAGGTTGATGGTTCACCTTGTGTTGTCACCAGCATATCTGGTTGGTACAAAACCCACTAGGTCTTTATGTATGAGTGTAGGGAGTATTTGGGTAAGTCTATTAGCCAGGATTTTAGCAAATGATTTGTAGTTGGATTGAGTAATGCTATAGGTTGATAATTATCGGGGAGGGAAGGGTCTTTTCCAGGTTTCGGGATCACTGTGAAGTGATATGACTACGTCCATGTGTGTCACCTCCTGCGTTTAGCATGGGTGATGGGTGACAGGTCATTGAAGATCTGTATCTTGGCACCAATGAAGACCAACCTGGTCTTATTATGAGTGGCCACAGTGAGAACCTCCTTACTGTCAAAATAATGGAAGCAGACAATGATGTCCCTGGGGTTTGCCCCATCTGGGGTTTGGGAGCTAAAGATCTGTGAGCCCTGTCTAGGCACCAGTCAATATCAGGAATTTGAGGGGCCATGGTGTTAAACAGGCTCAGGAGATAGGGGAGCAGATCCTGATCTCCCACTGATTCAGGCACCCCTTTAATCCGCAGATGTTGTCTACACCCCCTATTCTCCATATCTTCTTGTTGCATTTGGAGCTGGGTGGTCCTCCTCAAGGACATGGACATTTTGCACCCGTTCATAACATTTTGTTTCTAATGTATCAGTACTCCCCTCTCGGTTCTTGAGCAATCTTCCCCATCTCCTGTGCAATATTGTGGGTAAGATTCTGGAGCAGAGTGCATAATTTGGCATCTAGGACCTCTACTGTTAAAGGGATGAGCGATCCTGGTGGCTGTGTGGGTGATAACATGGAAAAGGTTACCTCCAGCTGTCAGCGGGTCTGTGGGGTCCAGCAGATCATCCTGGACATTTGAGGCTGGGCATGCAGGCTCAGGGAACAAAGAATAGGAGAGTTTTTGGTCCCCTATCTTCTTGATGGGGTGCGAGGTGGTTGCGGGAGTGTAGTGAGGTAACACCCATGGCCAGCGAGTTATACATCCATCATGTTCAGAAGCCGCACATGCGCCCCCTTTTACCTTCTTTCCCTTTCCTTTCCTTTGCTTTTCTTTTCTTTCCCTTCCTTTCCTTTCCTTTTCCTTGCCCTCCTTGTGCAAATTGCATCCACTGTAACAATAGTTATTGGCAAAACATTGTAAAATCCTTACAACATTCATCTGGTTCAATTTCATGATTTTGTGCATTTCATTTTTCTTCCAGTTCTATCCTTCTCCTTCCCTTGACATCTTTCAGCTTCAGTCCAGTGACTTTGCCTAGGCTGGGGTGACATTGTTAGTCTGCTGCAGACAGGAGGAAGCAATTTCTCAGTCTCTTTTTCCCTAGTAATCATTGTAGCAAGTAGGTGTGAAGCTGCAGCAGGGGTTGATCTGTCAGACATTTTTTAACCACTTGAGCCCCGGACCATTATGCTGCCTAAGGACCAGAGGTCTTTTTCCAATTTGGCACTGCGTCGCTTTAACTGCTAATTGCGCGGTCATGCAATGCTGTACCCAAACGAAATTTGCGTCCTTTTCTTCCCACAAATAGAGCTTTCTTTTGATGGTATTTGATCACCTCTGCGGTTTTTATTTTTTGCGCTATAAACGGAAAAAGACCGAAAATTTTGAAAAAAAATGATATTTTCTACTTTTTGTTATAAAAAAAATCCAATAAACTAAATTTTAGTCATACATTTAGGCCAAAATGTATTCGGCCACATGTCTTTGGTAAAAAAATGTCAATAAGCGTATATTTATTGGTTTGCGCAAAAGTTATAGCGTCTACAAACTAGGGTACATTTTCTGTAATTTACACAGCTTTTAGTTTATGACTGCCTATGTCATTTCTTGAGGTGCTAAAATGGCAGGGCAGTACAAACCCCCCCCAAATGACCCCATTTTGGAAAGTAGACACCCCAAGGTGAGAGGCATGTTGAACCCATTGAATATTTATTTTTTTTTGTCCCAAGTGATTGAAAAATGACAAAAAAAAAAAAAAATATTTACAAAAAGTTGTCACTAAATGATATATTGCTCACACAGGCCATGGGCCTATGTGGAATTGCACCCCAAAATACATTCAGCTGCTTCTCCTGAGTATGGGGATACCACATGTGTGGGACTTTTTGGGAGCCTAGCCGCGTACGGGGCCCCGAAAACCAATCACCGCCTTCAGGATTTCTAAGAGTGTAAATTTTTGATTTCACTCTTCACTGCCTATCACAGTTTCGGAGGCCATGGAATGCCCAGGTGGCACAAAACCCCCCAAAATGACCCCATTTTGGAAAGTAGACACCCCAAGCTATTTGCTGAGAGGCATATTGAGTCCATGGAATATTTTATATTTTGACACAAGTTGCGGGAAAGTGACACTTTTTTTTTTTTTTTTTTTCATAAAGTTGTCACTAAATGATATATTGCTCACACAGGCCATGGGCATATGTGGAATTGCACCCCAAAATACATTTAGCTGCTTCTCCTGAGTATGGGGATACCACATGTGTGGGACTTTTTGGGAGCCTAGCCGCGTACGGGACCCCGAAAACCAATCACTGCCTTCAGGATTTCTAAGGGTGAAAATTTTTGATTTCACTCTTTACTGCCTATCACAGGTTCGGAGGTCATGGAATGCCCAGGTGGCACAAACTCCCCCCAAATGACCCCATTTTGGAAAGTAGACACCCCAAGCTATTTGCTGAGAGGCATGGTGAGTATTTTGCAGCTCTCATTTGTTTTTGAAAATGAAGAAAGACAAGAAAAAACATTTTTTTTTTCTTTTTTCAATTTTCAAAACTTTGTGACAAAAAGTGAGGTCTGCAAAATACTCACTATACCTCTCAGCAAATAGCTTGGGGTGTCTACTTTCCAAAATGGGGTCATTTGGGGGGGTTTTGTGCCACCTGGACATTCCATGGCCTCCGAAACTGTGATAGGCAGTGAAGAGTGAAATCAAAAATTCACGCCCTTAGAAAGCCTGAAGGCGGTGCTTGGATTTCGGGGTCCCGTACGCGGCTAGGCTCCCAAAAAGTCTCACACATGTGGTATCCCCGTACTCAGGAGAAGCAGCAGAATGTATTTTGGGGTGTCATTTCACATATTTCCATGGCATGTTTGAGCAATATATCATTTAGTGACAACTTTGTGAAAAAAAAAAAAAAAAAAAAAAAAAAAAATTTGTCTCTTTCCCGCAACTTGTGTCGCAATATAAAATATTCCATGGACTCGACATGACTCTCAGCAAATAGCTTGGGGTGTCTACTTTCCAAAATGGGGTCATTTGGGGGGGTTTTGAACTGTCCTGGCATTTTATGCACAACATTTAGAAGCTTATGTCACACATCACCCACTCTTCTAACCACTTGAAGACAAAGCCCTTTCTGACACTTATTGTTTACATGAAAAAGTTATTTTTTTTTGCAAAAAAATTACTTTGAACCCCCAAACATTATATATTTTTTTAAAGCAAATGCCCTACAGATTAAAATGGTGGGTGTTTCATTTTTTTTTTCACACAGTAATTGCGCAGCGATTTTTCAAACGCATTTTTTGGGGAAAAAACACACTTTTTTAAATTTTAATGCACTAAAACACATTATATTGCCCAAATGTTTGATGAAATAAAAAAGATGATCTTAGGCGGAGTACATGGATACCAAACATGACATGCTTTAAAATTGCGCACAAACGTGCAGTGGCAACAAAATAAATACATGTTTAAAAGCCTTTAAAAGCCTTTACAGGTTACCACTTTAGATTTACAGAGGAGGTCTACTGGAAAAATTACTGCACTCGATCTGGCCTTCGCGGTGATACCTCACATGCATGGTGCAATTGCTGTTTACGTTTGACGACAGACCGCAGCTTGCGTTCGCCTTAGCGCGAGAGCAGGGGGCGACAGGGGTGCTTTTTTTTTTTTTTTTTCTTTATTATTTTTTTGCTTTTTTAATCTTACTTTTAAACTGTTCCTTTCATATTTTTTTTTTAATCATTTTTATTGTTATCTCGGGGAATGTAAATATCCCCTATGATAGCAATAGGTAGTGACAGGTACTCTTTTTTGAAAAAATTGGGGTCTATTAGACCCTAGATCTCTCCTCTGCCCTCAAAGCATCTGACCACACCAAGATCGGTGTGATAAAATGCTTCCCCAATTTCCCAATGGCGCTATTTACATCCCGCGAAATCTAAGTCATGAAATGCTCGTAGCTTCCGGTTTCTTAGGCCATAGAGATGTTTGGAGCCACTCTGGTCTCTGATCAGCTCTATGGTCAGCTGGCTGAATCACCGGCTGCATTCTCAGGTTCCCTGTTGAGACAGGAGAGCCAGAGAAAAACACGAAAGACGGTGGGGGGGGGCATTCCCTCCCACGGCTTGTAAAAGCAGTCTAGAGGCTAATTAGCCGCTAGGATTGCTTTTACATGAAAGCCGACCGCTGGCTGAAAAGAATGATACCAATATGATACCTAAACCTGCAGGCATCATTCTGGTATAACCACTCAAAGTCGTGAATGGCGTACCTGAAGACAAAAAAATGGTTAACAATGGTTAACAATAAAGCACAGTAAACAGTAAAGTATAAATAATTACATACCTGAAAAACAAACATGATAAAACATAATAACAATAACAATAACATTGCAGAATAGAATACAGTAAAAAAAGAGCAGAACAATAGAGAGAGAATAGAGAGAGAGAGAACAATAAAACGACAACTATTTTTTTTATTTTATATATTTTTTTTTTTTTACACTTTTTTTGTAACTAACTTTTATAACTGTAACCGGTTCCAGGTTCGGGTCTCTCAAAATGCGATGGCATCTTGGGAGACCCTGTGAAAGTGTGCCTAGTCTGTGCAATGCTGTACCCTACGCTAATACTCAACTAGTGAATGGTAGCGTTCAAAACATTCACCAATGCAAAGACCATGATTGTCAGGACAGGAGGGACAATAATAGCGGGTGTCACGCCTATATCCGCGCTTGCTGCAGACACAACATCTTTTTTGGGGGGTTCCCTGGGTAGGGGTACTCGGGAGGACATAAAAATGCCTCTCATGCAGCCGATTGCATTTGGTTGGGGATGTGAATGGGGGAAGTACGGGCGCTGCAGAAGCGGTGGGTTCCCAATTAGGATTGGCGAATGCAGCAGGAAGGGCACTATGGGCACGACGGGCCTGTGTTTGTCTTTTTGGTGGCAGCGGGACACAACTTGTGCTTGCCACCTCACCAGCTTGAACTGCACTTATGGGACTCGCCACGTCACCAAGTGTTACTGCAGTGCTGGTTTGGCTACGACCGGGGTGTACTACGCCGCTGGCGCTTGCCAGTTCCCCAAAACGCTACCAAAAAAACTGTTAGCGATCGCAGGGATCAGGCCTGACTCTGCGAACGCTGCAGTTATGCGTTTAGAGTTTTGTAAGTGACAGTGATCGATCGATACTGCACTTGGGTGGGCTGGGCCGGGCCGGGCGGAGGGGCAAAACGCAGGTGCTAGCAGGTATCTGGGCTGATCCCGCTAACACTGCGTTTTTGGGAACCCTAAACTGCTGAGGATGCTAGTATAGATCTGATTGGATCAGATATTGATCCGTTCAGATACTATACCACTAAGGGAGGTGTACGGTGCGTGCGTGGGTGTTAGTGCTACTGGCGCTAACCTGACGCTGCCTGGGGCTGGTGCTTGCCAGTTCACCAAAATGCTACCAAAAAAACTGTTAGCGATCGCAGGGATCAGGCCTGACTCTGCGAACGCTGCAGTTATGCGTTTAGTGTTTTGTAAGTGACAGTGATCGATCGATACTGCACTTGGGTGGGCTGGGCTGGGCCGGGGCGGAGGCGCAAAACGCAGGTGCTAGCAGGTATCTGGGCTGATCCCGCTAACACTGCGTTTTTGGGAACCCTAAACTGCTGGGGACGCTAGTATAGATCTGATCGGATCAGATATTGATCCGATCAGATACTATACCACTAAGGGAGGCGCATGCTGCGTGCGTGGGTGTTAGCGGTACTGGCGCTAATCTGACGCTGCCTGGGGCGACGCATATCACCGCCGGGCGATCAGGGGGCTAAACCTTTATTCGGTAATAAACGGCGGGTGCCCTGACACTATAAAAAATAAACAAACTAACCAGCGTCAACCGTAACGGTTAAACGGTGATCAGTGGTGAAAGGGTTAACTAGGGGGCAATCAAGGGGTTAAAACATTTATTAGATAGTATATGGGGGTCCCTGACGCTATAAAACGCTGACGGCGAACCTAAATATTTACCTCACTAACTAGCGTCACCAGCGACACTAATACAGCGATCAGAAAAATGATCGCTTAGTGACACTGGTGACAGGGGGTGATCAAGGGGTTAAAACTTTATTAGGGGGGGTTAGGGGGGTACCCTAGACCTACAGGGGGGTAACAGTAACTGTGCTAACACAGTAACTGTCACAAACTGACACCATGCAGTAATCAGAAAAAAAAAAAAAAAAAAAAAAAAAAAAACCTGCTTGGTGTCAGTTTGTGACAGGGGGGGGGGGTGATCGGGGGGGGGGATCAGGGGGCGATCGGGGGGGGGATCGGGGTGTAATGTATGCCTGGCATGTTCTACTGTGTGTGTGTGTGTTGGTGCAGTCACTTACATGTCATCTCTCCTCGGGCCGGAACGGAAACTACCGACCCGAGGGGAGATGACATCATTTCCTTTGCTGCTGTTTAGCATACAGCAGCAAAGGAGTGTTCCCATTGGCCGGCGGCGATCGCGAGGGGGGGGCCACGAACGGATGGCCTCCCCCTCGTCTCCGATCGCCGGGGGACAAAACGGGACCGCCTCGGGCGGCGGGGGGGGTCCGATCGGACCCCCCACCCGCGGAAGGCAAATCACGTACCATGTACGTGATTTTGCCTGCCCGTGCCGCCTTGCCGACGTACATCGGCGTGAGGCGGTCGTCAAGTGGTTAACACAGCCAAAATTGCACGTGCACCAGGATTTACATGATTGTGTCATCTCTGAGGTGGCATCTCAATCCAGGAAGTAGACAGTGACCCTGGATGATACCTGAACAAAGATGGTTTCTTCTGGAGAGAAAAGAATATGAAGGCATTGTCAGAGGGAGCACTGAGATATGAGAGGTGATAATTACTTGGGAGAGTAAAGCTGGCTGTCATGTACCTGACTGTGGAGCCTGACATGGTGACGGTGGCCTCTTGTGCAATTCCAGTCCAGGCACCCCTGGTAGTGGAGACAGAGATTGCTAGGGCAGTGGATGGGCACACGTGTCAAGAAGCTGGAGTAGTGAACTGGAGCTTGGAAACACAAGAGTCCTTCCAGTGGCAGTATGGAGTCTTGTCATAAGCTATGTTCAGCAACAGCCAGGCACACAGGTGCATGGTCAGGAGTAAGTTCTAGGTCAGGAACAGGCAACAGGGGTCACAATTGTGACTCAGCCCCATGCTGCAGGGGGCCCCATGTGGTCCCCCTGTATGCAGGTCGGTGCCAGCATGAGGAAGCAGTACGAGCACCGTGGTAGCAGAGATCCCTACCCATCCACACTGGCTGCTATTCAGTCTCACATTCCCCACCCATGTCCTTGGCTGGCCCCTCTCTCCTGCCCCAGTCCAGTCTCGCCCCCAGGAAAGTCTCGCCCCCTCCCCCGAGTCACCTCCATCCCTTCCTTTGTACAGATCTCAGGCAGAGCCCTCCGGTGCACACTTCTCCCGGAGAGACAAACTTCCAGCACACAGGAACAGCCCTATGAGATCCGGTTCCCCAGGATACACTGAAAGCTTGTCTCCAAGCCCCCCGCTCATACACAGATCTCTCTCGTAGAGCCTATGGAGCGGAGGATGAGGCTTTCCATTTCCCCTGGAGAAAGGGACCCCATCTTCCCTAGGGACAGGGAACCCATCTTCCTTGGGAAAAGGGACCCCATCTCTCCTGGGGCCAGGGAACCCATCTCCCCTGGGGACAAGGACCCATTTCCCTTGGGGAAAGAAACCCTGTCTCCCTTAAGGACACGGACCCCATCTCAGCCAATCAGCTGCACCCACTCTTCGAGTATTCTTGTTGAACCTTTCTTAAACATCACCAGTTCCACCTGATGATAGAAGTTGACCCCTCAAAATCTTGTCTTAAAAAAAAAAAAAAAAAACTATGAGTAGAGGTTTTAAAAAGTATTGTATGCACTGTGACTTCAGTATTAAACTTTTGTTTTGCTTCAAGTGCACTAATAATGTATACAATCACATTACCTATGGATGCGAAGTGTAGCTTTACCAGAGAAAGAGTTGCCAATATAAAAACTAAAGGACACATTGGAATGTCTAATCAGATTCAGCCAGGCATCCTAACTTGATGTACAATCTATCGTCCTTCCTGCCTCTTTTTCTGTTCTCATCAGAGATAAGGATTGTTCTTGTAAAAATAAATTAATTGGCGTCCTCACCAGCAGAGACAAAATGCTGAATTTTCATCAGGAAAGAGGGAAAGGGATAAAGTGTTAATTTAACCGCAGCTGATGGGTGCCACAGCCAACAATGAACTGTGTAATTTGGTAGGACAGTGATTAGTGACTATTGGACTTCGAAGGACATGTAGGGTTTGGTAGTTGGGCAACTGTCACGCACTTCAAGGTCATTAGATCTCGCCATTTGTATTCTCTGAAAGACTTATTGACAAAATTACTTGTAACTCTGGAAGAAGATAAAGTAGCCTTTGAGGCTTAAAAATTTAAGTTACATTCTATTTGAACAACAAAACTCAGTAGTTGAAAAATATAAAATTTGCAAGCTTGGGTCCAAAGAATTGGAAAAAAAGTAAACAGCCTAAAAATGTATCCTTGTCTTGCAATGGTGCTACTGGTTGTGTGACCAGTGCCAATGCAATTGCGGGTTGGTCTCTGCCAATATGGGGGTCATTGTTAATGAATAACTAATGACTGCCCAGAGCTGCCTGAATGTATTGCCCACAAGCCTCTTTGGCAGAGAGAGACCACATGATTGATGTCACTAGTGATGCAAAAAATGATGCAAGTAGAAGTTTGAAGTGCATCACTAAAAGGCTCTTCAGCAGAAGGAAGGAGGTCCTAATTCACCCAAATAGATCCTTATATAGAGTGATAACCAGCAGGAGGAAGGGGCGTCTTGATACCCCTATATAGATATTTATATAAAGGGATCATCAGCAGGAGGTACAGATTCCCCTATATACAGTAGATATTTACATAGAGGGATTAACATAAGAAGGAAGGAGGTCCTGATTCCTCTGTATAGATCTTTAGTTATCAATAGAGGGGTCACCAGCTGCAGGAATGAGGCCCCGATTCCTCTATATAGATCTTTATATTGGGTACAAACAAGGCCAAGGATAAATCCAAGGGAAAAACCAAGCTTAACTTACCACCAGCCCACAGACAACCAAATAACCTGTCTAACAGTGTGCATTAAAAGCAGGGGTTTAGTCTGCACACATTTGCAAATGCATGCGTAAGCCACAGAGCCTCGTCAAAGCACCCTGGTATCTGTGGTACCTAACACTAACTTATAAGTGTCCCCACAGTGGAGGCACATGCATTCTGATGGATAGGTGAGAGCAGGTGGACTGAAGGGGAGCCAACCCTTCTTAAAGGTACAGGGGCACACTGAACACCCAGCATATAGCACAATGGCTGCAACGGTGTCAGTGCATTGCCTGACAGTGATACAAAAATGACGCCACTTGCTCCCATCTATAGCTGGCTATCACAGTAAGAAGCATTGTAAGGCTAACAACAGGTACAAACAAGGCAAAGGATAAATCCAAGGGAAAAACCAAGCTTAACTTACCAACCAGCCTGCAGACAACCAGATAACCTGTCTAACAGTATACGCTAAAAGCAGGGGTTTTCGTCCGCACACATTTGCAAATGAATGCGGAAGTCACAGAGCCTCGTCAAGGCACCCTGGTCTGTGGTACCGTCTTTTTTTGTATCACTGTCGTGTTGTTTGGTCAGGCAATGCACTGACACCTTTGCAGCCATTGTACTATATGCTGGGTGTTCAGTGTGCCCCTGTACCCTTAAGAAGAGGTGGCTTACGCATGCATTTGCAAATGTGTGCGGACTAAACCCCTGCTTTTAATGCATACTAGACATGTGCACAGCCAAAAAATTTGTTCATTTTCATTTTAGTTTCATTAGTTTATTATTTTGTTCCTTTTTCGGGTCATTCGTTATGACCACGATTCGTAAATTCGTTAATTCGTAAATTCGTAAATGCGTTCATTCGTACATTCGTAAATTCGAACATTCGTTCATTCGTACATTCGTTCATTCGTACATTCGTACATTTTTACGTTTGTACATTCGTAAATTCGTACATTCGTAAATTCGTAAAATCATACATTTGTAAATTAGAAAATTCGGAAATTTGTAAATTCGAAGTTTGAAAATCCAAAAACCCGAAAATTCAAAAATCTGAAATAGTAACTAACTATTAAATTATAGTAACTAACTATTAAATTATTATATTGTAATTTCCTTTCAAATTTGACTGTCAGTGAACGTAACAAATACGAATTTATCTGAAGTTACGAATTATCCAAAACGAATGCTGCATCTAAACAAATGGAACGGAACAAATGAATAATAAATAATAATGATAAAACGTTGTTATTATTATTATTGTTATTTATTATTATTAATTCATTACGTTCCATTCCGTTTTTTCGGATCATTCATAACTTCGGATAAATTTGTATGTGTTACGTTCACTAACAGCCAAATTTGAAAGGAAATTACAATACCTATAATTTAAAAGTTACTAGTAATTACTAATAGTTAAATTATTATTAGTTAACTATTATTTCAGATTTCCGAATTTTCGAATTTACAAATTTACGGATTCACTCATTTACTAATGTACGAATGTACGAATGTATGAATGTACAAATGCCCGAATTTACGAATGTCCAATTTTATCGAATTTACGAATATTCGAAAAAAATTCGTTAAACGGGTTTTCGTTAATTTGAATATTCCCAAATTAACGAATTTGTCGAAATTCCTTAAAAAAAACGAATTCGGAATGAAACGAATTGCACATGCCTAATGCATACTGTTAGACAGGTTATTTGGTTGTCTGCGGGCTAGTGGTAAGTTAAGCTAGATCTTTCTAAACGTCAAGAAGGCGGTGACGTACGAAAAATGAAGTCCAATAGCCAATGCGGCTCTTCTGCTTGATTCCGAGCATGCGTGGAACTTTGTGCGTCAGGATTGTGTACACACGATCGGAATTTACGACAATGGATCTTGTTGTCGGAAAATTTGAGATCCAGATCTCAAATTTTGTGTGATGGAAATTCAGATGGAAAATGTCCAATGGAGCTTACACACGGTCAGAATTTCCGACAACAAGCTGCCATCGAACATTTTCTGTCCGACCGTGTGTACGGGGCATTAGAGTAAACCACTGCCTAAGAGGTAAGAAGGTCTGAATGAGCTAGTAATATCGTGTTATTTTGCAATTAATTGCAGTGTGCCATTTTTCAGCGCAAAGTCTCCATCACAATGGAGGTAAAGACCTTCAATACACAACTCTTATTTTCTTGCTTAGATTATTATACCTTTTTTCAACCCTTTAGCAATCAACACCTGCCATTTTGTGTGACTCAAAGGGCTCCGTCTGCTCTGAGGCACTGAGGCACTTGTTCTTCACACCATGTTTGCAAAAATTGTCTCACTCTCCGCCACTCAATTTGGGCAGATTATAGCTTTTAAAGCTTAAAGTGAGCAGGTAATAGGTGGAAGTAAGGTGAATAATTTTGTTTTTGTGTTCTGTGACATTTTCAAGCTGCACATCTAAATGATGTTCTGCTTAGTACGTAAGGCCTTTGAAATCCGTCCAGAAATCTTACTTAAAGTGGAATTTTCAGCTAATTTGCAAGTCTGCCATAAAGTGCTTCTAAAAGGCAGAAGTTTTTTTTATCGTAATGCTTTCTATGTGTAGCAAGGTCCCAGGCCTCCTTCAGTCTAATGAGAACCTCCAGGGCCAGAGATAGCCGACATCCTTCTGTATATGGTGGGTTGTGAGGCATAGTGGGTGTAATGCAAGTTAGATTCATTGGGCGCCAGACACTTTTTGGATGCAAAGAGATTTTATTTCTCTTAAACAGAACTTTGGGAGAGAGGGTTAGGGCCAGGACACCCTTAGGAAGTTGAAATGTCAATTAGCAGACTCCAGGACTTCTACAGGAGGACAGCCATGCAGGGAAAGGCATCTGGCAAGATGCCGCATCTGCATGTGTAGGAATGCCGTCTCCTACAGTATGGCAACAGTCTTTAACAGTTTCTAACCCAAAGTATAACCGTGCCTTCACTTCCACTACAATCTCTCCTTGTAGTTCTTCAGCCCACTGAGCTCCCAACCTCTCCTCACTAGACTAGATGATTCACTGCCACTGAATCCCTTCAGCTCCTTCAATCTTCATGGTAGTATCTTCCTCAAGCGTCACCCCCGCTTCTCTGCGGGGTCCCTAACTTGGCACTCCAGATACTTCTCAAGCTTCACCCTACTGACCTTCTCGGCCCCTGGCTTGACACCTGCTGAAGTTTCCTGATTCTTCACCGTTCCCGGTTAGTGAGAATACTGCTCTTGTACTTGCTTCAGCTACTCACTGTGGTCGCTTATAACAAGGTGGTTGGTCCCTTAGTGACGACAGCCTCCCCTCTACCTCCGCCCCGACAGGTTCTCTGGCCGGAAGGACCGTTGCTTCTGGTTGGACTGCAAGCCGCAATCCCAACCCTACGCTGCTCTCTTGCTTCTGGATAGGCCCTCAGACAGACTAGCAGCCATATGTGCCCGGGATAGGCCCAAACTCTGGCCTGGCAGCCCGTGCAATACAACACACGTCCACCCAGACAGCCGTTCAGGTGGCACAGAACCGCGATCACCTGACTTCACCCAAATATATAGGTTCTCCCAGCAGGCCAAGGTATTCAAGAAAACCCCTGCCCATTGGCTGAGATGCCCCATATACCCATAATCTGACCTTGCATTGCCGTATCTCGTATCTAATGCCACTAGGTAACTGGCCACCTAGTGAAAGAAGAGAAAAGCGCAGCAATGCCTGACTTAGGGAGAAATCAATTGATCCTCAACTATTAGCCAAGGTAGTTACTCCTGGCAGGTAAATTTAGGAGCAACCCTGCCTAAACTCCAGGGTGCTACATCTGCATAAAGGTAAAAAAACCTTCTGGGTGCAGCTCCCCCTTATACCTGAGCCTAATCTCGATCCAACGATGTGCATGAGAGCAGTGACTCTCCTGGATCTCTCTGTCCTCTTTGGCTCACACAGCAGTGGGAACCATCAGCTCCTGCTGCTATCAATTACAGCCGGTAAGGCAATGAGGAAAGAGCGGGGGGAAGAGCTGAGCCATGCTCTGTGTGTGAATGGACAATGGCTTGGGAGTGAGCCTGCTTGAGTGGCCCCATAGCAAGAGGCTTGCTTTTGGGGGCACTCGGCAGAGAAGAGGAGCCAAGACCACTGACGGGGGACACAAAAAGAAGAGGATAGGGGCTGCTCTGTGCAAAACCATTACACAGAGCAGGTCAGTATAATATGTTAGTTATTTACAAAAAAAAATACAACCTTTAGAATCACTTTAAGCAATGACACAATATAAAGGAACATGGTAATCTTAAAAAGTATCTCCTCAAACTTAACCACCTCACACCTAACCACTTTCCCTCCCACACCTGTACAACACCCAATGGACCAGAGCATTTTTTACATTTTCTGCTAAGGATAACTTTGTCATTACTTTGACGTTACATTTTTTTCATGATATTGTCTTGCAAAAATGATTTTATGCAATCCTTAAACAAACAAACAAAAATGCACTTTTTCATACATACAGTAATATATATATATCTATATCTATATATATATATATATATATATATATAGATATATATATAGATATATATAGATATATATATCTATATATATCTATATATATCTATATATATATATATAGATATACAGTATCTCACAAAAGTGAGTACATCCCTCACATTTTTAAAAATATTTTATTATATCTTTTCATGTGACAACACTGAAGAAATGACACTTTGCTATAATGTAAAGTATTGAGTGTACAGCTTGTATAAGTGTATAAGTGTAAATTTACTGTCCCCTCAAAATAACTCAACACACAGCCATTAATGTCTAAACTTCTGGCAACAAAAGTGAGTACACCCCTAAGTGAAAATGTCCAAATTGGGCCCAAAGTGTCAATATTTTGTGTCAGTAACATTATTTTCCAGCACTGCCTTAACCCTCTTGGGCATGGAGTTCACCAGAGCTTCACAGGTTGCCACTGGAGTCCTCTTCCACTCCTCCATGACGACATCACTGAGCTGGTGGCTAGAGACCTTGCGCTCCTCCACCTTCCATTTGAGGATGCCCCACAGATGATCAATAGGGTTTAGGTCTGGAGATATGCTTGGCCAGTCCATCACCTTTACACTCAGCTTCTTTAGCAAGGCAGTGGTCGTCTTGGAGGTGTGTTTATGGTTGTTATCATGTTGGAATACTGTCCTGCGGCCCAGTCTCAGAAGAGAGGGGATCATTCGTGGCTTCACTATGTCACAGTACATGTTGGCATTCATGGTTCCCTCAGCGAACTGTAGCTCCCCAGTGTCGGCAGCACTCATGCAGCCCCAGACCATGACACTCCCACCACCATGCTTAACTGTAGGCAAGATACACTTGTCTTTGTACTCCTCACCTGGTTGCCGCCACACACACTTGACACCATCTGAACCAAATAAGTTTATCTTGGTCTCATCAGACCACAGGACTAAGGATGAGCTTTGAGTTTGAGTCGAACTCATGTTCGACTCAAACATCGGCTGTTCGCAAGTTCGCCGAACAGCGAACAATTTGGGGTGTTCGCGGCAAATTCGAATGCCACGGAACACCCTTTAAACGTCTATGGGAGAAATCAAAAGTGCTAATTTTAAAGGCTTATATGCAAGTTATTGTCATAAAAAGTGTTTGGGGACCTGGGTCCTGCCCCAGGGGGCATGGATCAATGCAAAGAAAAGTTTTAAAAACGGCCGTTTTTTCAGGAGCAGTGATTTTAATAATGCTTAAAGTCAAACAATAAAAGTGTAATATCCCTTTAAATTTCGTAGCTGGGGGGTGTCTATAGTATGCCTGTAAAGGGGCGCATGTTTCCTGTGTTTAGAACGGTCTGACAGCAAAATGACATTTTGAAGGAAAAAAGCCATTTAAAACTACTCGCGGCTATTGCATTGCCGGTCCGACAATACACATAAAAGTTCATTGATAAAAACGGCATGGGAATTCCCCACAGGGGAACCCCGAACCAAAATTTAAAAAAAAAATGACGTGGGGGTCCCCCTAAATTCCATACCAGGCCCTTCAGGTCTGGTATGGATATTAAGGGGAACCCCTGCCAAATTTTTTTAAAAAAATGACGTGGGGGTCCCCCAAAATTCCATACCAGACCCTTCAGATCTGGTATGGATTTTAAGGAGAACCCCGTGCCAAAAAAAAAAAAAACGGCGTGGGGTCCCCCCAAAAATCCATACCAGACCCTTATCCGAGCACGCAACCTAGCAGGCCGCAGGAAAAGAGGGGGGATGAGAGAGTGCCCCCCCTCCTGAACCGTACCAGGCCACATGCCCTCAACATTGGGAGGGTGCTTTGGGGTAGCCCCCAAAACACCTTGTCCCCATGTTGATGAGGACAAGGGCCTCATCCCCACAACCCTGGCCGGTGGTTGTGGGGGTCTGCGGGCGGGGGGCTTATCGGAATCTGGAGGCCCCCTTTAACAAGGGGACCTCCAGATCCCGCCCCCCCTGTGTGAAATGGTAAGGGGGTACTTGATCCCCTACCATTTCACAAAAAAACTGTCAAAAATGTTAAAAATGACAAGAGACAGTTTTTGACAATTCCTTTATTTAAATGCTTCTTCTTTTTTCTATCTTCCTTCATCTTCTTCTTCTGGTTCTTCTGGCTCTTCTGGTTCTTCCTCCGGCGTTCTCGTCCAGCATCTCCTCCGCGGCGTCTTCTATCCTCTTCTCCTCGGGCCGCTCCGCACCCATGGCATGGGGGGAGGCTCCCGCTCTTCTCTTCATCTTCTTCATCTTCTTATTTTCTTCTCTTCTTCTCTTCTTCATTTTCTTCTCCGGGCCACTCCGCATCCATGCTGGCATCATGCTGGTTCTTAAATAATGGGGGGCGGGGCCACCCAGTGACCCCGCCCCCTCTGACGCACGGTGACTTGACGGGACTTCCCTGTGACGTCACGGGGAATGCCACAGGGAAGTCCCGTCATGTCCCGTGCGTCAGCGGATGGCCCCGCCCCCGTTATTTAAGAACCGTCAGACGAGGAGACGCCGTCACACAGCTGGAGCCTCCCTCCATGCCAGCATGGATGCGGAGCGGCCCGGAGAAGAAAATGAAGAAGAGAAGAAGAGAAGAAAAGAAGAATATGAAGAAGAAGAGAAGAAGATGAAGAGAAGAGCGGGAGCCTCCCCCATGCCATGGATGTGGAGCGGCCCGAGGAGAAGAAGATAGAAGACGCCGCGGAGGAGATGCTGGACGAGAACGCCGGAGGAAGAACCAGAAGAGCCAGAAGAACCAGCAGAAGAAGAAGATGAAGGAAGAAAGGAAGAAAGAAGAAGCATTTAAATAAAGGAATTGTCAAAAACTGTCTCTTGTCATTTTTAACATTTTTGACAGTTTTTTAGTGAAATGGTAGGGGTACTTTTGTACCTCCTTACCATTTCACACAGGGGGCGGGATCTGGGGGTCCCCTTGTTAAAGGGGGCTTCCAGATTCCGATAAGCCCCCCGCCCGCAGACCCCCACAACCACCGGCCAGGGTTGTGGGGATGAGGCCCTTGTCCTCATCAACATGGGGACAAGGTGTTTTGGGGGCTACCCCAAAGCACCCTCCCAATGTTGAGGGCATGTGGCCTGGTACGGTTCAGGAGGGGGGGTGCTCTCTCGTCCACCCCTCTTTTCCTGCGGCCTGCCAGGTTGCGTGCTTGGATAAGGGTCTGGTATGGATTTTTGGGGGGACCCCACGCCGTATTTTTTTTTGGGCCCGGGGTTCCCCTTAAAATCCGTACCAGACCTGAAGGGCCTGGTATGGAATTTAGGGGGACCCCCACGTCATTTTTTTTTAAATTTTGGTTCGGGGTTCCCCTGTGGGGAATTCCCATGCTGTTTTTATCAATGAACTTCTATGTGTATTGTCGGACCGGCAATGCAATAGCTGCGAGTAGTTTTAAATGGCTTTTTTCCTTCGAAATGTCAATTTGCTGTCAGACTGTTCTAAACATGGGAAACATGCGCCCCTTTACAGGCATACTATAGACACCCCCCAGCTACGAAATTTAAAGGGATATTACACTTTTATTGTTTGACTTTAAGCATTATTAAAATCACTGCTCTTGAAAAAACGTCCGTTTTTAAAACTTTTTTTTGCATTGATCCATGTCCCCTGGGGCAGGACCCAGGTCCCCAAACACTTTTTATGACAATAACTTGCATATAAGCCTTTAAAATTAGCACTTTTGATTAATCATGTTCGTGTCATATAGACTTTAACAGTGTTCGGGTGTTTGAACAAACTTTTTTCCTGTTCGCATGTTCTGGTGCGAACCGAGCAGGGGGGTGTTCGGCTCATCCCTACACAGGACATGGTTCCAGTAATCCATGTCCTTAGTCTGCTTGTCTTCAGCAAACTGTTTGCGGGCTTTCTTGTGCATCATCTTTAGAAGAGGCTTCCTTCTGGGACAACAACCATGTAGACCAATTTGATGCAGTGTGCGGCGTATGGTCTGAGCACTGACAGGCTGACCCCCCCACCCCTTCAACCTCTGCAGCAATGCTGGCAGCACTCATACATCAATTTCCCATAGACAGCCTCCAGATATGACGCTGAGCACGTGCACTCATCATCTTTGGTCGACCATGGTGTGGCCTGTTCTGAGTGGAACCTGTCCTATTAAACCGCTGTATGGTCTTGGCCACCATGCTGTGGCTCAGTTTCAGGGTCTTGGCAATCTTCTTATAGCCTAGGCCATCTTTATGTAGAACAACAATTCTTTTTTTTCAGATCCTCAGAGAGTTCTTTGCCATGAGGTGCCATGTTGAACTTCCAGTGACCAGTATGAGAGAGTGAGAGCGATAACACCAAATTTAACACACCTGCTCCCCATTCACACCTGAGACCTTGTAACACTAACGAGTCACATGACACTGGTGGAGGGAAAAATGGCTACTTGGGCCCAATTTGGACATTTTCACTTAGGGGTGTACTCACTTTTGTTGCCAGCGGTTTAGACATTAATGGCTGTGTGTTGAGTTATTTTGAGGGGACAGCAAATTTACACTGTTATACAAGCTGTACACTCACTACTTTACATTGTAGCAAAGTGTCATTTCTTCTGTGTTGTCACATAAAATATTTACAAAAATGTGAGGGGTGTACTCACTTTTGTGAGATACTGTATATGTACTTTTTTTGTTACTGTGCAATAAAAGTATACATTTTTTATACAGTATCACTTGTGCTGTTTAAAATATGCTAACATTATGATTTTGGGATTTTGGATACAAAGCATTACAACGTTATTTACAAATGAAATAAAGGTCTTTTCTTTCTTTCTTTTTTTTTTAAATATGACAAAGAAAACCCCCAAAAACCCAAAAAAGTTTAACTGTTAATGATAATACAAATAGAAATAAAAAGCAGTAAAATACTATTTGAAGGGAGAATGAATTAATTAGGGATGATTAGGGCAAAGTAAGGGTTATTAAGGGTTTAAATAGGCACATTTTATGGTTTTTTTTGGCAGTTTGCTTTAACTGCAGATCAAAGCTCATCCCTTCAATCTGCAGATGAATGAAACAGGGTTATTTTGTATCTCTCTATTTCCAGTCTGAACATTGTTTATAAACAATGTTACTTTGTATCCCTCTATTTACAGTCTGAACAGTGTTGATAAAGAAAGCAGCACTTTCACAGGTTATGGAATGGTCAAGGAAGGCTTCAGACAAGAGATGGGTCAACATTGAATATAGTATGAGCAGCACACATTTAGGCCACATAGTATGGAACCCTCCACAATACAGAACACTGGGCACAAATACTTAACACTCAATGCACTTAAATTATGGGACCAGATTCACTCACAAATTAAATGGGATTACAATTCACCTTTGATTTATTTGAAGGATAATACATTTTTTGAACTGGGGATGAGGGAGGTGGGAGGGAATTGGGTAATGATTGACAACGCACAATTAACCACTTGCTGTCCGGCCCATAGCAGATGACGGCCGGGCGGTGGTTCAGTTATCCTGACTGGGCGTCATGTGACGTCCAGCAGGATAACATGCCGCCGCACGCCCGCGGGGGGCGCGCATCGTGGCGATCGGTGGATCGGTGTGCCAGTCTGACACACCGATACACCGATCTTGGTAAAGAGCCTCCAGCGGAGGCTCTTTACCACGCACGTGATCAGCCATGTCCAATCACGGCTGATCACGATGTCAATCGGAAGAGCCGTTGATCGGCTCTTCCTCACTCGCGTCTGACAGACGCGAGTAGAGGAGAGCCGATCGGCGGCTCTCCTGGCAGGGGGGGTCTGCGCTGATTGTTTATCAGCGCAGCCCCCCCTCAGATCACCACACTGGACCACCAGGGATCGCCACTAGGACCACCAGGGAAGGGGGCAACATGTGGATGGCCAGGTATGTACCCCATGGCCATCCACATGTGCCCAGTGTGCCCAGTCAATGCCCAATCTGTGCCAATCAGTGCCCACAATTGGGCACAGATTTGCACCATTATATAGCACTGATGCCCAGCAATGCCACCCTTAGGGGCATCAGTGCCATCAGTCAGTGTCATCATCAGTGCCCGTCAGTGCCACCTCATCAGTGCCACCTATCAGTGCCCATCAGTGCCGCCTATCAGTGCCCATCATCAGTGCCCCTCAGTGCCACCTCATCAGTGCCAGCTCATTGGTGCCACCTCATCGGTGCCCATCAGTGCCGCCGTATCAGTGCCCGTCAGTGCAGCCATATCAGTGCCCGTCATTGAAGAAGAAAACGTACTTATTTACAAAAAATTTTAACAGAAACAAAGAAAAACTTGTTTTTTTTCAAAATTTTCGTTTTCTTTTTATTTGTTGCACAAAAAATAAAAACCGCAGAGGTGATCAAATACCACCAAAAGAAAGCTCTATTTGTGGGCACAAAATGCTAAAAAATTTGTTTGGGTACAGTGTTGCATGACCGCGCAATTGTCATTCAAATTGTGACAGCACTGAAAGCTGAAAATTAGCCTGGGCGGGAAGGTGTCTAAGTGCCTGGTATTGAAGTGGTTAAAAGATATAATAAAAGAAGGGAAAATTTGCACTTATCACAATTTAAGAACAGAGACAGACTTAATGGTGATTGATGCATGGCGGTACATCCAGTTGATGGTTTTTGTTGAGAAATTACCGAAGCCTATTAGAGGCGAAGAAGACTACAGGCCACTGGAGCAGCTCTGTAAGAGAGAAAAAATCAAAGAATAATATCTCACGTCTTTACAAAATTCAAATGTCTAGAGAGGAACGGGATGTGCCGTCTTACATCAAGAAATTGGGGAAATTAACTAGGTTTACAATGTAGTAAACACACTTTAGAAAAAACTTTGAAAATGACACACGGTTCTTCAGTAGACACTAAGATGATTGAAACAAATTTTAAGTGCCTAACTAGGTGGTACGCGACACCAGACAAAATGAGCAAATTCCAGCTGGAGATATCCGCGGAATGTTGGAGAGGGTGTAAAGCCATATGAACAATGGCACATATTTGGTGGGAATGCTCCATCATTAAAATATTCTGGAAGAAAATTTTACAGCTAATAAAAGAAATCACCAATAAAACTATCTTGGAAGACCCATGGACGTGTCTGTTGCATGGGACAGCTGAGTCAGCCAAACGATATCAAACGTTTATTGTTCCTATTTTACTTAACGCTGCGAAGAGTCAGATACCAAAAAGATGGCAGGAAAGGGAAAGTCCTAAAATTCGGGATTGAATTTTTTGTGTCAACGAAATTTATAATATAGAGAGTATGGATTGGACAGAAACAGAGTTTGACGATCTGACTCAACGAAAAGACAAATGGGAAGGGTGGCGGTCCTTTAAAAAGACGTGGAGTTATGTCGAGGAGATTACGCGTTAAAGTATAAAGGGGACAACGATAGGGAATTACTAGAGGGTAACAGTGTTTTTGTTTTTTCAGTGTCTGTTTGAGTATCTGCAAGATAGATGAGGGAGGGGGGTGGTACCTTAGCTTAAAGCGGGGGTTCACCCACACCGCCAAAAAAAAAAAAATATTAAAAGCCAGCAGCTACAAATACTGCAGCTGCTGACTTTTAATACATGGCCACTTACCTGTCCCGGGTCCAGCGATGTCGGCAGGGGACGCCGAGAACCCGCTCGGTTCTCAGCAGCTGCCGCCGCCATCCTAGGTGAGGGGATCAGGAAGTGAAGCGTTGCGGCTTCACTTCCCGGTTCCCTACTGCGCATGCGCGAGTCGCGCTGCGCGTCCCTAGTGGTCCCCGCTCTCTGCTGGGAGCTGTGTGTTCGCAGCAGACAGCGCGGTCGGGACAGGAGGAAGCATAGACTCCCATGGGAGTCTATGCCGGAAGTAGGTGCAAATACCTGTCTTTGACAGGTATCTGCACCCCCCTCCCCCCTGAAAGGTGCCAAATGTGACACCGGAGGGGGGGAGGGTTCCGAAAAGCGGAAGTTCCATTTTTGTGTGGAACTCCGCTTTAAGGTGGTGTTAGAGATGTTTTTAAGCTGTGTGTTGATGCATGATGTTTGTTTTGTATTTATGAAATATAAATAAAGAATTAAAAAAAAAAAGACAGGGAATTCTTTTTTTTTTTTTTTTTTTTACAGCTACAATTTCAAAAGCTACTGTATGTACATAGCAACTCTCAGCTTCAGAGCTGTGAATTTGGTGTCACTTGGGAGGGGAAAGACAAATCAGAGGGGCAGCAGGACTGGACATTCTGCACACGTCCTATGTACTATGATGATGTTTTTAGACATGTGTAGCACGTCTAGAGTCCTCAATTGTTTAAAGGATAACTAAACCCAAGGACCAAAATAAAATATATGTCAACTTACAGTCCTTAGATGTGGTGGTTGCATTAATTTTCTTTTTTTTTTAGCTGAACATATTTTCATCAAGTACACAAAATATCTGTTACTTTTTCTAGAAATGCAGTTTCCTTGTCACTACCTGAAGAATAAGAATATCTTCCTTCCTTCCTTCCTTCCTTCCTTCCTTCCTTCCTTCCTTCCTTCCTTCCTTCCTTCCTTCCTTCCTTCCTTCTTTCTTTCTTTCTTTCTTTCTTTCCTTCCTTCCTTCCTTCCTTCCTTCCTTCCTTCCTTCCTTCCTTCCTTCCTTCCTTCCTTCCTTCCTTCCTTCCTTCCTTCCTCCCTCCCTCCCTCCCTCCCTCTCTCCCTCTCTCCCTTCCTTCCTTCCTTCCTTCCTTCCTTCCTTCCTTCCTTCCTTCCTTCCTTCCTTCCTTCCTTCCTTCCTTCCTCTTCCTTCCTTCCTTCCTTCCTTCCTTCCTTCCTTCCTTCTTTCTTTCTATCCTTCCTTCCTTCCTTCCTTCCTTCCTTCCTTCCTTCCTTCCTTCCTTCCTTCCTTCCTTCCTCCCTCCCTTCCTTCCTTCCTTCCTTCCTTCCTTCCTTCCTTCCTTCCTTCCTTCCTTCCTTCCTTCCTTCCTTCCTCCCTCCCTCCCTTCCTTCCTTCCTTCTTTCCTTAATTTAACAATTGCCCTGCCCCCATGGAATGGAGATGGAGAAATATGGACATATTTGTAGTTTATCAGGAGAGCAGCCTAGGGTGACCACCATACAGTATATGGGAAAGGAGAGAGACTACTGGTGTAGCACAGTTTTATTAGGTCACAAAATGAAACACCATGTAATGTTCCAGATATGGGGGGTCAAGGACCAGCAGGAAATTTAGAAGAATGTCCCGCACGTGATTGAAAATTCAATCCTCGCCTCACCGGCAGCTCCAGTAGATGGATAAGACTGGGCTTTGGGGAGCGAGCTGTCAAAAACCGAGAACCACCTGTCAACCCGAGGAATGGAACAGCCAATTGGAATGCGTTTCGGAAAGCTAGCCACGCTTCTTTCCTCAGCCGCTCGCCAGCGTCCTCTCTTATCCATCTACCGGAGCCGCCGTTGCAGCGAGGATTAAATGCCTGATCAGGACATTCTTCTGAGCTTCCTCCAGGCCTGGATCCCCATATCTCACACCTTCTGTGAGTGGAACTTAATTTTATGTTGCAGGTTTTTTAAAATTTTCTGACCTAATAAAACTGTTCTACACCAGTGGTTTCCTGGCGCTGCCTCTCTCCCTTCCCTTTTTTTTGTTGCAGCGTGGGTTCCCAGACACTGGAACAGGCAACGTCGCTTCCACCGGAGAGCACAGTCAGCTTTATTTTCAGACAGCATTGTAGACTTTATTCAATGTTGATGACCTTACTATGCATTTGACCTTTCTATGAACATTCATTTTGGACAATTGTATCCTGACAGTTAAGGGTAGTGCTGAGAACTTTGCATTTTGTCTTGAACACCATATACATATAATCTAATGAGAGCACCAAATAAACATCCAATGATAAAACTGATTCCTAGCATAAAAAATCCAATGCGTTTCAGGGGCCACACTTCACCCTTCATCAAGGCTTACGAATTTTGACTGTGGTCAAACAGACTCAGGAAAGCAAAGGATTGCATTCACTAACACTGGCTTATCCTTCCCTTCTAAATGGTTCCAAGCAGAAAATCACAGTTCAGATCTATTTGGTATCTGATAACCCGAGTCCCTTTAGGCACAGTCAAAATTCCTAAACCCTGAGGAAGGAGGAGCTTGCTTGGGCCTGGAAACACATTGTGTTTCTTTCCACTATGAACCAATTACATCATTAATAACCTTGAACTCTTTGATGTTTTTTTGGCCCTCTCACTGGATTCTCAGCTCTGCATCCTTCCCTTGTTCCTAACAGAAGTCTCTCTTCTTTGGAGTGTTCCGGAACCTAAGCCAGTGTGCCCAGTGACAATTTGTATTGATCTTTAGAAAATCTAAATCCAGTGCCCCCTTTGTTCTTGTGTTTAGAGTGAGAAGCATGGCTCCCTCCATACAGTAGATGCAGTACAGGAGTCACAGAGGCACCCATGGAGAGAAGGTGCGCTATGTGCTTGACAAATAACACATTACCAGGTGAAGATAAAGTAAAAGAAGCTTGAAAAAGAAAATAAATGTAGCCACCGCACCAAGAACTAGTAAGCCTGGGGTTTAAATATACTTTAACCCGTTCCCAAACACCCTGGTGCCTTTTTAAAAAGTTATGAGTGCCCGAGGGGTGGAAAGGATTGGCCATCATGTGACCACCCTGATTGGTTGTCACAGTAGTCACATGATCAGGAACTGGTCCCTTCGGCTACTGATCAATAGTGTGGACCAAGAGCTCAGTCTCTCTGCTGAGAGCATGCAGTGAGAAACATTGGTCGTCCAGCAACGCATATATGCGGCATGTGGGTTTTAAAGCCCACCCTTCTGCTGCCACACTGGCAGCAACAGGTTAAAAAGGCATCCTTGCAGTGGCGGCCCATCCATTAAGGGCACATGGGCACTGCCCTCTCTATCACGCCACCCCCCCCTATATGAGTAATGGATAGCCACCGCGGCCACCCCCTACTCATGCGTCCGGCCCCTTTCAGGACTCCGGGAACCTGAATTACAGGGATGGGGGTGTTTTCTTTTTTAAGCACATGATTAGAGCCATAAGCTCTAATAGGCTTTAGAATAGGGTGGACTCTGAGCGAAGAGCATTGCGCTCTGAGCCCTCCCAAACGTGTTAGAAAAAAAAATGAATATCCGCTTTTCTAACACTGAACCACCTCTACGCCTATCAGGAAGCGCAGGTTTGATCCCCGTCACCTGATTGGCAGAAAGGACAGGCGATCCTATTGGATGCCTAGCAGGAGGAAAGAAGAGATGCACGGCAGAAGCATGGAGGACACAGGATCCGCCGCCTGACCCACAGTTCCCTGCTGCCTGACCCGCCACCAAGATGGGGTAAGTGCCTGTCAGACAACGAGCGGCCGGGTGGGGGTGGGGTTATGGGGGTGCTGGTTAAATGCTGCCGGTGGTCACAGTGGCTGCAATTGATGGGCACAGTGGCTGCAATTGATGGCACAGTGGCTGCATTTGATGGCACAGTGGCTGCATTTGATGGGCACAGTGGCTGCATTTGATGGGCACAGTGGCTACATTTGATGGCACAGTGGCTGCATTTGATGGCACAGTGGCTGCATTTGATGGGCATAGTGGTTGCAATTGATGGCACAGTGGCTAGAATTGATGGGTACAGTGGCTGCAATTGATGGCACAGTGGCTGGAATTGATAGCACAGTGGCTGCAATTGATGGGCACAGTGGCTGCATTTGATGGCATAGTGGCTGCATTGGATGGGCACAGTGGCTGCATTTGATGGGCACAGTGGCTACATTTAATGGCACAGTGGCTGCATTTGATGGCACAGTTGCTGCATTTGATGGGCATAGTGGCTGCAATTGATGGCAGAGTGGCTGCAATTGATGGGTACAGTGGCTGCAATTGATGGGTACAGTGGCTGCAATTGATGGCACAGTGGCTGCATTTGATGGGCACAGTGGCTGCAATTGATGGGCACAGTGGCTGCAATTGATGGCACAGTGGCTGCAATTGATGGGCACAGTAGCTGGAATTGATGGCAAAGTTGCTGCATATGATGGGCACAGTGGCTGGAATTGATGGCAAAGTGGCTGCAATTGATGGGTTGTTTAAGTATTTTTCTGAATTTTTCAGTTTGTTTGTGCCCCCCCCCCCCCCCCCAAAAAAAAAATTTTGACCGCCAACCGCCACTGCATCCTTGGGTTCCAGTCAGGGATTCTGTCCAGGCTGGGATGATTTTATCAGTCTGCTGCAGACAAGAGGAAGCATTTCCTTTGTCACCTCTCCTCGGACCAAAGGAACGACTGCAACATTGTAACTTTGTAGCAAATCAGAAGATGAAAACAGGCTCACATTTGTGAACACAGCCAAGAACCACTCATGCATCATGATTTACATAACTGTTATACATGAGCTGGCATAGAAGCAGATCCTGGGTGATGCCTAAACATAGAAGGTTCCTTCCTCTAGGAGAGAAATGCAGATGACAGCAATGTCCGGGGGGGGGGATACTGTGATCGTTAATGAACAATCTGGACAGGGCCACTGATAAGGCAGTACAACTGGGCCTCCTGTAACAGGCCCAAGCCCAATCAGTTCAAAAAGGGGGTTCCAGGTAGCTGACGAGAAGGAGGGTCAGCTGTACTGCCTTATTGCTGACACTTATGAGACTTGTGGAACCCACTGCAGTGTTACCGGTTTGTACTCTTATGTCAAACTCCAGTTGCACTGCAGGGGGATCAGTTCTAGCCTCTGCGCCCCCTTCCACCTACTGTCGGATCCCCTGTGTACCCACCTCCCTCCAGCACCTCCGGCTTCCCTTCTCTCCCTCCCGCCGGCTGCTGCAGGCACACAGGGGGATTGTTTCAGGATTTATCAGCCCTTTTCTTTTCTGAATTAACACAGTGAGTGATCAGTACCAATCACTCTTATGCCCATTCATCACTGAAGCATAGTAAACTGTGTTTACAGGGAGCCACTCAGCACAGAACACTTCCCATTCATTCACTGTCCAGTGCAGCTGAGGCTGCAGAGAAAGGGACTAATGAATCTATGCCTTCCGTCCCTTTCTCTGTCTCAACTGTGAGACATCAGGGGGTCTGTTTATATTTATACTTCACCAAAGCCCCCCCCCCCCCCCAACAGGGCAGTTAAAAAATATAAACATAAATAAATAAATAATACAATTCTAAAAATGAAAAAAAAATGCAAAAGAACAGAAAAATTCTAAAAAAAAATGTCCATGGTCCTGGGCTCCACTTGCTATCCAGGGCATTTTAATGCGTATGCACTAAAGCAAAATGGCGGCTACAGCGCAGTCGGCTGGTTCTGCGAGGGCATCATACTATGCCCTCCGGTGATCGCACTCGCAGCTCCACGTTCCTTGTGCACTCTGTGATCGCTTTTCCTTCCAACACAGCTGATCCCAGTTCAGGGTAAAGAGACAATCGCAGCGGTTCTTTACCACGTCATCAGCTGTGTCCAATCACAGCTGATCACGATGTAAACACACTTGCCGATTATCGGCATTCCTTTCCTCACAGACAGTGTGAGGAGATGAGAGAGACGGTAACCTGCTACTGTGACAAGGGACATCTACACTGATAATCAGTAACTTGTTTATCAGTGCAGCCCCAACAGTGCCCATCAGTGCTGCCAATCAGTGCCTATCAGTGATGCTAATCATTGCCCATCAGTGCTGCCAATCAATGCCTTCTCATCAGCGCTGGCTATCAGTGCCGCCTTTCAGTGCCCATCAGCGCTGCCTATAAGTGCCCATCTGTGCATCCTCATCAGAGCCCACCAGTGCAGCCTATCATTGGCACCTCATCAGTGTCCATTAGTGCCGTCTCATCAGTGCCCATCAGTGCAGCCTCATAAGTGCAGCGTATCAGTGCTACCTCATCAGTGCCCATTAGTGTCACCTCATCAGTGCCCATCAAGGCTGCCTATCAGTGCCCATAAGTGCTGCCTTTTAGTGCCCATCAGCTCTACCTACAAGTGCCCATCCGTGAATCCTCATCAGTGTCCACCAGTGCAGCCTATCAGTGGCACCTCATCAGTGCCCATTAGTGCCGTCTCATCAGTGCCCCTCAGTTCAGCCTCATCAGTGCAGCGTATCAGTGTCACCTCATCAGTGCCCATTAGTGCCACCTCATCAGTGCAGCCTTTTAGTGCCCCTCAGTTCAGCCTCATAAGTGCTGCGTATCAGTGCCACCTCATCAGTGCCCATTAGTGCCGCCTCATCAGTGCCCATCAGGGCAGCCTATCAGTGCCCATCAGTGCTGCCTTTTAGTGCCCATCAGTGCAGCCTCATCAACACACATCGGTGAAGGCGAAAAATTACCTGTTTTGTAAAATTTTATAACAGAAACGAATACAAAACGTTTATTTTTTTTTCAAAATGTTTGGTCTTTTTTCATTTGTTTAGCAAAAATGAAAACACAGTGGTAAATACCAGCAAAAGAAAGCTCTATTTGTGTGAAAAAAAATGATAAAAATGTCATATGGGTACAGTGTTGCATGACCGCTCAATTGTCATTCAAAATGCGATAGCGCTGAAAGCTGAAAATTGGCCTGGGCAGGAAGGGGGTAAAAGTGCCTGGTAGGCAAGTGGCATAAAAGATCCCACCATTTTTTTAAATGTATTTTGCATTGGTACATGTCCCCACTAGCAATGATTACCCCCCCCCCCCCCCCATGCCCTTTGTTTGACAATCCCTTGCCTATAAACCTTGAAAGTGGCCAGAATCAATTTTTCTCCCATTGACTTTTGTTTTGCAAATTTTGCAAAGGTTTAAGATGAACGCTCCAAATATTAAACCCAACAACATCAAAAACTTACCATATACACTTACTGTCACTTTGCTGTGCCACGTTTCCTGCCAGCTGAATAGAAGGCAAAAAAATTACTCATGTTTTCTTTGGAAATATATTCTGCATTTAAATCCCAGAAGATATTTTTTTACTCCAGCGATGTCATCCAGAGTCATTATGGCTGAGCATAATGAGACGGGTAAGTGACTAACTACTTTGACTGACAAACTTTGCGAAGTATGATAGCAGTGCAGCTTGAAAAATTTATGAAAAGGCAAAACTTTTTATTTATTTATTTATTTTTTTGGATAGATTGGGTAAGGTTAGACGTCTTTTTTTTTCTTTTTCTTTTTGTTTTTGGATAGACTGCGTAAGGTTAGACTTTTTTTTTTTTTTTTTTTTTGATAGACTGTGTAAGGTTAGACTTCTTCTTTTATTTTTTTTTAATTTTTTTTTTTGATAGACTGTGTAGGGTTGGACTTTATTTTTTTTTTTTTCATTTTTCTGTCTGTATCCTTGCTGTGGAGATTCGCCCTCTGTATTTGTCTCGGTGACTATTGTTGAATTCCGGATTCAATTATCTTCACATTTGCACAGATTCATCTCCTGAGGAAGCAGATTTAATATCTGGGAAACGCGTTGAGAAGTGGTCTCATCCCTCAGCAAGTATCACCTTGAAAATGGGAAGATAATTAAATCTGGATATCAACAAGTACATCTATTGTAAGAAGCCTAGCAGCAAGACGATGGGAGGATATTGTATTCATTGATGTATTTTGCAGAATCTAAAGAGGATCTTTGTAATGCCACTTTAATTCGCAAAGTACCACTCTAGTAATGTTTTTATGTGAACAAGAATAAGAATGTGAACAAGAATAAAATAAAATTATTATAGTTTTGTGACTATGTTCTTGAGTATCTTTCAAGTCTTATTCCCCAAATGATTATATTTGAAGCAAAATTAAATTGGGAAGTGGTGCCATTATTATCAACAGATCCAGCCATATTATTGAAGTGAAGGCAAACTGTCTAAGATAGGAATATTCTTCACTTCGGGTAAATTTCCTCTTTTTCCTGCGGCAGGAATTATACCGCCAAGTGTGACCCAGTCAAGTGAATAGTGCAAAAAAAAAAGAAAAATTAACATAAAATGTACAGCAACTGTACATAATTAATGGTCAAATACATTAAATAAGGGGGAGGATGAAAAAAAATTAATACTAAATAAAACAAACAAAACTACTCTAAATGCACTATTCCAAAAACAAACAAATAAATAAATGATTAAATAAATGATATGTACAAGGGCAAAATGATCTCTCTCTCTCTCTCTCTCTCTCTCTCTCTCTCTCTCTCTCTCTCTCTCTCTCTCTCTCTCTCTCTCTCTCTCTCTCTCTCTCTCTCTCTCTCTCTCTCTCTCAAGTCTATACCTCTCTTAATACAAGAAAGGACTTTGCTCGCTTTGGAAACCGCAGCATGGCATTGCATGTTATTATTGAGCTTATGATCTCCCAAAACTCCCAGATCCTTCTCCGCTACACATTTCCCCAGTTGTACTCCCCCTAGTATGTGTGATGCATGCATATTCTTAGCTCCCAAGTGCATAACTTTACATTTATCAACAATAAAGCTCACCTGCCACATAGTCACCCAATTAGACAGTGCATTGAAGCTGGCTTGTAATTGTATGTTGTGGTCGTTCAGGTGCTTATCTAATAGTTTTTGAAACTATCAATGCTCCCCGCTGAGACCACCGCCTGTGGAAGGGAATTCCACATCCTTGCCGCTCTTACAGTAAAGATCCCTCTAGTATCCCATAGTTTAAGGTAAAAACACTTTTCTTCAAATTGTAATGAGTGGCCACGAGTCTTGTTAAACTCCCTTCCGCAAAAAAAGTTTTATCCCTATTGTGGGGTCACCAGTATGGTATTTGTATATTGAAATCATATCCCCTCTTAAGCGTCTCTTCTCCAGAGAGAATAAGTTCAGTGCTCGCAAACTTTCCTCATAACTAAGATCCTCCAGACCCTTTATTAGCTTTGTTGCTCCTCTTTGTACTCGCTCCATTTCCAGTACATATTTTTGCAAGGTTTCCTCATCCTGCGGAGAAGTTATTGCCCTGCTTAGCTTAGTATCGTCCATGAATACAGAGATTGAACTGTTTCCCCCATCCTCCAGGTCATTTATAAACAAAATAAATAGGATTGGTCCCAGCACAGAACCCTGGGGGACCCCACTACCCACCCCTGACCATTCCGAGTACTCCCCATTTATCACCACCCTCTGAACTCGCCCTTGTAGCCAGGTTTCAATCCATGTACTCACCCTATGGTCCATGCCAACGGACCTAAATTTGTACAGTAAACGTTTATTGGGAACTGTGTCAAATGCTTTTTTAAAATCCAGATACACCATGTCTACGGGCCTTCCTAGATGGCAACTCACCTTCTCATAGAAAGTTAATAGATTGGTTTGGCAAGAACAATTCTTCATGAATCCATGCTGATTACTGCTAATGATACCATTCTCATTACTAAAATCATGTATATAGTCCCTTATCATCCCCTCGAAGAGCTTGCATACTATTGATGTTAGGCTAACTGTGTAAAAAGGTGACCCGCGCTGCCTCTATGCAACTAGCAGCTAACACGGCAAACAGATATTTGGCTGTGAACAGAAAAATATATATATATAGTGTAGCGCTAAATGTCTAAATCGAAAATTATAGCAATAACAACCAGACTGCATAAATGAATAATGAGATGTGGATCCCTGAATGGTGATATCCAATATAAATGTGACAATAATATCATGTGTGAAATACAAGACAGGACATGTGAATGTGTATCAAAAAATCATACATGTGTGGTTGCAAAACAGGATCTATAAAAATATTTCAAAGA
This sequence comes from Lithobates septentrionalis, assembly GCA_037952835.1. Classification (NCBI taxonomy): domain Eukaryota; kingdom Metazoa; phylum Chordata; class Amphibia; order Anura; family Ranidae; genus Lithobates; species Lithobates septentrionalis. The sequence continues at coordinate 703,405 of JBBDGP010002372.1, forward strand.
GTCCATACAAGAAATAATAAAGTCCACTATGTGTCAAACACAAAAAAGAAGTTGTGAAAACTGTTGAAGATCTTCAAAACTTCATGCTGTTATCCAAATAGTGAACTATATTAATAGTGCGGCAAACCACCACAGATGAAAATGAAGGCTTATCGAATGTTCCATGAGTCAAACAAACTTGTGTTGTCAAACGACAAACAGGGTGAAGACTTGGGCATCCTCTGTGACTAGATCATATACCGTCCAGATATTCCTGGAATCTCAATCTCCATAAGAGAGTGATTTCATACAAGACGGTGTCAGATTCTCATCAATGTGATGTGGATATTCAGTAACAGGAGAATAAAAGAAGAAGGCCACATAGTGTGATTCCGTAAAAGTAAACAAAATTGAATGAAGGTATAACACTTACATTTAGAAGGTAGTTTAAGAGCTTGAGTAAAATTGTGGCGGCAGTGGAGTGCTACCCGACGCGTTTCATCTCATTAGACGTCGTCTATTCTGATGTTACTGTATATCCACATCAGAGGGGGGCGGGGTCACCTATTTATGTAACCGGGTGGCCCCGCCCCCTCTGACGCTATGGGGAAGCCATAGGGAAGTCCCTGTGCGTCAGAGGGGGGCGGGGTCACCCGAGAATGTCACCGTGCGGCCCCGCCCTCAGTTATTAAAGAACTGTCACCTGCGGAGACGGTCATTACGGCGTTAGCCTCCCATGGAGGCAGGTCAGTCGCGCTTTTTTTACTTTTCGGTCCATCGGCGGAGGAAGAGAAGAAGAAAAAGACTTTGTGGGACATTTTTATTTTTTACTTTTTAATAAAGGATTTGTTCCAAGCCGTGTCATGTCATTTTTACCATTTTCACACTTTTTTGTGAAATGGTAGGGGTACATTTGCACCTCATTACCATTTCACACAGGGGGAGGCCAGGATCTGGGGGTCCCCTTGTTAAAGGGGGCTTCCAGATTCCAATAAGCCCCCTGCCCGCAGACCCCCACAACCACCGGGCAAGGGTTGTGGGGATGAGACCCTTGTCCCCATCAACATTGGGCAAAGTGCTTTGGAAGGCTACCCCAAAGCACCCTCCCCATGTTGAGGGCATGTGACCTGGTACGGCTCAGGAGGGGGGGCACTGTCTCATCCCCCACTCTTTTCCTGTGGCCTGCCAGGTTGCGTGCTCAGATAAGGGTCTGGTATGGATTTTTGGGGGGACCCCCACGCCATTTTTTTTATAATTTTGGCACGGAGTTCCCCTTAAAATCCATACCAGTCCTGAAGGGTCTGGTATGGATTTTGAGGGGGACCCCCACGCCATTTTTTTAAAATTTTGGCACGGTGTTCCCCTTAATATTCATACTAGACCCAAAGGGACTGGTAATGGACTGGGGGGATCCCATGCTGTTTTTTTTCAATGACTTATTTTATCTGTATTGCCAGGACCCGACAATTCATTATAGCTGCGAGTACTTTTAAATAACTTTTTTTCCTTTAGAAATGTCATTTTGTGCAGGGACTGTTCTAAACACGGGAAACATGTGCCACTTTACAGGCATACTATAGACACCCCCCCTCAGGTACGAAATTTAAAGGAATATTACACTTTTATTGTTTCACTTTAAGCATTATTAAAATCACGGCTCCCAAACAAATGTCTGTTTTTAAAACTTTTTTTTGCATTGATACATGTCCCCTGGGGCAGGACCAGGGTCCCCAAATACTTTTTATGGCAATACCATGCATATAAGCCTTTAAAATGAGCACTTTTGATTATTCATGTTCGTGCCCCATAGACCTTAACGGTGTTCGAACAAATTTTATGCCTGTTCGCAAGTTCTGCTGTGTTCGGCTCATCCCTAATAGGCATACCCCTCTCCCTTTTTTACCCTCTCTATCCCTGCGATAAAGGGTATACCCTTGAATGGTTGCCAGCCATTCATGAGAGCTGTTGAACCAGGTCTCTGTAATTCCCACAAAATCCAAATCCTCCTTGTACAACAGTATCTCTAGTTCACCCATCTTGTCTGCCAGGCTCCTTGCATTGGTGAACATGCCACATAGTTTAGACTGGTCACATACTAATGTTGTTACTATACTTACCTTGGGTTTATGTGCTTTAGTCAACCTACCACTAATGCTCCCAATACTACCCTCTGGAATATGTTCCGCTCTGACTATCTCTACCTCTGGGCCCTCCTCCCTGTCGTCTAGTTTAAAAACCCCTCTAACTTTTCGGCCATCTTCACTCCCAGCAGATCTGCACCCTCCTCATTTAGGTGCAGTCCGTCCCTTCTATAGTACTGGTAATTGACTGCCCGGTCCTCCAGGAACCCAAACCCCTCCTTAGCTCCTCAGTCACTTGTTTACCTCCCTAATCTCTCTCTGCCTTTCTGGTAGGACTTAAAGTACTGGTAATATTCTTGAGAATACTACCTTGGAGGTCCTTTTCCTCAATTTAGCTCCCAAGTCCCTAAAACCGTGCTTTAGGACACTCCATCTGGCTCTGACTTTGTCATTGGTGCCAACGTGCACCATGACAGTCGGGTCTTCCCCAGCCCCTCCCAGTAATCTGTCCACCAGATCTGTGATGTGCCGAACCCGAGCGCCCGGTAGACAACATACAGTTTGGCGCTTCAGGTCTTTGTTACAGATTGCCCTCTCTGTCCTAAGAATTGAGTCCCCTACCACCAGAATATGTCTTTCCTTTCCCTTCGCTTCCCCCCCACTCTCACTGGAGGAGTTCTTCCCCCGGCAGCTAGTAGAGTCACTCAGCTCCAGCAGTGCCTGACTGTTTTTACCAATGTCACTCAATGGAGCGTACTTATTGGGATGCTCCAGCCCTGGATTGGCCTCCCTGGCACTTCCCCCTCTACCCTTGACTGTCACCCATCTACTCTTTCCAAGTTCCTGCACCTCTTTGTCTCCACCCGCCTCTGTGCTGGCCCCTGCCGGCACCTGCCGTGTACGTTCCTGGCTCTCCTTTAGTATGGAGGGTCTTCTTAGTGCTGACAGTTGCTTCCCCAGGTTCAGAACCTGGGCTTCCAGGGAAAAAATGTGCTTACATTTTGAACAGCAGTATTCGCCCTCGATCGGATGATCAAGGAACGCATACATGCCGCAAGATGTACACCAAGTCGCATCTCCACACCCACCGGGCATCGTACCTACTAATTTAATGAGGATTGGGGATTATACCCTGTCCAAATTACCTAACAACTAGCTTCCTAACATTAATACTCAACAAGACAATACACAGGTACTCAACAAGACAATACACAGGTACTCGCTGACCAACATGCACTCGATGACTAACGTGCACTCGCTGACCCACGTGCACTCGCAGACCAACGTGCCCTTACAGACCAATGTGCCCTCACAGACCCACGTGCCCCCGCAGACCCATGTGCACACGCAGACCCACGTGCACTCGGAGGACCTTAACCTCTGTGTTCTCTATACTCACACCTGAAACCATTTGTTCCACTACATAACAGTACTGCTTTGTTTATTCTCATTTTTGCAGTTGTTAGATTTCTTGTGATTCTCTATGTTTACAGCGTACTTGTACTATTACTGTTATATATATTTTATATTCCTTACAATAAATATATTGAACAGAAAATATTTGATTCAATGGATGTTGCAATGTTGCAGGTTGCTTGCAAAATAAGGTCATATTTAAGTTTTGGAGTAAAACCTCTCATGTGGATTTCAACATTTTAGTGTAGCGCTCAAAATCTTTTTTTCAACCAATGAGTGACATTGACAGATTTCCCGATGGCAAAATGTATAAGTTTGCAACAAATTAAATTTTGATAAAAATTACTTTACTCATCCTTGTCTCATGGCCCCTAACGTACATGCCAGAGGGCCGATCCAAGGCACCACATTTCTTCTTCCATCATGAAGACGATAGCAGGCATTAGGATTGAATGTTTTTTTTCAGCGCTACCATTAATATCTCGGACCTACCCTCTCCTCCCGCAGTCTATTCCTCTTCTTGTAAACACCGTTGACTAAGTAATTTGTTTGCACTTATTAATATAAAACAGCAGTTGTTATTCACTGGAAGAAACAAAAAGGTCAAAAGGAGAGAAGATGAAAATTATTGAATTTTATCCCGGCCTCGTTTATGCAAAAAGAAAATGTGTATTTGCAGCCGCAGCACTCTGGAAAATAAGCTGTATATAGCGGATGATTAATTGAGCCTCTTCCTTCCCGTTCTTTGGAGTTTAATTAGGATTTCTAGTTTTATGGTTATTTATTAGATTTCTGTGGACACCTCACTTCTTTTTTTTTATTTCCCTTTTTCTTTTTTTATCTTGTGTTAATAAAGTGAAACTGTGTTTTTACGCGGAATATATGATGTCTGCTTTGCTGGTAGCATTGGATGTTATTACCCCAAGGAATCAACAGTGTCAGTAATTTGAATTGCAGGGAGGGCTGGAATTTATTCAGATTCAGTGATGTTAACATGAATAAATTGCTATAAATCCAGAGATTAAGAAGTTGTGAGACCTGGATACCTGCATCTACATGCTGAAGTGGACCTGTTGTTAAAACTCATATCAGATCAACTGGTTATTTCAATTTTAAAAAAAAATCCTTTTTTTTTTTTACTATGAATAACAAAAAAAGTCTGCTTCTAACCTCCTTGGTATAAAAATAAGCGCTCAAGAGATTGCCGTACGGTAGAGAAGAGGATCTTCACCAATCACACCACCACAAGCTCCTTGGTCCCTGTCTACCATGATTACTGTGGGTGATTTCATTTAATTCGAGACTGCATTCTCTAGTTTTTCATTCAGACAGATCATGTTTTTTAAGAGGACATGGGGCCACACAATGAGATTGGAAGAGAAGCAGTTCAACCTTAAGTTGTGTATGGGGTTTTTCACTATCAGGACAGTAAGGATGTGGAACTCACTTCCACAATTAGTGGTGTCAGGGGGAAGTATTGATAGTTTCAAAAACCTCCTAAATGGGCATCTTAGCAAGCACATTATACAGGGATATGGGAAATGATTATCTACACAAACACACATACACCTACACAGGTTGAATGGGATGGACTGGTGTCTTTAATCAACCTTATCCACTATGCAACTATGTCAAAGTCCGCAAATGCTGACACAAAAGTCCATGTTTCTTTTCTGGAGTCACCCAAGGTGTAAATCAGACAGACTAGAGTGTATAATGATATCCTCCACCGATCATCAACACACGGGGCCTCTTACCCCAAATAGTGGACCACTAGGTTATAGGTGGTCAAAGAGGCATAGTGTATATCCACAGTCTGGTTACGTCTTCACCAGGACAATAATCAGCTGGATCTTGTAAAGCCCTCAGTGAATCCGCAGGTTCATGCATTGAGATAAGAGAAAATTACTCCTCATTGTGCAGTATATCAAATCAGTGTGTAATTTATTACAAAAAGAATTCCAGAGTACTCACATTTAAAACGATAAAAATAAGTATGTCATAAGATCTAAAAATGAGGAGATGTCTCCAACCCACAAGATGGCCACGGTCAGTGCGTGTAACATCATGACATCAGATTCCAGGATCCACCCTACCCGTTTCGTCCAATGCAAAATATGGGAATATGGGATATGATTGATGTGTGCTGATGTTCAGTGGAGGATATCATTATTCACTCACTAGTCTGTCTGATTTACACCTTGGGTGACTCCAGGAAAGAAACATGGACTTTTGTGTTAGCGTTTGCAGACTTTTGACAAATGTATTTATTTATTTTCAGCGCTGCATATACCCATTTTTCCTGTGTTATTGTTACCTAGAATTCTATGCTAGCTGCTCCTTAGAACCCAAGCACAGTGAATACTTTCTGTTTTTATAACTATGTAACTATGTAATGATCTTTTTAGCCATCTGCAGAGTTGGCATTCTGACCACCACTGTAATGCCTCGTACACACGATCGGATTTTCCAACGGGAAATGTTCGATGTGAGCTTGTTGTCGGAAATTCCGACCGTGTGTAGGCTCCATTGGAATTTCCGACAACAACTGTTTGAGAGCAGGTTCTCAAATTTTCCGACAACAAAACTTGTTGTCGGAAATTCCGAGCGTGTGTACACAATTCCGACGCACAAAGTTCCATGCATGCTCGGAATCAAGCAGAAGAGCCGCACTGACTATTGAACTTCATTTTTCTCAGCTCATCGTACGTTTTGTACGTTACCGCGTTCTTGACATTCAGAATTTCCGAAAACATTTGTGTGACCGTGTGTATGCAAGACAAGTTTGAGCCAACATCCGGCGGAAAAAAATCCACGGTTTTGTTGTCGGAATGTCTGATTGTGTGTATGAGGCATAAGGGGGCATTTTTCTCACTGACCCCCACAATGAATTGGTTTTAGCAGGAGGTCCCCGAGACCTGAAAATTATTACAAGGGTTCCTTTGAGGTAAAAAAGGTTGAGAAATGGTGCCGTAAGGGATGGTTCTGGATTTACCAGAAGTGGGCGTCATTTTTGAAAAAAAAAATCGCTCTGAGTTGGGCTCCAAAAGTATTGTGCTACTTTATCCTGCATGGCCAAGCTACAGCAACTAAGATGTTCAACGTTCTTCAACTCGTAACATTAACCAATGGAAATAGATCTTTCCCAGAGCTTACAATATTCTCCTGAATCCTCATTGTTATGGGCTGCTGATCTCGGTACATCATCATTGCTCTTCCCACTGCCGAACTGAATAAACTCATCTGTTCTCTGTCCATGAAGACGGGGGTTAAACATAGACTTCTGCAGAAAATTGGCTGTAGCTTAATGAGAAGATAAATGGTTCATTTAATTTTCTTTGCCAAACATCACAAGGTTTTTTTCTCCCCCCATGAATGATTTTCTGACATGGGAAGACTAATGGCGCTAGCAAAATAAGTTATTTTTTGCTGCATTGATAAATTATACGATGCATTATGATAAAATGTGGGTATTATGGTTAATGTATTAGAGAGCAGGCAGAGCTGTTTGTATGTCCATGCGGCCGGGCCCCGTGTTCTAATTCTGCAATTTAGTCTTCCTCTTTTTTTTTTGAATGTTCTTTTTGTACAACTGTTGCCAATTACAGCCTTACATAAAGAATTAAAAAGACTTGGCGGAATCCGCAGTTATCTGCTTTTTATCTGCTTCTGAAGTTTTCCATAGGGAGAACAATAGTACTTTTTTTTTTTTTTAAATACAAGTGAAAAGGCTCAGCTTAATGTAACCAATTTTATCAATGTGTCCTGATGTTTTGAAAGCTTACATATTGCTAATGGGGTCTAGTTATTAAAAAAAATTAAAAATGCTGTGCACATGCCAAAGCATTCACACAGCCATCACAAATAATCCCCATATTGTGTCTAATATGTGTATTTACCATGATCTTCAGCTCCATCTAGTGGCCATAATGTGGTATTTTCCTGAAATACCCCAGTTAGGGAAACACCACATAATGGCCACTAGATGGAGCTGACAATCATAGCAAATACACATATTAGTCATAATATGGAGATTATTTGTGACAACTGAATGTTTGCTTAGGCGTTTCCATTAAAGACCACTATAAAGCGGAACTAAAACCTCCTATCCATTAAAGCAGGCGTCTCCAAACTAGGGCTCTCCAGTTGTTCGGGAACTACAATTCCCACCATGCCTAGACATGTCTGTGAATGTCAAAGTTTTACAATGCCTCATGGGACGTGTAGTTCCACAGCAGCTGCAGGGCCGTAGCTTGGAGATCCCTACTTTAAAGCAAAGGAAGTCTGTGTCTGATCTGCAGGTTTGACCTGCAGGTTTGCACATGTGATCACTTATGACTCCATCCTTTTGATGGTTTGGTAGTTCAGTAGAGAGCACAAGCAACTGTGGCAGTTATCATTCTTGGCATGGCTTGAACGCAACTGTTTTGAGAAACCATTAAATTGATGGGTTTAGTTCCACTTTAACCAGTTGCCGCCTAGCCTATAGGAAAATGATGGCCGGGCGGGACTTTTATCAATCCAGATGGACTTCATATGATGTCCTTGCAGATCAAGCCTGGTGCCTCGTTGCAGCTCGATTTGTCACCAGCCGATGACTGATCACTATACCGTCCCGCTGCCGGTACCATGTGACCGCTGTGACCAATCACAGCAGATCACATGATAATTGTAGACAATGGATGGCTAACTTTCATGCTATCCATTGTGTGCAATTGCGTTGCTAGCTGTGATTGGTCACAGTGATCACATGGTACAGACACAGCCAATCACAGCCCATCTGTACCATGTGATCAGCTGTGGCCAATAACAGCTAGTCACAACAAAACACAATAAATGAATATGTTTCATTCAGTAAAAATGGTTGCATATACCAGTGCAAATTACTTGTGTAAACAATCATAATGTGTAAAAAAATAAATCCTGATCACTTCCCCAGAGTAGTGCAGTGTTACTATGGCAACGATATATTGCTCTGGCCACAGTATGTTAAAAGAAAATTGTAAAACATTTTTTACATTTTTATTTAACCACTTCAATACCAGGCACTTATACACCTTCCTGCCCAGACCAATTTTCAGCTTTCAGTGCTGTCGCAGTTTGAATGACAATTGCGCAGTCATGCTACACTGTACCCAAATTAAATTTTTATCATTTTGTTCCCACAAATAGAGCTTTCTTTTGGTGGTATTTGATCCCCTCTGCGGTTTTTATTTTTTGCTAAACAAATAAAAAAAGACAGAAAATTTCGAAAAAAATAAAAGTTTTGCTTTTGTTTCTGTTATAAAATTTTGTAAATAAGTAAGTTTTCTCTTTCACTGATGGGCACTGATAAGGCCGCACTGACAGGCACTGGTAAGGTGGCACCGATGAGGTGGCACCAATGAGCGGGCACTGACAATGGGCACTGATATGCGGCACTGATGGGCACTGGTAAGCGGCACTGATGGGTGGCACTGATATGCAGCACTGATGGGCATTGATAGGCGGTACTGATGGGCACTCATGGGTGGCACAGGTGGGCACTCATGGGCTCTGATGGGCACTGAAAGGCTGCAAAGATGGGTTTTTATGGGTGGCACTGATAGGCGGCACTGCTGGGCACTGATGGGCACTGATA